>OY294068.1:20502296-21708878 GCA_958510875.1 Endomychus coccineus
AAATTGTTCATATTAACGGTTTTCAAACAGTTCATGTTGAGCCAATGTTCAGTCAAACATATGACATCACATAATTCATCTTCGAGATAACACTGTAACTGTTCGATTTTATTTGTTAGGCACTGTATATTGAGATGATAAATCTTCACTGAATTTTTCTGAAGATTTGCTTTAGTAGTTCTTACATTAAAAAAGATGTAAATTGAGATGTGCTAACTGCTGATGGTTTTTTGCTTGAGTCTAAAAATCTCTTACCTTTTCGAAAATCGAACCTTTCAAAAACTATTTTCCTAGGCCAAAAGTTTGGGTCATAGACTGGTTGTAGTTTATCAGTGTTCACTCCAATCATAAAGGATTGGTTCTCTGGGCGGGAGTTTGGAAATTCCAACTTTTTCACGCTGACATCTTGAGTATTCAGTTTAGTTTGTAGGTATTGGCTGATGTTATCTTGAGATGTGTGGTCCGGGACTCTTGTAATGTATAACCAGATCTTTTTATTTTCAACCTTTCCTTGGAAATTTTGGTCACCTTCGCCTGTCCCATAAGTAACCTTTTTCTGTTTTCTATGCCTCCTTTTGGGTTTCATGAAGCCTTCGTTATTATGGTTATCATGTTCTTCGGAATCCAAATTTATAATATTGTTCATTATTTTTGTTTGATCCTGTTCTAATTCAGAAATTATTTCTGTTGTTTTGTAGGCTCCACCCTGTATTGGCTTCCGTGTTCCATTTCCACTATCTAAGAGTGGAATTTCATTCATCTTGTGTTCTGTCTTTTTATGACTCATGTGGGAAGTTTCTTCTTTTGTTTGTTTATCTTTGGAAGAGAGTTGTTTTTTTTTGGTCAGTGTCAGGACAGGGTTTTTTGGTAACAACCTTATCACTTTTTTGCCCCAGGTCTTTATTGGCATGTTTTGTTGTAGAGTTATTTTCTTTCATGAATTCAATTTGAATATTCAGTAAACTGATTTTTTCCTGTAGTTGTTGGATTATGATATCTTTTTGTTTGAGAATATATTTGATGAAAACATAATCAGATTTAGACTCACTGTTGCAAGTTTCGTCAATAGCACTATAGAAATCAGCGTCTTCACATTCAGCACTTGTTATCTCCATCACGGGGTCATGAATACACACTGGGTTTTTTAGTTGAAGTGATTGTCTCCAGCATCCTGGATGAAAATTATGTTTGCACTTATTACAAAATGATTTATCTTTGATAACATTTTTATTGCAGTGTTTGCAAATCGTTTGATATTTGTTTTCTAAGAGCAGATCTGCACACGGACTCGACCCGGCGGCCATCTTCTTATCTATATGCCCTATGTGAGTTATTACTATATTAATTTTCAAGAGACATTCGATTTGAGATACATATTTACAAGAAATAATAATGATTCGATGTATAGGTAAATAAGGAATGACAGTAATTTAATACACAAATACATATAAGTAATTGTATGATCATTTTTATAAGTGGCTATTAATCGAAGTATGGGAAAAGTTGTAATCGTTGACTTCCAAGAATATATTGTTTTAGGCGTCTCTTATAAGTATTGATATTTGTAGTAAGTCTTATTTCTTCCGGAATAGAGTTATAGAGTTTTGGGGCAGAGTATGTATACGAACGCTGCGATACCACCCTCGACATTAAAGGTACAACACACGCATTTTTATGTCTTGTTTCATAATGATGTGAGAGTTTTTGTTGTTTGTTTGCATGATACTTTATACTGGCACAGAGAAAATATAGTTGTCGAATATCCATGACTTTTGTCTCTACAAACAGATCATTAGTTGAATACCTCGAACTCTTCGAGAATATAACTTTAAGAAAACGCTTTTGCAGAACTTCAAGAGACTTAATATGTGTTTTAAGTGCTCCTCCCCAAACCACTATCCCGTACCGAATATGACTTTCTACCAGTGAATAATACAAGGTTTTTAAGTAACTGATGGTTAAGTATTGCTTAAGTTTTCTAAATCTAAATAAAATTGTTCTCATTTTCCTAATGATGTATAAAATATGACTGTCCCATTTCAAATGACAATCTATTATTATTCCTAAATATTTTATTTTACTTTCAGGCAAAATATTGAAGGACATAGAATTTGATATGATAGATAACCCATGGAATGATGGCAATCCAGACGCATTACAGCTGAAAGGTAGGTAGTTGGTTTTTTCGAAATTTATTGTCAGTAGTTTTGACTCTAACCAATTTTTGATTGTGGCAAAATCTGTTTCAGCCTTAATTTTTAGGTTAGACCAAGTATCTGCTGTGTAAAAAATCGCAGTGTCATCAGCAAATCCTATTATTACGCCCTGGCTAGTCAATGAGAATAGTCCATTGATGTAGATGTTAAATAAGATTGGACCAAGTACAGACCCTTGAGGTACTCCATAGTCAATCATCATTTCAGTGCTGCATACATCATCTATTTTTACGGTTTGATATCTACCACATAAATAATTCTTAAAAAGCTTTAGGCTATTATTTCGAATACCAATGTTTTCCAAGGTATCAATAAGAAAACGGTGACTCACAGTGTCAAATGCTTCGGACATATCTATAAATATACACATACATGGCTTACTTTCATTAAGGGATTCCGTGATATTCTTTGTGAGACTTAAAATAGCATCTTCAGTTGAGATATTTTCTCTAAATCCAAATTGTTTATTTGAAATGATTCCATATTTGTTCAAATAGGAAACTAATCTTTTTTCAATTATTTTTTCAAACACTTTTGAGAGATGGGTCATAAGGCTGATAGGACGATAGTTTGTAATATCGGTTAGGTCGCCCTTTTTTTTATACAACGGCGTTATGACTGATTTTTTAAAAGCAGATGGATAAATTCCCTGACATACACACTTATTTATTATGTATGTTAATGGTCTTATGATATAATCAGAAATACTCTTCAGGGATTCAGCATTAATTTCATCGTATCCTACTGCCTTATTGTTTTTAAGTTCAAATATGGCACTTTGAACTTCAGTTGTATCAACCTCTAGAAATACAAAGGAATTTGACCGAGATGGTTTTTTCGGTAGATCGAGACGATTCAATGTTATTTTACTAGCTAATTTTTTTCCAACTTCAGAAAAACTTCTATTGAATTCATTAGCTATATCCTTTTTTTTAATAAGAATCTCGCCCGTTTCTGTGCATTTAATTTTATCTATTAGATGTTTTTGCTTTCTAGTTTTCGATATTTGTTCAACAACATCCCATAGTTTTTTTGAATTTTTTTTATGTTCATCGATTTGTTTAGTGTAAAATGAAAATTTAGTTTTATTAATTATTCTTGTTAATTTATTTTTATAATCCTTATAATTGTCTCTTAGGACTTCATTGCAGGGTTGTTTTTCCAAGAGTTGGAACATCGAATTCTTTTTGTTAATTGAAATCAGAAGACCATTAGTTACCCATGGTGCTATCTTAGTGTCTTTCCTTCGTGCTGTACGTTCGTCTGTACAAGTTTTCAGGATGATTGAATATGCGTATATATCTGAATAATTATCGTGCTATTCCAAATGTTAAATACGTAGGGCCGGTGAATATTTTACAGTATAAATAATGAATCTTGTTTATGAATGAATGATTCTGAAATTGATCTCATGCTGTTCTCCAATTCCCGTTTTGGCTAAAGTTGAAACAGCAATGGCCCTTGCAGAATGATTTGTTATTTTGATCTTTTTGACATCAATTCCATTCAATGATGCAGCGGATTTGAACCAGGAAGATATTGTATTCTGTCCAACTGGACTGTTCTTGTACCAGCCTTTGGAACTGGAATTCTTCCAGTTTGGATTTGGCGTCAAAAATAAACGCTTCGCTTTGATGGGGCCTCGCTTGCTTGTTAGTTTTTTGAACAGTCTCACTGGGCATATTTCTTCGTTGAGTGTATTCGGTACTAGCACTTACTATCAGCCATTTTCTTTGAACGGCCTTGGGTGGTCTTTGAAAAAACCGGGTTATACTCAATGCGGGGTTGGTTCCCCTCTATTGTCAATTTTCTCCACAAAATATTCGAGTTGTGCTGCCGCTCCTTCATTTCCTCTCCAGGCCAATTCATGACCAGCAACGTGGAAAAGCTTTTTCTGCAGTCCTTCCGGAGTGTTTTCGTCCCAAAGCTCAACAATTTTTCTCAGCTCGTCTGCTGATAGTGCAGATGAACTTTCCTTTCTCTTGGTTGGATCCATTTGTAGCTCCCGGCGGTTAGCATTTTTTGCAGCTCTTGCGTTCAAAAATTGTATGTCAGAGAATGGATTGAATTTGTGATTATACTTTTCAAAAAAAATTCCTGCAATTGCTTGGCTGTGGAATTCCATAAAACTTTGATAACACTCTCCTTGTAGTCTTCGAAGTTCGTTTTTCGCATGTTGAACCCATAGACTTCAAGAATAAGCGCCAGTTCTTCCACAGGTATATCCGGTCTATCGAAGCTATACGATTTTTCTGCGCAAAAGTTTGTGAACTGCCTCCATACGCTTGACATCGATTTCCTGGTATTCGCGGGTGTCAACTGCTCAAATCATCAATATATCGTTGCTACTTCAGTTTTATTAATCCATTCATCTGGTTCCAGTTGATATCAAAAATAACGAGAAACTTCGAAAGTTCTAATCAATAATTAATGCAAGATGTTTCAAGAATTACTGCGTTCTTCAAACATGATCAACACTCCCCGATTTTCATAAATTCAATATTCGTGCATACTACAGCTCTTGGCAGCCCAGTATGATTTTTAATTGTAGTCATAATTCTTATTAAAATTGTTATAAAACCCTTATAAAACGCTCATAAAACTGAATTCCTGACATTAATCTTGAGACAAGACCACGAAGCGGAAACCGCAATTAAACTTGTGTCAGTTTAATTTTATTGAGGGTAAAACTACCGAAATTCTCATAAATAATCGAGAATACACAATGATAAATTCCGTAAACGGGACAGTTTCTATTCTGTAGGTATTATCGTTGACTGTATGAGTACACTCAATGATCTCGTCGACTTCAAACGTTCGTACGAAGTTTTTGAAGAATAATTATAATAAATGTGTATCTAACACTGGTCGTTTCGAAAAAAGAAACAAATCCTGAAGACAATGTAAAGTATCCCTACTATGGGGGGGTTATAGCATAATTAAAAGACATACTTCTTCCCCATCTCGTATCTGATTTATTACTCCTTTAATACATACGTATGCCTTTGCTTCTTGTACAGTAGTTTTTTCATAACTCTTACTATTAAAATTTTTCCTTAATTCTACAAATTCTAATTTAAAATTATCTAACTTCTTGATCTTACGTTTAGTCACTTGAATGTCTTTCCGTCGGCTGTCATTATCCTTGTTGAGGTTTCGGTGTAGCACTTTCACTTCTTCCAATAGGTGTTGAAATTCGGTGATAGCTGACATGGACTGGTGACAATTATTATGGTGTTAGCATCATTCTCGGACGTTTGGCACACTTGAGCACACCTCACTATTGCTTATAATTGTGTTCATTGTTCTTATTTTTTTTTTCTCACTTGTAGGTAATAATGGATTTGAACTAAACTTGATCCCTACTTCTTGCAATTTCTCTCCTAATTTTCTTCTCGAAATTTTGTTTACATCGGTAACAACAGAATGCTAATATAACTGCCACTATTAAGACAGTCCCGGTAAGTCCAAAAATATCTCGCATAGTTGTAATGCTTTGTCCGCCACTGTTACCGGCTGCAGCAACCACTAGTTCTTCTTTCGTTTGCGATGAACCCATTTTTTTTTTTTCAAAATGTTTTACACTTACACTAACTTAACTGGTATGGACTCACAAGGTACGAATAGGCAGGATCTTCATGTAAAGTATCCCTACTATGGGGGGGTTATAGCATAATTAAAAGACATACTTCTTCCCCATCTCGTATCTGATTTATTACTCCTTTAATACATACATATTACAATTGACATCACTCAGCAGTTCATTATACCCGTGACCTGTTGGATCAGCGAGTATTTGCAAGAGTTGCATTTATGTGCAACTATTAGTTCAATATAAGTTCAATACACTATAATACAATAATACTAAAGGATATTACAACAATACTCCGACAATCAACTTTCGTAAAGAAACAGGGAATGTTCTAGGCTCCGTGAATTTATTCCAAACGTCATAGGGAGTTTAGTAGAGACTATTATTGATGGCTCGATTATTGTTAATATTTACCCAAAACCAACAGCCTAACAGATTCATCCCATATTAGGGTATTAATTTATAAAAAATTCAACCACGACAACAGATGGTTATCTGATGTTAAGCAATGCCGAGTGCACGATAGTAACTGTGGGGGATTCCTCCCCCTGCCCTCCCGTCGTTTGAGTTTAGACATGTCCCGTAGGGCCCTCTCCTACTTTCAGCAGCACGTCAACTTCCCGGCAGAGACCAACGCCTCAATTGGAGAGGAGAGGTCTTTTGAACCATCTGGGCCCCTCTCCCCCTGCCTACTCGTGTTCGTGACATTTAACAGCTTTCGTTTGACGAGTAGCCGTTGGCCTCGTATCATCGGCCTATCACATATCAATGCCCTGGTCGCGAATCAATTGCCCAGAAACCTGGGTTAAGAAGCACAGACACCGGACTCTAGCAGTAAAGCCATGTGGTGCATCATTTTACTGATGCAACAGCAGATGTTTTGTTCAACCCCGGCGGGGCTACCTTAGGCGGACCCAACACGGGTTCTGCTTGTTAGACTTATAGATTGCCCCTTCTGGGCTATAGTCAACTCCACCTCCTCGTGTTACTTGTTTCAAACATAACCATTTGGCGAGTCATCGTTCGGCTTTGTTCAAATAGCCTACCGCATATGTCTACCAAGCCCGTGAATTCATTCAGCCAGAGTTCTGGGATAAGAAGGCACGATATCATGGTTTTAGTGGTGAAATGTATGTGATGCACAGTTCACCGGATCTCATGCATTGACAACTGTTAGTTTCGCCCTAGGGGGTGACTTATCTCGAGACGATGCTTGCGGAATCTACTCCCGGGGTCAATCCGGACCTAATAGTTTTCTCTCGCAAATGCCGAGTGCAGTCAATACTTGGATGGTTGACCTCATGAAGCTAAGACCAATGTTGTTAGAACGTAGAATCGCAGCGAAGGCAAATATATAAATGAGCTAGTAGCATACAGAGAATAATTAAATCAAAAAAATAATAATTCAACCACTACGATGAGTATTCATAATCGCCGTCGCATTCACATGCTTGTGATATCTATCAACACTTATACAATGCAATAAAAAACACTCGAATCCCCTCAAAATGGTAGAATTTGGAACAATTAATCTCGAAGATATGAGTTTCTAAGTCTTCACTGAGTCAAACTGCGTTTTCCGTTGTTGATCAATGGTCACAATCTTTGATTTAAATGTGCTCAAATGATCACGTGACTTCCTTCACTCATCAAGGTTGGTTAAGTTGGACTTGGTTGAATATATTTAATTACTCAACCAATTTCATAATGAGATTAAGGTATCATTATTATTAACGTTTCATTCTCACAATCCATTTTCTTGTAGATTCGTACTACTAGCTACTGAATTTCAATTGCTTAACATGTATATTATATAAATCAAAAAGGAAATTTTACATATAAACTTAATTATCTTGAAATGAAGCCGTATGATTATAAATAATTTTATATATTGAATTCATGCTTTATATATATCTGAGGATGAGGTGTAATGAATGACCTCGAAACCTGGAAAGACGAATCTACAAAAAAAGTGGATTGTTAAAATTAAACATTAATATTATTATCAATGATGAACTCACACTTGAGTGAAACCATTTTTCTTAGATGAAGTTTTAATTTTTGAAGGGTTGTTAACTTATCTGAAAATTTGATAATTATATAAGTTTTTCCGATTATGGAAATTATAATGTTGTGGATGAAATAAAACGTATAAGAAGAGAAAGAATATTACAGATTGTCATTTAATGTTGGTACGACGGGTTATATCAAGTTATGCAGTGTCAGGGTCATAAACAATAAAATAATAATTAATAATTTATCATTTATTTACTTTCTGTTCATTATGATTTGTGAAAATAATAGTTTATTACCAAATAACTCTATTCCTTACCTGGTTCAAAAATAATAATAATACTATAAACAAGAAATAATCACCCTTATCCTTTAAAAATACTAATAAAGTACTAAGTATTTTTCGGCCACCAAGTAGCCATTATCAGAATAAACTCAATTATAAGACAAAGTGAGCCTGTTTAAATACTATTTGGGGATTATAATCTAAGCAAAGAGTTATCTTCAAACAGTAAAAAAAAAGGTCCTCAGTACTTTAATAGCATTTCTTATTTATAGTTTTAAGGTTTATCCACAGTGTGAACTCTTTCATAGTTTAATAACAATGATAATTTCAATAATGGTAGACTTAGAAATTAAAATGAAATGGTGCAAGAGAAGAAGAGAAGAATAACTATTTTCACTATTCGTTAAAAAGTTGTTTGTGAACATTTGACCCGTTTTTATAAAGCAATGTACGCTTGCGTGTCAGTTTTATCGTTAACTTGTTAATTTAATATGTGGTTTCGAACTATTTGTATTCTAACAGGTAGTAATTGTAAACACGCCAAGTAGTATTTTAGCAATTATTTAATAAACATGAGGCAAAAACTTTCAAACGCTAATACTTAACCAACACCGTTTCACTTTGGATAGATGCCTATCTTGTTTCCACACTCAAAATGTCGCCTATTTTATTATAGTTGATGAAATATGTATCACTCAGATTAATTCGCATTTAGTTTATGAATCGTGACAATATTTGGCAGCTAATATTTCCCTGCAAACTATACAAGATGTTTGTGTAAAATTCAAGCGCTTGAAATTATTTTTTTTCCTTTTATATAACTCTTTTGTCTCAGGGCAGCCGTTGTCGAGATAGAGGATGTTAAAATTTAAAAATAAACAGTTTTCAAATTTTAATTTCCAAACCGCTCTGTGTAATTTGACCAAACTTGGTATACATATTTACTATGTCAATGGGTATGGAACAAAAAATTATCAGCTTCAGCTCTGACTGCTCTATTATCTACACTATTACACCACAGAGTGAACACAGAAAACAGACTGCATCTTCACACTTCGATGTAGTCAATTGAATTTCAAAATGGGTATTCCGGGAACTTTCAAAGGTTAAATATATACGTGTGATCGGAAAAGTCTAGGGATATTTGGAGAATATCATAAAAATTAAATGTGTATCCTTGATATTTTACATTTTTCAAATTTATGAATTGAAATGCTCATGCAGAATAGTTCATGTTTAGAACCACCAAAAAGAGATAAAGAAAGCTTGAGAAACGTTATGATTCAATGAAATACTATAATTCCATATTAAAAATATCTCTCGAAACGATGCTACCGCCCCCATGAACAATACAGATCCCACTTTCACCTCTTAGAAGCTATATATCCGCGAAAATCCAGGAAATTTGTTTTGGCCCGATTACTCCCTTTACAATATACACTACGTACAGTAAATGGAGTAATAAGAGTAAGGTGCCATTCCAATGAATGAAACAAGAAATGGTATAAAGGTATTGTTCAGGCGCTCTGGCGCATTATGCAAGCTAACTAAAAGTTCCCTCGGAGAAGTGGGGAGTAACAAGCATAAAGCAGTACCTTAAGAGAGGTCATGCGTGCACAACCGTACTGATGCACGCATTTTCATGTAATCTGTATTCTGAGCTAATAAAGCTATTAAAAGGTTCTACGATTTTCAATAACCATACAGTTCACAAGATCTACAATAAGTGTCATATCATAAAAGATATGATTATCGTGTATTATTTTTATTTACATTTTTCACGATTCGTGTCCACGATGATTTTGATCTGAAGTATCACCATTTTATTTTGTTATCCAACAATCACAATTCTATATCGATAACTTCAAAAAATCAAATATTTATTAACAAGAGAACATAAAATACCAAGTTCTGTCTATGATTGCGAAAGCAGAAATTGAATAATATTTCATGATATCCTTTCGTACAAATTGTACGTATATTGTATGTATTGCATTATGTAACATGATTGAGTATAGAACTTACGTTAGGGGAGGACTGGTGCAATGGGGACTGACTTCCAGGGGGTGTAGTTTTCTGTCGCAGTCGGGCTAAAGCTGTACGCAGCCCCTCCGTTATCGAGCTCTCTCCATCGCCACTGAAAAACGAAATACTTAGAATTTACGCAGTTGCAAAATCATGTAGCGTGAAATGTTTGCATGCATGCAACATTTGCTAATTTTATCATATTATATCTTTATTTAATAGAATAAAAACAACGCAACGTAACTATACGAATATTAGAAGGAATTGGAGAGAAGATATTTGCTAGAGGTTAGGAACTGATTGAACATCTCCATGGATGCGGCGTCTACATGGTTCATATATTTATTACAAAAATATGTAGAATAGAGAAATGAAATGCAAATTTTAATTTTCATGAACCGCAAAGTGTACTGCTGACAATTGTTTCATCACACAGTCACATCATCAAAGTGGAATGCTACAATAGTTTAATGTACGAAGGGGTGATAAGTTGAGGAGGAGGGAGATAATTTACAAAATGATTAATGATCGTTGAGTCATAAAGTATTTCTATACCTCTGGGTAAACACGCCACCATTCTTCAAGCGGAGATACTGGCAATAATGCGCTGGACGAAAGAATGCAAAATCACATCAATATATGCACATATAACAAGACAGTCGTTGCTGCTCTGGGTAGCATAAGAATAACATCGAAGCTGGTGTGAGAGTGCATCAACACGCTAAACAGGCTTGGTAGAGACGAAGAAAGCTCACCCTATTCTTGGTCCCCGGTCACTTTAGAATAAGAGGAAACGAAATAACCGATGAGCTTGGAAAACTGGGGGCTGTAGAACCCCTAATAGACCCCGAATCAGCGGTGGGCATCTTGAAGAGTAACATCAAAAAGGCAATCCACTGCTGAGTCAGAACACAACACTAGTAGAAGTGTTAACGCTTGCAGGCAGTTGAAATCACCGATTGGACAGCACATTAGGAGAGACTAGTCTCAGCAAGTGAGGAACATGGTTGAAACCGATGCCAAACTGCTGGCACAGATACTGACAGGACGTGGATCGTTTTATTACAACCTCCACAAGATGAACCTTAGCGATTCGGCTTTGTGCAGGTATTGTAGACGAAAAAACGAAACATCAATGCACATTATGTGCATTGCGTAACGCTGATCCCCCCCAAGACGCAGAGCACTCTCGGTAGAGCTATGCGACACTGAGGAGATCCAGAAACTAGAAACGTAGAAGGTGTTGGATCTCTTCGGGGCAATAATCACCTACCCAGTCCCATTTGGGAGTTGAGTGGGTGGGTGTGTTTGTCCACTTTGAGCACCTAGAGAACCCTCTGAAGTTGGAGCCAATCTTGCCTACCTCTGAAGTCAGGTGAACATCCCCAAGTCGGAACCGCTTCACAAGGTCGAAGTTTGAATAATATATCACGAAGTTGGTGTCAACTTCTTTAGAAGTCGTGCACCTGGGTGAGAATGAAGAAGACTCTCGGGCGGAAACCGCCCTTCTGGCCGATGCCTGAACATTCGTGGGTGGGAACCGCTCCACTAGGTGACACTCCATCTTTAACTTGGAGAGCATGGTGAACACTCTTGTGTGGGAACTTTTCTTGGGTGATCTGGTTAATACTCGGATGTGGAAACCGCTTCTCTAGGTGACACGTGACATCCGGTGCAAAGGGCCTCCACCTAGGCATTAAAGGACCTCAATAGCCTCCCGTAATTATCAATGATGATGAGTCATATATAAAATTTGTATATTTAGTTTTAAAATTTCCAATGATTCACAAATATTCATTTTTGACCTCTCTCGTGAATATGTAGAATATCCAGAAAATTTAAGTCCTGCTTTACGAGACGAATAGTTTCTTGAATGATCCTGAAAAAACATAATGAGTATTTTATCCTATGTAAGCTGTACCACAATCATCTCATTTCAACTTGTATGCCCCAGATTTTTTCTTCAGTTATTCAAATACGAATATAAGTTTTTATTCTCATATTTTGATCAGTACATATATTGATGTCAGGTACAACTATTCCTATGAAGTCTTCCATATCCATGCTCGGAATCACCATCAACAGCACCCTCTCATCGGACGATCATGTGATGCCCATTGCGAAAACCGCTCCGCAAAAAGGTGGTTTTCGATTCCGTGCCAAGAGCTACTTCACATCCCAACAGCTGCTCGTAATCCACAAAGCGCAGATTCGACGACCTGTTTAGGAGCACTGTTCACATGCTTGGAGTTTGGCTCCCAAACATACGCTGAAGCTCATGGATTCTATCCAGAAGAGAGCTATTCATTTACGAGTTCATGAAACTCTCTAGAATATCGTAGAAAGGTGGAAGATCTCTCTCTTTATTATAGATATTTCCATGGATGGTGTTCATCAGAAATCTTTTCCGTTGTTCGACCACGAGAGATTCCAGATAGACGAACTAGGCGAGCTCAAACTAGTCACCTCTTCATTGTCAGTCTCGAAACCTGCCGAACTTCTTCCTACCAGAAGACATTTTTATATCGAACATCGAAGTTGTGGAACTCTTTTTCTAGTGAGGTCTTCCCCTATACCTATAACGTCAAAACCTTCAGAAATTAGAATGCCTATATCCTCTCTCAACATTCCACTGCTGACTCACATGATGTTCTTCGAACATTATAGGTTTCCTCTCGCATAGACCAAGTATAAAAAAAAACTATTACCATATCGATTTTCAATCAAAAAAACAAAACAACTCATACATATTGTTATGATTTCATTTCCTAAACAATAGAATGATAAAATTAGAACTTACCGAACATTGAAAATCAGAAAAGATTAATAAAAAGATATTATATGGAATTAAATACAATTTATATAAAAATTCTCGAGAAATAGGTCACAATAACACCCTGTTTTAAATTTTCGTCTTTACGTGTTATTGTGACCTTTTTCCCGAGAATTTTTTTATAAATTCATACTGTGTCAAGAATCTTTATATTATTAAATAGAATGTTAAAAGTTAAATAATAGTTAGTATAATATAATGAACAATGTAAAACATAATAAACAACAATGTAATTAGAATAAAAGTGTAAAACAAGAACTTCAGTGAAAGTGAATAAACGTACAGTGTTACGAAGGCAGAAATCATAATTAAAATGATTACAAAAGCTATCATGAGATAGCACAAACTATTGAAAAATGTTGTAGATATAAGTTAGGATTAGTAAATTTGAATTATATAATGTTAAAGAAATGTTATTGATATGTTATATTATGTATTAGTTTTTTAATAATGGCAACTATCAAATTTATAATAATTATAGGAATAATCATATTAATAATAACCTAATCATAGGTTATCTTATACCAAAGTGTGTGGAAAAATGTAGGCAATATGAATTTGAAAAGAAAGAATCATCATCATTTAAAATAAGTTGAAAATCTCCAATTATTAAAAATTTAAAGAATACTAAATTCTGATTGGTCGATGCAATTTTATAGACGTCAGATTAGTAACAATGTAATAGTTCTGTCAGTTTTTAACAATCAACAAAGCATTCTTGATAGGTAAACTAAGCACCTCATTGGTTATTTTTGAAAATACTTGGCGTCCTTTTAGAAGGCCTATAAAAGGCATCTGAAGACAAGCCAAGTTAGTTAGCAATTATATCTAGAGGGTGAAGGTACTCCATGCAACTCACAAAATTTTCCATAACCTTAGATTATTGGATAAACATCGGTGAACCCAAGTGTTCCAGTAGCTTCGTAAGGTTGAAAGTAACCGAAGCAAATAAGTAATTTATACAAGTCAAGTAGTGTTCCCAGTCTTCGAAAAAAGTTTTTAAAAGTTATTATAACCATAATTCACAAGTGGCATCGTATAATAACTAGTCTTCGACAACGTTCCAATACATCATTTAAGGTTTTATATCTTTTGAAAAAGAATAAGACAAGTTAACAATTATCAACAGTTCCTGATTTCTAAAGAAGTAACCACATTGTTTACCTGTGTTTTGTGTATAGTAAAGTAATTGTGTTCTGATGAAGTGAATTTCAAATTAATAAGAAGATTAAGCCAATTGAACATTGCCTACATTTTAAACATATTCTTGGATATAAACTAAACGTAAGTTTATTTATTATTTCTCCATTGTATTATTTATCTGTCTGTAAATCTGAAAGAAAGATTGTAGATTATAACTTTGTAAACAAAGATAAATCGAAATAATCATTTTGAGGTTAGATCATAGATCTATTTGAACACAACATTGTAGAAGTTAATATCCGAGATAAATTAGAGTCCTAGAAATTTAAATATTAAAAGTTAGCATTCAATGAACCTTGTGTTTAATTCCATATATAATAAATTAAAAATAAAAAGGTAAAAGTTCATTATTCAAATCAAAACAAACATAAGATTTAAAATACAAATAAAAGCTAGCCGGAAAAATTAATAATAATTCATAATTAAATAATAAACTCATGAAAGACCTTTCTTAATAATATATTTTATTCCCTCAGGAGCATAATAAATAAGAAAAATCTATTGACTATTTATAACAATCTGGTTGTATCAATTTTATTTTACGGCGTGAATTACTCTTTGAAAGCATTACAAATTATACGAAATTATGTCATCAGAATCATTTCTCCAATCCTCGTAAGGACAAGCATGAAACCTATATTTATACAAGAATCATTACTAAATATCAAATGTCTATATATGTTCTCTGTAATCCAGTCAATACATAAACAAAATAATACTGCGTGAGTAAATTATCCCTACACAACTAGAGCCATACAGAATAAGGAATATAAATACCAAGTATTTAATAAAATTGTTTATCAGAAAAGGAAAGACTTTATTGGTATAAGATTGATTTAACTACCTGTCAAATTGAAGAGTGCTACTAAAACACAATTCAAATACAGACTAAATTATACATTGTACAAAATTACAATTTATTAAGCTCATTACTCAAATAAAACCCGGTATTATTCCATCATATTTTGTATTTTTATGTTTTGTAGTCTATATTTTATCTTTTATCTGTCAACCTAAATTTTTTTTCACATAATATGTGCACCTACTACGATTGGAAACAAGACATATCTGAAGGGTTTCAGTATAGAATGAATTGCTGGCACAGCACGAGATTTTCTCAAGTGCCACAGATACATGTAAAAATTATAAATGTAATTTGAAAATAATTTGAAATTTGAGATTGTTTTTAGCGATATATTGAATTCGGCTTTGTTCAAGATTAAAATTATCTTTGTCTTTGGTGGAATGCCAACTAACCTTTGAATCATGGAGTGATACGCTGTTGCTAATTTTTGATTGTGGATCTGAGAATTTGTTGTGCATGGTGATATTGGACATAAAATAATGACTTTAAGCCATTATTCATTATGTTATTCCAATTTTTACTAAATCCAAGCTTTCTAATGTGCTTAAATTGCGATCATTCGAATTTTATAGAAGAGATTAACCATCTCATGAAATTAATGCTTGTTAGTCAGTCACTGTGAATTTTTTTTTAAACACTGCATTACCAAAGTGTCTGATTTAATTAGAATTTCACCGCACGAATAAATCGAAGGATTTGTTGATCAACAGTTGGCTTATCTAAGCTTATTGCGTACGGTATCTCTGGATTGAATGATTAATTATAGGGAAATCGATGCATTGATGCTCGGGAGCCCTCTCAACAAACAATCATCACATAGCTACACTTAGTATATGTATTAGAGATTAATTATTCAGTATGTTACAGATCGTGCTCTGAGAATGGACCTACCTCACAAATACCTTGATACTACATGACGGATGTAAGCTACACTAGAATCAAGAGAATGCGGCCAGCTTGGTAACTGTAACTTGTTATTGGAGGAATGTGGATTGGTCAGACTTTAGGGGATCAAGAACACATAATGTTTCAGTCTAAATACAGTTAATGGTGTAGCAAAGCTGGTTGATTAATTATCAATTAGAAATAATGTAGATTTCAAACATGTTGCTGAAATTCAAGCTGGTTCCAAGAACGTAAATAGAAATAGGATATTCTGTGTTGTCTTTTATTACATGAGTCCATTTCTAAGTACGACCGTCTCGTCAAATCTAAGAGACGGAAACAACATCTGTAGTCCCTGCATCCTTGTCAAGGAAAGGTTATTATGATTTGTAAAAATTACGTCAAAGTCGGAGAGGTTTCTCACAGTTCCGATAGGAAATCATAAATTACAGTTGAATTACAAGAAATGGTTCTAAAGGAAGCAATTAGTTAAGACATTTTATGATCTAATTTGAAACGGCAGGTTGATCACTTGCAATGATTTTTCACCCTGTCTTTTCCTTTGAAGCAACAATATATTCACGTAACCATAACATGAGACGTGCAGGACGCAGTCATTTCTTATTGAACATGTAATTAAAATGATAACTTGATATAATTTTCATTCATACCTAAATTCAAGGAAGTCTAAATAAGATCATTAAATTAAGGTCCCCGTCAACAAAAAGAGAATAGTTCTATTGCATTCAGCTCACTAGACTGGGGCAAGTCTCTCTCTTATTGGGTAAAAGTTGCTATCCCCAAACATGTTGCTCAAGTAGGAGTGGTTACCTAAGATTGTAATAAACCAAACTCACCACACTAAAGTCAGTTATATTCTAACTTGAGCTAAATCTTGCTTTGACTATTTCACGAATCACTTATACCGAAATATCAAAAATTACCTTGGTCAAGGGTGATTGTGGAATCTAAAACGTGTGTTTTACTTTACGTTATCAAAACTTGTGTCAAATTAATTAATTTGAAGTTTCTAAAAGTGAGAAATTTCGCAATTTTATACGAATGTTATAACACTCAGAAGTCTCTAGCGCTTTAGACTCCGGGATTTTCACGTGGCCTATCGAAACTAGAATCGAGAATTTTATGTAATTGTATTTTTTTGGCTAAAGCAGTTGGCGCTCCGGGTAAATCGATCAATCAAGAATCTGAGGACATGTATCACTACGAGTGTAAAATATCCTAGTGAATCATTAGATACAAAAGGTCTCCTCAAAACCTTGCATCACTACACTTCGTTTGCTAAATTGGACATATAATCTTCAGATAGCTGTCAAAATCTCAAATCGACAAACCCGTAAGCCGACAGTGAGTTATTAGAAATGGAAAAAATTTGCAATAGCTTCACGGGATCATTCATTTCTTGTTAGTATTCATTTGTCATAACAAATTTGTATAATGAGTTAAAAAAAAAATTGAAATAACTACAGAGCGGTCAACTGCTGATCTCAGATCTCAGACATTACTGTTTCGTGATTAAAACTGAGGAGGCAGTTATCCTAACTATAGCATATACTATCGAGCTGATGCTCAAGAGATGCTGGGCGAAAATTCTCACTATCGTCTCAGTCAGATAATCGCAAATAGAACGCTACATAAAATTAAGGCGAACTGAGGTGAGGAGCGGTAAACTGCAGGATAGTGCAAATAAAAGGCGCCTCATATATTCCAATTCTGTGATACCGAAGAGCATGGAACTATGGAGTATAATTCAAGGCCACCTGAAATGAAGTGACGCGTCATATCGAATAGAAGTTCGAACACACTATATCCAACAAAACAGTGTTCTTATTATCGTCCAAGAAGAGCTAAATATGGATGTCAAAGAAACTAATGAACTGTTGTTATTTTTAGCACTTTACAGAGATTTGTGGTAGGCTATGATATAGGTACACTTGTTTGTGAAATGCAACGAATGCACGTCCCTGATAATTTCTTCAAGCATATCGAAACAACATGCATAACAAACAGAATATAATTAATTATGTTCTGCGTATCAATCAAATGATAATAAGCTCTTGATACCAAACGATACGAAACGCTATTGATTGTAGGCAACATAAAAATATGATACAAGACACACATTTCATCAGATATCGATGAAAAGCCAGTATTCATTATAGAATACGTATTACTTTTATGAAATTATATATTTATATTGTTTAATCGATCCTCATATCGTTGATAACGAGGTCATATTTGAAATGGGCGCAATTTGTGTTACGAAACTGCGTCATGAAAATTATACAATCGTTCATCATAATTACCTGGATATTAAATGAATCGACCACTTCTGATAACAATCAACTTTGATAATAATCATACCGTATTACGTCTTTCAGCTGTATACTATATTACATTATTCCAGCAAATAGTTACAATTACATTATACGTTCAATGTGACGCAATTACCTAAGTAGTGTTAGTAATAAGTTAAGAAGGATTAATTGATTGGTCCGAATGATTACGTTGGTGCACTGCAAACTCAGGCCTATTCAACATCTCAACTGAACGACACCCTCTCATGAGACGATCATGTTATTGCGAAAACTGCTCAACCGAAACTTGATTTTATACGCCGTTCTGAAAACCGCCTTTTACCCCAGCTGCATCTGGAGATCTACACAACGCTCCCAGAATACCATTTACATGTTCGGATTTCAGCCCCCAAGCATACGCTGAAGCTTTTATATTGTATTCAGAAGAGTGCTATTCGTCTGTTTGGTAATGTCACACTTAAGAGTTCATTGACCTCTCTAGAACATCGTAGGAAGATGAAAGATATTTCCCTCTTCCAAAGATATTTCTATGGTCGGTGCTCATCGTAAAATCTCGTCTGACATTCTATGACCAGTGATTGCAGGTGAAAAGTGTATACTGGTTCAATAGTATAGGATTTATGTTCGTAGTACCGCAACAAATATATAACTCCCAGTTTTTGAGAAGTTTCGTTGTTCGGAAGCTTATTGTTTGAACAAATCAGTGAAAAAATTGGGACGATTTCTTTTCCTTTTTCACTGCGAAATTTTTTGAATTCTGTTATGAATATAGATTTTTTTATTATCTAAATCAGTTTTTGGACAGTATCGTAATTGTAATAAGGTTTCAGTACAGGTTATTTCCAATATTCTAAAACAAAATCATTCTTAGAAAATCAAAATTTCATGTAAAATTGAAATATCTGAAAGTAAAGAACATCTAGGGGTTGCCAGATGTTTTCAATAACAATTGAGAAAAGTAGAGGAATTTTTAAAATAAATATAAGACAATTCGCACTGGCTTCGTGCAAGGTGATATGGTCAATAGGGTTGCAATAAGTTCACAAAAAATTGGTTGTAAAGGAAATTATAAACCTGTCAAGATCGATAACCAATATAGGACGAGAAACTAATGAGTAGCTACATATTTACCATCTGGAGATGTTTTATGTACATTCAAATTAGTTGGTAATATTAAGAAAAGAGGACAGATAGATTTAGAAATCCCCACCGAAAACATTCTAAACTGAAGATCTCAAGAGAGGAATCTTATTGCTTATTGGTGAAACAATTCAGAGATTCCTTTCCGAATTGTAGATTGGTTCTTGGGAAAAAGGACGCATTACAAATACCAGGGACAATGCCTAAAGCCTTCAGTTATATTTTGTAGCTTGAATTAGTCTCTTGAGAAATCATGTGGCCCTTAATTTCAATTAATTTGACTTATGCAGAAGTAAAGTAGAATGATGTGATTGCTGAAAAGGAAAATGTTCATTTATCCTGCAAGATCTGTGTAAAAGAGGTAATATTTGTAGTTGCTAGCCTATATTGTATTTACTTTGCTGGCCCAGCCTGTAACAAAAATCATCAAACTGGTGTTCCTTCGGGTTGGGATATCTGTATACCCTAATCTGGAAGCTATTGATCATTGCAGATACTGTTTTGAACATTCTCATAGCAAATCAACCTAATTCGAAGAATCATCGAGAGATCACAATCGATATATTATCTGAGGTGAAAGAAATACGTGAATATATGAACAGGGGGAATATTCCTGAGGAGACTGATACTTCCTCTACCGAAAATGGTGCTGTATATATTCCATTGCAGATGATGAAATCAATGAACTAGATACGATAATGCAAGCTGAAGATGATTTTCAACTGTTCGTATGTATAAACGTAGTGGCAAAACTACAATTACAAAACAAAAGGTTGTGGAAACATCGACCGATAAGAACGGCCCAATTGACTCCACGTCTAGTTATACAAATAAGCAAAACAAATAAACAAACAAACAAACAACGGCAACGGGAATTTGCCAAACGGGATTCTCCAGGCACCTAAGCTCCGATCCAGGGATCGGAATTTCATCGACCCTTTCGGAGAGCCACTGGATAGACTGTGGCTCTCGGTTTGGCATAATTCCCCCTGTATGGAGCAGGCAAAGCTCCACATAGAAGAGTTCTCTCACAAATGATCGAAAACTCTCCTCTCTATTATCAGAAGGGACTTAAAACTGGTAACAGGACACTGTCATCTGAACAACATCTACACCCATGTTAAAGTAGATGCGGAGAGGCACTTCTCATAAATCAAAAGACTAGCTTTTCTTAGGCTACAACACCTCGGCAGCACAAACATGCCACCTCAGGCCATGAAGAGACATTACCCTTGGCGCTGCTTTAGGCCTGCTGGACTGAGTCATGTATCAAGGGACACACAATAGACCTTATCAAGAGGTCTTAGTGCTCAGGACTTGGCCGCCTCCGTTCTGATTGATTGATCCCTAAAAGCTACCGTTTTATCAGTATCCATGTTTATATTTATTTGTACTTGTGGCTACATTCTTTCTCAATAGATATGGATGAAATCAGGCACTACTAAACATTAATATTCACGCGAATGTGCTGGAGGCAACAAGCATTTGTTCGGACTATTTGCGCGCTGAAATGTTCAAGTCTGAACGCACCTTAACATTCAATATCCCTGTATTCTCAGAGATGGTCGCAGTTACGTCAAACGCGCTAAACTAACCTTATGTCTTTTGATTGTCTTATTTATCAAGTTTCAATTATACATGATTTTATCATCACATGTGATATTTCAAGGAAGAAGTTACTCCGAAGCCTTCTCTCACATCTGCTCCTTGTTCATACAATACTCCTGTCAACCCATATTATGCACCATCCCTTTGTTTTTCTGTACTTGGTTCGATATCATTGCAAAGGCTTTGTATCGCTCCACATCATGTTCTAACTATAACTCACAATATAACTAGATACAAAGCAAATCCCACGTAATGAATGACGATACGAAAGATATATGTTACACGGGATTTTTTTATTCACATCTTTGTTTGCTAACGAGTGATCCTGCTTCAAAAAGGTCAAATGCATATTGTGCTTTGTACTTAATTTCATATTGCATGTAGAATGTTATTTCTGTTCGACAAAGATCTCAAACAGAATCCAAACTTGTTGTCGCAAAAATGCCATAACAAACTCTTTGAATTCACTTACTGTTGAAACAATTTTATTGTTATGTGAATCAGATTTTCAGGACCTCATTCTTGTACATTTCACATAAAATCCAATTCTAAACAAAATTTCCTCAGAAATTGAAATTTACAATTCAATTAATTGTTCAGATTCAGCACTTAGAAGAACGAGTAATAAAACGTCTTCCTATATTTTTTAGAAATAGCGTATTCAGATAATAATAATTTGAGATCCAAACAAAATCACATGAGTTAAATAAAATACTCGCTTTTCAACAATCTTCACACAAAAATTTTCATTACCATTTTCACGACTAGGATAAGGACTGAACGAAATCAAACAAACTGTTTTCTATAACAAATGTATTCGATTTCATAAGACCATTTGATCAAATCCAATCTCAAAATAATTCAAATACCTATCTCCTCTCCCAAAATTCTACCGCTGGCTCACACGATGTTCTTCGAACATTATTGGTTTTCGTCTCATCTACTCAAAGTAGATGTAGATAATAGGAATTCAAGAACAAATATTTCGTATCAGAAATAAATATAGTGAAACGTAGTACTGTTAAAAACTCTCTCGAATTGTCCGAATTAGTCAAAACACACCATATACCAACCAATGGATTTTTAGTTTCCTTGGATGTTTCAAACATGTTTTCAAATATTCCAACTTCAGAATATAAGTCTCTAATCAGGAGCATTTTAGATAGATCACATATTCGTCCTTCAATTCAAAATGAAATAGAACTCGCGTTTGACCTATGCTTGAGTCAAAACTATTGTCAATTTAATAATAAATTTTATGTACAGAATTCAGGTCTCGCTATGGGTAACCTACTGAGTCCACTATTAGCAAACATTTTCATGTCTGATCTGGAGGACATAATTATGAACTGCACATTAGCAAAAAAACATATTCAATTTTGATATAGATACGTAGATGATGTACTTGCCTTCTTCAAAGGCACATCCAGACAATTAAATTCCTTTCTTTCATTTATTAACCAACTTCACCAAAAAATTGAATTCACGTTAGAAACAGAAAAGGATAGAACAATAAACTTTTTGGATTCAACACTAATATGTGACTATAATAAAATAAATTTCAATATCTACAGTAAACCCACTTGTACAGACATCACTATTTCGAACTCATCGTTTAGCCCTCGTAGCCATAAATTAACAGCATATCACTCAATGATCCATAGAGCATTTTCGATACCATTGTCAATAGAACACACCTCACTATTGAGTTGAACACGATCAAACGAATAGTCATCAATAATGGTTTTCCGGTAGATCAAATAATTAAACTAATAAATCGCAAACAACAACAATTAACTTTCTATAAAATTTATCCGCGTATAAAACACTTAGATGTAACCACTGAATTCATCTCTTTGACATATTTTGGTACCGTAAGCGAACATATTGCTAACAATTTATCACGGCATAATTTTAAAATCAGTTTCAAACCTCAAAATAAACTTTGCCATCTTATATACAACGCCAAAGACAAAACCAATAAATATAGAAAACTTGGAGTTTATAAGATGATTTGCCCAGACTGTGATGACTTTTATATAGGTAGAACTTGTCGTAATGTCAAATTAAGATACGAAGAACATTTTCGCTCGTTTAGACTCAACAAAACTGAGTCAACCTTTTTTACAAGCTGGTCATAATTTCCCTAATTTAGATAGCCTAAGCATTTTACATAACCAAACCAGAAGTTTTAGATTGAATACATCAGAATCAATAGAGATTTATAAAGGTGTCGAAAACTCTAATAAAAATATCCTCAATGATCGGTTAGACCTATATCAAAGTGATCTTTTCATGTGTCTTTTAAACCGCTCTTAAAATAATTCTTAGAATATTAAATTATTATCACACTAATTCACACATTGTTACCTTGTTTACTATGTAATAGAGTACTGTCTTTCAAACCGCTCTTTAAATAATTCTTAGAATATTAAATTATAATCACACTAATTCCCAAATTGTTGCTATGTTTACTATGTAATACTGTACTTTCTACCTGTTTTTGGAATTTCCGTTGATCCCTTAATCTCAACCCTACTTCACTCTACTCTATTTATACTTGAAATGTTTCATTGATTTCTTCATAATTTTCTAATTGTTTGATAATGGCACTTCGGTGTTGAAACTATAGTTTTCACGTTATTATTAATGAAAGTGGTATAAAAACAAAGTCGTTATTCTTTCATACAATCATAGTGAAACGAATCTTTTCGGCCTCCACTTAAAAGCGGTCACAATCATCTGACAGACGAGCACATCATACTTGTGAAAACGCACTTCTCACAATTAATTAATACAGGCAATGAGTCGAGATTTTAGCTATAATAAAAAAAAGACATGTATGTCATAATCGAAAAACATTTGTGGGATTCGATTCGTGAGGTTATCAGGATCATTCATAACACATAAAACCTCACCAATCACCCTTCCCCACCTGAGGGCAAGAAATGGCCCTCCAAAAAACTAATTTCGAATTTAAAATGCACGCTGATCACGATTTTTACGTCAGATTTACTTTTAATCAATTCTGGGAGTGGAAAATATGCAAGTTTTGGCCATTTCTGGCACCCAAGGGGAGACGGTGAGGTCTTATATGTTATGAATGATCCTGATAACCCAACGAATCGAGTTTTTATTTTCCGGTTTATTGCCTGGACCTAATTCATAATTCAACATTAGAATATAGCTCCTGGATGGATTCCGCATCACGATAGCATGACTTGATGCCGACGTTCTGCTAACAATTACAGGTGGCATCTTCAGGGCAGATTTGAGGCTTGAACTGGAACTGATTCTACTGGCTTCTGTAGCGGTAATTATTGTAGGAAAAAATCCTTCAAGATACACAATTCACCGCCTCTATTCTGGCGGTTGACTCCATTCTGGCAACTGACCCTGCCGTTGTGTGATCATGTACAAAGAGGAATTTTCGAGGATGGGTTTCCAAATGTTGGATTCAGATTATTTGGATGTTTTAGGATTTCTATCGCTTCAAGAATTTTTCGTTGGTAGAAGTTCGGGACTTGGGCTTGGATTTTAGTATTTTCGAGAAGAATTTGATGATTAGTGTCAAACTTGTGTTCTGCGAGTGTATACCTAATGGTGTCGCGATGCATTGTACAGCGCTCATGTTCTTTCACATGAGTTCCTACTGTACGACCAGTTTCACCAATATAGACTTCACCGCAAGAGTAGGGAATCTTATAAACACCTTCTAAGTGAAGAGGAATCTTTGATAGGCTTGTAAAACTCAGATAGTTTTGGAAGTGTGGAAAAGCTAGTAGAAACACTATGTATCTCAAGGATTCTGGAAATGCGATCTGTTATATTTTCATTATATTCAAGATAGGCAGTGGGGAAGCAAGCGGTGGAGGGGGGTTGTGGCTAAGGTTGATTTGCAATTTTAGACGAAGTATATTTCTTTATGACTTTTTGAATGTCATAATGGGACAAACTGTTTGATAATAAGACAGATTAAAGATGTTTAAGTTCTGATCTTAAGGATTGGGGTTGAGATGAGTTGACAGCTCTGTGGACCAAGAAGTTTATGACAGATTGCTCTTGGGCAGGGTGGTGGTTGTAAAGGCCTATCGATGTGAGTGTGTTTTCGATACATAGTACTAATATATCTAGGAACGGGAGTGAACCTTTCGATTCAACTTCCAAAGGTGAGGAGAATATTGGGATGTAATGAATGTGAATGATTGGAGAAGGAAACAAGATGTTTTCGACCATGTTGCCATATGTCGTTGACATATCTAAATCAACATTCCGGCTTGAGAACAGATGAGTCAATAGCATCTTGCTCGAAAGTTTCCTTGAAGATATTAGCCACGACCAGAGAAAGTGAGGAACCCATGACAGCCCCCGAAGACTACCCGTGAAACTTTCCATCGTACAGAAAGTATCTGGAAGATAGACAAAAATCAATTAAGAGTAGTAAGTCCATTGGTATTTTTTTTTTTGGTGACAGTTGTGAAATTATGGAAAATCTGTCTGGAATGGCAATATTGGTGATTCGACGTCGAAGCTGACAATCAAATCGCCTGAATTAACTTCCAGCATTTGAAGTTTTTTCAACGAAATAAGAAGAATTTAAGATAAAATTATTGGAATTACTTACTTGGGGTTTGAGAATAGATGACAAATATCAAGAGAGTTTATGAGTCGGGGATTCGATTGTGCTGACAATTGGTCTCAGGGGAACTGAGAGCTTATGATTTTTAGGCAAAACATATATTCTTCTTAAACAATGAATGATAAGAAATGTCTCATCTGCATCAGCAACGGTAAAATGACGAATAATTTGTGAAATTGAACGTTCTATAGAAGGGGTCGGATCTTTTGGTGGGAGTTTATAAGAATTTGTTTCAGTTCAATACTCGAGCCTGTCCTGAACATGCTGCTTGTAATGGTTGGTGAAACATCGGCATCAAGTCGTTCTATTGTGACGAGGAATTCATCCAGAAGCCAAGAGTTTTGAAGATTAGCTATCCACGGAAGTCTAGTATTCAAGATTAAAATATAGCATTTATTTGGAATATTATCTATACAAGCATGATTTTCCAATTATTGAAATTTCACGTAAATTTGAAATAGCCAGTCATTCTAAGAACTTCAGTTCCATAATTGAATCTATCTTACTGAAGAGCGAACTATTTCGTTTCCTCCATAATCCAGCGATGTATATGAATATGTTATACAGGCAATGCATATAATTCATTGATTCTATAAAATATTCGTGTTTCTATCTTGATAATATTGCATAAATTTCAACTCCAAATGATGTACGTTCCATGATGTTACTTCCATAAAATCTAACCAACAACATAAACACTCGAAGACCGACAAATACAAAAAGCTACATCGATCGTCTATTATAGACGTGGAAACTGCTTCATAATCGTCAATGTGATGCTAGGTTTTGTTATGTGTGCTTCGGTACGTTTAAAACGTGATTGCGGTAAATAATTCTTGTAAACTTGAGTAATTGAAGCGATAAAATCCCATTCTCAAACAATGTAGGAAGTGTTAATTAAATTCTATTTTATGGGGCTTGCGCAAAATTTAATTTCCCTAACAAACTTTATTAATTATTATATGCAGTATAGTCCATCTAACTGCGACCCATTGAAGATTGCTGAAATACCGCTCGGATTTCACTTCAAAGTGCATTTATGCATTTGTCAAATTTTGCTCTCAAAGGAGATCACTTTAGTGGAAGTAATACAATGACATTATCTAGAAAGGAAAAGAGAATCTCTTGCATAGCTTCACTACCCATCTGCTTGGCATGTCCCTTTCCCTCAACAAATCAATCAAAAGCTAACCATTGCAAGTTCAATAACTGCTGCACAACCAGTTGAACAGGTCATGAAAAGTCATTTCTGATTGATCAGTTAAATGGGGATTATAAGAGGGAAGATGAGGGCCAGCAATAAATGTACCCCTTCGTACCAAAGAGTGTTGTTATACTCTTCGCGACACATAGTCCAGACTGTGAACCGGAATTTTAGTTATAATGAAAAAAAAACATGTAAGTTCGAATCAATAATTGTTTTTCGCGTTAGCTTCAGGAGGCTTTCAGGATCATTCATACACCTTAAAACCTCTTGGGAACCCCAACCCCAGCCATTGGGGGGAAAAGGGCTCGAAATCTCCAAGTTTTGAATTGTATTTTCTACAAAAAGAGGTATTTTGGCATTTTGAGTGCACCTATTAGGTTTTTTAGATCGCTGAACACTGATCCGTAGCCAGATTTACTTGCAGTCCATCGTAGGAATGGTCAAATCGACGAAATTGACCAATTGTGCACCCCTAATATGTTATTTTGCAATTTACGTATTTTAGGCATTTCGAATGCATCGAGAAGGTTTCTTGGGTCGCTGAATACGATTCCGAAGCCAGATTTACTCAAATATCATCGTAGGGGTAGGAAATTTACAAAAATGGCTAATTTGACACGCTTCTAAATTTATTTTTGCATTTTTAAATTACTTCGGACTAATTGCGGCTTCGGAATCATATTCAGCGACCCAAAAAACCCCCTTGGTGCAATATAAATGCCAAAACCACTTAAATTGCAAAATAACATATAGGGGTGCAAAATTGGCCAATTTAGTCGATTTTACCACCCGTACGATAGATTGCAAGTAAATGTGTCTACGGATTCGTGTACAGCGACCCAAAAAACATCCTTGGTGTATTCGAAATGCCAAAAACACGTAAATTGCAAAATAACATATTAGGGGTGCGAAATTGGCCAATTTTGTCGATTTGACCACCCCTACGATTAACTGCAAGTAAATCTGGCTACGGATTAGTGTTCAACGACTCAAAAAAGCTCCTAGGTGCACTCGAAATACCAAAATACCTTTTTTTGTAGAAAATACAATTCAAGACTTGGAGTTTTGGGCCATTTTCGCCCCCATTGGGAGGGGTTGGGGGTATGAATGATCCTGAGAACTTCCTGAAGCTAATGCAAAAAAAAAAATTTTCATTCGAACATGTTTTTTTTTATTTTCCGGTTCATAGCCTGGACTAACAGTCATCGTTGAATAAGTCCTAGAGCAAAAATTCTTACACCATAGTATTTTTCATCGAATTTTGAGCAACTTCGAAAAATCCGTCTGCATGTCTCTGTATAGTCAGTTTCTTTCAATGTATGTCAAGAAAACTTTGAATAGTTTTGGTACCTACTTGTTGGAAATTCATATCTATAGTTTTAATAGAAAACACTCCTTAATAAATTTCCTCAAACTTCGGTTTTATTGAGCAATACGTGACATGTTTCACCACGTAGTGGCTTTATCAAACAATGGTTTCACAAACTATGGTTTATTACTTAAATATCAAAATTAAGATTGAGAAGGAGGGGATGAGTGAGGTACGTGCACAGTAGGATGATAGTTACATACAGAAGAAGATCCGATCATTTAAAAGGTGTCCTGTATTTTTAAGCTTATTAATTCCAATTTTCTCTAAGTTATTTAATACTTCACTTTTAACTGACTTATGGAGAATCAGTTTCTTTAATATGGTACACAACTTTTGAATCTCCTTTGTTCAAATTAAAATGTTCTTTAATTCTAGTTTTGAAAGATCTTCCTGTTTGGCCTATTTGGAATTTATCACAATCTTCACACTCTACCTTGTATACTCCTGTATTTTGATCTTTTTCTATTGCTAATCCCATTGAGTCCTTATCGTGCCGAAATATTTATGAATGAATCAGAAGTGGAAATTCACAACCACCCTTATGTAAAAAGATTCTGTCTTTTAAGGCTTTAGGGGGCTTGTTCTCGCTGCCTGAGATTATCCAGTACTGGGCTCTTTACTAGAATGTGAGAGGCAGTTTCATTATCTCCTCCTCAACTACTACAACCTGGGTTATGAATATTGTCCAGTATGTGCAGGAATCAATTCAAGAAACAGTGGCCTTTAAGGAGTGCTGTCACCTGTTTCGAGCTTCTTTTGCTCATGGAGAGAGAGCGTTCGGGCAAGAACTCCGCAAAGTGAAACGCGTCTGCATAATAATAATTCGCCTTACTGAGCAGCAATCACATAATTCGTCTTTCATGGAAATAGATGGAGTTGTTCATATGGAAGGCACAGCATGTAGAAATCCTTATTCCTTGCACCATTCATATTAAAACAAGCTGCAAGTATTCCTTACAGAACATAGTGAATGATGAACCCACATTTGTATTGGAATTATTGTTTATTACAATCGTCTATCAATCATCATCAGCTCAAAATGTCATTAAGCCATTCATTGTATTATTGAGAAGGACATCATTATCTACATCTTAGATTATTCACGCAAAGTATAGATTATAATAAAATTAGTGGCTTGAAATAAACGAAATATTGAGGCAATTGAAGATATATTACGTTACAGAAAATTGTGTTTATTGCACAATAATCTTAATTTTAATATTTAAGGAATTAATCATAGTTTGTAAAACCATTGTTTCATAATGCCACCATGTGGTGAAACATGTCACGGTTAGCTCAATGAAAACGAAGTTTGAAAAAATTTATTACAAGTGTATTTTTTATTAAAACTATATTTCACGAAAGTTAAAACGTATTCAATGAATGTGTTATACAGGCTCTACTTCAATTTTGTCCAAAAATAGAGCATCCCAAATCCACAGCCGACTTTATAAATATTATATTAACTATAATAGTAACTAAATAATGAATGTAAGAGCCACTCAGAAGCCAATGATTGAGGAATATATTCCAGAAAGCTATCGTCAAAAGGTAACTCAGAGGATGATGGGAAATCAAGTTCTTAAGAAATTTATTAAATTGGGTAAATACGCTTTGAATAAATTAACAACACATTCTTCTTGTTTCAACGATCTTAAATGAAACTACATATTGTAAGAAAATTTTCAAACAGAACCATCATAAGACACGTTCTCTAAATCAATAAAAGCAAATGAGGTGCAACTAAGGATTCAGTTCACCTCTGTCAATCCCATTTAAACAGGAAGTGCTTATATATCCTGAAAAATAAATAAAAAGCTTAGTTTATTGTCGGTATTGCATCATTGTGTTGTAGCCTCTGGCTTGTAACCTCACGGTCGAGCGTTCCGGCCTTGTACTATAGAGGGTATTAGCCTACGTCGTTTATTTCATAGTCGAGGCTAGATTCTTTGGCACTGCCCTCGTATACTACGACTAGTCAGTTATAATCAAGTATGAATGATTGTATTTTGTTAACCTCCCTCGATAATGAATCCAACGGAACCATACAAGTCCTGTAGCAATTGCTAATTATGAAATAATGTCCGCAAATTTGGAAGAATTAATAAAAATTTGGAAGAATTAATATGCCGCATTGCACACGTTCAAGCTCTTACATGATTTTTACATTTACTGGTACACTATTCCGTATGTGAGTGGTTACTCGAGCTTCGAAACCTGCGGGAAAGTATTTACGTGACTAGAAATTTAACTGGGTTGGGTTTCGGATAAAAACGAATCCTTTAATATGGAAACTTGGCGTAATCCTTTGAAACAAAGTAGATCACGCAGAAGAACACGAACAGTGATTTCCATTGATTAACTGGCTGCTGCTTCACTTTTATGGATGCTCTTCATCACGAATAGATCACGTGTAATATGAAAAGCTTCGTTCTATGAAATAGATCGTTATATAGTTCAATTATTTGCGGAAACGAAAAGAACGAACATCATCCATATCCATAGCGGATATCATATTAGACTGTGCGTGGGTTGTGTATCTGTGTACGCTATAGTGCATTAAATTCTCTTCAAAACTGCTCCTCGGGAATTTGATTTTAGGAATGGTCACGGAACGATAACAGCGATATTCGGAATAAGGTCAGTGAATTCTGATTTGTAAAATTGGCCTATAGATAGGCTACAGATACTGACAAGCAATCTTCACTCTGAAAGCTAGTTTTCAAACTACACTGACGATGTGACCTGTAATAGTTGAAGAAACTCAGACATCGATTGATGTCTCTATAGCGTGTAGAGAATATCTCGTTCTCGCTCTCGTTCTCAAGACCGAGACCCGGGGCGAGAGTACACCAGTTTTGAGGAACGTGTCCGAGAGTTCTTATGTAAAGAGCGAGAATTTCAAGAAAAATTCTCAACACAGTTGTCGTTCTCGGCCTATGAGCTCATGAAATGAGCTGCGACCAATTAATCACGTGACTTCTCTCACGTTTCTTAGAAAAATAGTTTTCGGGCCCTCCTGCAACTCGAATGTAAATGATTGTAGGTACAGAAAATATATAGGAAATGATTTGAAAACCACTAATGAAATATGTTATACTAGGAGGTCGGTTGGTACGCTGCGCAAATGCCCAAAGGTGAGTGAATTATCAAAATGGAGGAGACTGATAACTGAGTGTTCGAGAAAACATTTTTTCCTCCTAAGCTATTCAAAATAAAGAATTTTTACAAGAAATAAAAAATTAAGATAATGAATAAGCCTTTCTATTGAGAGAATCTTAGAACAATATTACTACCCTTAATAAAATGATAAAAAAAAACATCAAGAGGGGTGAGGGTGGATTAACGCTTCTACAATTGAATTTGAATTTCTTGGATCACTGAAAGTAGAATAACTTTCTACAATGCACTTTTGCAAATTTCATCTAATTTGTTCCACGCATTTGTGAATAGACCACAAAAATGTGATTTTTTAAGTGAATTTTCAACTGTCCTCACGGACAAACGGTACATTTTGTTACTTCATAAATTGAGTTCAATCGACTTATTTTGACCTCTACAATGAGTGTTAGTTTTATTTTCCAGCATTTCCCTGTACATATACATATATATTTTGCAAATTATGACTCTTTATGGAGAAAAATCACGTTCGGGAGGTGAATATCGTATGCTTGTGGTTTATGAGAATATATATCGATACTAAAAATGATAATATATGAGAATTTTCCTAAATATGCCCTAATTTTCCAGATAATGAATTTTTTTTATTATACTTCATCATAACATATCAAATATTATATTTTTTGAGTCACAAATAACGATTTTGAAGGCAGTTTTGTTCTTAATAGTCATAAAGAATGCATATTTGGAAAATGGGAAATTTGTTTCCTCTTTATTTAAACCACGGTATGTTAGGATAACAACTCACTCCGTCTTGATTAAATTAGTGAAAGTCAGGCTCTTATATTTATTTTATTGGTTCATTTTCCTGTTCGCTAGTTTGTCGCTACGCATTTGTCGAGTGCCGCACCAGCAGATGCGAACGGACGAACGTATTGTTATATTTCTCTCTACAATCGGCCAGATAGTTAACACACAAAATGACGGGAGGAACAGAGCAAACAGCGTCCAGTATTTCGACGGACCGCTTTCCTCAAGGTACGACTTTAAATTCTTGACAGTAAAATACGAGCATCATACCTAGTTTCTGTCAACATTTCAAGTAGATTGCATTCAACGTTTGGTCACTACTCGACAACATACCTTGTACCATATAACCCGATTCGCTAATGCTCACTCCGTCTTAATCGTATTCTATGTTATATTGAAATTGTATCCATATGATCTGCATAATGTATTTCACAACTCTATGTTTTATACCTTCACCTATTGTCAGGTCGACTTACGAAATTATTCACACTATAATATAACCAGTTTTATACACTTACTGTCACATGAACTACCAATATTTACTTCAGATAAATTGCACAAAATAGACTGTGACTCCACATTTTTTTTGGCTCGATTACAATACTTCCCTTACACTATACACTGCGTATAGTGTAGGAAGTATAAATATGGAAATATATGTCGTTGTATTTTGAAAATAGCGAGCAACCAAATTAACAACAATTAGATTTGGTTACTTATCTGACTATATGAGATATATTAAACTAGAAATTTGTTGCCGCTTGGACAATAAATCAAATAGTGTGCATGGCAAAGTGACTTTCCGCAAATCATTTGATTTGATTATTGATTTTCATATGATTGTTTCGAATTCTACACGATACTCTTCGAATTTGTGTAAAAATATTGAAGTAAATTATTGATTACACCTTTACACAACCAAATAATATTCAAATTAATAATGTTTTCAAGAAAATGTACAAAACAAAGCTATCGCTTCTGGGAATCCAACCCAAGCCTACTGAGTGGGAGCCAACTGTCCCGTGCCCTAAACCTCATCGTCATTTCTTATAATCTGATATGGTCCGGAGTACATTCAAGCTGACTTTGATGATTGTTTTTCTTGTTGTTGTGGTTAAACCATTTGGGTGAAAGCAGAGTTGAATTAACTTAATCAATTCAATATGTACTTTGAAAGTAATGAATTTTTCTTGATTCTCAACCCCTAGAATAGGGTGTGTATTTCCTGAAAGGCGATAGGGTTTGTCTCCAAACAGCAAATAGTCAAAATGTATGATCGGACCTTTCGTTTATGACTCAACTTGTAGACAACCATTTCGTGACGTACATTCAAACAGGCTGACAGACAAACAGACAGATTTTTTCAAAGTTGCTTGAAATTCGATGAGAAATTTGAAGGAATTTTCAAAAATATATAAAAGATTGCATTAGCGGAAAACATTCACACTATGGTTTGATGATGACATGGTGAATATAAAGATTTATGGGTGTATGTACAATATTCCAGGTACAGAATTTCCAGCCTTCGAATCAATTGACATTATTCGAAATCAAATCGAAGTAACAGTTTAAAATGTTTCTTCTCGTAAAATATTCACACAATTTCAATTCAACTCAAAAATGGTGGCATATTCTTGACACACTTGGCTATCTCCTTGTGTTATAAAGACTGCGTATTTTTCTTTGATTGAAAGACAGTTACGCTACGCTATTTTAGTTTGGGGTAATTGTTCTAACAAAGGAGAGCGATAAGAATTGTTGCGAGTATTGGCTATAGGGAAAGCATTCAAGGGATTAGGTATATTTACATTTCCAAATCTGTATATACACACATCAAAAGAATCTGAGGGTCAAGCATATTTAGGGATTGTTTGTTAATTCTCGGAGATCCACGCGGCATTATCGCGTTGCAGATCTTTGTTTGTTATTTACACAATACTTTTTGTCATTTTGAACATCTTGGCATGTGTTCCTCTTTTTTCCAACGACTATTCATTTTCTTCATGTCGTTCCTTGTTTCATTCATCAGATCAAATCATATGTTATCCGACCAGCGAGTGGTGATTATTGAAAATTTTTAGTAGTGTTGTTTGTCTAAATTATGGAACGTAATCACCTTCAGAGAGACCTGCCCTTAAGGGCCATTGGAATGCTTCAAGCTGGAATGTCGCAGAGGGTTGTTGCCAATGAATTAGGGACTAACCAGTCCACTATAAGTTGTTTATGGATTTGTTATAATCAAACTGGTGATGTTAGAGAGCAACATACTGGCCGTACCAGAATAACAACGGCGGCACAGGACAGATTTCTGAGAATTCAAGCTCTGAGAAATCCAACCCACACGGCAGATCAACTAAGTTTGGAACTCAGAAACGCTCACCATATACAGATAAGTGACCAAACTGTGAGAAATAGACTACACGAGTCCAATTCACGTGCCAGGCGTCCATGGAGAGCTCCACCATTATCCAGAGGAAATCGTGAGGCCCGAATAGTCTGGGCTAGAAATCACATCGAATGGGGCGTGCAAGAATGGACTCCTCTGTTGTTTAGTGATGAATCGAGATTCGGTTTACGTCCAGATACTAGACGTACTCGTGTATGGAGACAACCTGGGAATGTTTGGAGACTTAGGACTGCACAGGAAGTTCACAGCTACCAAGGCGGAACGATGATGGTTTGGGGTGGTATAAGCATTGGCGGAAGAAGCGACCTCGTATTGCTGGAGAGGTTGGTAAATGCTCTTAGATATAGGGACCTGATTTTAAGGCCATCTGTCATTCCGTATGCAGCTGCAGTAGGTGAAAACTTCATCTTCATGCATGACAATGCGCGCCCTCATACAGCCGCGATCGTAAGAGATTACTTGGATGAGAGTGGTATAAAAGTTTTGGATTGGCCTGCTCAATCGCCAGACCTGAATCCGATTGAGCATGTGTGAGATTTGCTTGGCAGAAGAATTTTAAGGCGTAACATTCTCTTCCAGACACGAAATCAATTGTTCCATACTCTGGTTGAAGAATGGAATGCGATTGATCAGGAAAGCATCGATAACCTTATTTTCAGCTTACCAAATCGATGTAGGGCAGTTTTGAACAATCGCGGTGGACACACTCTGTATTAGACATTGACCAGTGACAATTTTTTCGCTCAGAATCCTAAGTGCATTGAATTCGAATTTTTCACTCTTTTCAGTTAGATTAAAGCTTTTAATTGATTTGCAAACTTTGTATGAAATTATAAATAAATTATGTGGCAAAAGATTATGTTCTACGTGGGTAACAAAAATTGTATTGAATTTCCCATTACCAAGTGACGAGACCGTAAAAATATCGCTGACCCCTACATTTCTTTGATGTGTGTATATGAATGTCTTAAGTATGCACATAATTGATTGATTTTCATAATTACAATACTTCTAATAAGAGAAATATCCGTACAGATTTTCTTAGAGACTTAAAAAATCTAAAAATGGGCCTAAATTTGCAGCGTTTCAATATCTTAATAAATTGCCCGAACCCATTGGAGAATTATCATTGGAAGAATTCAAGAAATCAGTTAAAGATATTCTTTTAAATAATGTATTTTATTCCACAGAAGATTTTTTTTTAATTCGATATTATGATATTATTCATATTTTATGATGACGAGTGTAAACATGTTATGTATATAACATGAATAAAATGATCTATCTATCTATCTATCAAATTTTTATTTCCATTACAATTTAAAAAAACCTTTTGACATAACATTGACATTTCATTGATGCTTCACTGGAAAAGAGGCACTGAGATACTCGGTATATTATAATCATACATTTGACTCCCAAAAGTTTCCGAAAGCAAAAAATAGTGCTAACAAAAGGAGGACGAGAGAAGTTAGTAACAAACGGATTAGTTATTTCGAGAAACCACTTCACAAATCTGAAAATTGCCAACTGTAGCATTATGAATAATAAAAACAAATATTTCAAAGACCAATTTCATATAAGTTCTATCCGATTTGAAATTTAGTATTTCTTTGAACAGATATTAATTGAATATCTTATATAAACAATCAAACCCGTTTTTCCACAGCTCTAAATGTTCAAAATTTGCCGTTCCAATTTGCTATACAGCTTCATATCCTTTGAAAGACTTACATTGTCTTAAATACAAATCGTTTTAACCTTTCAAATGTTGGTAAATTATAAACTTCTAAGTGAAGAAATCTATATATGACGTTCAAGAAGGAAAATTTGTGCAGAACGTGGTAATATCATATTCATTCGTACTTTCGCGATAAATTGAAAAATGAGTGCATGTGATATTATGAAAGTGTCCAAAACTCACCCAGTTTGAAGAACGATAAACTTCTTCCCGGCATGTTCTGGTGTGCACTTCTTTATTTCAAACACCGTGTAGAACTTCGTTTTAATTACCTGATTGATAACAATATAGGAAAAAAAACCGGTTACATATCTCCCTCCTGGCACACATTAAAGAAGTACAAGAGGAAGATGACTCATACAGTTACAGATGAAACGAAAAGAAGAAAACAACTGAATGCTGAACGTCACATGAGATTCATGTGTTATCATAAGAATGTTATCGATTATAATCGAAAAGGAAAAAAATTGTTTCACATGATTTCGTAGATGAGCGCGTCCACACGAACTCGCATTGTTAGCTCTGGTGGTAGTTTGTTCCGCCTTCCCGCATACACTGAAGCGCAAGAATAAAATCCGTTACTTTATAAGGACAACTCGCGCAAGCGTAACTTGATAAGGAAAGTGTAACACAGGATTACCGGAGTTATTCCTCCTTTTCATACCTTACGTACATTGTTTTAGAACGCTAGTGAACGTTAAATTCAGATTTTGGGAATTTATGTCACCTCGTGATTTTGGGTAATAATCAGTCTTCGATAGCACTTTATCACCAATTTAAAATTATGTTCGTAAAATTCCTATATTGACCGATATAGTTCAATCGAAAAATGCTATGAGCGAAGTGTTTGGCAGAAAAGCTTTCGAATGTTTATTTATATATTAACAATAATTGAGATTCATATTTTTATTATTAAATATAAATTATTTATTTATAACCCTCAAATAGTTCAATTAATAAGTTTATTAATCTCATTAATAACATGTTATGTTTATTTTATTACCTATTTCAAATAATGTTAGTACTATATTTTTATTGTTTCGGATCTGAAAGAAGAAGAGGCCACAGTACGGTAACAGTCTTGGCTAATATTGTGGATGATATTGTGGGAAGTATAGACCAAGGACATGCATCTGCATTGGTATTATTAGATTTCTCAAAAGCCTTTGATACGCTGGACCACTCCTTTCTAGTAGCCAAGTTGAGGTTTTATGGTTTCAGCGAAATGGTTTGTAATTTTTTTATGTCTTATCTTTGTGAGAGGACACAGGTTGTTGAATGCAGGGGTGAAAGGTCTTCGGTTCGTTATATTACCTCTGGGGTTCCGCAGGGTTCTGTGCTTGGTCCCTTATTGTTTCTGATTTATACGACCGATATGTTTGAGAGTATTCGCCAGTCTAAGATGCAGATGTTTGCGGATGACACTCAGATTCGGTCTGTCTTTTCACCTGGGGACGTCATACATGCTGCTTCTGCTTTAAATCGTGACTTGGCTTCTATTTCTGTTTATGCGCATGAAAACAATCTTGAATTGAATCCAAAAAAGTGCATGTATATGGTATTTTGTCCCAGGAACCGCAGGACTCATATCCTGCAGAACTTTAAGTTGATGATAGACGGTGAGCTTATTAAGAACGTAGAGACTGGGAGAAATTTAGGGGTTATTTTTGACACTAACTTGAGATTTAGAGAGCATGTCTCATATGTTGTGAAAAAAGCCTATCTTGCACTTAAATTGATGTACTCAAACTACCATATTATTAACTTCAAAATGCGAAAAAAACTTTGTGAGTGTTTAGTAATTCCACTACTTCATTATTGCAATGTGGTATATTTCCCCTGTTTGGACAAACTATGCAAGTATCGTTTGCAGAAGATTGTTAATTCATGTGCTCGATTTGTATTTGGTTTTGCAAAGTTTGACCACATCTCACATAAGATAAAGGAGCTCAGATGGCTTAGGGTTGACCAGTTATACAGTTATCACTTCTCAATGTTTGTTTGTAAATTGTTGTCTACCTCGTCACCACTTTACTTGAGACAGAAGCTTACTTTTAGACAGGATGTGCATGATCTTCATTTGAGACATGTAAATTCACTTTCCTTGCCTAGATTTCGTTCTTCCATGTTTCGTAGATCTTTTTCATACAATGAGCCGGTAATATTTAATAAGTACTGTTTACAGCATGAAAACTTGTCAGTGTAGAGCTTTCATTTGAGGCTTAGAGACAGAAATTTTTCGGAGGGCTGAGAGTGTGTTCTCATTGCTCGTCATCATACTGGATCATCATTTTCTTTCTTGTTTGTATTAATTTAATTTTGGCTTAGGTTTAGAATTTGTATGTATTATTTTGCTCGTCTGGGGGGTCAAGTTGAGTAGCTTATGCTAGATCTTCGCCTCCCAATAGAGTATTTCTATTCTCAATAAAGTTATATTATTATTATTATTATTATTATTCACATTATATTATGATTTTATTTAATTTACAAGACAATTAAATAAAAATTTAAAAAATGTCAATATTAAAATCGCATTATTAACTTTAATAATTAAATAAAATTAGATTTATTAATTTAAGAAGAATTTACAAAATTTGAGTCATTAAACAAGTACTGCTGTATGTAATAGGAAAAATGTTGGACAGAACACTCTGGAATGTTTATTTACATATTAATAATAATTGAGTTTCATATTTTTATCATTGAATAATAATTATTCATTAACATTATTTGAATAGTTCAATTAATAAGTTTATCAATGTTGTTGATAAAAATTTACGTTTATTATTTTTTCCAATTAAAATAAAGTAAGTACCTATTCTATTTTTATTTAAATTATATTATGATTTTGTTCAATTTACGTCTCAATTTTTTATCAGTTAATTGAAATTTAAACATTTTTTTTATTAAAATCGCAGTATATAACTTTAAAAATTAAATAAAATTAGATTTATTAATATAGAATGTATTAATAGAATTTGTGTCGTTAAACAATTGATGGTCTGTTTGGCTTTGAACGAAATACTATTTCGTTTCAAGAATTTTCAAAGGTTAAGACAGTATCTTATTGATTGTAACTCATTAGTAACCAAATCTATCATTATGCTTATGATGTATTTTCCATTTTCAATTTTCAGATCACGATTCGGGTCAATCAGCTAGGTTTTGAAATACAAGAAAAGGTATAAAGACTTATTTTTGATTTACCGCTTAGAGTTCCTTGTTGTGATATTTTTAGATATTAGCTGACACTTATCCTTACCTGCATATATTTCTAAAAACTTCAACACGTACACATAGTAACGTCCAATCATTTGAAAACAGTTACACGAACAATATTTATGACGCGAGGTAGGGGCAAAATATTGATCTCAAAACCGTATCATAGCTTAAACAAAAAATTACCCTATTCATATATGTGATCTCAACATGTGTCCGAAAATGTTTCTATAAAGAGTCTTTTGAAAATGGGAGCCAAAATGATAGTTTTCATTTTATATCTCAGGAAAAAGTCCTTTGAGAGTAGACCCGTTGTGTAAAATTATCAGAAATTCTCATGCTGCTATTAAACTAGAGCCCGTATACCATCCAATGAAGTCAAAGAAGCGAGACAGGGAGAGGTTAACGCAATTAATGAAGATCTGGCAAAGATGTTGAAATAAATAGGGATCTGATAATCTAGTAGAGTTTTATGCAACCAAAACTCAAGTTTGCGTCTTTCCCAGGAAGGCGGATTCCACAATCCCTAATATTATGTCAGGTACAACTATTCCTATGAAGTCTTTCACAATACTGCTTGGGTTCACCACCAACAGCACCCTATCATGGGGCGATCATGTGAGGTCCATTACGAAACCCGCTTCACAAGAACTTGGTTTTCTATTCCGTGCCAAGAGCTACTTTGCATCCCAGCAGCTCCTCATAATTTACAAAGCACAGATTCGACCTGTCCTGGAGTATTAACCACATGTTTGGAGTTCGACTCCCAAACATACGCTGGAATTCTTGGATTCTATCTAGAAGAGAGCTATTCGGTTTGATTGACGATGTCACACTTACGAGTTCATGGACCTTTCTAGAACGTCGTAGAAAGTTGGGAGATATCTCCCTTTCCTGTAGATATTTCCATGGTCGGTGTTCATTAGAAATTTCGTCTGTTTTTCCACTTCGAGAGATTCCAGCTAGGTTAACTAGACGAGCACAAACAAGTCATTGTTAAACTCGAGGCCTGTCGAACTTTTCCCACCAGAAGAATCGAACAGCGAAGTTGTGGAACCCTCTACCTATTGAGCTCTCTATATCTATAACCTCCAAGCGTTCAATAAAAATACGAATGCCTATCTCCGCTGCCAATATTCCACCGCTGGCTCGTACGATGTTCTTCGAACACTATAGCTTTCACTCTCGTGTGGTCAAAGTATAAAAAAACGAGAACTATCGCCCTTCTCAGCTCTTTCTCATAGCCCTCTGAACTGGTTGTCTAGTTTAGAACTTTCCTTTCGGCAATTCACAACAAGGTTTTATTGCTGGAAAGAGCATAGAAATAGAAATTGGATAGAATCAGCCATTACGTGACGAAAATCCTTTCTAAACTTGAATAAAATAACTATTCAAAGTTCGATTCTCATTAATAATCCAATAAATAAATGCAACTATATTTTCGCTAACACCGTAGCTTTTTCAAACAAATACTTGTACTTTTTAATATTCGTTTAAAGACGTTATAGTTTTATTTATTGAAATAGTGACAATAACTTTTAATAGTTATTTTATTTAAGCATAGAAACGGTTTTACACTTTGTAAAACTAAAGGAAAAAATACAATCAAAGACCTTAGAGGTCTTACTTGATGTCCCCCATGGCATTGTGTTGGCACCGTTCATATTTGTAAAATTGTCAGCAATGACATTGCTGCGTTGCACACCAATAATGATAATTAATTTTGCAAATGTGTTGCAAAAATTGCCATTGAATCAACCACCGAAAAATTTCATTTACAGAATACACTAAATCGCTATGAATCACTTTAAAATTGTTAAATCATGGGATACATTTTGAAAAAATTGAGGCAGGTTTGCTATGGTATAAAAACACCAACTCCTACGGTTGGTTCGGCTTATTTTGTTTTCCTGAAGGCTGGGCTTGTGAATTAAAGTTAGATAATTTTCCGAACAAGTTCCATTAGACATTTATTCCTGAAATTACGTTTTTTCAGCACTAAACCGTCCCCCATGGAAGGTGCGTGATTATAGATAATCAGCTTTTAAAGAGATTTCTTCATATTTTCAGAACGAAATACTAATTTTGGTGAAAATTGTCAAGAGAGAAAAGTTGGAGAACGGAGAATTTTTCAACTATTTCAAATTACTTATTTTTGCCGCTAGAAGACGCCAATGAAGTATAGGATCATACATATTCTACCGTTTAGACAATTTTTTGCATTTCTAGTATTTTTTTTCCATTTAGAGTATCAATTATCAATTTTTGCAAAAAGACACAAGAAAACTTTTAGTAGGAATTTTTCTAGTGATCATAAAATAAAGTTTTTGTTAACGAAAATAATAATTTCTTATTAGCATACTAAATAATCATATTTTTACAACAAAATAATACTTTGTTATATTTTTTCTATAGTACGTAATAATAATAATCAGATTTTTATGTCTTTGCTCTTTTCACTTTCATATATTCATTCTAGTCGCTACTTGCGCTATATACTTCTTTCTCCGACGATGATACTTCTAGTGGATTATTCAGCAAACTCATATCAATATCAGGCCAAACTCCGATCTCTTCTGCCACTACATCATCAGGATAATCCAGATCAAAATGTGAAAAACCGCTAAACAGCTGATAATTTATAGCCGGTGGACTAAGTTGTCATCGTTGTCTTGTGTACATGCAATTACATTCATTGCATGTACTGAAACAATAGACCGGTAATGACTCATGGTCTAATCATATCATACACCATACGTAAGTCCATAACGTATACATATTATTTAATTACTCTAGAGTTGAGCGTAGGTTCTATTTCACTTTGTTTACAAACATAAGTCGCGATGCACGATTCAAGAGACGTTTCGCTATCGTTTCCGTTTGTTTGTTGTCAATTCTAATTTAAATAATTCGATAACGCTTAACATAATTATGTGGATTTAGTCAATTTAAATCTATTAGTGTGTACTGTGGACATTGCTGCAGATACAGTTTATTTATCTGCAATGTGTTGAAGGTGAGTAAACATGAACTAATGTTAACATCAGCATATCAAATTTATGCGCATTATTTTATAGTTATTTTAACGCCTAGTTAACATATTGTTAATGTGAATTGAGAACTTTAACTATTGTGAGTGGTTGATAATATGTTGGTGAAGTTTTTCCATAGTTTAGAATGTAAGTACCCGTTCAATAACTCACTTACACAAGTTGAAATATAGTCCAAAATTGTGGAAATCTCTAGCTTATTTATTTATTTTATCTATTTATTTAGTATGAAACCCAATTATAGGATAAACAATACAGAGCAACATAATGTAAGGAATAACAAGAAATATATAACAAAAATAATATCTAATAGGAGTAATGAAAATCAAGTGGCTAAATTTTTAAATTACATGGTGATGAATAACCTTACCTGACCACACTAATAATACACTGAATACTATTGAAAAATAAGTCACACTGTGAACATACAACATTAAAGTTCGTTGTCATGACAAATATCGGACATCTAGATAGTACATTTGTATTGGACCTAACATTGTAAAAAGTTACAGAGAGAAGATAATCTAGGTACAACAAAATTTAATTTACCTAATAACTAACTGCAGTCAATATTATTATTCAACTAATTATGGAGAAATATTGTGCTCCTTATTCTTCTCCTCAGTTCAAGTGTCAGATAATCAAAAGTAGATAATAATAATTGATGGTTAAAACCTCTTTTAGGAAAGATATTAAAAGTTCCAAATCAGAGATGATTCAAATAATTACGTTGAATGCTCTCAATTAGTGTAATCTGGAATTTGTACTGAGAGTTCCAGATGAGCGCAGCATTTTCCAGTTTTGGTCTAACCAATGAATTAAATAGTGTTTGTATTGTAGAAATATTTGGAATGCCTAAGTAGAAACCCTAAAGTTCTATTAACTTTAGCACACGTATCAGTTATATGTAGATTAAAAGTGAACTGATGATCGTATAGAACACAGTCTTTGACTGTAGCACTACGAAAAATGATTGCTGAATCTGAAAGATAATCGAATGAAATAGGAGATACCTCACGACTGAAGCTAAAAACACAACATTTAATAATATTTAGAATCAATTTATTGTTGGCTCACCGTTCAAAAGTATTGTCCTGATCATTTTGTAGTGCATAGCAGTCATCTATGGTGTTTATTTCGAGTTTCGAGTGTTTTTCTTAGTGGCCATAATGCATCCTACAGATGCTATATTTCCATCTGAGGCACTCGTACGAAATACATGACAGAAGATATTGAGTCTATTATTGGAAACGAAAAATGCCAGATCTACTGGAATTACTCGTTTCCGACCGTCAGGTTCATATAAGCAAATAGGCCTGACGTTGTCCTCCTCAATAAACAAACCAAGACTACGTATGTCATTCAATTCTCTGTTCTGGCAGAGAAGAACATAGTCTCGAAAGTGGAGGAAAAATGGACAAAGTTTCAAGATATCCTGTTCAAGCTCCGCACGCCATACCCAATCATGCGTTCAAACTTGTAGATCATTTCCGCCTGTAAGAACTCGACGCAGATCTTGATAGACCGGATGCGGAAGTCAGTCATTCTGGGATTCAATAAGACCACTTAGGGCGCACGATTTAGGATCCTAAAGCTACTTACCGACTATAGGGTTGGAGTAGTTTCTGTTAACTGACTTCTGTTTTTCTGGCGCGATCGCTGCGATGTCGTCGGAGCGTTAAGCAGTCCCGACCAGGTATTAATGTGAAAAAAAAATCATATTTATAGGCAATATATATAGTATATACAGGTCAGCTAGTATATACTCAATTTCTATAATCTTATATCTGAAAGCAGCCCAAATTACCTCCAAGCCCCATGCCGAATTTAGCCGAAAACGTTCTTAACCGTTTGGCATTTTCCAATAAAATTCCGTAAATTTCTTTACGCTTAGTCCATCTTGAATTATTTTTTTCTCCAAATCAACGGTTGTTCAGTAGATAATTTATATCGTACTACTCAATGCAAATATCACTTAATACAAGAAAGATCAAACATCCTGAAGAGTGAATAAAGATGGGAGAACATAGTGCCACTTTTATCCATTCCATTCCACACTAGAAACGAGTTGAGTAGAATAGATTCAAAATTCTTGATATAAGATTTAACATCATTTTGGCTGAATCTACAAGCCAAGAAATATGCGGATGGCCCTCTGGTATATTCTCTGCTTACATCAAATTAGGTATTCAATATTTTTAGTGTTCCCCATTCCTCAGCGGACTCAGAAAGACAGTTTTCGCAAATTAATTTGTTGAAAACAAAGCATAGAAACCCTACCACATACAAAAAGGTATCATTATTACTAATCATAATGATTCATTTCAACCAATTTAATATCTAACATTGGCTCGTTCTAAACGCTAACATGAAGTTTTCATTCTTTTTCACAATTTCACTTGTGTTAGTTAGTTCAATAATAAAGTTACTCTACTCCTAGTGCCTGCTCTAAGAATGTTACTTGCTCTAGATATTTCTCGGAAGAGCTTATCCCATGCAATACCCGCGGCACTTTACTAAACTTCAAGCTTATGAAATATTGTTAAAGCAAAGACATGAGAATATTTTCTGAAAGTAATGTACCTTTCTAAACAACGTTCCCTTAATACTATATAACCAACTTCAAGGGCACATTAAGTTTCTTATTTGAAACCAAGTGCGACGTACGTAGGAAAGTATTGTTCCAAAATTAATTATTGACATTACGATTGTTGCAATTTGTATTTATTCAAATTTCAGCAATACCGCTCATGACAATTTTGGTTCCGTTCGATGTGTCGATTGTGAATCGACAATGCACACGAGCGATCGCGAAATCACTTGAATTTAGAATATCAACCAAAATACTGTCAGGACAATCATAAGAACAATAAATATAATATGAATATCGTGGTGGTTATATCGACCACTTGAGCTTCCGAGGGTTCTTTCACAGCCGACTCTAATACAAGCCAGGATGTTAAGACGACAATTCAGCACATCTCCTCAACCGTAATCCAATGCCATATGAACAATCGTTCAAATACACGTGAAGTCTATTTTTTCAAGATTATATCAATATAATGTAATATACAGGATGTCCCGCATAATAACCGACACAGTTCATGTATTTGATGATTTAACGCAACTTACCTCCATACCAAGTTGCACCCCTGAGAAGTTATAGGCCCTCAAAGTGAGACTTTGAATTTTGAAAAAAATGTATATCTCAATTATACTTCAACTTAGAAAAACCTTATTTGGTACACGTTGAATGCGTTCCAAGAGTATTAATCGACAGTAAGTACAGTTCAGTTGGATCATTAAAAGGGTTGATAAGGGATGCTGCACCCTTAAAATTTGACAGAATGTTGTAACGCAATCGCGAAGACAATAATTTATTGGAAAACAAACAATTCCTGTCAAATTTTAAGGGTGCACCATCCCTTATCAACTCTTTAAAATGATCCAACTGAACTGTACTTACTGTTGATTAATACTCTTAGAACGCATACAACTTGTACCAAATTTGGTTTTTCTAAGTTGAAGTATAAATGAGATATTAATTTTTTCCAAAATTTGAAGTCCCACTTTGAGGGCCTATAACTTCTCGGGGGTGCAACTTGGTATAGAGGTAGGTTGCATTAAATCATCATATTTTGGAGTCCCCTACATGCTCCTGCTCTATGTCGGTTCTTATGCGGGACATCCTGTATAATACGTAGCATTATTTACAATTTTATTTATATAATATAATTTGACAAGATATTTACGTTCAGCAGGAAGATATTTCTGAATGAAGGCAATGATCGTCAGAGCATAAAATGAGATGAAAAATAATAATAATGCAACTAATATTATTGCCACAACTGAATCAGGAATTTTAAATTGAAAAGTAGCTTTCGATCGGACCTACCACAACATTCATCAAAATTTCAATGAGAATAGTAATACATATTACACTCTCGAAAATGTGACAAATTCAAGAGTCATCAATAAAAACTATAAAAAGCTCTTTCAGACAACTATCTGGCTACAATATCAACTCGTATCCAATTTAACAAAGGCATAAAATCTCTTAACGGTGAATGTAAAGAGTAAAACTAAAACAAACTAAACCAAAAATAGCGCTCTGTTGGCGTCGAGACGTCGACGCTTGCGCAAAAATAATCGATCGGCACGTCTGCGATGCTTCACAGTTTCACGAAAATGCCATATTGTTATTATGGATATCGGCTAATAGATCAAGAAAATGTCAGATAGTAGGATGTCCTTGCACAGGGTGAGTTTGATTGAAAGCATGTTATAACGTAACAGTTTTGTCTTTATCTTTGCTTATCATTTTGCTTTGTTATACTACATGGTACAGTATGATGTACTTTTTATCTATAATGTCTGGACGACGTATCTAGATTACATTCAATGTGGCAGATGTTGAGGACGTACATAGTCATTCTATGTACATTCATTTAACTTATCATAATAAGACAGAAGAATAGGTTTGGCATTACAAAAGGTTTCACTGACCCATTGAAAGATGGGAGAATGCATCTGTTTATTTCATGGAATAAACTATTTTCCAAGTTCAAAACATCATTGTTAATACTGATGTGATGTGTTCCTGGACATGTGTATCATGTGTTACTTTTTGAACAAAATGTGAACATAATGCCATCATTTAAACGAGAATTTCAATAAGAAGCCAATTGACAGATACATTCTGAAAAAAATATGAATATCGAATTTTGTCCCATTCGCATTTTCTGATATTGTAAGTGATCTACATTATATAAAGTTATTCAGACATAAGAAAACATGACTCTTGAAAGCTTTAATAAAAATCTGAATATGAATACATGATGAATATAAAGATGTTTTTGTTTTCCTGTCCATAACTTTGATAAACAAATATGTATATAACATCTTTCTCTAAAGCACATCGTTCCCGATAAAACAATTATTATTTTCTCTCCATTAGTTTTAAACCAATGAAGAATTTTAATTCAAGCTGATATACTTTAGTTTCACTAAATGACTAATCTTATCACTCACAAACCAGTTTCTTAAACAAATGCAGTAACGTAATTATTGGGTTTTGTACACATTTGAACTGATTTATAAAAAAAAGTGTTATTGATAATTTCTGTAGGAGATTTCCTATTGAAAGTTAACTCCTAAACCTACCCCATAAGCCAAAATGAAAGTTCAGGGGTCCATATCTGAATTTGAAATATGAATTTGATATTTCAAGGCCTTCGAAAGATATTGCAAAAAACTGATTTTTACTATGATCCTTCATTAGGGTATACATACATTTATTATATGTTTTCGGAAATTCGTTTATGTAAATGAGGTTTTTTTTATGTACTATCAGCCACAGAAATTACGGGAGACTTTCCTATCATAGGAATTGTCATATATATAATATGCAGGTAGGTACTCTCATATTTCTAGCATAAGAGAGAAAAGCCAAATATACAAATTGAGCTCAAATCAGTGGTGTATAATGATTTGATAAGTGCGAGTGAGATTCGTCAAAGAATTTGAGCCTTTCAGGAAAGGGTGTGCTTATAACACGATTTTCCCTGAAAAACAATAGGGTTCGACACCGAACAAAGATTTTTTGCTCATATTTGAATACGATAGGACCTTTCGTTTTCAAGTTATCATGTGAACAAACTTCGTGACAGACATCTAGACCGTCAAACAGACAGATTTTTCCAAATAGCTTGAGAAAATGCAATACTGTCAACATTTTGGAGCCACTGTATGACTTCAGGAGGGCTCCTTTTTGGGTGTAGTACATGAGTACACTCCTACTCCGCTAGACTCGCCAGTCGTAGACCAGTCCGTGGACCACACGAGTCTCCCTGGCGGAAGCGGCCCAAAGTTCTCGTTCTCCCAGCCCGTTCTCTGTGTTATGAGAACGTCTGGTGTTTGAAGCCTGGCAGCAGGGGCTATCGCATCGTGTATCAGTCGGAGGATCGAGCAATTTCGGCTGCCCAAATTCAAATTTTACCATGACCGCGACACACAGATCCACCGACCACTGACTCAGACCAGCTAGCCGATACGCCGCATTCACGGCCATTGTTCTGATATGGAGCTGTAGAGGGACGATCTCCATCAGAACCTCTTCAGTTCTGGTGGGGGTGAACTTCATAGCCCCCGTTATCCCCAGGCAGGCAAGTCGTTGTGCCTTGTCTAGCTCTAGACGGGACAGAACCGTTTCTGTCGCCAACTGAGTAGGTTATGATTGGGCGGATCATGGACGTGTAGATCCAGTGCAGAACTTGTGGCCGTAAACCCCATGTGTTCGTGGAGGCTGTCCTGCATGCCCTTAAGGATGTAACGGGCTCATTCACCCTGGTTTCCAGGTAAATTTTCCAGCTCAGTTTAGCATCGAAGATAACTCCGCCTTTCATGTGAAGCTCTTCGACAGAAAAATCGTTTTTTACCTCTTCTTCTTCTTAAAACGATCAAACGTGGTACTTTGTGAATCGGTAGACCAGAGTTTTTGGAAATTTATCAAACTCTGTTTGAGCTATGAGCTGCTGTCGAACATTCCAAACTTAGTGCAGAAGTTCGCTATATTGTTGTTGGATTTTGTGTTGATAAGGATTCTACTTAGTAAATATTGAACGCTATGCTGTGTAATAGTACATGGTTGCTAGTGTAAATTTCTATTTTCATTCATCTGTATCCACAAATTTCTCATACTAAATAATTCTCACTGATCCATACACATTTTTGATAAACACTGCAAATAACATTAAACTTTATAACGTTTTATCTTTATATGTAAATATTGAAGTTCAATTCCAACAAATGATATAGTTCATTCAGTCAAACAATGATGCAGAGCGTTGGCACTTTGTTATTGTGGTAACTATGATTTTTCCAGTCATTAACTTTTCATTATTGTTTCAGCTGGCCAGGTGGACATTTTCAACACGAAGTTGTGTTTCTTGACAAACAAATGAATACTACTTCATTTGAAAACATATCGCACTTTTAAGTCATCGGTCCCGTAGAATAGTTCGTAAGTCGCGCAATATGGGAAGTACATCCTCGAAATTCAAGAAATACCTTCAGCATGGAGATGAATTTGCCGCCATGCAAATCTACCAGAGTTCTCTAGAACTACGCAAGAATCTGGATCCGAATTTGAGTTACGGAGAAAATCACAATCATAACACTGCACTACATTATGCTGCCAAACACGGTAAGCAAAACGTATTAGTTATTTTTATACTAAGGGCGTAATTAGAAAATAACTTGCGAGGGTTGTTACACGCTAAGATGATATGCACATTACGCCCGCGAAATATATAAGATTTTATTTACGACCGTTTTTCGGAACAATGGTTAGGGATGTTGCTTCTATGGCATTTTGAGATTGTAATGTAAACAGCCAGTGTAGTGTATTACTATTTTAAGTCTTGATATGTGATTTATTCCTTCTGTTATATAAAATAGTACTCATAATTGTGAAGTTTCGTTACAATTTCACATTTCAGCGCTAGAAGGGACAGAGCTGTTTCACAACGGCTGCGTAGGTTATGATTAGGCGGATCATGGCCGTGTAGAACCGGTGCAGAACCTTTGGCCGTAGACCCCATGTGTTCACGAAGGCTCTCCTGCATGCCCATAAGAATGCAACGGCTTTCTCCACCCGGGTTTCCTTGTACATTTTCCAGCTCAGTTTAGCTTCGAAGATAACTCCAAGGTACTTCACTGAGCCTTTAATGTGCAGTTCTTCGACAGAACGTTCGTTCTTAAATAGTAGTCATAATTGTGAAGTTTCTGTACAATTTCACATTTCAAACGAACATTATATAAAAAAAGTGGATCGGAAAGTACCACATTACGCCTGCAAATGCAGGCCCGTGAAGTGTTCTTTATGGCCCGATTATTCATAAAAAGTATTACTTTAACTATTAATACTAATAATTTGAGAATCTATCTTTTCAAACTAACAATTTGATGGGAAATTGTAACATTTTTTGAACTCAGTAGAGTTGTCTTTTTATTATTATCATATATGTTAAAAACCATGGTACAATTTATTTCCGCTAAATTTTCCGGTGAAATGCTTGTGAACTGAACCAACTACATCTGCAAATTCTGTCGAAGTAGCCGTCATCGCATTTTAATTTTTAAAAATGTGTTCATGGTCCAAACAAACCCACCCACAGGACAGCTTATAACATGGAAACATGTATCTATGCACAAGAAATGAAAACTAAATAAGGCATTATGATAATCTCACTAACTGTTTGTAGAGAGTAATAATAATAAAATAAGACAATAAAAGGAAAGAAGCATAACAACATGTATGAATGAATAGGCAGGGATATATTTATTTCACATTAGCTTCATAAGCATTACACATCAGAAAGAATATGTTTTATTTCATTTTTGAACATCCCAGTGGTGTTGAGCATGAATCAGTTTCATCGCAAATCTGATTGAACTTTCTGCACATCGAATGAACTGGAGATTTCAGTAGTATATTCGTTTTTGGAGTAGGTAAATAAAAGCAGAGTGAACTCCTTCTATTCAAACGAGGTATATAAAAGTTCAGTTGAGATAATAATTCTGGACAATCAGTCAGGTAGCTTTAGGTTGTGAGGTTATAGGTAGATATGCAAGAGTGGTAAGTTATACGGTCCTCCAAAGATAACAGCGAAAATTTGTTAGACAATAAATCATTATCTAAGACAAACTCCATCAATTCTATACACAATATACTAATAAATGTTCGTTGCATAGATTCGAGCAGATGAATGTGAGTCAAGATATTGAAAACCAAATCATCGAGCCATATTCTAAGCGTGTTCTCACCATAGAGATATGAATAAATAGAGTAGGTAAGCGTCCCATGATTTGAATGAGTTCAAACAGACAGAAGATAATAATTCTTCCGTCTTCTCTGTCACTCTTCTCATGAATAGGGGCCATGGAAGGGGTAGCTGCGTGTGCTTGCTACCTGATGAATAGCCGGGCAGGCGTGTGCACCCACCCCTCTGACGACCCCTATTCATGAGAAGTGCGACAGATAAAACGAGAAAATTATTATCTTCTATACTTTAGAGAACTGATGCAAATCCGCTCAAGGCGGATTTCATAGAAACACTTTGAAAATTTGAAGTTTTTTCAATATAATGAATCTACAGTTCCAATTTGTTGAAAAAACCGATAACAACAACTTGACAAGTAGTTCCATTAATTAATTCTGGCAAAAACGCCATCCCGACTCCTCCCATAGAACGCTACCGGCCGATCAGTTGTCTCAACACCTGCGACTGATCTATCACTCAGGACTCCATACTCTACAAGCCCTACCTTTCCATGTCTTGGATTGAATACCGCAAGGCATTTGATTCAACGTCACTTGGGATATTATTATATTTGCTCAAATACCTTGAGGTACCAACCCCACTAGCGAGATGCATAGAACCTCTGTTGCCACTCTGGAAGACTTGTTTTGCCATCACATCAGGCACATGACAAGTCTCGACAGAATAGGTCACATTCCAGAGGGGTGTTTTACAAGGAGGCTCCTTGAGTCTCCTCTTGTTCAACATCTCACTGCCACTGCTCTCCATTGCATTATGGAGGACTCGTGGATATTACTCTGGACCATGGAATGACCGGAGGCGTGAGATCGCCCATTTATTACACATCGATTATCTGAAACTGAATGCCTCTTGCTGCGATGTCCTTGGAGCGCGCGGCAGCTGTAGAGATGAAGGATAGAGTTATTGACGTCCATAAGCGCAATGCTTTACAAGAAGACCCCATGTAAGAATCTTGAACAGAGGCTATCTCTTTCTGATTGTCGAACCTCTCTTTCTTGTATGCACTGCCTACTTTCTTAGCGAGTTGACATAAAGATGTCTATGATACGTTCCTCATCAAAGCACAGAGCATAAGTGGACGGGGCATATCGCGAGGGAGTAGAAAGAGAAGTCCGTCGATTAGAAAGAGGTAGCCTCTCTTCAAATTACTTAGATGGGGTCAAAAAATATCGCCGTCAAGAACTCTATTCTTCTTGTCTATGGCAGCAGCACCTACCAGGTATTGATGCAGAAACAAATTAACGTGCAATTGGAGTAATCCTGAATGAAATAGCTCATCACTATCCCCTCATTTTACAACATAAGCATATTTTTTCTACATCAAACTGGTATGTTGATGTTCCAAAAGTGTTATAAGGAGTTGGCTTAGAGCTAACTATAACTATTTTATAGTAGCAGATCTATTGAATCTTTACGGAACTTATTCATCGATTTGGCTAGTACTAGTGGTATTCACGAGATGTGTTACTTCTAGGTATGAAACATTTACTGAGAACATTCCTGAATGATCTCGGTGGGAATCCTAATAAAAAGAATGGCTTAAACGAGACCGTCCTGCACTCAGCGTGTCAACTGAATCAAACAAAAAGCTTCAGCGCACAAGAAAGACGAGCGACATGTGTTCAACTACTGCTTTTCTGGAAAGGAGTGCCTTTGGCCGATGGTGGTAGAGAAAAAGTAGATCTAAACGCACAAGATAAGGTAAGAATGTGTATGTGCATATGTAAATATTTCAATGAAGTTCAGTATTCAATTTACCACAAGGACTTTAGGTCCTGGTAATATTATGTCATTTCAAACGATATAGTCGAGATGTATCAACATTTGTATTTCATCTTTGAAACATATTTTTACAGGATGTTCGGAAATTCATATTCTAAACTTCAGGAAGTGATTATACACTAAAAAATGAGAAAAAAATTGCACATCAACATATGTCCAGAAATGTTTCAATAACGAGCTACGGCGCTTTATCATTTAACAAACGAATCAAAAAATAATTATTAAATAAAAAGAATTAACAAATAATTATAAGAAGTGCTGGAAATGTCCGCCATTCACATCAATGCATGGATGTGTCAGCTATTGACAGCAACATTGAATTATCACCCTGAAGTTTCACAGTTTATTTTGACTAATTCCTCAACCATTTTCAAATCGGTTTTTCTCGAAAATGGTTCTTCTAACAAAATTTTCCAAAAATACCCTTTTGGAGCAAAATTAACCCAAAAAACTATATATATTGCTAAATGAAAAAAGAAAAGATTTAAATAAGGCAGAAAACAAATTGCAACTGCCCTGGTAACGTATAAGAAATTCTTTCATCGATAATAGCTGAATCACCAAAATTGAAAGATTGGCATATTATGGTTCCTGAGAAATCAAACTACAACCATCTTCAAGCCTTCACTTCAAAGTGCCGTAGCCATCCGGACACTCTGTATATTCCTCAAAATGATAGGAGCTGAATATTCATACAAACTTTGGATTTGATCTAGACATTCGGAATAACTTGTTTGCTTGCCAATTGGTTTTCCTCATTGAATGGTTTTTGTTAGTCATACCAAATGGTAAAACGTATAATAACATCAAATCAGTGAATGTGCGCCATGTTGATGCTTTTCGCAATATCCAACACGTCAGTCATCAATGCTGTCTCGATTTTAATGAAGTGATCAATCAGTAAGTGAGAAATAGCTCTACAAATTGCACCTTTCGTAATATCCAGTGCGGATGCACGTAATATTTTTTCACTTTGTTGAATCTCAATTGCTAGCAGAGATTATTAGGTCGATGTAATATCATCAGATCTTAAGACAATCACTTTTGATGTCCATAGATAAATTCAATCGATTAAAACGTTGTCGGACAAATCCTGAGCACTTAGATCTCTCGTTTGGGACCACTGTGCGCCCCTTAAAAAGTCAGTCCAGCAGGCCTAAAGCAGCGCCGTAGGGGATAGCAGCTAGATGTCTTGAGGACCGTTCAATCTGACCGCGTCTCTAGCCAGGTTGTTTGCTCTCACATCCCCTTTCCAACCTGAGTGACCCAGAATTTAGGTCAGGTTCAGCCTGTTTCCAACGGCCCTCGAGGACATACTCAGGCTCTTCATTGAGTTGAGTACGTTTGAGTTTCCAAACAGATCCAGATGGTCTCATTTATATTACCATAGCTTCTGTAGCAAGCATCTCGGGTTGAAAGACTGTGTTGAGATCCCCCATTAGCAAGGACTACCAATCAATTTATCTAGGACAGCAAAAGCCTGCTCCGAATCTTGTGTTTGTTCTAGACCCATCTCTATACCAATTTCTGCCGTGCTTTGGCGTGCGGCCATTTTCTCATTCTTTCCTTGACGGAATGACGGCCCTGAAATGCTCCGCGAATCACAGAGCTGTGATTCTATGATATATGAATCATTTATCGAAGAAATTCTGCCTTTGCAAAGCAGAGCATAGGAAAAGAAAAAACAGCTATGGTTGAACCTTTCGCTCACAGCGTGTACTATAATAGTCCATACCAACTTTGCTATTTTATTATGTTCATTGTGAAATATTTTATCTTGACATCATAACCGTAATTTTTGGCAATATGTATGATTCTGTTCAATTTCAAATAGAAGTTATCTTCACTTATTGGGAAATTAACTATAACTTAATTTCTAACAAAACAGAAGATTGGAACGCAACCATTTAACCAAATTAGAGCCATTGTTTCCAAATGGTTCAGTAATTAATGAATTACATAGTTCGGTTTCTAAATTTGCAATACAACCCGTTTATGAATGTAAGAACAAGCTAATAAACCTTCGACGAAGTTCCCGACTTCGACAAATCCGGGATTTACAAAATCGATTGTGAGTCGTATCGAAAATGCTATGTGGGCCAAACTAGGAGGAATGCAGTCAAATAAGTATAAAAATAGGTCAAACACGTAAATTCTTGGGAAATGATGTTGATGAGAGAAATCTCAATCAGTATGCCAAAATTATCCGACAACGACTATAAACTCGACATTTTGGTCAAATTCGTGTATTTATTAATTAATATAATTTATTTATAACAAATAAGCAAATTCGTGGGTATACGTTCGACGATATTTACGTTAAAATCGAATTGAGAATAACACAATTATCCGAAAACGTCCCTAAAGTCGGAGTTTTGGTCGAACTCATCTATTTTATCAATAAATAAATTGCTTGTAACTAAAAATAGTCTTTATTGAATCAAAAACGGTCACATTTTGTATCTTACAAAAATTTTCATGAAATCTCAAAAATTTGCTAATTAAATTGTTAATCTATTGCTTTTAAACAATATAAACAATTTGCGCAACTTTATTTGTAATTAACTTTTTTTCTGATGACATTTTGAAGAGAATGTACTTTGTCCCATCAAAATCGATCCATTCCCCAAAGATTCACTGGTCCAATTCCAATTTGACTGCACTAACTCGATATGAATAACATTTTGCCTATCTAAAGAAAAGTAATAGTGAAAAATCATATTTTAATAACAGATAACACCTTTGCTCAAAAAAGAGTATCATTCTTGCAACATCATAATGACAAATATTTAGAAGGAATAGAAATGTATAAGCGAAGAAGATTCATCTCCAGCTGAGGGTAATCCCTTATATACCATATTAATTCCGGATAGTATTTAAACAGGCACATTTTGATTTCTGATTTAGTTTGATCTGATGATGGCTACTTGATAACTGAAAGATCTTCAGTACTTTAACAGTATTTTCAATGGATGAGGGTGAGTTTCTTATTTATATAGTAGAAACCGCATAACATCTAATAATATCAGATAACATGAGTATATCCACAACTTTATCATTAATTGCAATCAGCCACTTCCAAGCGATTCTCTTGACCTTTGAAGATAAATCAAACTTAAGGGCTTTACAGCAAAGTTCTGAGTAAGAAGGAAAACATAGAAAAATCCCCATTACACAAGCTTCTTGAAATCATCGTGCCTGAAATTAATGAAACCCACATTATAAATCAGTTTCATCTCGTTCATGCACTTTTAAAAACAATTAATCTCGAGTTATTCCTTGGAATTTCCAACTTTTTTGTTGTTATTATTCAGACCCTGCACGGTGAAAACATTCAACAACCATCGTCTGACACGATTTCATAGCCGCATTGCGTTAGCGTAGAATTTTTTTATCAATTAACGTTGGAGCTACAACATCGAACTGGTTCTATTGTTCTGGAAGTAAAACACAATAGGTTTGTTCATGTGAACTAGCTTCACAACGTAATGGATGAAAAGGTCAACTACAAGTTTTTCTGTAATGGATTAAAAAATTCATTAAAGAGGGGTTGTCGTTTGAAGACCTATACAAGTTCATACTCGGTTGAAAACGATCGATCCAAATAACTAACTTTCCCATCTTTACAGGACGGCAATACGGCGCTTCATTGGGCATCTTCGACGGGATTGAAAAGATGCGTTGAATTACTTTTAGCCCACGGATCCCCGCTTTTCGTGGAAAACAACGACAAGTTTACCCCTTGCGATTTGGCCATGAGAGGATCCCATCACGATATTGCTAGATTATTAGAGAGTCGAATGGTGTTCGTAAGTACATTATCATCAAATTAAATAGGTATTCATGTTTCTTTCTCTGTTAATACGACTTAAAATAGTGGATCTTTCAAAGGGGATGTTGAATAGAAAAGCCTTGATTCTATAACTGTTCACGGAGACGATGGTAGAGCACATTGATATCAATACCATTGACATTATTTTAACATACAAATTTGATATGAATCAAGGATTCGAAGAAGATGAATTAGGTTGTAATATATGAATAAGAATGATTTGGTTGATTAATGAACTTTTACTTTTCTGAAATATATATTGTTTAGCCACAAAATGAAAATAAAAACATTTTTGGTCCAAATAATGGCCAGTTACTCGGAAATGGACCGATAACTTTTGATGGCATAGGGTATCTTAATAATTGCCAACACTAATGAACATTTTCCACCAGATTTCGGAGGGTTAACTTGCAGTCCATTTTCGGTCCAATTTTAACTGGTCAGCCTAATAAACGGACACGATACAAAATGATGGCACATGGTGGATGTGTATAAGAATGGCATGCTTTTCAAGTGAACGCAACTTGGAAAGGGTTAACCTCCAGTTAAAAAAAAATATATGCGGATGCTGTATCTCGAGATCTAGCAGCCGGGGAAAATTCGGTCTGTGAGATGAATTGATCATTGAACCGTCCCCTAACGATAAACCATAGTGCCATCGGGTTGATGTTCAGACCATCGATATCGCTCTGGCTCCTAGAATATTATATGACAACTCACACTTTTTAAAATCGTTCTGTTAAAATGCTACCTAAAATAAACTATACTGCATTTTCCAATAGACATTTCATTCATTCCTGTTAGGTTTTACTTCACATTAATAAAAACAAATCTGTAAAATATTGTGAAAAAAAATGTCCCATACTTTTTTCCATCAATCGTTAGCGAAACATGTGTTTTAAACCAAATTTAGTTTTCTCTTTTGAAACATTGTAAAGAGTGAGGAATCAGAGAACAAACTTCAGTGCATGCTTAGCACACCATTTCACCATCAAAATCAATTATTTATTCTAAATTAAGTGACATATTCAACAGAAGATGGATCTAATAACATGGTCAAGAGTGAGGAATCAAAGAACACACTTCATTGCATGCTAAACACGCGATTTCAACATCAAAATTAATTATGTATTCGAAATTAAGAGACAAATTATCGAAATAATTGATTAATTTCGAACATTTTGATTGTGTATTGACATGAAAAAATTATGATCTGTCGTAAAATCATTCGTAATACTAGAGAGAATATGAGAGATAGTTCAATTTATTATTTTGTATAAATTTTTCCACAGGTAAATCTACAACATGGTATACGTGTCTACATAGAATATTATCTTCATTCATTCGACAACTCCTAATTCTTTTTTACTTTCCAGGCGGACAACAACGATTTGATAAACGAAGATGAAATAATAAATGAGCAAGAAGAAGTTTATAGTGGGTTGAGAAGTCAAGATTTGCAAGAGGCAAAAGATCAATTACTTGTAGACACTTCTGATATGCTGAAAATACCTCTTTTCACTGCCGAAGCTCTTCTGAGGAATAATGGTTAGTTCTCATTTAGAATTGCTATTGCGCCCTCAACATTTGTATTGGTTATCAATAAATTGTCAACAACTGTTATGACTGGTTTTAGAACTTCTGACATATCAGAACATTTCCCGCCCAAGGACTGTTGATGAATGATACAATGTAAGACTAATGGTATTGAATCATCATCATTTTCTACAACCTCTGACCCATCCGTTAACTCCTCCAAGGCCAGAGAAAACCACTCAAGATGTCCATTTTTGTCAGACAGTTGAGATGATATATTTTCTGCGATGTCTTCTACCCTCCGAACACGGTGTTTGCTGACAAACTGTTTAGAATACATTTACCTCTTCGAGGCACATTTCTTCGGCTACTGCAACTACGCATTCTTTGATAAATGATTTTCCACGTTTCGCAATTTCAAGAGCCACACGAAAGCTGGCCCGAGTTGCAGCCTCTTGTTCAGTATTGAGTTTCGTGAACAATGATTCCTGCGAATTCAATCCGCCCATTAAAGCTTCAAATTTTTCTGTCCGAAAACTTCCTGTATATTTTGAGCAATTTTGAGAATGTTTCGTTTCACAATGACATTTAATGTTATATTCTTTAAGAACGGCTATGGTTTCATTGTGAATCAAACATAGTGCCTACTTACTGGGCTCAATTACTAAATACTGAAAGTTCCATTATTCTTTGAATGTTCTGGATTCACTGTCTACTTTTCGTTTCTTTTCCATACTAGTAAATCACATACAAAAGCAACAAGTCAAATCAAACTGCTGTTACGAAGATGTCTTTCAAACACGCACCAGCATGCTGTAAGGAGTTTACGCACTACTTTATTTCACAACTGTCAGTTTCGCTTCCTTCGCCTTCCCTAGGCTAACTGACTCGCAGTCGCGCCGCTAGCCTTTTTATACTCCAATCACTGCCATCTAGAAGTGAATACACCAAAACTTTCTTGAAACAACGAGATTATGCTCGAATGTTTAATTGTTACTTCGGTTTCGAAAGTACTACTGGCGCTAGCGCTTAGCGATAGAGGCTACCTATTTCCGCATGTGGCCCCCAGGTGTCGTCAAATGTTGCGGTCTTAATAATAAAGTACAGTTAGTACACAATAGTAAATGAACCAGCGAACTTAGCAAGCGCATACTCGCTCAGGGCGCGTACTCTGCGACTAGGCTAGAAATTATGGTTGATGGCAGGAAAATTAAAATAGCTCTGATGCTTGGAACTTACTGGAGGGAACAGTATGGCCCTAAGTCTGGAAAGTTTGGAGACAAATGGCTCAGAGGAAACTGCATCAAATGAGTGACAAACACACCTTTCACATATTACCGGACATAGCCCACGTTTGGCAACTTTCCTACATGTATACCAGACAATATAATATACTGCCGTCTCAACGTGAATTGTGTATCGAAATCTCTGATAAAATTTTCTTTGCAGAATGGTCACGAGAATTACTGTTAGAAAAATGGATGAAAGATCCAATAGAATGTTGCCAATTAGCAGGAGTTCAAGCGCCTTTCACAGTTTTACACCGTACAGGTTCTTTTGAATCTAATATTTCGACCGACACCATTGAGGACGTCAAAGAAATCATGGTATAAGTCTTCAATACACTTCTTTATTTTCACTTGATTAGAAAATACCAATTATACATAATACGAGGGCAAGCTGGAAAGTCCCTGAAAAATGAAACAAGAAATAATTTATTTGGTCAAAATAACTAATAATTCGTAAATTTTTCTAGTGCGATATCTGCCTATCTGTTATCTGCAATTGGGAACAGCCTGTTAAAATGTCATGCAAACATTATTTCTGCAAAATTTGTTGGGAAAGTTATTTAACTATTAAAATTCAAGAAGGAGATGCTCATCATATTTTGTGTCCAGCTTACCAGTGTCATATATTAGTTCCTGTAGAATTTATAGAAAAATTAGTTAGTCCAGACATGGCCAGACGATATTTACAATTCGATATCAAGGTGAGTGATTAATTTTGAGTTTTCGATTATGGTCACATCTAGCGTCGAAAAATTTAACAGTAAATCAAACCAATGAAATGTTATGCAGTGAATGACTTGATCTAGTTGAAGAATTTTTTTTTTATATACCTTGACTACACAAGAGTGTTCGGGAAGCATCGTGTGAGCCAGTGGTTGAATTTTGGGAGAGGAGATAGGCATTAAAATTTTTCTTGAAGGCTTGTAGGTAATAGGCATAGGGAAAGACCTCACTAGGCAAAGACTTCCACAACTTCGCCGCTCGATGGAAAAATGGAGTCTGGTAGGAAGAATTTCGGCAGATCTCCAGCTTGACAACGAATACCTTGGGCTCATCTAGTCCGCATATCTGGAATATCTTGTGGTGACACAACAAACGAGATTTCTGATGAACACCGACTATGGAAATTTCTGTAGAAAAGTGAGAGATCGTTCACCTTTCTAAAATGTTCTAGAGAGGTCAAAGAATTCGTGAGTTTGCCTCCACATAATCATCCCTTGATAGGAAGCTGTTGTTGGTTATCTTGAGCATGGATATGGAAGACAGTAGGGAGGGCGGCACCTTGATGAGACAGTCTTATCAGATGTCGGTAAGAATTGTCAATGTAAGTATTACCGGCCGATAGGTCACAGGCTGAGGTCACTATATTACCGGCTGAAAGCACGTGTTAAAACACGTGTCTGAATGTTCAAACACGTGTTTGACATGTGCTTTTGGCCGGTAATACATTGACAAGGCTTACCGACATCTGATAAGACTGTCATGCCAAGGTGCCGCCCTCTCTACTGAAGACTACATAGGAATGTTGTACTTGACATCATCATATTGGGGATTTTGGGATCCGAATTCCTGGAGAAGATGCAAACTTGAGTGTTGGTTGCATATTCTACTAGATTGTCAGATCCCCATTTCAAATCATTGCTAGATCTTCATTAATTGCGTCAACCTGTTTCTGTGTCGCTTCTCTGACTGCATTGAATCTCTTAGGGTCTCTCAATGAAAAAGTGGTATGAAATGTACCATCATCTGTGAAGCTTTGGACGGGACAGGTGGTCACGTCTAACAGATCATTGATATGGAGCAGAAACAAAGTTGGTTCCAAGACAAACACCTGTGGAACACCAGCATTGTTAGCCGTTGTATCGGAGGATATTTCATCAACCACCACTTGAAGTGATCTATCTGAAAGAAAACTCGATAGTAAGCGACAAAGTTGGGGCGGCAAACCATATGACGAAAATTCACCAAAAAGGTTTTGGTGCCAAATTCGGTCAAATTCTTTGGAGATATCCAATGCTACAGCTAGAGTTCCCTCATATTTTCCAATAGATTCCTGCAATACATGTGCTTACGAAATTGAGTAGATCTCCTGTAGATCTCTGACGACAAAAGCCCTATTGTTGGTCATTCATGATTTTGGAGCTCTCTACCTATTGGATAAGTTCTATTGCTTTCTCCATCACAATAAAGATCACATATAATAGTGCAATGGGAAGGGTTATCTTTCCTTTTTTTGGAATTGGTTGGACTCCAGCTGCCTTCCACCTGGAAGGAAACACACCAAGTTTATATAAAAGGGTAAACGACCTGCAGAAAACTGGTTTTAATTAAGGCGCACATTCCTTGAAAACGACAACAATTGATGTTGTGAGAACATCCAGAGTAATTTCAGATGGAAGTATTAATGTCTTGGAAAGTAATTGTTTAATTTTGTCACAATTAAGTAAAACAAAACAAGTAACATTGCAGAAACCCACCTACTCGTATAAAATATTTGAATCAATATTTTAAGACATTCTTTGCAGTTGCAATTTCGTGAGATGCTTCCTGAAACAACGAGCATAAAGATAATCAAATCAGGATTGAATGTGTACGTTCGTAGAACAATGTTCAAAAATATGGAGACAATTCGAAATCTACTGCGACATTTTAAATAGAACTCGTATGAACTAATGAAAATATTAAATAAAATGCTATCTCTATTTTTTGATGAAAGCTTTTAATTTAATATCGTCGTCATACATTGCAATTGATCCATATAATATAGCTTATACAATATTTGGTTGCAGGCTTTTGTTGAAAGTAATAAAAGCATCAAATGGTGCCCAATCGCAGGATGCGGAAGGGCTGTCCGACTTCCTGAGGCTGAACAATCGTTGAAAAGGACCGTTAACAAAACAATTCCACTCACGTCTCATGCAGTCGATTGTGGAAACTCACATTTCTTCTGTTGGGAGTGTTTAGGTAAGCCGTGTTTGTAATAAACTACATTTCCTCACTCTAAATTACTTCATTCGATGAATTATGTTGGGTCTGCAAAAAAGCTTTAGAATCTCAATCGTAGTTTTTGTATATCCAATTTATGTAGAATCGATTATCTTATTTAAAGTCAGATGAAACCACGGTCGTATATACAGGTCTGGGAACTCGAGACTGTTTCCTATGTGAGAAGTGAGTCCGCTAAGCGTCATCTGTTGCATAGTACCAAAAGGGTGGCGCATGAGTCGAGGAATGATCTCTGGCACGTATACGACCGTGTCCTATGGCAACTGTTATTGTTGACTTGTAAACACAAGGAATACCGGCGTTATTAGAAAAAAATTACGAAACCGTGCATTGTGCCGAAAGGCAAAACGGGGTACAAAAGTGTAAAGCAAGAAACTTCTGTTTTTAAAGTGCCGAAAGATGCGAAAATGTGAAAAAAGTGGATGCTTACGGATAGAAATCGTTTTAACGAGGTCTTTTATGTGTGCGAGCATGTATAACGAAAAAGGGGAAGTTATTTTTAAGGTGAGTAATACATTTTGACAAGAGTAACAGTTCTATTCCTCTCTCAAATCAGAATAGTAAATATTGCGTTACGAGAAAAATTATTTTACTTAGTAATGTGATTGTTGCCATACTTCGATCCAAGCGCCAGGGGGACTACGAGTTTGGCGACATGTAAGAAACTCATATCAAACATAAAGTTCCCAGACCTGTATGTACGACCGTGGATGAAACATGTACAAGGCAATGTATCTATGTTGAATAGTTCTTCGTATTTTCCACAGGAGGAGGAAAAATCATGTATATATAATATATATATATTGAATTACACCCTCATTATATAGGAAATATGTTACTCGGCGTGAAAATATCGTTGGTTTAATGTTGTAGAACATACATATTAATGTATAAAGTGATAATCAACAAAAAAAATTTTTAAATATCCCCTATTTTCACATATTTTCATATATTTTCATGCAGTTATATATGATTTTTCTTCTTTTTTGACAAAATATCTCTATATTTCAAAACTGTTCATTTTATCGAAAAATATTGTTGATAGAAGATGTTTAGCTCCAATTTCCGATAAAATTATCACATCGGAGTTTCCAAGTTTCCAAAGATTTTCCACATAAATAGGAGAAGCCATATAATGAATTTTGAATAAATTGAATGAAAATCAAAAATTCCATCATTTTTTATAAAAATATCAGTTCAATAATAATCAAGAAAAAAATTAAATATTGACCGGAAAAGTGGAAAATTTGCGGAAAATTGAATTTTAATTAATTACATGTATATTACATTATATCATCATGATCTTCATTCATACTTCTACTTCTTTATATCAACTCATCCTGATTCCTTTTGGTCTCTATATGCAAAGCATCAATTTGGAGCCTTGTCCGCTTATGATGTACTAAATATTCTTACGCACGTTAACATCGACTCTTCGCCTTGCTGGCCTAATGTTTATATAGCATATTTATCAACATAACATTTGTATTCATCGATAGAGTACCCAGGTCACAGTATCAATTTCTTTAAGAAAGTAAAGCAATTTATTGAATTAAGTAAATATATGAAATCTAGTGAAATAATCTCTAGTATTCCATTGCATGGGTATATATTGCATTTGTTGAGGTCTAAAAAATGCTGTCTTCAAATATTTCATCCAGCGTTGCAGTTCTGATAAGCTATCAACTTTATTTTGTCCTATGTCCAGAAATCAAATATTGTCCAGAAATCAAATAATGTTTCCGCATATTATGATGTTGAACCTGATTTTCAAGATAAAAATTAGTTTCATTGTTTTTGCCTACTAATATTTGAAATCTGGTGATATAATAGGTAAGAAAACATGAAAATTATTTTTTTCTTGAATATTACGTTGAAAATTATAATGACATATTGTTAAATTTGTAATGAAAAATCCTAACAAATACAGGGTACTTATCATATGAGGTACAACTACAAAATCTTTGTCATCTCCAAATAACAGATATTTGTAATGCCGGATCTTGTACTGAACAGTCGAACCAGAATAACCCATATGTATTTGTTGCAGGGGAATCACACGCGCCTTGCGGATGCAAACAATGGCAAGAATGGCAATTGAAAATATCGGAGGTGAAACCTGAAGAATTAAAAGCTTCATGTAGTGGAAGCGAGGATGCTGCTAACTGTCTTTGGTTAGTAACTAACTCCAAGCCCTGTCCTAACTGCAAAAGCCCCATACAAAAGAACGAAGGCTGCAATCACATAAAATGTTCTAAGGTAAAATATTTTTTCCTGAAAACGTTAATTGGATTCCGTTCTATATCAATGTTTGATATTGAGAACGAATAAAGATCTTCTTCTCCTTTTAGAAACACGTAAATAGACATACACTTGTTTTATTTTCTAGTGTAAATTCGACTTCTGCTGGGTATGCCAAGAATCCTGGAAACGGCACAGTTCCGCAACTGGCGGATATTTCCGTTGCAACCGATTCGAATCTGTCCATAAGGCTGACGAAAAACAGGGTTCACTGATATCTGAAGCTCTCGATAAAAATAACCAATTGCAGGAGCTATCACGTTTTCTTCACTTCTACATGCGATTCAGGAATCACGAAAACAGTCAAAAGCTCGAAGAACCGTTACTGATAAACGTAAAACAGAAAATGGAAGTCCTGGCTAATAGTTTAGGTCTAAAGGGTACTGAAGGTAAGTTATAATTATGGAAAAAGTTATATTACCTCGCAACTAGAGAGATAAGTGTGAAATAACACAGATAGCCAAAATGATCGATTTGTTGATTTTCATAAAATTGGTATCAAGAGAGGCGTCCTTCAAAGTATCTGTTCCGGGCCGCTGCTATGAAATTTCGCTTACAAACAAGTTCTTTTAATAACCAATAATTATAGAAAAAAGATAATTCCAATATCTACTCCTCTGTGAATGCGAATGATAAATGAGGGCCAGGCCCACCATGACTGCATGGGCGACAGCACAGAGCTACCACAAGGGTCAGAGTGAGCTAGACGCATTGTATTGTTTCAAGAGAGAGAGACAAGTAAAGCACCATACTGGGTTGTAACTAACTCCTCACTTCACTTGCGGTAATCACTCGCGTTAGAAGCAGAGTTATTTATTGATTCGAAAATTGTCTATATCTAGTAAGCCTGTTGTATGAATACTAAAATTAATTTACTGTACCTACTTCAATTCAATTCTAGTTCTAGCACCATCTGTAGATAATTAGTTTATACCTGCCCTACAACTGCATGGAAATTATTCGGATGCAACATTCATATGGTCTAGCTAGACGTCTGACGTCCATTTATCACTATCTTTGTCGAATCTTGCTCGCACTTACTAAATCTCTATACACTATCGATTTAAACTTTTGTATATTATTAAACTGTTTTGAATGAAAAAACTTGCAACTACTGCTTTCTCGCAAAATGCTTTCCTAACCATAATTTTACTTTAAAAAATATACTCATTACAAAATTTTCATTTCTCTGTGCTAAAATCCATTAAAATATACTCAATATTTTCTATGGAATTAAATATCACTGTGGTTGGGGGGCGCATAAGGGTGACTCGCCAGAGGGCATCCGAAGGGCTTGGCGACCCACTATTCATTATTCTCTTTGACTGATGTTTTGAATAATTTATATCTTATTGGAACAATAATGTTCAAAGAACCCGTTCGTGATCTTTTGCTTTGACATTCTTTCGACATTTGAAATTTGGGCCTGATTTGAACTTGGAAATAACCTAAAGCAATGTCAAAATAGATGTACGAGCAATAAGGAGTACAGCATATTTTTCACCAAGGGTTCCACTCACGTTAAGTTCATTCTGTTGCAGACACAGCCGAAAAAAGTACGAAATTCATCGAAGACTGCGTTCGAGAATTGCTGAAAGCACGTAGAGTTTTATGTGGCTCCTACGTTTATGGTTATTACCTTGAAGATGACGGATACAACAAATCGATATTCGAATTTATGCAGGTAAAAATCATCATATAGATAAGAAAGGTTGGATCAGCTAATAAAATTGAGCTCTCAAAAACTACTTCACAGTAAAAACGACAATCTCAAAACTAGATATAAGCTGATTCAGGCCAAATAATTGTTGCCCTGTAAAAAAAAGCAAGTTCTCTTATACGAGAAATGAAAACTCAGATGTATGTACGAACTGTGATATGCACAGTTACGTAGATGTTATATACAAACTACTTACAGAATGAACTTGAAGAAGTAACAGAAAAACTGAGTGAAATGATAGCACGATCCTATCTTAGAACCCCGAAAGCCGTAATTATTCAAACCACTTCCCTTGCAAGAAGGAAGCGTCATGAGTTCGTTAGAGCAGTCGCTCAAGGATTGATTCCAGCAGAAACACCTCCCACTCTTAGGAAAAAGAGACATAGATATATGGACGTAAGTATATTAGAAATAAATAATAATAATGAGAATCATATTCAACAACATATTCATCTTGACCATGGAAAGGCCATAACATCCATAACTCCATAGTCAAATTTGAGATAATACATATAAATAACTTCAAAAAATGTTCACTCAGGCTGAAACTTCCAATTTGCATGTAGAACAATTAATTCGACACAGAAAAATTTTTGCAAATCTCTTTCAAATGATACATTCAGCATTTTGAATAGTAGACTTCCGCGGATAGCTAATCTTGAAAATTCTTGGCGTCCGGATAGATTCCGCGTCACAATAGCACGACGTTTCGCCAACCATTGCAGGTGGCAATTTCACAAATTATCCCTCATCCTTCCCTTTCTGTTCCAGATATGAAATTTCTTATGCCCCATCGTTCAAGAATCTCCCGATTATATGGTTTGCCTGAAATTCATAAACCCTCAGATCCCCTAGTTATAAGCTACCTCGATAGCTCTCATCTATTCCCAAACCTAAATCCTAAACTCCTTCCATTTCGTTGGAAAACTTCAAATGCTAAAAGTTACCAACGTTCCCATTCCAGATACACTTTCTATAATTTCTCAACTATCACCTGCCAAAAACATTTCAATGTTATCGTTAGTTGATTTTTGTCTATCTTCCACATATCTTCTGTAGGATAGAAAGCTTTACGAGCAGGCTTAGAGATTTGCCATGGTTTCCCGGTCATAGCTAATATCTTCGAAGAAACATTTGAGCAAGATGCTATTGTGCCAGAACGGAGTTAACCACAGTAGTAAAGGCAATGAAATGTGTAGCGTTTTTTCCTACAATAAATACCGTTGCAAAAACCAGAAGGATAAGTTTCAGTTCAAGACTCAAGCATGTCCTGAAGATGCCTCCTATAATGGTGTAACGGCATCAAGTCGTGCTATTGTGACGCGAAATCCATCCGGATGCCAAGAATTTTCAACATTTAGTATTAGATAATAAAAAATAAGTTTTCATCTATCAGCGGCTTTTGATAATGTTGAAATCGGATTCATCGGTACCAAATTAATAACCTAAGTTAGGCAATTCAAATCAGTTGAGAAATTTAGTACAACACTGATGCATCGAGAATGAGACTGGTACTGGCATCGTAATCTGGGCTCCAAGAATAAGACAAGGTATTGTCAGAGCTCTGGAGTTCATTCAACGATAATTCAGCCTGATATACTGGCTTTTAACAAACTGCGTTCAAATCGTTTCATAACAATGAGCCAATCTCAATCACGATGAACAGTTAAGCAGCCATAAATACATTAGCATCTTATATGATCATCTTAGAGGGTGCCAGGTCACCAGAGCGTTGAAGGTAACATATATTTCCATATATGTGGAGTATGAATTACAACTGGAAACAATACTTGAATTAAGTATTTCATTTCCAGAGCGATTTCACTCAGACAAGCGCTTGGTTGAAAGATTTTGATTGGCCTGAATATGACTCTGATGAAGAAAATGAGTTTTCGTACAAGCATTTCACAACTCGACATGGTTCTCCTATCCAAAAACAACATCAGTGTAGTCTGCTTTGCAGTAATCAAGGTTGTAGTCGTGAGTTTTCCGTCAAATCTACATAATCAACAGATTTAACTTTCATTTGTTACAGATACCGAATACAATATGGAGATGATAATAGCCCTTGAAATGTCAAGACTGCAGATGATCGAAGACAGAATAAAACAGGCACAAGTCAACGAGATAACACCAGATCCTAGTTCTAGTATTTCAAACAATAGTAGCGAAAGTACAGACGATCAGTTGAAGTTAGCCATTCAGTTGAGTTTGCAGGAATCTACAGCGGTCATCAGTAAACAGCTGAAGCGCGCTCCTGGTGAAGAACATAGAGAACCGTATTACCAAAAGACAAATGCAGATTTCACCGTGGACTATTTCTTAAAATCGCTAGCGAATCGTACGATAGATCTGAAAACTCTGGAATTAGATGTAAACAAGCTGCATGGTGAACATAATAGGGAACTATTTTTTAGACCTTGCAATGGAAACGAAGATGGTAGATTCCAAATATCCGATATTCACGAGAAACGATTCGCTTTCGAAGAGGATATCGACGATTACAACGACAATGATTCCACACTAAAACGATCTCATTCTACTGGGGATTTGTGTATACGAAGAGGTGGGAGAGGTACAAGAATTCGTACCAACGGTGATGAACCTCGTTATCATTTAGATTCCGACCATAGTAGTCAACATGATGAAAAACCCGAAGATCTAGCTAGAAAGCTATTATTATTACCATCGACTTCTTCCAGAGCAAAACAGTTCTTTCTATTGCAACAGTCCTATCCTGAAGAGGAATCTTACCAAGGCCAGAGTTCTGTTGAGGACACCACAATATCAGATTCGTTAAACGCTGACATTGAAGTTTGCGAAATACTGAACACTAGTGGCGATGAAGTCCTGTTGCCCGAACCTGATAAAAAAAAGACTGAACAGGATAAACCTAGAGATAATAAGAAACATATTCATAATCCCTTTGCATCACTTAAAGCCAAGTTGTGTTCAGCTCATTTGCCTAAAACAAGTTACTTCACCAGAATGGCCGTTAACAAAAGTATAGGATTGTTGAGCGATGCCAAAGATAAATCAAGATGTACAAATGACGATGGTACGGATAAAAACGATGTGGGTGAATGTAGAAGCGAAAAACACAGTCCGAGAAGTGTGCGATTACAAAAATGTGGCAATCAAAATAGTTTTTCGAAATCTACCAGCTTCCTCGCCGAAGACAAACGAAATACCTACAAAACTACTTCGAGAAGTTTGCGAATCAAAATTTGTCCCAATCTGACGAAAAATAAATGCCAAGCTCTGGAAACGGACAGTTCCAACGAATACGAATCGGAAACGGGGATTCCGAAATCCCCGACCTTGTTCATATCCGGCGTGTCTATATCGCGAACGCCCGAACCCAAATCGCCCGGCATGAGCCTGATATCTAACGGCAGAAAATCGAGATCGTCTAGTTTAAGCGTACCTATGCCTATAAATTCGTGTTCTCTCAACGTTTCGACGACTAGTCTGAACAATTCCGTTCAACCCGAACCTTTCACGCCGTCGCTCTTTCGATCCACGACCCCCTCCTCGTCCAGAAGCAACTTGCATTGTACTCCCAACGGAAGTCCTTCGCGATCATCAACGAAAGAAAACGGCAACAAATCCAAAAGTGCCAGCGAACCGGAACGCGAACGAGAAATGTTTCGTTTTCCGAAATCGTCAACGGACGGTGCTCTAAGCTCGGTGCTGCACGTGCAAGAGTCGAATCTGAGTTCGGACGATTTTCACGAAGCGTTATTCTTGCTGGAGAGATCGCCGAAATCGAGAGATTCGAAGCGCAGGAAGAAATCGAAGAGAAAAGATAAAGACGACAAAAAGGAAGACATGAGCTCCGTATTGTAACCATAAGACTGTAATATTGTTATTGTTGTTCCGACGTATCAAAAATACGTTCATGTGATATACTTAGTAGTTTTGTAAGATTTCGTGCTACGTTTTTTGAAGCGACCAAGACGACATTAAAAAATTTGATGAAACTATCCTTAAGAAGGATTCTACGGAAACATTCATGATTATTCGCCCTTCGTTGAAAAATCAATATGTCGAGAATCGAAGTCATCTCTATAGGACTTAGGATTTTCATAACAAATGTTTTTGTATAATTTGAAAATTGAATCATTTTATGAGGAACACATAAAATCTATAAGATTTCATTCTAAACTAAAATAAAATATCACAAAATACTAAATTACAATAAAATATTTAATAAAACGGTTTTTACTTTGTTTTTCATCACTTATATTATAGAAACTATTAGCATCTTCATCTTAAAAACGATACTAACTTATAAATAGACATGAAAGATCGTAATTTATTCATAGTTGAAATAAGATTCAAGTATCAAGTGGGGTTTCGATCTCACCTCTCCCATAATCCCTGGTAGAGGAGATTGAACCAACGAAAGTTTCGCCCTACTGCCACCAAGTGGGCTCATATTGTTCACAGACGGGTCCCAGCTAGGTCAGGCATCTGGAGCGGGACTGTACCTGAGAAGGCCAAAGGTCACTATTCCAGTGACTCTAGGCGCTCACTGCACGGTTTTTGGGCGTAGGTCTACGCAATATTGACTTGTGCCATAGAAAACCTGCGAAGAAACTATATAGCTTTCAAGTCACCAAGAGCCAATTCAAGAATTCTCAAAGAATGCAGGAATGCACTGGCTGAACTAGCTTGGAGAAATTAAGTTCAACTCATCTGGGTCCCTGGACACACTGGAGTTGAAGGAAATGGAATGACCGACTCCCTAGCCCTGTCGAACAAAACCCAATGGTCGCTTTATCAAATTGCGTGGGTTATTGCAATTCCGAGCCAACAGGACAAAGAGTCGTCTGATTTGTGGCGAGAATCACCACGTATAAGGCAAGCCAACCTCTTTAGTAATGAGCCTGTACCTAGACTCTCAAACAAACTACTTTCTCTGAACAGAAGAAACATCAGAGAGATGACGTTTCTTAACGGGCAAAACTATTCCCAGAAGAACTTATGTAAGCAATATTCTGGGTTTCTGGCAGGCCACGAACCTGCTAGAATAGGATAGGCTTCTGAACACGGGGTGCACAATGGGCCCAACTTAGTGGCTCAAGTGTATTTGGGGGTTAAGCTCCGTCCACTCAGATGATGATATGGTTTCGGTTTGAATATGGGGAAATACATTGCTGAAATTTGATAATTGAAACAGAGTAATAGGGTAGAGTTAATCAGGTAATTAGGAAAATTCAATGGGTCAGATTTACTAGGAAGGTACAAGTAAGTGGATGACGGGGAATTTTATGTTATCAAAACATCGAAAAGGATGCTGTAGTACCAGTCCAATTGATCATTTGAAATTTTACACCTTTGAAAATGTCTACTTTGATTCAAAACCTCTACTCTGATTATGCAACATTTTTACTCCATCTAAATTTGGAAATATGCATCCTGTTTCTAAAATATGATTGGATGAATCTGTTTCATGGATTCTAAAAGATCGAGAATATCCCTTATATATAATTCCTATATTACGACTTGATCTACCAATGTAAAAGTTATCACACACTGACCTGTTTAATTTATACACTGCAGGTTATCAAACTTATTTGTTTTATCTTTTATTAGCATTAAACAGAATATAAAACAATTCATTTTGGGGTTTGTACTCATATCACAAGATTATGTTAGGGAAACGTATTTTTGCTACTCCTATATAGAAAGAATGATTTTTCTCCCTCAATTGAGGAAGTAAAACAATACTTCTTCTCCCTAGGGAGCAAAATAGTACTTTTCCTCTCTAGGGAGAAAAAGTGATGCTACGTCTTTTATTTATTGGTTTCACTATTTTAGTAGTTTTTTACTTTTATTGAAATTAATTGAAAACAAATTCAATTGCTTCCTCCAGAATATTTCGGGTAACTTCATCTTCACTTTCGTACTTCATGATTACGAATTTTCCTGAGACTTTTTGGAAGTTTGTTTATTATAAACAAAAGAAAAACCTTAGAAACGCGCCATCTTGTTTGATAACAATATTTATATTATGACATTACGACATATTTACATAGGAACATAATAATGGAATTGATGTATTACGTAGTAAAAGGTCGTAGAAATGATCACATGATCATTCCAAAATGCAAAGGAAGAAATGGCCCTTTGCTCCCTTGTTATACAAATACCCTATTATCCTATTTCATCTATTCAATCTCAGCAATATAGCTCTCCATATTCAAACCGAAATTTCACATGTTACTTAGATCTCATTTTGGCTATAATATCATAGGATCTTTCATGTTTATTCATACATTAGTATCATTTTGGAGATGAAACGCTAGTTGTCGAAACTATAGTCACGTTAGTCTTTCTGTAATATGGGTGATAAAAACAAAGTATGTAATGTTTTAATAATGAACTTCGATATTCCAATCAGCGTTCATCTAAAGAAAGTAATATTTAACAAAGTAAAATTTCTCGTTGTGATATTTATAAAAAATTATCACAAAATTACGGTTTCCAAAATATATAACATTAATGATAATCTTCGGACAGATTGTTGAATTTTACCTAATTATGGTTAACTCATTAAAGAATTAAACGATAAATATAGCGGATGAAGAGTCTAATTTCAAAAATTTAGCAGGGGGAATTATTAAGCACTTGTGGATCATTCAGCAGGATATAGGGATTTTCATATTCATCAATTTTAAAGGGATTCCAGCAAATTTGAATTAATACTTTTATTATGAATACGTGAAATCAGTAATTATGATTAAAGCTATTGTTTTCCATGATTAAATGTTCTGCAATGCGAAGATCAGTTTGATTAATCATGAAACTAAGCTACAGGTTCTTTGATTCCTTTTTTTAATGGTTCTTCCTTCCGAACTAATGTAAATGTTAGGCTCAAACATACAAGACCCCACATATTTGGCTTCTTCTGATGATTTATCTTTAATATTTTCCATAAATTCAGCTGAATTATGAATGCCTAAATTACCAACAAAAGGTTTAATCGTATTTGTGATACCTATTTCCAATATCCAATTAATGGAGTTTTCTTCCTTTATTTCAATTGTGAATATAATATTTGGATTCCATAATTATTTTACTTAAATTCATAACAGATTTGTTTGTATCATTTTGAGTTCACTCGTGTTACTACAATCTTTACAGTGCAGAGCACAATTAATAAATGTAAACATAACTCTTATCATCAAAAAAAGTTGATTTTGGAAACTGAAAGAGTTGAATTAATAGATTCATCAGAACTATTTTAGTTCATTTCGTTGTTGCTACTGTTACACGCCTTCGGTAAAATTGTGCAAATGTCGTTCAAGTAGCAGTGATATATCAATTTAAGAAAAGTGCTACCAGATCTACAGCTTTAGCGGTAGATCTGCCATTCCTAGATCAATGAAACAGCACCTTAACTCTTGTGTAGTGATTTACCGTATTTTATAATAATTGTTATAGTCATGATTTCATTGTTAATCTATGCAACAAAAATAAACAGCAGCCCACAAAGCGGATGAAAGTTGTTCCACACAATAAGGAGCTAGCTACCTTATTATTTGTTCTTAACATGCTTTATTTTCAAAATACCGTTTTCTACCGCTTTTTTGTTGTGCTATCTACCGCTATTTATTGTAATCATCTTTTTTTATATTCTTTGACTACACGAGAAGGAAACCTATAATGTTCGAAAAAGTTGGGAGAGGAGACAAGAATTCGAATTTTTCTTGGACGTTTGTAGGATAGTAGACATAGGAAAGACCTCACTTGGAAAAGAGTACCACAACTTCACTGTTCGGCAGAAAAATTAAATCTGGTGGTTCGACAGGTCTCAAGTTTGACAATGAAGGGGTGACTAGTTTGAGCTCGTCTATTCCGCCTATCTGGAATATCGTGGTGGAACAACAGACGAGATTTCTGATGAACACCGACGATGGACATATCTATAGAAAGGGAGACACCTCCCACCTTTCTACGATGTTCTAGAGAGGTCAATGAACTCGTAAGTGTGAGATCATTAATCAGATGAATATCTCCATTCTGGATAGAATCCAAGAGCTTCAGCGTATGTTTCGTGGCCAAACTGCAAATTTGTGAACAGCACTCCAGAACAAATTGAATTTGTACTTTGTAGATTATGAGGAGCTACTGAGATGTAAACCAGGAACCAGCTATTGGCGCGAAATAGAAGACCAAGTTTTTCTGAAGCGGTAAACGGCTTTCAAAATGGACCTCTCATGATCGTCCCATCAGGGGGCACTGTGAGTGGTGATCGCGAGCATGGATATGGAAGACTACATAGACTGTACCTGACATCATCATATGAGGGATTATGGGATCCTACTTCCTAGAGAAAGAGCAAACTTGAGTTTTGGTTGCATTAAACTCTACCAGATTATCAGATCCCCATTTCAAAAGCATTAATCATGAATTCTAGATTGTTTAATGATGAGTTTCTATAGAAACCTCCAACTCATAGCACACAAACGCGTTATTTATGATAACAATTACAAATTCCAAATATTTATGCTCGACTGGTCCTTATAATCTGACTGACAGATTAATAGCCATCGTCTGAGATCTGATACGATGGCGATTTTTATGTTTCCCTAAAAATGATTCATATGAGACGCGAAAATTCGTTATTTTTCAATCCTGATTTATAATCGATTCATAACAATCATCAATCCAGAATTGTGCCATATAATCCAATCGTAGAGCAACTGATTAAAACTAATGAATCAAACTGTTTCTCGAAAAATTTGGTCGATTGGATACAAATGTGTAGAATTTTTTGTAGAAAAATTTTTATAAGATTTTATATACAACTTTTCTAGTAACCATTCTTTTTATTCCCTCGAATTTAGGCCTATTATATTTTCTTATACAATATTGTACCCATTATTTTATAGAAATGAGCGCAGCGAGATTTTATTCAAGCCGTATTTGCACCAAAATAAATTGTCCATTAAATTCTACCAAAAAAGACATAGTGCAGGAATTATGGAATATTTCACATTATCTGCCGCTTTCAATGCATCAAAAACAACCAAATAGGGCATAGCCAAGAACTAACAATCAGAAATTCCAGAAACGTTCTGCACCGATGTGTTTATCTTCTTTTTTTGTAGATGTTACAAACAGATGGAATAGCTAGGCCAATCATTACTAAGAACTTATTTCGCTTTCTTGTACTCACCACAGCTTCTACAACCACAAATAGCGATTTCAATGTTCGATGGAAATTTATGAATATCTTAAATAATTATTCCAGTTAGCATGTTCAAATAACTCCTCAATCTTTTTTTATTGATAACTCACTGATTTGAAATAAATCTCGCTTCATATATTGACTGATTTAATGTAATGTATAGAGGAATTTTTAACTGTGGCAAACTTTTATAAAAATATTCAAATGCATCATAATTACTTTGATCATTTAATTCATTATGTTATACAGTAATTTATACATCATGGTTTCACAATTTCCTGCACATGAACAGTTCTAATTATAAGTTATAGTATAATTTGTTGGCGATACATCGACTTCTGATTCAGTTATTCTGACGTGGATCCATATGAGAATCAAGACTTTTTGAGCACATATTTCATAGACCAAAAGGTTATCTCCGGTTATTAATTTGCTCCATCATTATTCATCAGCAAATGTGGTCAATATCGAAACTGCAATGTTATTTTCGACAGATCTTCTTCAAATTGGAATAATAGACATATGGAAATCGGTTTCATGTAACTTCAACGATAGGCGGGTGATAGTCAATATCGAGTAGTTAATAAGTCATAAAACATGATGCGGCAAGAGAAATAATGAATATCTTCAATATAATCATCTTGGCCCCCAGATTTTCTCTTCTTTAATTCTAAAAATCTTAAAACAATACAAAGACGAAGGCACATTGAAAGTTGGATACTCCTCACAATGCCAATATTCTATTATATCTTATTGATATTCCTTGATTCTAATTATCCCATAGTTTGTATTTTCTGTAACTTTAATATTATACTAGGTATTGTTATTGATTGAGATGGTGGCGGGCTCAATATTATGTGAGTGCCAAAGACCTTTGTACACTATCCCCTGCAACGTTTTTCAGGGGGTACTCTTCTTCGTGGATGTGATGCCTCCGAGGGAGAGTTCCTGTATTCTGTCCAGAAGTTTCTTGACTGTAACCAGTTCTTCTTTTTTACCATACGAGAACTGCATGACCGAGTCTTGGGATAATAATAGCTGATTAGATTCTCATCAACTCCTATGCCCCAAACCCCACTTCATGCCAATTGCTCTCTTACACTGCCAAAAGAGCATCATAGCATTTTGACACCTAGTCTCCAGTTGCTTCTGCCAGAGTACTATTTGTCCAGGGTGACTTGTTCGGATTAGCATCTTCTTCAGACGCTCTTCTGATACAGACCCTTTCAGAGTATAACCTTGCCACGTCCTGGAAAGGTGTATACCTTCAAGGATGTTCATAATCCATCCCATTAGCTCTCGCGGGATGCCATGTCTCTCCGCCGTTTGTTTTAGAGCTCCTACAGGTCCTGTTAAAGACCCCCTTTATGTCTAAGTAGGCACCAATGCAAACTCCCTCCCACTTCAACTGTTGCTCTATGAAGCCAACAGCCGAGTGGAGGGCCGTCTCGACAGATCTGCCCATCTAATAAGCATGCTGTTCACTAGGTATCAATTAATATTGATATCTTGAACAAAATAGTACAGTTTACAAAGTTTAACGATTGGTATCCCGCTTTGGGGGAATCTGGTCATTATTTCGTACTCATTAGTGTAAAGCTACTACTATAACTACTGAATTGATAGAATATTGAAATATGTCGATTGTTCACATCATTAATATTTTCAATCCAACTTGGACAGTTTGGAGAAGATTATTTGATCAGAATGAAAAACTACTACCCGTTGTTGATGAACATCAAACTTCATTGAAGACGGATTTTTCGAAGGTTTCAAAATGTTAGAGTGTTCTCACCATGATGTATAGATAACGTTCAATACACTATTTAATCAAACAATGAGAATTTAGTTTATATATATATATACGCACAATTTTTATTGGAATCAAATCTTCTTTGTGATAAGTAAAACATGAATATTAATTGAACTGTAGCAGAAAACATGTATTTCAACTTCTAACTCCAATTATGTTGTATGTTCTATCCATAAAATAAATGTTTTATTCCTCATTTATTGAGAAGGGTATTAACAATATGTTACTTGGAATTCAATTGTCGATTGGAGTTCATTATTCTTGTTTAATGAATATAATAAATACTTGGACACAGGCCCTGATTTAGAGCTGCCGCCATCAAATCCCCCATCGATTTCGAGCGCTTAATTTTTTTAATACCGTGATGCCAGATTTTTATGAAAGGAAGAGCTTAGAAATGATAATCAAATCAAATTAAAGATTATTATATGTTTCTGATTGTCGATAAATCTCAAAATTCATCCTTCTATATACGTCTCCAGTAAAGAATGCCTAGGGCCCCAACAGAAATCAATCCGGCCCTGATTTGATAATCAAGTTTTGTACATGGTCCATTGTATTTTCAATTATTTGAGTTGGACTGAAATTCATAAATGATGGTTATTCTGTATCCCTCCCGTTTCCTAACCGAAATTTCTTATTTATGGTACCATTTTCAAACTTACTCTCATTTCTTCTGTTAACCTATAAGAAGGGATTTTTTTGCTGAATTTTCCAGAACTAGTTAAACTAGCGAATCTCCCTCAAACATCATAATGATAGAACCTTTTGAAGAACCGTAGCTGATAAAAGCATTTAGATCCAGCTCTGAATTGAGACGTAGTTGTAGAATACAATTCTTTTTAGAAAGGGTAAACTGTACGATGATTTTCATCTGGAACATTCCAAGGTCTATAATTTAGTCTACGCTGTATGTGAAGTTACTAACACACGTCTTTGATAGCTGCATTGCAGTGAAAAGTGCTATTAGATAAGTTCTAATTTTATATTAGATTATATTCCACAGTGGTACCTCATGTAGTATCCCAGACTCTTCTCTCCTATTAGTATTAAATACCAAAATATTGCATTTAAAACTGAATTATGGTCATCTCCAGGTAATTTGCAGAAATTGTTTCTGCAAAGGAATGAAACTTGTTCGGGAGATTCTACGTGACAATCATTCTTAATAGTCATCTAGAGGTCAGGTCTGAGTCTTCTCCATGAACTATTTTTTAATATATATGTAGTATAATATAATGAAAAACCTATTTGACGAAGTAAAGATTGAAGACCAAATGAAATATTTTGAGACATTATTATAGCATCAACACTCCACATTACGGATATCCTGACCACCAGGTGAATATTAAGTGTCACGATCAAGACCCATACGCTCAAGAGAACCTGCCTAACAAGTTTTATTCGCTTGCAGAAGTTATTTCTGCGAATTCCCTGGAGACGACTATACTATCAGAACGTTCTGAGCACCAGGTGCGTCGTATATCGAATCTAGCACCGGAATCGCATTCAGCAGTCCCGAAAACCCCCGAGAGACGAATTCGATGATCAGGATATCCTGACCACCAGGTGACTATTGACTATCATTGTCAAAGGTATCATTCCTTTCTGCGAATTCCCTGAAGACAACTATGTCTTGAGTCCCAGGTTCGTCGTAGTTCAAATCTGGAATAGTGATCAGCGACCCCAAAAACCCCCGGGTGAGAAATGTTTGCTATATTTGGACATTTTTTCTGACTTCAATTATTTTTCTTATTATAGCTCCTGGAAATTCATTCAAAAAGATGCATTTTCCTCTGTAGAAATGCTAAAACGCACCTTTTTCTCTTCCTGAATCGATTAAAATAAAGTTATCAAAATCGGTTCAGCCGATTTTTTTTACTTTGGACTTTTTCCTGCTCTATTTCCTCGACTACAACTACGTCAGATTGAGTTTCTCGGCTACTAACGATTTCGACTTTGACAGGATCAATTTTTGCCCCGATTCGGAATAATGTCATAGAATTTATCACTCAATTGAAATACTATAATTTTACCTTATAGCTTTGGATATTTGATATAATGATACAAGACTTGGTTTGAAGAAGGAAACCAGATTAAGTTCGCGAAACGTTACCAGACATGAGTCGAAATTTTACTCCCAAATTACTATATGACAAAACAAATAATACTCCATACTCAAGAATCAATAAAACTTCAATTACAAAAACAGCTTACAATCGACCGTAATTTCCATACAAAACAAAAAGACCGTTTAATTAATATTTAATTTAAATCGAAATAAAATGAGGTAGGAATAAAATAAATTGTTAAATGTTCTATATAAAGTAGATGTTTCTAGAATTCTGGAATGACTGTCATTTTTAAGAAAAATAAAATCATTAAAAACGTTAGCATATTTTATTTTCACAAGCGGTTTTATACATAATTGTGTGGACAAAAATATAACCATTCCTTTGAAAACACATTCGGAAAAGTATCTGGAACATTTAGAAAATGAAGGCATTTTTCTAAATGTTTTGAGAATTCCCGCAGAAATTATTTTAAAAATGTATATACACCGTCACATCAATTATTATATTACATATTATTATCATTATCATGATCGTTACACATGTTACGATCTTCTGAGATAAATCATGCCTAGGATACAATATTTAGACAACAGTTTGTACTTACCTATCACTAATTGTATGTGTTTTTCATCTCTTCTTATTTTATTATCTATTCCAGCATTTTTTGGTTAGTGGTTAAACATATTATTTTTTGGACCAAAACTCACATTGAATATGGACTAAATTTCACAAGCAAAATCTAGTATTATCGATTGGAGATTATTATCAACTATTAACAAATACTATTTCATGGTAGAGGAACATATACATAAAAATAGGACTATACTAGTAATATATGAATTTGACACATATTATAAGCATAATTTACATTTTATTTCGCTAGGCTTGTAGTTCAAAATGGTGTTTCTTATTTTAGAAATGGACTATATCATACATAAAAATCAAATATCAATAAAATATTTTGCATGTTTGGATACAAATATAACATGGAAATATTTTCTACTCAGTTGTACTTATTCCATACGATAAATATCAAAACTACCTGCGTTTTGATTATTTCATCAATGGTATCGTCAGCGTCAAATAAGAGCAGTTACAGTATAATTAGTAATAAAATACAGCCGAATCTGTTACCATCAAAATAGTTATTGCTTGGAAGTTCAGAAATTGACTTTCCCCGCTAACCTTACTTGAATGAAACTTAGTTTTTATTCCTTTTTCAATTCCAAGGGAATTTTATATAACAATAGGAAGAAATAGGTGAGGTAGAAAACTTGAAATTTGGATACTTCATATTTATGACAGTAATTTATTCCATCGCACCTAGAAATTTGAAGTTGCAAATATAACAAAATTAGATACCTCGGTACTTAAAGAAAACTATGCTTCACAACTTATCCAAACAAACTCTATAACCTTAAATAAATTGGTCATACTTGATTCAAATCATAGAATTTAATAAATATTTAATTTCCCTCAACAAACTGTGGCATTGCAAAAATGATGTTTTATTGGTGACGTGATTTCAGGGTGGGGGAAACTTCATGATTTTACATAGGGCTTGACCTGCATAGCCCTAATTCAATCGTTAGAAAACATTATTTTACAATATTAAATACCATTTTAAATGAAATAAACTAGCTCGAGATAATAAATTTCAATGTACATATTTCACGTGCTTATTAAGACAACGATGCGTATTTTTAATGTTGGTAGTTTTCCTCTACAAGGTCATTTAGGCTGGATCTTTCTGTATTGTAGCTAAAAATACAAAGTGAGCCAAATTTTATGCAAAAAAAAATTCATGCGCTGATCTCCAAGGTCGGCCAGTAGAGTAAACATTTCAGTATGTGGGCGGCTGCTTCCTTCCGTGAACATACCTCAGTTATTATTCAGGAATAAGTGATAATATACAAGTCTTACAACCCATAATTTAGCCTCTGACGATAACGATATAGATTCTAAGCGTCCTACGATGATCAAGAGGAATATAAACCCTCGTCCCAATTAACTTCAAGTGATTTAAATGAGTATGGCATCACAGCGCTTAAGTAGGCATGATTTGAATGAACTGTATGGTAGAAAATACGCCACAAAGCGAAGAAGATCAGCACTTACTGCAATGCAGACCCATTTTTTTATTGGTTTGTTCCAATTTTTTCCCACAAACGAAAATATTTTTCTGTTCTCATATTTGGCCTCCTAGTCTACCAGCAAGGTGGCAAAATGTTGTCGAGCTGCTGGTCATATGTTGGAACCAGGGCGGCAGGAAACATGTTAAATGATCTTCCAATCTCAAAATTGCATGTATAATTCCAGAAATCAAAATAGTTCGAAGGAAGACTAGAATGTGAGCGAAAAAGTATAATTACAATGACATAACGACTTCGTAAACTGACGACAAGCAATATATCTATATAAATAGGTCTACGACCAGCATAGCACGCACCTATATATCACGTAGAAGATATTGGTCATGCTCGGAACCAAAACCTCTGTCCGATTCTTCTATTTAAATAATTCAAACTGCAGTAAATGAAATGCTATAAGATATCAGGCAAAATTCAACTTAATTTCAATTTATGATCTACATGTTCTTATTGACGTCCCATTAGCAGAATTATTGTGAAATTTTGTTCACTAGTCCTGAAATCACGCTTCCCATTGAAGCCCATCTAGGCAAAAATTAATTATCCTGAACAGAGAATCGAATTGAAACTCAGTAAGGCTATGAACTTAATAATTAAAAAATGGTCAACCTCAGTATAAAAATGATCATTCAAATGGTAACATATTCAGACATATCTTCACTATAAATTTTATCATTTGCACAAGGATATTTTCTTATTCTAGACAGTTACACTATTCAACAAATTGTCTCTATGTATTGATTGTACTCATACAAAAATTATCTATATTATAAATCAGAAATACGAATATCAATACTTATCATTATGGACCTCAGTATATTTTAGAAAACTGTTTCCTTAGGTCGGTCGTTATCTTCACTTAAATGAAGAATACATAGTCAAACAAATTACAGTAAATGGCTTTACTATATTTTTATGTAGATTTTTCTTCTAGTAATGTTCCTGAATAACATTCCTTTAACCAGAGAATACTCTAAACGTACAACCAATGTTTTGATTTGAATCTGCTAATCAACTTTCCTCTTCTTATTCCTATGTGTTCTTCTTCAGGTGATATACTTATGGCGATTCTCTGCAATAAAAAAATTATAATGAAATTACTTGGATGCTTTTATTTTTCGTAGGGACAGTCCAACTCTACAAATCCATGACATCCCCTATTCGTTTCATCGCATTTCTCTGGTCATAAAGCCAATTGTGATCATTTCCGTAAGAAACATGTACTAAGTACGAGGTCTGGCTATTAAATAACGAGACTGCTTATGAAAAAGTGTTTTATTTTAAAAATTATTCTATATCGAATGATCCCCTTCAATGTACTCCCCTCCCCTCGCCAAACACCGCTCCATTCAATGGTCAAAGCAATGCTGGAAGTCTTCTTTTGTAAGAGCATTTAGGAGCTCCGCCGATTTTCGCGTCACCTCTTCCATCGACTTGAACCGGATTCCATTTAAGGCAGACTTGATTTTCGGAAACAGGAAAAAGTCACAGGGTGCTAAATCAGGCGAGTACGGCGCGTGTTCGAACACTGGAGTGCCTCTAGCGGCTAAATAACGCTTCACAGACAGCGCATTATGGGCAGGTGCTATGTTGCTGTTGGGACCGACTTCGCACAAACTTTTTTCATATTCAACTCGTCATGTAAAATTTTTCTGACAGTTTCTTCATCGGCGTTTACAGTCTCAGCAATTATCCGAATGCTCATACGACGATCTCCGCGCACAATTTCATTGATTTTGGTCACTGTTTGCGGAGTTGAAACAAAGACAGGTCGACCTGGACGTTGATCATCTTCGGTGCTCTCTCGGCCTTCAGAAAACCGTTTATACCATTCGAAAACACTCGCACAAGATAGAGAATTCTCACCATAGGCCTCTTTCGACAACTTATAGCACTCAGTCGGAATTTTTCGTTACACATTGTTATCGGCACGAGAAAACGTTCGTTTCTAACCTTTATAGAAAAAATATTACTACAGCGACAAAAACTTGTTTTCGTACTGGAATAGTAGACACTTCCAGCTATCCAACGCTGCATTCGTTTCCTACCCTACTCCTCTAGGACGTCATCTGTGCGCGTAGTCTCGTTATTTAATAGCCAGACCTCGTATAATCATTATGTGTCTGCTTAGTTGTATCGGGAAATTATGTCAACATGCATTCACAAAAAGCGTTCTCAGTTCAACTACAGACTGAGGCATCTGAAGTCTGAGGAATCATTTTGGGCATGCAATGTGCTAAGACAGGATGTACGTCAAAAATTTGATCGAATTTCATTTGATGGACCGATTCAAATGTGGCCTAATTAGAAAATAAGAAACGAGCTTTACATTATCATACCTCTTTCAACGTTCCTGGAGTTTTGATGAGATACAGAATGGCCATCAATGGTATCATAGATATAGAGGACAGTGTGAGCCCCCAACCGATCCATTCAGCCCAGTCGGGATACGAATATTCATCGTACTGAAGCGGTTGATGATAGAGCAAGCCAAACATTACAACGGTCTGGAAAAAAATTAGTTTTCAATAATTTTGTTCCATCAAATTAAAAAGGGGATTTGTGTGGCTTCAAATCTGAAGCTATTTGCAATGGCAATTCCAAATGCATCATACTCACTATTATGAACAATGGACTAATAAACTTCCAGCATATCCTCCAATATAGTCCAGGTTTCTGTCCCAACATCGCTTCAACATCTTGCGTGAATCGATCAAGTCCTGCAAACTTCATAAGTATGAGGCCGTGTGGATATCTATTACACATTTTTTTACGAAGAGGCCCGGAAATCTTATGATGGTTCGGAGAATTTTCAGAAAACACATCTGACGACTAGATTAGTAAGTAATGAAATGTAAATCCAGCAACCCACTGTTCCTCTATATTGATTGGTAACTAACGTCACGATGTCTCAAAGTTAACCGAAATTATGCATCGTGTGAATTATTCAGCTCGTATTTCAAATACAACTTACCGTAAAACCACGAAACTGCCACAGCTTCGAATAAGGCTGAGCAAAGTAAGGAGATGCCGGCAGAGTATGTATCGAAGAGATGGAACATATAGATTCCTCCCTGCAATTATTGAAATTTAATATTATAAGAACGAGTTGATGGAAAATTTACCGGTGTAACGTTAATCATCGCAACACAGAACGAAGCAGTGATTACAATCAGTGTAAAAATTTCTCTGGCATGTTTCTTATTCTTGAAGAAATAGTTGAATTCATCCATCAACCCAGTGATGACACATTCTAAACCTCCCATCTACAAGAAAAAATCTTAGAGAACCATTGATCCATCAATTAATGGCTAATGAATTAGAATTCGAGTATAGCAATAATCAGATAAATAGCTCTCTTCTGGATAGAATCCAAGAGCATTAGCACTCCAGGACATGTCGGATCTGTGCTTTGTAGATTATGAGAAGCTGCTGGGATGTAAAATAGCTCTTGGCACGGAATAGAAATAGTCGAGTCAAATAGGTATTAAAACAGGCCGACTTACGGAAATCGAAAAATATAAACCAATTTTGATGGAACAAAGTGCATTCGATTCGGGATGACGTCTAGAAAAAAGCTTACTGGTTAGTATTTTGTGCAAATTTGTAATTTTTTTTCAAACGAAAAATTGACCAATTTTTGGCTAATTATTGGGAAAATTTGGTCGGGGGTTTTCGGGGTCGCTGATTACGATTCTGAACTCAAATTGTCCAAAATCGAACTCCTCAGCTGTTAATTGGCAGGTTTAATTGAACAAAATTGACCAATTTCCAAAATTTCATCAAAACTAACAATTTGACTTCAGAATCGTATTCAGCGACTCCGAAAACCCCCGAGTAATTTTTCCTGTCTATTTGCGATGAAATTAAGAAAAAACGATCAATTTTGTCCAATTAAACTGGCCAATTACCAGCTGTGAAGATCGATTTTGGCCAATCTGAGTTCAGAATCGTAATCAGCGACCCCAAAAACCCCGAGTGATTCTTCCTAGGTATTTTTGATGAAATTTAAAAAATGGTCACTTTGTCCAATTAAAGTGGCCAATTACCAGCTGGGGAGTTCGATTTTGGCCAATCTGAGTTCAGAATCGTAATCAGCGACCCCGAAAACCCCCGACTAAATTTTCCCAATAATTAGCCAAAAATTGGTCAATTTTTCGTTTAAAAAAAAATAACAAATTTGTACAAAAAACTAACCAGTAAGCTTTTTTCTAGACGTCATCCCGAATCATCAAAATCGGTCCATATCTTTCGATTTTCGTAATGAAATACCTATTTGACTCGACTAAAAACCAAGTTTTTGTGAAGCGGTTTTCGCAATGGACCTCACATTATTGTCCCGTGAGAGGTTGCTGTTGGTCATAATCCCGAACATGGATCTGGAAGACTTCATAGGAATAGTTGTACCTGACATCATCATATAGGGAATGTGGGATCCGTCTTTCTGGAGAAGACGCAAGCTTCAGTCTTGTTTACATCAAACTCCTTACTAGATTATCATATCCTCATTTCAAAATCTTTACCAGATCTTCATTAATTGCATCAACTCGTCTTTGTCTCGCTCCGCTAGCTTCACTGGATGGTATAGAGGTTCTAGATGGGGAAGCGGTATGGAGTGTACCATCATCTGCAAAGCTATGAACGCGACAGGTGATCACTTCCAACAGATCGTTCATATGGAGCAGAAACAGAGTAGGTACCGAGTCATATCCTTCCAGAACACCAGCGTTGATAGCAATTGTATCGGAGTATACACCGTCAACCACCACATGAAGTGGTCTATCTGGGATAAGACTTGATAGTAAACGACAAAGTTGAGGCGGCAAGCCCAAGAAGACTTTGGGCCAGACTCGGTCAAATGCTTTGGATCCAATGCTACATCTAAAGATATCCGTGTTTTTCAATAAATTTCTGCCATACATGTGTTACGTAGGTAAGCAAGTTTCCTGTTGATCTCCGCTGACCGTTCATTCACGATTTTGGAGCTCTCTAGGTATTGGATGAGCTCGATTTTGATTGCTTCCTCCATCACTTTAGAGACAGATAATAGTGCAATGGGTCTATAATCATCAGGAAGGGACTTCTTTCCTTCTTTGAGAATTGCTTGCACTCTACCTGTCTTCCAGCTGGAAGAGAACACCAAGTTCGTATGAAACGGTAATCGACCTGCAGAAAACTGATGTTAATTCAGGTGTATATTCCTTGAAAACGACAGGTTGAATTCCGTTTGGCAACATAGACTTTTTGGTATTAAGATCAAGCAGAATGTGCCCAATTGTGATCTGACGAAAGTCAATTCCAGGCATATGGCAGCAACATTAGGAAGGTCCTTCCCCCTTGTAGATCCAAAGTGGAATTTTCTGGAAACATTACAACATAATATGTATACTGAAGAAGCATAATAGTATGGGCGAGCACCCGCAACTGTTTCCAAGTCTGCCTTTCTCGATTGTCATCAACTGGCCAATGAAACATCATTGGCCAGCCCCTTCATTATGGTCATTAGTGAGCACAAGAGAGTGACTATTATATAGCGACAATATAATAGATCAAAAACTTGAATTAGAATCCCTTTAGCATCCCCAAGATTAGGAGTAGGACATTCCAAAAATTCTAATAATGAATTATAAATAACCAGACGTGCAGTACTACTTACACCTGAATCTAATCCCAGCATTATTAACATGAAGAAAAACAGCATGGCCCATATGTATGAACCTGGTAAAGTGGCTACAGCTTCCGGATATACCTGGAATACTAATCCAGGACCTGGAAACATAATTTCCGGTAGCTAAAAATTGCTATCACAATATAAAAATCAATAAAACAGAGTGTTCCAGAAATAGTTGTCGAAAATGAAATTGGGGATTGTAGAATCCATTTTAGAGGGATGTTTATGTTAAATTTATCAATCAGCCCACACTCCTACAAGTTACACTCCCTTGAGCATTGAGGGTAAAATGCGTATTCTCACTTTTCTTCCAAAATTGTTCAAATTAAAAAATATTGCTTGGTAATATCAGTGCTCAAAAAATTCTACTATTTCGACATATTACGGTTTTTACTTCTTTGTAGAAGAGGGGTAGAATAAGACATCCCTTATACATGTATTACCAGAACTTTTCGATTGGAGGTAATTTCTCTTCAAAAAAATATCTCCGGTTAGCTCAATCAATATCAAAACTTTTCTATCCAGACTCAAATTTCGATCTTGTTTCGTTTCCTGGCAAAAAAAATAATAATAATTTATTGTATCTCTGCATCACAACAACGGAGGGTCAAATAATCAAATAAGTTTTGATATTGATTTGGCTAGCCGGAAATATTTCTTTAAATGCAAACTTATCAATAATGTGAAAGTTTTGGTAATAGATGTAGAAGGGGTGTCTCATTCTACATAAAGTAAATACCGCAATTGGCCAAAATAGTAGATTATTGAGTACTATTAATACCAATAAACATTTTTTTTATTTGAACCATTTTGGAGAAAAGTGAAAAAAAAAGCATATTAACCTCAATTTTCAGTGGTCTGATGAAAATTGTATACCAAACATCACCGCCAAAATGGACTCTAAAATCCCCAATTTCATTTTCCGTAACTATTCATGTAACCCTGTGTATGTCTACAAGTTGAAAATTATATTTATTGGAAGCTTACCTTCGGCAGCCACTGAACTGATATCAACTCCTTGTTTGTATGACATGAATCCAAGGTAAGTAAATATAACAAATCCAGAGAAAAAGCTTGTAAACGAGTTGACAGCTGTTGTTATTATACAATCCCTGAGAATGATAATCATTTCAACGGAGGTTGTTTGAAAGGTATATACTATACCTTGTTCACCGAAACAATGACATGACGTCCTGGATCTATACAATTACCCAGTTCATACAATATACTGTATTAACGAAGAAGTTCTTTACTTATTATATGAAATAATACAAGTTGTTTGTAATTACATACTTATAAATTGATGACATTTATATGGGTAAATTGTGTTCAATATACCATGAAATGAAGAGCTTACTCACTCTTGCAGTCCCAGCTAAAAACACATTACCGCAAGGTATTGAATTCACTCTTTAATGAACGAAAACCGAGTGTAAAGTTCAAAAAATTAATTTAGGTTACCTCTTGGTTCATAAACGATATAAAAATAAAACTATTTTGATAACTTAGAGTTTCAAATGAAGGTATGAAGAATTAAACTTCAGAAGAGTAAGTATATAGTAAGTATATCAAATTGATAAAATTAATTTGTATCAAATTTGCGGTTGTGAGTATTAAAATTGTTGCTAGTTCCCTGCTTTAAGGACTATAATTCCTTTAGACATTGCACACTAACAATAACTGAATTAATCACTTTATCAGTATGTCAAATAGTCTATGGCCATACTTCTGGTGTTGGTTCTCCTAGTCTCTTTCCACATAACTTCAGAAAAGGAAGTGTATAGCATTAAATAGATAAGATTCATTTTTATTAAATTTGAGGTTGTGAGTATCAAAATTGCTGTTGTAACTTGAGGTTATTGCGTGAGCACATCAAAATAATGAATGTTACTTCAAGACTACGATTCCTTCAAACATGCACATTAATATTAACACTGAATTCTTCACTTTAACAGTATGCCAAATAGTTTTTGCACATATTTCTGATGTTAGTTTTTCTATTCTCTTTCCACATAGCCGCTGATTTTTCCGCTTGAATACCAACGTCATCCCTGTAGTAGTTTTCAAATATACCCCAGATAGGTTCAATGGTAAGGGTGTAGACGAAGCACCTCGTTTCCATATTTTTCAGCTTAGATAACTGTTCTGAATACTGGTTGTGAATCATTAATTTTTACCAAGATTAACCACAGTGACTTCAAGAGGCTATCATAATGTAGGTATATTATTCCTACTTAACCATTCTTGTATATCATACTCCTTGGAGGTTTATTCATGATTCACAATGATGGTGAAGGCTTCTTCTACATTCAAACCAATTCAGAAAGTTGTTTTGATACATTTCACTCTGACAATCGGCAGCCTTTGTTTTGCAAAAAATATTAGTGCACTAGGGACAAGACCTGCTGTACAACCAGCATCGAATACCTACAATATACACCAAGATTCATCATTTTCACAGTTTTGCCAGGAATGACCGACAGTACGAACCATCTTCGAAGATCCATGTTTCGTCGAGATAGTTTACACTATACACGACGGAAATATAAATAGAATTAACAGTGCTGAGAAGAATTATTTCTGTACTCTGAATTTATATTCACAACGAATTGTGGATTATCAACCTGCTGTCATTTCAATTTAATAAATCGGCAGCTCATATCAGCAACTCTGTAATATTTTGACAACTATTAAAATGTAAATACCTGGTTTGACGAATTAGTTGTAAAAATAACCAAGAATGACGTCGTCATTGATTCAGTGAATAAGGCATAACAAAGTATTGTTTTACCTGTAACAATTGTTATGAAAAGTGTTGTAACTCGCATAAGATAGATGGACACCAAAACCAGCACCAACGGAATAAAATATCTGTACAGCAGCATCCAACCATACCTGAGCCAATGAAAAAAAATCCAGTTTCAAACATTGTCAAAACACGAGTCCGACATATATTATTAAAATTATCAAATTATCATATATGTTCTGATGAACCTTACAAGAAATCGAAGGTTTCTGTTAAATATATTACGATGGTTTGTGGATGTATCCTTGCCATGCGTTGATGCTCAATTTCATTAACTTGAACTTCGATTTTCTAAGGAAATTGAAAGAAAAGTTCCAAAACATCTTTGAACGAGGTTCTACTCAAGTAACTTGAAAGAGTTTCCTCTTTTATACGACACCATCGGTAAGTAAAATGAGATAATTAATTCGCACCAACCTGTGTCTCTTTCAACTTCGACAACTCCGGTTGTAAATAGTAAGAAATTCCTTTCACTGCTCCAGGCAACATCAATCCACGAATTAAAAGTATTGTTAATACAACGTAAGGCATTGTGGCTGTTATCCAAACAACTTTTCCTGAAATATGAAAGAATGATTCTATAATGGATAACGACATATTAGGTTCTTTTGTAACAGTAGAACCTCAAACATTTCTTTATTTCTACGAGGGCAAGGTGAAAAGTCCCTGAAAATGAAATAGATGGCGCCACAATTGAAAATCCCATATGACATTTGTGATGTACCATCTTTTACTAGAACGCATTAGAATTTTCAGACTGATATGTCATTCAGTTCTGTTTTGACACCCATCGAAAGCAAAGAACCTTGAAGATTCTTGTAACATGGAAAAAAAGTGAAATTCGCATCTTGATCAAACTGTATTTCTTGAGTGGAAAAAACATCAGGCAAACCGAAGCATCGCTTGTTAAACATTATGCGGACTTATCACCATCGATTAGACGATTCACAAGTGGTTCACTGATTTTCGTTGTGGTGATATGACCACGAAGTATATCGGGCAACAAGGAGACTAGGTTGAGAAATAAAATAAGTTTTGACCAAATAAATCATTTCTTGTATCATTTTTCAGGAACTTTTCACCTTACCCTCGTTAATTCAGTTTGCAGTCCACACCAGGTTTGCAGCTCCAGTAAGAAGTGAGTAGATCATGGTTGTTGTAAGCTTTGTATGGGAGAAAATATTGCATAACAACCACATTCCAAATTATCAAAATCTTCTACAGAATATGAGATTTTTTTTAATGCTCCTTTCAACAACAATGGAACTCGTGTTTTCGTAAATTAACAAGAATCTCAATAATGATAATGAATTTCCTGAAGCAAGTGAATAATTTCAACAATAATGAGTAGACATTTTTGATTTGCGTTGTTAAGAAAAAATAAGTAGACTCACCTGACGATTTCACACCTTTGAATAGAGAAATATATAGTGTGGCATACACAACGAGAAGACATAGCACTAACTGCCACTTAGGAAATCCCATATCATGTAGACCATCACTCCATTGCATTTCCAGAACAGCTCGACTAATGAAAATAATAGTACAATGAGAAACATATGTCGGAAAAGATATATGAAATGACAAATCGGACCAAATTAACTATCTGCAACCTACATTTAAGCATCATGGTGAATGAAAGTCCAAAATGATAACTATAACAAAATTGAATGCCAAATGTTTCTATCCTTATACATACATCATATTAATGGAAAATAAAGTCAAGAATTGACTGGTAATCCTGAGTGTCTTGTTAGTAAGGACTTCCACCACACGCATAGCAGCGCCTGAGGGGCGATTTTAAACCCCTATATGCACTTAGACCTCTGGATCGGAACCCATTGTGTACCCTGTCCTATATTCAAAAGCTAGCAGTTTGGTGTTCCGCCAGAAACCTAGAATAAAGCTGGCTTCCTTAACTTCCTCCGGGAGAATTTCTTTTACCCCAAAGTAATAACTTCGAACACTATGAAGAATTGAAATGAATTTTCGAATCAATTATTCATGAACCGATCAAACGATACTCATAGTAAGCTGGTACAAAATAAATACGTAACAGTACCTACTAGGATCATGACAGTGAAGATGAATGAAAGGGGAAACATAGCAAGTCGGATATAACACTCACTCTTATTAATTGATGAATAATAACAATGACTTAAACCATATTCGATTTGAACAAAAACAAAAACTTCTATTCTTGAACATCCGATTATTAATCAGGAATAGAGAAATAGGCATTCGTATTTTTCTTGAAGGTTTGGAGGTTATAGGCATAGGGAAAGACCTCCCTAAGTAACTGGTTTGACAACTTCGCTGTTGTGTGTAATGAAAATGTTTGAAGCTTCTCCGGAACATCCCGAAAACATGATTCCATAGTTAATAATAGATTGAACGTATGCAAAATAAAATACCTTAATGCGTATTACTCCGAACACGCTGTTTAGTCTGGATATGATATTTATTTATTTATTTATTTATTTATTTACATTACACCCATTTAACAGGCGTAGAGCCCAATTACAAAATGAGGAATAACACAAAATAAGAAATACAAGAAAATATTATAACAGGCATTGAAATTAAACTGAGATAACATAACATTTCAAGAACAGAACATAAAAAAATTAAACAAAGAAGAGAGAAAATGCAATCTATATAGAACTGAGGATTGCACGAAACGCTTCAGACCTCAGATAAGTCAAACTACATGTGAATAGATCGACCCGCATATGTATGTTATTATAAGCTCTGCACATGCCACCGATTGGCGAGCACCTGCTTACGTTTGTTCTCGGTGTAGGCAAGTAAAAGAATAAATTAAGTCTGGACTCAAATCTAGGCACATGAAAATACAAAGCCCGTAGAATTTCCGAACATTCCACAGAAGAATGAAAAAGTTTAAACAGGAATACTATACCCGACCTGGATCTCCGATAAGCCAAGCTATCGAAAGAAAACCTCAAAAGTAAATCGCTATGCGGAAAGCCAATAACAGGGTAGATATTGTCACATTTAAAAGCAAGGTATTTGAGAAATCTGCGTTGCATGCTTTCCACAGAGACAACATGAATCTGGTAGAATGGAGACCATACCAAGGACGCATATTCCAACCGTGATCTTACAAATGTATTAAAGAGAAGAATAGATGTCTGAATCTCGGAAAACTCCCTAGAACATCTTAGAACAAATCCCAACATCTTAGACGCTTTGGCGCACATATGACTGATATGATCAATGAATGATAACCTTCTGTCAAAGATAACACCAAGGTCACAGAACGTCTTCGGTCTATTCAAGACACGGGCATCGAGGGTATATTCGTATAGAATGTCATTGGACTTCAGCGAGAATGTCAAGACAGCACACTTACCAACATTAAGAGGCAACATATTCTTCACACACCATGCATTCACAGCTGACAGATTGAATTGAAGTCTGAGACAGTCACCGATATCAGATACCCTGAAATATATTTTGAGGTCATCGGCATACAAAAGATGGGGGACATCCAAGACTGCCAAGAGGTCATTAATGAACAAAATGAAAAATAGAGGGCCAAGAATGGATCCCTGTGGCACCCCCGAAGTATATATTTCTTGTACTCCAAAAGTTACGTTTGAAGTTAACTACTTGTAGTGTGCCAGATGGTGACACCAAACCGAAGCAATGAAACAATCGAGACACTAATAAACATATGAATATATTCATCTCTTCATCAAAGGGACACATTATTTATCTATGAGTAATATACCTTCGATAGAAGATGTATCGTTAACATTGCAACCTTCTCATTCTACTGATGAGCCCTATGAGATGAGCGAAACAGCTGCCTAGAACTATTAGTTTGTGATGTTACTGATTAAGACTAGACTAGAGACATCTTATCATTATTATATGGCGAATTTCAACCAGAAACAAATGTATTAATATATTCATTTGTATCTCGATTCTTAAATATAATTGCCTTTCGAAATATTTTATTTTCCATATGAAATAGAAGAGATGAAGATGCTCAGAAAGATTCTACATCAAAATGATAGCAAGAAAATGACAACTGGATCATCCTGTATCATAATCAATTCACCATGCATAGTTGGCAATACTTCGGATACTTACTGAAAAAACTCGGAAGCAGGAGTATTCCTATTCGTTGTTGTATCATTCAATAATCTCAAGGTAGTGTTGCCACCACCAGGTACCATACTTTCCCAACATTTTGCCGTATTCCATGAATTGTTACAATGCAGCCATGGTAACTCGGATACTAAACTTGTGCCAAGAAAATATACCGCCCAAGCTAAAAATTCAGGAATTAAATAACGCTAAGAAAATGTAAATATATTATCTATATACGAATCGTTACATTAGTTTTGTTAAAAATGCTTTGAATTATTGTTCATTATTTGATCATAGGATGTCAAACGTAAATGCAAAGGGTTTTCCATTCAGCACGCCAAAACTTTCAATTGAGATATAATCGTTCAATCTCTATTTCTTTTCTGGAGAACTATCGACGTTATGTTCCAAAAATAATATTTGATGTTCTCCTCGACTTCATCTGACTGAATGGATTCTGGAGGCCCATTTTTCGCCTACCCTTGCAGGCATACCGCGTGGAATATTCTGATGCAGCTATATTTCTTTAAAAGTTGGGACTTATTTTTGTAAACCAGAGATTTCACATGACTCCAGAAGAAAAAGTCGATGGTGTGAGAGTGCATGATCTTGATAGTCAGTTGACATAAGCTTACTCGAAATAACGAGTTCAGGAGACGAGTCTGCCGAGCTTGTTTATGTCGTCATTTCCCAGGTCAGGCCAAACATATTCCTGTGATGCTCACTATTTCACTATTTCAATCATCGTCTTCAAAAAGAAAGGTCCGATCATGCATTGTGTACTGAACCCACAACAACAAACGGTGGTGAAGAGACGAGTCCTATATGTATGCTTGTTAACAAACCCATTGAAACAGAAATGGGCTCCATCGGAAAAGATTGTCAGTTCTACAAAACGTGGATCGGCTTGCAAAATTTCGACACAAACGATGATCATCATTTGACTCCAGTTTCTTGAGTGATTTAAACTGTATAAGTCTTTAGATCAAGATCTTGCAAAATTCTCCACGCAGTTATCTTGAGAACGACGTGCAATAGGGAGATTGTGACCATCAACAGCGCTTAGAAATTATTCGTATTCAGTTGCAGGTAAGTTGACATTTTGTGTGTCGCCGGGGTGTCCGATTCGAGGTCAATATTGCTACTATCGTTAATCTCTCCATATTAACTTGACATAATGCAGTTTTTAGTTTTTGACATTTAAATTCCACAGCAATCTTGTTTTTGGTATTTAAAGTTGTGACGCGTTATGGAAAACCGTTTATATTCATCTTCCTGATGTTTATTACATGAGGTCTTGATCAATTCTCAGCTGTTATTTTTGCTCATGACACACAAATACAAAAACTTTCAAACTCACCTATTATAACATTGTAGTAGAAGGAAACATAGAAAGCTATCAAAACAGCACAAAATCCAACTCCTACAAATTGAATTAAAATAATGTGTGTTAAAATATGGCAACATATTGTGGTGTAACATGGTGTACATCGAGGTGTCATTTCTGGATCAAGGCTGATTAATTTGGTAATTGGATATATCTATTTCGGATCAATTATAAGAAAATTACGAGTAAAGCTTAATACTTTCAACACGCATACTGAATTGGAGTGTAATTAACATACTTCATCATATTATTGCACAATTGAATAATGTTTCTTCCTTATTTCAATGTTACAGAAGACCTTATATCTCGATTTAGTACGTTTGAAATTGTAGAGAAATGAAATAATATTGTAAAAACACGCTTTTCCATGGGGCCGTTGAAAATTGAAATTCATTAGCACACAGTATTTTTTGACATATACATACTTCTGTGTGAATTGTTTTACCCATCTTGGAGTTCTGTAATAATGAAGCAGCTAAAATGTTTGATAAAGGTCCAAAATAGGCTGAACAAAATGATTGTAACTTTGATGATATACAAACTCTTAAAATTGCGTGAAAAAGCTATCATACTTTCCACTAAATAAACTGTTACAGTATAACAAATTTAGTAGAATATAATGTATCGTAAAAAGAATAAAAAGAATATAAAATAGAGTTTACATTGCAAATATACACTGACATATACATACATTCGTAATTACATAATTTATCTATGTAGATCCAGCTAAAGCCCTTTGAAAAGCAACCAAAGAAATATTTCAAAAATTGAGATTATACTTCTTTATTACATATTATAAATATGTACGTTATACTGTAGTTTCGTATGAAGCAATGGATCTCAGACAGTCTCGGATTGGGAAAGCTATAAATCAGCCCAAAGAGACTATAAAAAAGCGTTGAGAACGTCAAAATGAGATACTTGGCAGACTTTCTGCGGGGATATCAACAAGATGCGGTCTGCAGCAAAACACTGCAGTCCTTCAAAAGATAACAGAGTCAGAATTTGATCGGTGATTCTTCCGAGTGGAGAGAGTACACCACGTCTCCGGAGGAAACACTGAGCACCTAGTGTCGGTTCATTTTCCTGACTTTTTTTGAATAACCACTGGCTTTATTCCAAAGCTATGGCGGGCAGTGAAAGTCATGTTTATTCCAAAGGCGAATAAAACTGATTATCCCCAATTTGAGGCATTCCCCCTATTAGTCTAACCTCATTCCTATTGAAGGCAATGGAGAGACTGATTGACAGACACTTGAGAGAGGGCCCACTGAAGGCCTATAAGTTACATTGTCGTCAACACGCCTACCAAGCTGACCTCTCGACTGAAACGCCCTTGCATCATCTAGTCACACGAATAGATGGTGCTATGGCCCGAGAGGAACACGCCCTTGGGGTATTCATAGTCATCGAAGGGGCATCTGCTCAGCCGCTGAGAAGCAAGAAATCGGTCCAACATTGGTCCGGTGGATTGAAGTCATGCTATTTACGCGTACGATAAAGGCGCAACATAACTGATGCGTTGTACAAACCATCACTACAAAAGGCTGTCCACAGGAAGGTGTCCCATCTCCGCTTCTGTGGTGTCTCGTGTCGATGGACTCTTAGAGTACTTGTAAGAGGCTGGTCTTATGCCCAAGCTTATGCCGATGACTTGGTTGGTGTCACCTTCGAGCGGCATTTGGGGACGTTGTGCGAGCTGCAAAAAACGCTGCTCAGCGTATTGGACGGCTCGTGCCGCACAGAGGGGCTTAGGGTCAACCCTGATAAATCGGAACACTGCCAGAGATTACCTTATCTGGCATGGTTCTGCAACATAAAGGGTCGGTGAAATTTCTGGGAGTAACCCTACTCTCTAAGCTGACGTGGCACGAACACCTCGAATATCAAGTGAGGAAGGCCTCTAGGTTCTTTTGGGCGTGCAGATGAGTCTTCAGCAGCACATGAGAATTACAGCCAAAGATTCTTTATTTGATCTATACCGCTGGGATAAAGCCTATGGTCACCTACAATGCGGTAGTGGTGGTCGGGGACAAGGACTGGTATGTCCCATTGACCTTGGACAGACTGCAGCGGCTTGCAGGCGTAGGTATATTAAGCGATATGAGGTCGGCTCCAACGAGATCATTTGAAGCTCCCGCCAGATTACCACCTTTCATGAGGCATAATGAGAGTCAAGTTATTATTCTCATAACTCTTAAAATGTTCACTCATTCCCCTGAAGAAAGACCTACCAGTTTGACCTACATAAACGTTTGGATAATTTAACTTATAGTCTTCATAGATTTCGCTCTTCTTCTGACTCATCTTCGTTATTTTTCAACTGTTGACTCAACGAATATTGTTTCCTTGTTAAATATTATGGAATTATCATACCATATTCTAGCAAATAAATCGGAAAATAGTGAATGAAAAAATACAAGATGTAAGTTTTCAAAATTGACAGTATTTGTCATATAATAAGATTGGTAAGCATTACAGCAGGTTGGTTGGTTGGTTTTCGGATCATATTACTATTATTATCATTACTAACTTCAGAAATAAAAGTTAGATTAATTCAAGATATTATCGAGATGGAATATTTTTCTTTGTCGTTCACTTTGTTTGTCTACCGAGAAGCTATAATCCATTTATTGTCGTCAAGTTTTATTCTCGAAATCTGCATTTTATAATTCCACAACCCTCAAGTGAACAGAGCTTTGAACGCCCCCGATTGTTGTTGCACTAGTTACCTAGTTACTTGACCTACCTTTGAATAAAGGACATATCCTCCATAAACTGATAGGTCCTTGTCGGTTGAACTGTCCTAGAATGAGTTCCATATAAAACAAAGGAACTGCACCAAATATCAACATTAACGTGTAGGGGATTAGAAAGGCACCTAAAATTTTATTGCTTTCATTGATTTTAAATTAAATTCATCGTTAATTTTACCTCCCCCATTTTTATAGCATAGATATGGAAATCTCCACACGTTTGCTAGATCTACAGCGAATCCGATAATTGATAATAGAAAGTCTAAGTTGGAGCCCCACGTTTCTCTGTTGTCGCCATCCTGTGTCGAGTTGAGCGATAGGCCCGTCACAGCTTCCTGACTAGAACTGGCAGAAAGTGCGAACGATTCGTAACCTCGTTCGTCTTCTTCTAACTGAACGTGAAGGTCTTCTGCAACGCAACATCATCATTGAATTTTCTACTATAGGTATACATAATGTAGGCAAGGGTACCGCTAGGTGTTTTTTCCGGAAAGGGTGTAATTGAAAATTTCAGACAACGGTATTATATATAGGATATTATTGAGATGGAGTGAGCGTAGCGAACCAGGTCGTTTCTTGAATCGGGTTATATGGCACAAGGTGTGTTCTCGTGTAGCGACTAAACGGTAAATGCCATCCACTTGCAATTTTGATACAAACTAGATGAGAGGTTCGAAATTCAAGAGTATAAAAATACAGCGTCGTATCTCAAACCATTTTCGAGATATTGAGCAGAGTGATCCGTCGAAACTTTCGACGCTATTCGCTTTGGTTCACGCACTGTTCGGTACGTTAACTATCTGGCCGATTGTATCGCTCAACTAGACAGACTGCGACTCACGCTCTTGATTGGCTTATGAGACCATCTTTCGAATGATTCGTCATTCTGTTGGTTTCTACATACCGGTCGAACATTGACTCAGATTTTGTGTACCGTAAGCCGTTTTCGAGCTACAGATTTTGAACGCTCATCCATATCTTTGGCATGCTAAAGATTCGCCATTATTTGGCCAGAAAATGGACTAGTTAGCCATTTTATTGCTGAAACGGGTGGACTACAGGACATGCTTTCTATAGAAAAGGGAGAGAAGTCAATGAACTCGTAAGTGAGACATCATCAATCAAATGAATAGCCTCTTCTGGATGAGAGGGTAGTTACCGCTATTACTCCTCCCTCACCCAATAGACACTAGTTTTGAAATTAAAAAATCGCAATTTTCGCCATAAAAACTTAGTAGGCAGAAACCTTTGAGGTACCTGTTTATCGAATCGACGCTTCATTTAATTTATTTATCAGTGAAATTTCGAATACAAAGTGAGACTTAATTATATATTCTGAATTATTTATGCTTAATTATTATAGAAGTCGACTCATATCACCGAAATACAAAATTTTGCTAAGCTCTATTTATTCACCCGCATCACAGATGTGAAAGCTTGTCTTAATAGGAAACAAAATAGAACCAATAGTGCCAGGTTGACGTTTCGTTTTCCTTTCCAACATTTTCATCTGAAAATTAAGAAAAAATACCGGAACTTAGAACTAGCTATATTAATGATTATTGATTATGAGATTATCTGAATATAATTCATCTTTCACATCTTTTGCATACTTTTACTTCGTTTTGCTACTGAACGAGGTATGTGTAACCTATCAGGTCACAATCGATTGAGAATTGGACAATTCCAAATATGTCACCACAAAAAAGCATCGAAAATTAGTTGTCAACTTACTTTTCCTCAAGGTGCATGTAAGGATTAGATTTGAAGATTGATTGTTGTGTTTGTGTGGCTTCCCTCTACCTGGAATTGAAAAATGTGTTATTGTCTATAAGGAACAACGAAAATCTAGGATTTCACCCCAAAACAAAAATCTTCTAAACCATGTTCCAAATACATTTTTTTCTATAATAAAATACCTTCAGTAACACTTCCATTCGGTAACGTTCACTACTATTACTATTATTTAGTAGTGTATTTTTCTACAGATGTCACAAGTAATCAATTCAATTGGCTTTAATTTCAAGCTTTAGGTATGCACCTATAACATCTTGTGAAGTTGAAAGAGCTCTTTCTTCGTGTAATGCATTGTTCACTGTAATACAAACAGTAACTATTTTGAAAATTGTATGTACTTTTTTATTTAGATTTCATTTCTAAAAATTATTGAATACAGGTTGCCTCCTATGTTCTCCTTTGTTGAAATTTTTGTTTTGAAACTACATCAATGCATATTTTCAACCATTTTCAGTGGATATAATCCAGTTTCTAATTATAACATACATTAAAGAGTGCAGACAATATTTAGACACAGAAGTTATTGTAGTAGAACAACTGAAATTGTATTCAAAGTTAATCTTCACTGCTTATCTATATATTTAGTGTTACATTAAGGTGTTTACTTAGTTATTCAAAATGATAGCATCAGAAGACTGATAAGTAATCGGAGTTTATTTTATAATGTCAGAATTCCAATCATATAAATTGAATTTGACCGTTAACATTAAAGTAAATCGAACAGATTTTATTCACATAGTATCCACTCGACAGAAAAAGAATAAAGAGAACGCTTCAAGTCTAAGAATTATGAGAGACATCTACACACACAGGTAAACTTGTGAAAAATCTTAGAACGTTTCCAGAATGCTCCCTGCAAATACGTCCGTTTTTAAACCTAATGACTGAACATTGATTTTCAAGCTATAAAACAGACTTCATTTCCGAAAATCATGATCAACGTACGTAAAATTCACGACAACAGACCTAGAACGAATGAGTACGTCTGCCAATGAGGGAAAAGTGTCACCTCCTCCTCACTTCCAGGTCCTAAAGGCCTGATAAAAATGTTCGAAGCTGCACTCTACCACCACAATATCTAATATAATTATTGCTATGTGTAGAACTATTCGTCAAATGTACAGAAACATAAATTAGTTGATGAATAAATTAAAATGAAAAGTATTTTCTGTATGAATTAAAGATTAAAGCATTAAAAATTCAATGGTGGAAGCCATAATGATAATTTATCATACTGATATAATAAAATAAAACACTTTGTTTTCCATCACATATATTATATAAACAACTATTAATATTACCAATGTAGAATCTAGTTGTTGAATCATTAACTATTCAAACGTTAATTCTTCCAATAACGAGCTAAGCTTTTTAAACAAAGGACCTAAATATTCACTCCATATTAAAAATAGCTCGAGTTTAGAAACTTCGACGATTGCCGCCTTAGAGAATTACCTAATTCAAATAATACTAAAACATGTATAAATAAACACCTTCATTCTCTTAAAAACACTGATTGGTCCTCTGTGAAATCTATCCAACATAAAATAAAAGCCAACAATTTAGTGCTTACGGAAACCGATAAATCTAATGCAACTTTCATCCTAGATAAAATAGATTATGCCTATCAAATTAATATATTTGATTCAAAACAAGAAATATCCTACAAACCAATTCCAATTTGGAACTAAACAATTTGTAGAAAATAGCCAAGTTTGATTTAATAATTACTTCACTGCCTCATAAAAAAATCACAAACAAAATACTCCTATCCGCCCCGTAGTACCATATATTAATAGCCCTTCAAATAATCTAGCGTTAAAATTAAATTCAATTTTCAGAAATATAAGTGACTTGAAGGCTAAGTATGCAGTATAAAACTCATTGAAACTTGGAAAAGTTAATAAATAGATTATTTTTCTCTAAAAATAGAATTTTGGTATCTATCGATGTTTCAAATATCTTTTCAAATATTCACCTCCTCCCTCGAATGTCAAATTTGGATATCGTAAATTTTGGAAAAAATCACATACAATTCCCGTATTAAAATACGAGATAGAACAAGGTTTTGATCTTTGCCTTAGACAAAATTATTGTAAATTTAATAACAAGTTTTTCACACAGAAATATTTTCATCTCTTGTATTGAAAAAACTATAGCGAGTTCCGCTCTAGCTAAAAAACATATTCATTGTTGGTTTAGAGATGTAGATGATATTTTATCCTTCTTCAAAGGTACATTAAGACAATTGAATGTTTTCTTATTCTTCATTAATAATGTCTATCCTAACATTAAGTTCACTTTAAAAACCCAGTAAGATGAGAAGATAAGTTTCCTAGACCTTACCGTCATGCACCATAACATTATCATCACTTTCGAAATTTATGGAAAACCTACATTCACAGATACAACTATCTCTAGGATACATTGAGCCTTTTTATTTCCTCAATCTCCTGAAAATCTCAATGAAGAATTGGATGTAATCAAGGTTATAGCCATTAACAATGGTTTTCAACCTCAAATTATATCCAAATTAATGACAGAAGAAGCAGAAATTAACTTACTCAAGAATCCATCCTTCTACGAAAAATTCTGATTCTTCATCAAACGTTTTCTCACAAATTTTTGTACCGTAAGTGGAAGAATTGTCGACATTTTATCGAAACATACTCTGGAAGTTAGCTTCAAACCTCAAAATAAATTGTCATATTTTTTGTTCAATGCTGAAGATAAAACAAATAAGTTTAATGAACCTGGAGTATATAAATTAACCTGTCCAGAGTGTGATAACTTTTAATCGGTAAATCTACTCGTAATATAGAAATTAGATATAAGGAACATTTTCGATCTTTTAGACTTGATAAAACAGCTTCATCTTTCTCTAACCAAATTTTAGAAACTGGGCACACTTTTCCTAATTTAGATGAAGTTAAAATTTTATATAACCAGAGTAGAGGTCCTAAATTAAACACACTAGAATCAAACGAAATTTTCAAAAGTATTAAAAATAATGACAATAAAATTTCAAACAATCAATTAGATATGTACTACAGCATTCTGTTTGATGTCTTGATAACGTAAATTTCCCATAATCCTCTTGTGCCTTTATCCAATTCCAATTATACTATTCTGACAATGAATTTCTCCAACTGGAACCCCACTTGTTACCTGTATCTTATAGTCCAGTCAATAAACTGGGGAACTTTCTAAAAAAACATATGATATATGTCGAAATACACTTAGTATTGAAAGTTATACTGTTATTGATACTTTTATTTAAATATGTTTTTTTTATATTGTAATAACCTGTATTCGGACACATTGTATCTGTTGATTGTTCTACTGTTCTGATAAATGAATAAATGAATAAAAAACAAAGTAAGAGTGTTTTATTTATTATTAAAGCATTAAATTTAGATTTATTCCTAGCAATATTTCTCAATGAATCAACATTTTAGCGTGGTCGGTATACAAATCGATCTTATATTTCATTCGGAAGAAATCTACATAGAGGATGCAATTCCTTTGCAATAATGCAACGTCAGATTGGATTATGTTAAATTCAATTTTCTGCATTTACCAGATACAAATCGTATCAGTCAATCTGTTAGGGTTGAATATCGCGTTTAGTTTGAATGCCGAGTTTCGACACTTCATAGATAGTAATATCCTTCTCTAAAATTTTTGATATTACATTTTTCAAGATTTCCACTTCCTGAATATTCGCAGAAAATAGGACGGAAAGAAACGAGACTATTGTAATCTAATTTAAATGCGCAGATATATTTACTTTAAGGTCGCCAAATCTTGATCGATATAAGCAGACGTTTAATGGAATCTTCTTATGTCCTCCCGCCACTTTTAGCGAACTTCTAGATGAAAACATGTTGATTTATAGTTCTGTCAATATCAAAATATATTTTCCAAATAGTAACACAGCTACAGATAAAACTGTTTTCATCTTGAAGTTAAGAGGGGATAGTGAATGTAATTCTGATCGTATGTTGAATGGAAGTTTATTCAAAAATTATATCTTCTCTACTTTATGATTGTTCTTTATATTCTCCACTAATTCATTTTGTACTCTCGGTAATATTGAATCGTTATTATAAGGTTCACCTTCGGTACCCAAATATTATGAAAAAGTTGCACAATGAAAATCTGTAATCTTCATTTCTAAAACATCTTCAACACCAGAGGCGTAACGAAAGACTGGGGCATTCGCGCTTGGCGTAACTGATAAATGGGCGCCAAATTTCGATTTATTTTCGGGATAAACTTGATTTATAAAAGATAATCAACTAACTTACATCCACTAAATAGCAGAAAATACATACTTAAGCACAATGTTACGTATTATTCAGTATTTGCATTATTTCATGCTAAAAGAGTATTTAGCAAAGAAATAACAACAATTTATCAACAATGTGGATGTATAGCTTTTTTATATAACAGTTTCATTGAGAATTAATTTTTTGAATTTTGACTACCCACGAGGAAAACCTATAGGGGAGAAGCTCACAACTCACCCCACCTTGTACATTGGACCAATAATATAGTTTGATATTTAATGGGTAAATCGCTGTTAAATTCTGGTTGTTAGTCAACATGTCCATCACCAAAGCATGGTACTTTTATGAAATGATTTCTATTAAACGGTTATCATGTGTGTGAGTGTATGTTTTACGTGACTCCAAAAATAAATATTTTAAGTCATTTTAATATTTTCTGCTTAGTTGTACAGAATATAAATGAAATCTTATTGCATACCTTATGTTCAATTTGAGTATGTAGACAAATGATATTGATCATCTTTAATTTTTCATTTTTGCTTTTTATAGGATAAAAAACAATTTTTCCTTGAATTTAATAAGCTTGAAACGTCCTAGGTTCAAGATTATTAAATTCAAGAAATTCTTCCACCTTACCCTTGTATCTGCATTTTTTTGACATATTTCTCTAAAATCGTCATTTTCTGGAAGCTCAAAATCATCTATCATCAACATTTTCTGCAATTTTTAGGAAAAAAAAATAATCGTCATAATTAATGTTTTCGCATGTTTGCACATGTGTATCTTTCTTATTTCCCAGGACTACAAATTACCTAAATAAGTATATTCTACCTCAGACTAGTAAATAGATATTTTTCACAAAACACCATTTATTTGTCACCGGTGACAGATAAAAGGCAAACGAATTATGTGATCATTTCTGCTCATATTTTGACCCCACTTGTCAACGATAGGCTGAATCAATTCTGTGAGTATACTAGATGTTGTACAATGTTATACATTCTTGGTATTAAATCGCATTTGAAATTAGAAAACTGCGTTCAAGAATATATGTTGCAGATATGCAACATAATGAATTGTAGGGTTATATACTTATTACATTGAATGTTAAAAAAAAATAGCTCTAATATTGAGCGTCAGAATATTTGATGGACGTGCTAACAAATTGAATGAGTACGGTGATTTTTTATATTTAAGGAGCTCATTTATAGTTCTATTATGAATGGAATAGTATTGTCTCTCTAGAGTTCATTGTAAACGAATCGGATACATGCGAGTTACATCATCCTAGATGCCGTTCCCATGCGTATTGTGCGGAATCCGACACTCCATGGATCTTCGTCAGCAATTCGCTTATCTTATATGTTTCTTTTTATAACATACATTTTTTAATATGAATTTAATTCAGTCTTGACATATAATTCAATCTGTTGATACCTATTTGCAAATATAATTTGTACCTTTTTTTAATAAAATAAATAATTTTATTTTATACTCAACGGAGTTATAAAATTGGCGCAGTCGATGCAGGATTGTTACAAAGAATCTTTCTCAGATAACTTTTCTATTTTAATAGTTAAGTAACAATCGCGAGTAATTCCTACGTTTAAGTGGAGTGGAAAGAAAATCAATATTTTTCCAAAGGATTAGCAGTTCCAAGGATTTAGCAGTGCTGAAATCAATGGAGATAATCGTACTGTAAGTTCCTTTCATATGTCAGATTCCTCTAGTTTCTCCTCTTCCTTTTGTGAACGTGAAGACCATCTAGAGTTAGATATTAATTCATTAGTTGATAGTTTAAACACTTTCACCTTATCAGAAAATATTTCTGGTTCACCCGAAACCGATTATTTTAACGAAGTAAATAACATTTTCAAATCAGAAGTAATTATCGAAGAAATCGATTCAGACAACATGTCTCAAGTTCCAAATTTTTTAAAAGTTCATGCAGAAACCATACCAGATTTCGATGGAAATATGAACGAACTAAACTTCTTTTTAGAAAGTATTGAAAGTATTGTGAAGCATTTTTGTGACCAGCAAAATCCAAATAATTATCAAAATGTAATAATATTTCGTACAATCATTAGCAAACTAAAAGGTAATGCAAGAGAAGTCATTAATATTAGCTGTGCAGAAACTATTCAAGAAATACGAGATATTCTTATTAGAAATTTTAGTGACCCCAGAAATGAAAGCTGTTTGTCTCTAGATTTAAATAACCTCAGACAGTTCCCAAACGAAACTCCATACCAATTTCATGATAGAGTTCGAAAAATTTTGAATACAATATCTAATTATTTATCAATTCATGAAAATGACGTAAACGTACGCAAATTCAAACAAAATATGTATAACCAACAGGGACTTGAAGTATTTCTAGCAGGGTTGCGAAATCCCTATGGTATAATGGTACGCACGAAAGAGCCTACGTCTATGTTAGATGCAATTAATTTTATAAGAAAGGAAGACAATATCAAATATTTACAAAATTCATATCTTCCTCATCAATCTTCTTCGATGCAAACCGTTAGAAGGAATCCTGTTAAACAGGGCAATTTCAATTTTGCAAATCAAAATTTTTCCGGACCGAATGTTCCACCTCAAAAACAAATTTTCAATCCAAATTTTCATTCACAAAATGCTCACTCATCTCATTCTGCCTATCAAAATCAGAATTTTCAGTCTAAACCCCCATTTCCTACAGGGCCGGTTAATATTCAACAAAGACAAGTCCAAGCACCACAAACATTTTTAACTAATCAGCAAGTTTTTAGAAAACAAAAAAATGTGTGGAAATCAAACCCAAATTCAAGCTCAAACCAGTTAAAACCTACACCAATGAGCATTAATTCAAGACAACTCACGTCTACTACTAGACCGCAGTTTCAAGCCCCAGTTCAAAATTGGCGCTCTGAAGAACTGTACAATACGGAACAAAATGACATTCCCAACGAATATTACTCAGAGTATCCTCCTGAAAACGAGGCTGAATACGAATATGATACCTCTGAACGCGATATATATGAAGAACCTGAGGATTTTCAGTCGAGCAACCCTCCGATACAGGATACTTGATTGAATTCAATACTTCATTCGACAAAAGACGATTACCTTATCTTGACATCAGCAATCCTCCATTAAAATTATTAATAGACACAGGTGCAACGAAATCTTTCCTCGATCCACAAATAATAAATAAACATTTCGCAAATTTCAAAAAGTACGACCCATTTGTTGTCTCTACATCTTTTGCTTCCTCAAAGCATGATACGTCAGTAACAATACCCGCTTTTAAAGAACTTAATGTAGAAAGAAATCTGAAATTTTATGCTTACAAATTTCATAACATATTTGACGGACTTTTAGGAATAGACCTTATAAATTTACTAAGCGCTCAATTGGACTTTCCCAACCTGCAATTTATTACACCTAATGTCAACATACCTATTAAATATTTTAACGCAAACCCTACCGTGATTCTAGAAAAACTGTTACCAGGCAATACTTTATCACAAATCAAAATTCCAGTAACGACTCCATCAGGTGAAATTTTAGTTCCGCCGCAAATTATTCAAAATTGTACTATCCCAGAAACTTTGACTGTTTCAACAAATGGATGGGCCAACGTCGAAATATATAACAACTCTTCGGACGAAACAAATTTTACTTTACTATACCCAATCAAAACTGATCTAGTTCAACATAACTTTGAGTGTTACCACATGAATATAAATGAAATAAATGGCCTTAACGACCAACAAGACATTGATTATTTGATTAGAACTGACCACATGAATTTAGAAGAAAGAGAGCAAATACTTTCCCTTTGTAGAAAATACTCTGATATTTTTCACTTGAAGAAAAATTCGTTAACGTTCACCAATCAAGTAAAACATCAAATAAAGACACACGATGAAATTCCCGTGCATCAAAAAAGTTACCGATACCCTTTTATTCATAAAGCGGAAGTTAATTCACAAATTCAAGATATGCTTCAACAAAACATTATCAGACCAAGCTGTTCACCTTGGTCCTCTCCTATTTGGATAGTTCCCAAAAAGGCAGATGCATCCGGTAAAAAGAAATGGCGCATTGTAGTAGATTATCGTAAAGTAAACGAAAAAACCATTGATGACAGATATCCTTTACCAAATATAACTGACGTTCTCGATAAATTAGGCAAATGCAATTATTTTTCCACCTTAGATTTGGCTAGTGGATTTCACCAAATCGAAATGCACCCTGATGATGTTCAGAAAACAGCATTTAACGTTGAAAACGGACATTACGAATATTTACGTATGCCTTTTGGCTTAAAGAATGCTCCTGCCACTTTTCAACGGGTCATGGATAACATCCTACAGGGATTGCAAAACATAATTTGTCTAGTATATCTTGATGATATCATAATTTTCTCAACTTCTTTGCAAGAACATATGGTCAACTTAAAGAAGGTATTTCAACGCCTCCGTGAATCCAACTTTAAAATTCAGCTTGATAAATCGGAATTTTTAAAAAAGGAAACAGCCTATTTAGGTCACATAATCACAACGGACGGAGTGAAGCCTAACCCTGACAAAATTAAAGCCATTAGTAAATTTCCTATCCCAAAATCAACTAAAGAGATCAAAGGATTTTTAGGCCTATTGGGATATTATCGAAAATTTATTCCCGATTTTGCCAAAATCACGAAACCTATGACATCTTGCTTGAAAAAAGGATCGAAAATAGATCTGAACTCAGAATACATCCGATGTTTCGAAACTTGTAAAGAACTCTTAACCAATGACCCTATCCTACGATACCCTGACTTTACTCAACCTTTTAACCTCACCACAGATGCTAGTCAATTTGCCATCGGCTCAATTTTATCACAAGGACCAGTTGGTCGTGACAGACCCATAGCTTATGCCTCAAGAACTCTCAATCAAGCCGAGCAAAATTATAGCACGATAGAAAGGGAACTCCTTTCGATTGTGTGGGCGACGAAATATTTCCGTCCATACTTATACGGAAGAAAGTTTTTCATTTATACGGACCATAAGCCTCTTCATTGGCTCTTTTCAATAAAAGACCCAAATGCAAGACTGACAAGATGGCGACTTAAACTTGACGAATTCGATTATACCATCCTTTATAAGCGAGGCTCTCAGAATAGCAATGCCGATGCATTAAGTAGAATAAAAATTAATGAATTGCACGCCAATGACATTGTTGAATTTAACAATAAATTTACAAACAATAATTTGCCTTCGGACAACGTAGATACCGACTCTTTAGTAGGAACTATAAACGAAACACCCGACATGAATGACGTTAGTTCCGAAAATGGTGAAAACAATAAAAATGACGATAACGAAACTATACACACAAGCCTTGAGAACCCTATACTCGAAATTCCTATTTCTGAAACACCAATTAATAATTTTCAAAACCAATTGTTTCTAAAAATTGTATTACATTCTCCAGGCGTACCAAGAATAACACGATTATTTGAAAATAAAATAAGAACAAGTATTCAAATTCTCGAAAGTAATTTTGATACCGAAATAATAAACACTTTTAAAGAACTACCGGCAACTAACAAAACATTTGCCATTAATATAGATAAAAAAGAACTGATCCCAAGATTTTGTAGAGTACTTAAAGAAACATTTAGAAATTCTGCTCTAAAACTTGTACTTTGAAATAATATATTAGAGGACGTTATAAAAACAAATTCGCGAATCGAAATTATTAAACTGTGTCATGAAGGGAAAACCAATCACCGCGGAATAATCGAAACAGAAACTCAATTGAAACGAAGATATTATTGGCCTAATGTTCGAGGAACTATAGCTAAATACATCAATAACTGTGAATTGTGTCAACGAATGAAATATGATCGAAACCCACCGAAACAAAAACTAGAATTGACACCAACTCCGAGTAAACCTTTCGAGATAGTACATGCAGATACTTTCACAATAAAAAATCAAAAGTTCTTAACCATAATAGATGCATTTTCGAAATATGCCCAGGCCTATCCACTAACAGCAGCAACGGCTATCCATGTTACAAAAGCTTTCATAACTTTCATGACTCATCATGGCTCACCAAAATTATTGAAGATTATAATGGGAGCCTGACCCTGATTAAACAAAATGAAAAACAATTAACAGATAAAATTAACGAACTCAATCATGACTTAGATGAAACTATATTTGATCTACAAAGTTATTTATGGGCTAAAAATGCTTACGATCAAATAGGTCGCGTAGTTAATATCATACTTCAATTATTGAACAATCTAGAAAATGCCATTACCTTTGCTAGACTTAAACTTGCTCATAATACTATTCTGAAAATTGAAGATCTGGACTTTATTATTGAAAAACTTCTTAAACATCACCATCCGAATAAATTGTTATTTGGAGTTAATTTTTCAAATACATACAAATATTACGAAATTCTAGAAGTCGAATCGTATCACTCCAATGATCGAATAGTTTTTGTAGTCCATTTTCCAATTGTTTATCCAGAAACTTATTCATACTATCATCTCTACTCTATACCTACCAATGATAATACCATCCTTATCCCAATGAAACCTTATCTGGCTGTGGAAGGTGACCACTATCAGTATCAAGACAGCGAATGCAGAAATACACACCCAATGTATTATTGTGCCAATGGACAACCACTCGAACAAGCACAGCAAACAGACTGTACATATCAACTACTTCAATTAAAAATTACGAATGCCACAACATGTGAACCAATTCCAGTTGTAATTAAAAATGAAGTTATCGAAGAAATTTCCACCACCCACTACATCGCTATATTTCCTGAAGACACAAAAATTCAAATGAACTGTTATAAAATCGACTTAACAACACTCAAGGGCACCTACTTAATCGAAGTACCCACCGGTTGCAGCTTCCAGACACCAAACAATATATATACAAACAATGAGGAAACCATCCCAGGACAACCACTGCTACTGCCTTCCGTTCAAGTACCCAAGGTGGTTGCTAAAGCAAAACAAGAACTAGTTATCCATAACATACCATTGGACCAACTACACCAATTACAAAAAGAACAACAGGGAATTCAACAAGTGACACTAAAGAACATACCAACAAACTCAACCCACATCTGGACTTTACCTCTATATGGAATCGTCCTTATTTTATTAATATATGGAATTGAGCGTTTTTACAAACTCAAACGTTCCAATCAAAACACGATGCCGCCATCAACCAAACAGGCCGCCGAACCACCCAAAAACATCATTCCACTCCAAACATTGAACTATGGAGATGAATGACCGACTCACACCTTGTGTGGTTCCTTCTAGGAAGGGAGGAGTTACATCATCCTAGATGCCGTTCCCATGCGTATTGTGCGGAATCCGACACTCCATGGATCTTCGTCAGCAATTCGCTTATCTTATATGTTTCTTTTTATAACATACATTTTTTAATATGAATTTAATTCAGTCTTGACATATAATTCAATCTGTTGATACCTATTTGCAAATATAATTTGTACCTTTTTTTTAATAAAATAAATTATTTTATTTTATACTCAACGGAGTTATAAAATTTGCGTTTTGTATCCTTCGTAATCGTTGCGGATTATATTGGAGAAGGCAGAAATACTTAACTGGCCTACGATACTCAATGTGAGGGTGAACTCACGTCTTAATTAAGTATGGTTTAGTGTTTTAGAAATACTCAGATGTTCGCCAAAAAATACTCAGAATCAATCATTGAATACCAATTCAAATAGTTCAAACTCCACCAAATATAGTAATTTTAATGAAAATATTTCATCATTACATCAAATCATACAATCCGTGTGAAACAAATATCTTGAAATCGAACTGTATTTATCCAAATAATCTGAATAGTTAACCTATTGCACTAAGCTTCCCTTTAAGAATATTGTTAATCAGATACAAGCACGTGCATTTAGTTTCTGTACAACAGACACGTAATATTCCGAAAGATTGATTTTCAATTAACCCAAATACACCTCGCGCCCTACTATTCAACAACAAACAGAATCAAAGAACATCAAAAAGTACTGCCAATCCCTTTAAATGAACATTATCGTAATCTGCATAAGCACGAGATTAAGATTAAATTAATAAGAATTTAGTCTACGTCAACCGAAAGTAAAACTCTTGTAAGGGGATACATTTACTAAAGTTCGTCGAGAGGGATGTGTTTGTCGAGATTTAAGTATGGTTTTATAGAATTTTGATTGCTATGACCAGTAATTTTCAGCAATTGTTGTTCTTCTACACTTTTTACCAATTCGCTAACAGGAGTTGATCTATTCGAGTGATTTGTTATCTTTTTGTCCTTTACATTCAAGCCAATTGCCTCAGCAGCAGATTTAGTCCATCCATTTATTGTATTTCTTCCAACAGATACATTATCGTACCATTTGTCAGTTTCATTTTTCCAGTGTCGAATTGGTTTTAAGAACAGTCGTGGTGAAGTAATATTGTCGCCTCATTTTGATATCATTTTATGAAAAGACGTATAGGGCAGTTTTGTCTTTCACTATTTGAAACCAACCATTTACTACTTGTACAGCTCTTAGAACCACTTTGGCACGTTTTACTGAACACCGATTTGAGAAAAATCCACCAGACAAGCAACTGCCTCTCCTCCTCGCTACGCTTTGTATACAATAATAATTTCCAACCATTGGCGTATAAGTTTAAGAGGTTTAAATGTCCCATAACTACGCTACTGTATTTGTCTCAAGAACATTTTGTCACCAAGAAACGTATCATTCAGTAAAACTGAAGTTTACCAAGTTTGAACCAAAAATCTTCATTTGTTTAGAAGATAATGAAGAAAAAAAAGACCCCTATTATTTTCAGAAGTTCTATCGTTTTCTGAAGTTATGAACGGAAAAAGTGAAACACCCTGTATACATACAGAATTTCTTCCAACAGATAAATCGATGTATGAAACATCATTGCTTTCGAGAAGGCAAATTTCTTCAGTCAACTTTAGCTAAATTATAAAGTGTCTGGACATTTTCAAACGAAATGTTATCGAATTCTATTTATTATTTTAGCTTGGAGCTCAGTTTCCCTGAAATCGCACTGTATATTCAAAGGGTTCGATCAAACTTTGTAATAGTAATGTAATACATTGGAGAATGTAATAAGTAACTGTTATTGAATTAATGTTCACATAATTGGGAAAGCAAGATAATGATTGTAATCCTTGTTCCCCCACGTAATAGGATAATAAGTAAATTGTCATTAAGGAAGAGGACACGAATGTAAGCGTGAAATCCCCAGGTGTCGTTAAGGTCCGGTTTTTTATTTACTAGAATCAATTAAGCTTCCAGAATTAATGTACTAAATCTAAGCCATCATTGAGTTAATTAAATGATGAAATAATTGTGTAGCTGTGGGGTACCTTTACGTTAACGAACTTCCTGATTATAAATTAACTACATCTGAAAATAAATTGCACTTAGCACCTGTAATAGTAGTTCTAATATCTTGTACCTGAGAAAGCAACATAATTTGAAGAGCAAACGTTCTACTTGAGAAAGTAATTTCGTAAAATTATACTCACGGTATTGTATCTTTCTTATACTATTAACTTGAGTACCTTTCAATCAAGTCATGATTCTTTTTTTTATGAAGATTCTGAATCTTTGATTCTTGTCAATATACCAGGTATCCGGAAATGGCGTGTACAACGAAAGATCACAAGCTTCTTACCGAAAATATTCAATTCAACTTACCTTTATACAAAGTTGCTTAGGTTGGGCGCTAGAGGGCTGCAAAAATTATTAATTTTTCTACATTTTTTAAATTAAGTCGTAAATTCTTTGTTAGATTTCATTAATTTTTAAGGTTTTTAAGTTCTTACTTAGAAATTACAGCTTTTTGTGGAGGGAACCCTTATTTCAAAAATTACAGGGTGCTTAAAAACTTGGTAACAATAAATTATTCACCCATATTTTTTTATAAGACCCTGTATAATCACTACCAATTTTTTTTTCTGGATAGTTACTTTTATTTAGAAGCTATTCATTCTCTTACAAAATTTCAGTTCGGCAAAGGGCTTAGCCACAAAAACATATTAAGCCTGAATGGCCACCATTTTATTTGTACACATACGTTAATTCTACGTCGAAAATTAGGGGTGTTGGCTACATTTAAAATTCTGCAATCTAAATGTTCCTAGTCTTCAATAAAGTTTATCTTTGTTTTCATGGCACCTCATAAAAAAAATACAGCATATTCCCTCTTCCAATCCACCAATAAGGTTAAATCGTATTTACTTACGGAGGCACAGCTAACGAACGTGGTTATTAATAATACGTAACAAAGATTGTTCGACTTATTTAAAAAAAAAAAAAAATTAATCATACTTGAAGCCCTCTAGCGCCCAAACTAAGCAACTTTGTACATAGGTAAGCAGAGTTAAATCATCATATTGTCAAGGTACTTGTGGACTTCCGTTGTACAAGCCATTTCAGCCTATATATTTATTTGTAAAATTTCATTTTATGATTCATGTAATTCATGTTCAACAATAGAAATTCAGGAAGCTAGAAATCATTAGAATAACTGCTTTGTAGCTTCGTGAATTTCAACTGTTTAACATGAATTATATAAATCAAAAAATTTAATCTTACATATAAATTTTTAATTATCAAAAGATGAAAATATATGATCTATAAATAAATTCATATATTGAATCCATTCTTTATATATACCTGAAGATGGCGTGTTCAATAATTAATAAAAATGGACAATACGTAAAGTACGTAATTGTTCATGGAACAAGTACGTCGTTCTTCATGAATTAGGGGGAACTTTGATGCCCGTACTCCGACACCATCAGGATGCGTGGAGATCTTTATTTCGAGCGATTCCAGATTCGTGGCAGGTGGATGATATTGAAATACCTAAGCCAAGCGAGATATTCATTTACATGTAATTGCTTCGTGAACACCGACACTTCAAACAATAAAAAACCCACTGAGGAACATCACGCCAATCACCGTTACCACACTTCCTACAGTATTTAGAGCCTGCCCTATAATTATTGAAACAATGCCTTACCACTTTGATATTCAATAGAATCCAGAGAATAATCGGTAACAACAAAAGCAAATTGTATTGATTTGTTCGTTATTTCCAATTTTAAGCAAATTTGATATAATGAATATCCCGAGATTCATTAAACCGTTCAAATTATTCTATATTTCATTACCAATTGGTTTTGTTGATTGTTGGGAACTCTGACAAATAGACACCAAAGGTTGAATGCTTTTTTTCACTCTTCTAATTATCAAGGGGCCAAAGGAATAATTAAGTATTCTATTTGAGTGGAACATTGAAACTTACCTAAGTTAATAGTTCAAACACCTATACAAGGAACATTTTTTTTTAAATCGGCAGTTGGAGAATTAAACTCAAATTTATACAAAACTTGTAACATTTTAGAAAAATTTCTCATGATTATTTCTAAATTAAATCCGAAAAGTAAAAATGATTTTACACTATGTAAACGCCGAAACGATAGAAATATTTGAAGTAATATTTCTAGTCTAATCTTAATCATCACAGTTTCTTAGTTTTTAATGGAGCAATTGCATATTATTGTATCAATTTTGTAGACAGACAAGTCAATGAGCAAATCAAACATAACAAATATTTACCACCTACTGCTTCTGTATTTTCTATGATATAATATTAATGATGAAGCCTCGTAGAGTGAAATACTCCGGAAGAAAATACTTCTCCATTCTGATTCTCGGCGGGGGTGCTTGAGGGGGTTCAACATTGAAAAATGTAAATTAAAAAAAAAATGTATATAATATCCGAGGACTTGACAAAAACTGAAACGATGTTCATTACCACCTGCAGATATACTGGCCTTAACTGATATGCAGGGCAATTCATCTGTCAACACGAACTATATGCTTTGCCCTGGCTACGAGTTCCACATTCGTTTCATATTCAGAGGAGGTATCTGTCTCTATTGCAAAAATGATCATCACTCATGCCACCGAGAGGAGAATCTAGAACCAGAAGAATTCGATGTAACGTGGTTCAAGCTTGATATTCACATGCAGACAAAATGTCTATGTTATTTCTATTTATCACCAAATGAACCAGCTCATGGTGAACTCTTTGAGTTTCATTCTCTGAAACTCGATCTCATTCAGCAGAACTATCCAGCAGCTGAAATTATCATCATGGGGGAATTCAACGTTCGCAACTCCGCTTTGCTCAAGTTCTCATACAAGACGGGTGACGCAAGGTGCCAAGCTGAGGCCTTCGCCATTACCTATGGTTTCGAGCAATTAATTACTGAACCAACACGGATCCTTGATAACAACTATCATTATGCCAATACGCTTGACTTATTCCTCACTAACAATCCAGATCCCTACAAAGTAAAGGTTCGTGCACCATTGGGAAACCCTAACCATTCACTCATCAGTACCTCATGTCCTTGTATCACTTCACGTATAAATCCAACACCTCCATGCACAGTTGGCATTACAACTCGGTCTTCGCATATTTTTTTCCTAGTTTCCTTGGAGAAGCGTATGTGCCACAGAGATTTCAGGCATATTCTATCCTATCCGCCTATCTGAAATCTAATGGACTAATGTAATAAACCTTATTATCCGACAAGAATTCGAGTTTAATAGAACGGCGTTGGGCCGAAAATGTTCCTAATAGATGTCACCATTTTTCCTTATCTTAGACCCATGCCTTTAAAAAACAAGTACATTTTCGAAAAAACAGGGGCACTGCAGTCTACATAGAAACAATGATGCTAATCAAGAGCATACGACCCAAACAATAAGACGCCTTACAATATATACTCCATATATTGAGATAAGTAAAACTTAATAATGATTCTTGACCCAGGCATGAATTATATATAAATTCTAGGGAAATAGGTCACACTAAGTACTTGAGCTTATTATTTCCATCTTCGCGTTTTGTTTTCACAACCATCATCAGAAGAGGCGGGATTTCGTAAAACTAATTGTATCAACACAAAGCCTTATAGCACCAATTTCAATTAAGAATGCCCACGCTCTCAAACGAACAGAAACACGAATAATCGAAATCGTAACACATTAATGTTTTGAGTATATGAATACGTATCAAGAAACCACTGCCTAGCAATTTTCTTATAATATACCAACTCATATAAAACAAGGTCTGTATACGACTGAAACCCAAAAAAAAACGCTCAAGTATCCACTTTAGAACCAGATGTTAAAGAATGATTTTAATTTTAATTTTGACGTTCACAATTAGAATTTTTCATATAGAGCGTAAAATAATGAAACAAATTACAATATATTGATCACCACAAAGTTGTATTCTCAATAATAAACATAAAATATAATCTGTGTGATATTAATGTGGAATACAAAATTCAAAATTGGTTCGTTTCAGGTATTGAACAGCAAATACTAATTCTTCATTATAACAGTAACAAACAGCAGAAATATTCCGTATCTGTTGATGTCGCAACTAAAATTTAATTCCAGTGGAATGAGCTTTCTATTAATCCCAACGTTCTCATTTTTTTTTCGTAACAGCAAACTGTAAGCAGCATTAAAAAGAGTGAAATTAGAATGGAATGTCCCACTCAAATATAAATTAGATTTTATGAGATTTATTAATTACTCTAGAAAACGAGTTACTTTGACAACAGAAAATACCTACCACTTCTTACTCCGTTAAATCTGTCGGTTTCCAACAGTGTTGTCAATAGTACAACGTAACTTTAGTTTCTGTGGAATAATTATTATTTTGATAACTAGCCTATATGAATTTATCCCATGTCTTTCAACAAATGGATTTAGCTGAATAGATTATATATGTTGCTTCGTAACCGTTATTAGTGCATTTGATAATTGAAAGCAAAGATATGGGATGTAAGAAAGGTATGACGTCGTAGCTGAAGGTAATACAGTATTATCAGGTTGACCAGATATTCAATATTTTTGAAAACAACTAACAACCATTTTATACAATAAATAAAACAAATAAAAGAGTTCATACTTATATCGAATAACACTAAATATTCGTAATCTCGTAATTCACAAACTGTTGTAGTGTTTGGACAAAAACGCAACTGTATTTAATTATTTGTAACAGAAAAATTAGGTAATTGTGTATTATTGAAACGGCAGACTTCCACATCACCACCAGGTAGGCATGTTATCTTGCCTATGCTCTCCAGTCTATTGCACAACCACATTGAAATACTAAATATCACTTCACTGCTTTACACACTATAGTACTCTATGGTGCCGTCAGATATTCCGCACATTAGCCAATATACACATTAACAAATAACAAAAAGAAAATTATTTATTTCATCAGTATGTCGAATAGTTTCTGCCCATATTTCTGGTGTTGCTTTTCCTATAGTTTTTTTCGACATAGCGACTGATTTTTCCTCCGAACTATCATCTGTTCCAATGTGATCCCTGTAGTAGCTCTTAGGTTATACCCCAGATGCGTTCAAAGTGGATGAGAATGCAATGGTGTAGACGAAGCAGTCCATGCCCACATCTTTCAGCTTTGGTTTCAAGATGGTGTTATTATAATGTATAAAATTCCTACTTAACCATTCTTGTATATTACATTTCTTGAAAGCCGTTGTTGGCATTGTAGCAGTGTGATAACTAACATTATATACAAAGGTGGTGAAGGGTTCTTCAGAATTGAAATTCATACCAATTTAGAAAGTTGTTTTGATACATTTGCCCATTTTAATTGATCTCCTTTGCTTTGAAGAAAATATAACCTTTTGTATAACCAGTATTATATATTTAATCAACTAGTATATTTTTATTTAACACGCAAAATTTTATGAATAGAATTGCTTAAATATGTTTTTGGGAGTGATAACATTACTCCAGTCAATAAGCTGAGGAAATTTTATAGACGGTCGTATCGGAAAAATTTCATTTGCATGATATTCTATGGACCATGAAGGTCATTCGTGACTGCTAAACGATATAACAATCGATCCCAATTTACCCCTATACTCAAAATTCTTAAAACCTCTTTTTAATATAATTTTTAATTTGTCAAAAAAAATTGGAATCAAACCTCCAAAATAGGTTCTAGAAGGTTTTTTGAGTCGCTGATCACGAATCCGAGGTCATTTTCTCGGAAAATTCATTCGGTGGACGGAAAATCGGGGAAATATGTTCATTTTCACTCTAATTATCTAATTTCACACGTGATTACCATTTTCTACCTAATGGAGGTTGACAGTCGCGTTTTTGATCCCAAATAGAAAAAAACAGGAGAATTTTCGGAAGACTCTGGAAAACCTGGGGAGAAAATCTTTCCACGTGATTGAAATTATCGTGTGATAAATCACCGTAGGGGTTTTTTTGGCCGCTGATTACAAAATTGATATTCATAATGTTCATAAATATCATTTTCCGGTTAAACGCGGAAAATTTTATTATGAATTCTCCTTTCCTCTAAATGGAATTTTTCGAGTGTCGTGTTGATTTACGTTTATGTTTTTCAAACCATATTTTTTTTGGCGTTACTTATAATCTTGGAAATTTAAAATTGACAATTGAATTTTAAATTTCCAAGATTATAAGTAACGCCAAAAAAATATGGTTTGAAAATATCTGAAAACAAAGAAAATCCCAAGAAAAACAGTGTAACTCCTTTGAAATGACCGTGCGATACGTCATCATCGGGATCTCTTTGGTCCCTGATTACGAATTTGACTGTTAAAAAATATCATTAGTATCGTGTTGAGCTATGTTGTGAGACCATGATGAGACATTAACGTTGAAAAATCCAGGTATTTATGTAGACTTAATCAACTTTGCAGCTGAATTAGAGGTTGTGCTTGCAATACATATGAAAGGTTCAGGTTCACAAGTATCTAAAGGCGTCTCAAAAACTATCCAGAATGAATTGCTAGATGCAATGTTGCAAATTCACAAGCAAGAATTATTGAAAGAAATTAAATCTGCAAATTTCATTGCTTTAGAGGCCGATGAAACTACAGACACCTCTAATCGTCAGCCAATGGTTATTATTATTCGATACGTGTTTGATGCACAAACTTTTGGATGCTGTTGGTCTTTTTCTAAGCCGGGTAGACATGATGCTGATGTATTAGCAAAAACATTGCTGAATGGATTGCAAACTATTTTAAATTCTCTTTCTGGGTCTGATTACAATGAACTAATTGCTCAAAGTTGCGTGGGGCGTCCGTGATGAGTGGTAAGACAAATTGAGTCCAAGCCATTATCAAAAGAACATTTCCACACCCACATTATATTGACTGTTACGCGCATCAATTTAATTTAATTATTGAACGATCAGCCCTGTAAAAATTTTCATCGAAAGGTTTGCAGTCATTTTCAAATTTTTTTCTCGATCGCCAAAACGAACGGTAATTCTTGATGAAATAGTCCAACGTAGAATACCACGCGCTGTAACTACACGCTGGATTTTCTAAAATCGAACTGTGAACACATCCTACACGCTGAATTTTCTAAAATCGAACTGTGAACACATATTTGAACACCAGGATTCTTTCAAAGAATGTTTAGACAAAATTATTGAAGAAGATGGGATGGATTCAGTTACTATTAATGAAGCAAGTGGTTTTTTGAAACATTTGAATTGCTCGTAATTTCTCTACTGGTTGAAAATATTTCATTTCATCATGCCACATGTTGAAATATTATTTAGTTAGACTCATAGAGCGGGATTGACAGTGCTCAACTGCAAAAGGCAATTGAACAAAACGAACAGCAAATTATTTGAATTAGAAATTCTACTGACAATAACAATATAGAACCTGCTAGGAAAAAACAAAAAACGACTGCTGGAGATAACAGAACTGTTATTGAAAAGGAAGTATGTGATACTATTTTAAACCAAATTAGCGATTTTTTCTTGTGCCCACCCTCTTAAATAACTCACGAGCCGCCACTGATTATCAGTGCTTAAATAGCTATTTGTGTATTAAGAGCGCAAAGTGATATATTGTCGCTCGACAAAGAGAGTTACCGCGCGACGCAAAGCGGAGCGCGGTAATCTTTGGAGAGCGACAATGACACTTTGTGCTCGAAATACACACAAGATTTTTTCTACAAACGCAGTTTTCAGAAAAAAAAAAGAAAAAACACCAGATGCTTTATTCAACAAAAGTACATCAAGTACAGTTTATAAATTCCTGATTAATGTTGATTTAATTTATCATTGACTATACTAAAATTGAATGTACAATTGTGACACTCTTTAATTATTATTCCTGAACCTGATGGACGATCAGTAGATTTATCTAACATTAATTCCCCCGAATATTGGAAATCTACAGAACGAGATGTAGATGGTCTTGAGAATATTCTCTTGGTAGTTTCAATCTTATTGTTGATTGAATCATCTATGTAGCCTTCTGCTACATTGTTACTTTTCCATCCACCATGTTGTAGCAGAGGTTCGTCGGAGACAGTGTCCAGTATATAAATTATGCTCGGGCAATTTCAAATATTCAGCAATGTCACTGGGAGTCTTGCCGATTGTATTCATACCCACAACTTGTTTCATACATCTACCTTTTTCATAACGTAAAAATAGACGTTGGACAGTATTGTTATTCAGACAATGTTTTCTGAGTGCAATATATTTTTTACAAATTGAAAGATAATCAACTGAATTCTCTTCATTATGACCAACAATCGTAATAACACGGCTTATTCTCGTTTTTGAATCGGGAATTCGGACTATTAAAATAGAATCCTTATCTTCTATTTAACCAATCTCCATTTTGACCAACTCATCGCGCCTGCAGGCACCAGCAATACCCATAATTAGAATAACCTATAAAAAAAACTGCAATTAATAGCTATTCCAAATGTCTATGCTAACCAAATTGCACTAAATTCAAAAAAATACTAACCGCTTCTCAAACTACTAAGAGCATGAAATATTGAAATTTACCTTTTTTAGTAGATATTCTTCATCGGGCGCTTCTTGTAAAAATTTGTGAATATCTTCAGTGGTGAATGTTTTGGATTTTTTCGCTTTATATCCAACAGACTGTTTCTTCAGAAATGCGATAAGTTTAGGATACTTATTGATTTCGATGTTATTTTTAACATTCAAGCATGTCCGTATCATCGAATACGTAGACCAAAGAGTTGATGACTTACAAATCAATGATTTTTCTCCAAAATAAGCCAGTAATACGTTTTCTGAATACTTATTCACCTTCTTCGACTGGCACCACGTCATGAATTTACCGTATTGTAATTCATATTTCTTCCTTGATTTCTCTGGTAGGAGATTCAAAGTAACAATTTTTGCACTTTCTGCTACATCAGGAGGAGTGTTTGATAATTCACTGTCACTATCATCAATCATCATGCAGAAATACGTTGGAGAAGCGAGCGTTTTCGAAATATTTCCGCTTTAGAGCGCAAATGCTGTCACAAAATGAAATTTCACGGAAAACGTCAACTTTGCGTTGAAATCTGAAAGCGTCAAAGGCTACTTTGTTAAGCGTTTGTAGAAAAAGCACTTTTTCGAGTACTTAGTGCTCAGTGCTCGGCATCGGCCCAGCTTGCTTATACTCATATTCTTCTTATTCGTCATTCGTCATCAGCAAATATCTCCTTAGAATTATTTGTATTTTAAAATGTGTTGCAAAGATTTAAATTTTATAAGGCAACACTGGCAACACTGGATCGTGTTCGAGAGTATAACGCGAAACGTAATCCCAAACCGAAGAAGATTAAACGATTCACAGTGGGACAGACAATTTTATATTCGACAACAATGAAAAAGTGAAATAATGATATCACCGGGAAAAGGTAGAGAAGCGGGTCTAGTTTGAAAGGAGGTTGATAATTAAGAAATTCTTCCAGTTTGAACCAATAATTAAATGGGATTCCTCGCATTCTGAAAGCGTGCTGTCAACTATCGACTTCCGATCCACCACAATAAATATACTGCCAATCGTTTTGCAATCGAAACTTTATACAAGGTGCCCGAGAGGCGGCATACGAATTCTATTAATATATTCATTTATCATATTACGTTTTTTCCATCTTCTCACTTATAACTAATATCTGACAAATATTTGCCTGCAGAAAGAACAATTTTTTCTATCTAACCAACTAGTCTACGCTGTAAATTGGGGAAAAAGGCCGATTAAATAACTTTTGTTATGAAGGTGGAATCTGAAAAAAAATTTTGCATGATGTTTTATGAACCCCAAAGGTAATTCGTGATACGATAACGATATGCCCTTGCCCCGCTTTACCCCCAAAACTTCCAAATTGGCCCATTTCTACCCCTCCAATATTAGACGTTGTATGATTTATTAAAAAAATGAAAATTGAGCTCCGAAAATGGTGTCTAGGAGGTTTTTTGTGTCGTTGATCACGAATCCGAAAAACTCAACCGGAGACCAAAAAATCGGGAAAATTTGTGTTTTTCATTTTTCCGGCCTATTGATGAATTTTCCGCACAACTGACCTCGCATTCGTGTACAGCGACCCGAAAAACCTCCTAGAAGACATTTTTGAAGGCAAAAATACGAAATAACTGGAAAATAGGCAAATTTTTCCGATGTTCTGGTCTCCGGTTGATTTTTCCAGGTAGCCGATAGAAGTTATTAAATAAGTATTCAAGAACGTTTCGGACTCAGAACTTTCTTCAGAAGACTCATTGTATTTGCGTTTTGGAACAAATCTCGCAAGAATATCTTTAACCCTTCGAGTAAAATCATAAATTGATAAGCGACACTCTTAGGATTAGTTTAACATTGGTCTAGAATAACTTCAGAGTACAATAATTGAATAAAGAACGATTCGGTGATATCTCACTTTTGAAGGTCTTCAAACTCTCTTTTCGAAATATATATTAGCTCTTGTGATTAATTAATTATTAAGTAAAAACTTTTTTCTCACATATTCTGACAAGCTGTCATATCAACAGAGATGATAGCAGCAACTTCAACTTTGGAGGTTATAATCAGGGTAAAAATCTCTTCAAAATAAAGTATCACACGAAACCCTTCCCCATCCAAAATTTTGGGGGTAACTTTCAACGCTGCTTGAGGTTGAAGTTGAAGGGTTGAAAATACTATAAAAAATTGTCGCCCTAAAATCAATAATCAACGAGTCCGAACGTTTTTCTATATTTTCATTTCAAATAGTCAGTATCGAAGTGCACAGTTTCCATTCGGCCACTCTGTATTCTAACAGCGCGCAGGCTTTGTGTATCCGTAACACGCCCGATTCGCATATTATATGATGAGCCAGTAGATGAAAAGCGTTGCGCGATCACGTGACTTATGTCATGTACCCGACAAGAACTGCTCCCTGTCTCGATTCCAGCTAGCTCTGTGTTAAGCGACATTGGTCATGACATACCCTACTCCTCGAAACGTGATAACGTGACTGTAGACGGCTTGCAGTCTCTCGAGTGCATATACGTTGATATAATAATGAATCTGAACCAGCATGGGATAAAATCTTCTCACGAAACTACATTCAGATTTACTTGTCTTTTATATAGTATCTTATTAACGTTTAACACCTGACCGATAATCTATTCTCGCGTGTTTGTTAGAAGAATGAATGATTGAATGATGGTTAGGGTTATGACGTTATTCATTCCCGGAAAATTGATGTGTGTGTAAATTGTATTATAGGCTTCCCGTGAATTTAGCTCATCATTTTCCGGGTAACTCCTGCACAACACTTTCAGAACAGAAATAGCTTCACGTATAATTCTCTTTCCGTTTAACGTCCAACGTATTTTTACAGGAATTTGATGAAATTGATAATAACTTTCAAACACTGACGCCTTTCGATTCAAATATGAGAGGCGTGTTCAGTACAGTTACTTTTACTGTAAAATTTCCACGAGCTTTCTAGTTTCAATACACTTTAGAAAGGAAAATCTACTATTAAGATTTTCATTATCAAACATCTTCTCTTCACTTTCATCGGTGGGGTTTGCAGTTGATATCTATTGTCCATTGGCAGAGTTTCAAATTACTTCTGAAAATCCACAGTAACATTGTGAATTTAATGAATTCTATTCTAGTCCGCGAGCTTGAAATGTATTCTACTTTTCCGGAATTTCCTACATACAAATTTAGTTGAATAGAATATTAAAATGTTGATAAAATACGAAATTTTGAATTTGTTAATTTGACAAATACAAGACTGTTAATTAACCGCCGTTGCTACTTCGTGAGTATATTGAACGGTATGAGGTCGGCTCTATTAGGGTCCTTGAAGCTCTCGCAGGACTACCACCTCTACACTTATATATAAAAAATGAGGCCATGAGAACGGGGTATAGGTTAAAGGGCCTAGGTCATTGGACCAAAATGCACCACTCTCGTGGATACTCATCGATTTGAGTGAGGCAATCTCTAAATGCCCCATACTAGGAATGAATTAAGATAGCATGATCCCAGCTATATGTCTCACTTCTCCCAAAATCCTCAACCTGGATAGAGGAGAAAGTCTCACCCTACTGCCGCCAGGTGGGCTTGTATGGTTCACAGACGGGTCCAAGGTAGGTCAGGCTTCTGGGGCGAGAGTGTTCCTAAAAAGGCCAAACATCACTATCTCAGTGACTCTAGGCGCTTAATCCACGGTTTTTCAGGCGGAGGTCTACGCAATATTAACTTGTGCCATGGAAAACCTGCGAAAAAACTATGTAAATAGGCGCATATTTATTTGCACAAACAGTCGGTCGGCTCTGGAAACTCTCAAATCACCCAGTCACATCAAGGCTTGTTAACTCATCTGGGTCCCTGGACACCTCCCCAGGCACCGACACTTCGGAGAGTCAAAACTGCTCCCAGAAGAACTTGTGGAAGCCAACACTGGCAATATTCTGGGTTTTTGGTGGGCCACAAACCTGCTAGAATAGAATAGGCTTCTGACCACGGGCCACACAACGGGCCCAGCTAAATGGCCTGAGTGCATTTGGGGGCGGAGCCCCCTCCTCTTAAGCGATGATGATGATGCAGTATGTCAGTATAACAAAACCAACTAAACTAATAAAATCTTAAAATCTACAAGACATTTCTACGACTGCTACAAACTACTACTTGTAATATAGCAGGGATAAATTATTTTAAGGGAGCTTTACGACATTTTGCAGAAGCGAAATTTTCAATAATTTTAGAGAAGTCGCAGCTGCTAGCCAATCTGGACTCAATAGCTAATATGCCAAGAACACTCAACCATTCCTGAACCATGGTAGATCTCAAAAAAAATGTATTCTTGAAAGGTAGCTAAAAGATCGTTCTGCTTGCACAACGGTTACAGGGAGAGTACAGAAAAGTCTTAGTGCTATAACAATGTATCTAATTTTAATTGGTGAATTTCATTTACAATATTAGATGGCGTAACATCAGTGTCCTGAAAAGTTGCAGAAAATATGCTTTTATGATGTTTTATTTCTTCTTTGAATTAATAATTGATATCAGCGTCGTAATGATTTTGGAAGCAATTGGCCTGCTCTTCAATTTCAATATCTTCTAAACTTAAAAATCTCCGTAACACACTAAACATGTGAACAATTTTTTAAGCTGCTTCAAATCTTATGGATATATTTGAAATACAGTTATTTTTATTTGTAGGAAATATAATAAGTTTTCGCGCTACGCCCCCCCCCCCTCATAACCCGTGGCGCCGATCATTTTTCCCACCTCCAACGCCCTTTCTGCCGGGATGTGATGTCTTCAACTATGGAAAAATTACTGTGCAGTGGTTTTTTAATACATATTCGAATATTTTGAGCTTTGATGTATTAAAATTTTAATTATTCGTGTTTTTTTGTTTTTGCGATGTATACATTTTCAATTGAAATTCATGCGATAATGACGCTTAATGCTTAGTAAAATTAGTTCAAGAGATTCCGCCTTTTAGTTGATGTGGATTAATTTTCTAACGTGTTCTGATGATGGTGTGAGACCGAAACTTACGTTTAGACGGAAATATTGTAGGCATAAGTATTAAATAAATAAATGTGACCTTTTTGCCAACAATTTACATATAATTCATACCTGGGTCAAGAATTATTAAGCTATTGCATAGCTTTTATCGCAGGCTTTGAGCGCGGCGACCGAATCAAGAAATTCCGTAACGAAAATAAACTAACACCCCCCACTCCGCCTACCATGTAGCTCGGCCGAGCGTTTGCTTAACGTGTATGTATATGGTACGACTGTACGAAGCCCGCACGGATCGAGACGAGCTGCTCCGAAATCGGACGAATACGTAAGCAGCTGTTTGTGAGAAAGTATATAGTGTGGTGTATAGGTATCTATCATATCTTTATAATGCCACACTCACCGCATGTGCAGTATACATGTAGGTATATATATATATATTGTTGTAGATACTGTTCCAAAAGGTGGGGTAGCTATTTACCAAAATAATAATAATGTTACTAATATTATGACTCCAAATATTGAAATAAATATTGCACACGTTAGCGATGTTAATGTTAGGCGCTCATTTTTTGGAGATATTTGTTCGTGCTTATGCAAACTTAGAAATGGCCTACACATAGTCATGATAGCAATTTACATTTCTCCGAATCCAAAATTGGACGAGGGAGAGCATTTTATTCATCGCACTTCACTGGAGTATACTGAAGAAGGGTCGAAAATACTTGGTACAAATGGTAATAAATTTCCACTTATCTTGGCTGGCGATTTCAACATCAACTTCGCTGATAAAAAATCAGAGCGGTTGACAACTTTTCTTTCGGAAAAATTGAATTTGAAAATGAATAATTATCCACAAGAATCCACAACAAAATATGGGGCCACCATTGACGCGGTATTTTCCAGATATTTAGAGGATATCAAGTCTCAAACTTATGTTTCTTATTTCAGTTACCATAAACCTATAGTTTCAATGATAAAATTCCTGAATAACCTACATGTATTGTAAGATAATAAAAATATTTTAAACGATATTAACTTCTCATTTATTCAATAAAAGAAAAAAATTTGTTTTCTTATCGGTCACCACGCGCAAAAAGTGTAACTTGAATTAATATCAAAGAAAAAACTTGAATTAATATCAAAGAATTAAATACTGCATAAATAAAAAATAAATAAATAATTATAATTGCATAAGTTGATAAAAAATGCTGTGCAATAGCTTTACCGCGGCAGTCCCCGAGTGCCACACGTTTTTTTATTATATATTCGGTAGTATGAAGTTTCATTACTTCATTTGAAATCTTCTCTGTCAAATTTGAATATTTATGAAATTCAGTTTTACCTTCTGTGGTAAATGTCAGAATATTTGTTGATAATTAATGTTTTCAACGAAATATAAAATAAAAACTACTAATTTGGAGCCTTTGCTAGATTATTTGTATTTTAAAATGCAAAATACGTTTTCTCCGAACATTATAATTTTAGTTTCAAGTAGAATCTAATTGGGTCTCGGGCATATTAAAAGTGAATCTGAATATAATGAAAAAGATTTAACCAACTTTTAACTTCAAGACTACAATGCTGATGTTGAAGATACTTGAAAGTTTGGACATTAGTCATACCGTATATACCTTGCTTCCAATGTAATTGCATTTTTCGTTCGTTTCGATTATAATTACCCAGTGATTATTAGAAAATGTTTTGTTATTCGTTCTCCTAAATTGCTTCATTGGAAAAGTGTAACACTCGACAATTATTAATATTTTTCCACCAAATATTCAGGCTTATGAACAAAGTTATATGTCTGCATAAGACCAGTTTCGTTATTGTTGATTGTTCACATACCAACTCCACGAATATCTTGATTCTAGATAAATGGTCTGTAAAATGATAAGATATTAAATTGTTCGATCAAAACTTCGAATTTAGAGTTTATTGAGAAATATTTGATATTAAAATGGGGACGCTACGATTGTTAATATACTTGCGGGTGTATTATATTAGATTGTATATAAGAGCACCTGGTATGGTCGAGTCAGGGACATCTTCGTAATATTGGTGTGAAGGAATGCAGTTATGTGCAGGAGATCCCAGCTGCCAGCGGGAATACAGGATCACCACTGGAATTCCTACTATAATAGAGCCTCTTTAACACCGTCTAGTCTTCTCGTTCAATTTATCGGAAAAGTATTTACTCTCTCTTATTTTAAATTCATCGTATCAGCAAAGCCGAATATTCACCAATTGAATGCGACAGAATATTTAGAGACTAAATTAATTAATATTCTCGAAATTAAATGGCAGACAAACGGAGAGAATGCAAGATCCGAATTTCGACTAATCTAAAATAGAAATTATATTCAATAACAAATTTGTCAGTGAAAATAAAATGGAAGCTTTTGTCTTGATCGATGGATAAAGATATTGTCATTCAGAATAATCAAATTTCAACAATATTCACTTGTCCTTAACTTCGTAATAATCCAGTTTTAAACCAATAAAAACACAATTATTTTGTTAATTCATTCAATGAACCGTTTGATTGCAATTTGGAGCAATTCATTTATTTGAAACGCAATTGAAATAAAAACTTAACATTTTTCATATTACTCTTACACACACCAACGATTCAAAGTTTTCTGCAGACGCATTTCATTAATCATAGTCATCCATTTTTTTCCTTTATTATATGGAAATATCAAATCAAACAACTTTTGATAAAGATAGAAAATAAACTATCGAGACTAAGTTTAATTTTATTTCTAGTAAAATCAAAGCACAAAATACCAAGAATAACTACGAAATAAATCAGTTCAGTCATAGTAGAGTGGTGGTGACTTTTGTTACCTGGTGTCGTGACCTGGCGCAAAATGTTTGTATTAATAAAACTAACAACACCCTAAAATTCCTATCAAAAATATTTGGTGCAACGTTTTTGAATATGCAAAAAAAACAGGTTTCTAATCCTTGAGGTGGTTTTTGAGTTTAATTTCATTTTGAACCCCTTAAGGTATTGGCTAAGGTCTGATATTCTGTGATATGTTGTGTTCATCCCCCTCCTGGAATTTATATATATTTTTTTAGGAATTAATTCACATTCCTATCTTAGTCAATAGATGAATTGGATAAAATTTTGTGCGAAAGTAGCTCATAATAGTTATAAAAAGCTATCTAAATTCCGGATGAAAATGTTGAATAGTCTTGTATAAAATTCAATATTAATCAATTTTAAGGAAATTTTCGAACCCAATCCCAATCTCAATCAACATATGGAAGATAGATAGTGAATAAAGTAGGGGGGGGGGGTTAATTAACAATTTTAGGGCAAGCCTATTTCTTTATGGCTTTTTGAATGTTATAATGAGAGATATTATTTGATAATACAACTGATCAAAGACGTTTCAATTCTGATTTAAAAAATTGGGGTTTGGGAAAAGTTGACAGCTCTGTGGACCAAGAAGTTTATTACAGATTGCTTTTGGGCACGGTGGTGGTGGGAAAGGCCATTGAGGTATCTATCGGTATGAGTGGATTTTCGATACACAAAATTACTAAATTACACTAATTTATATTCGGTTTCGTTGTTTTGCCTCCTATTTTTTGCGCTTTGTTGAATTTTGTGGCTCTGGGTCATCATGTGGGTTTGAAAAATTGTCAGATTGCTTGAGAAATTTTTCATTAAAATCTGTCATTTTGATTTTATTCGACTTAAAGTTTTAAGAAACAAACTTCAAAAATTACAAAAAACGAAATCTCTAGATTTGCAGCTACGAAAAAGTTTTTTTCAAACTGCTTTTCCAAAGCACCAAAATATTTAAAAAAATAATGTAATAGCATGTTTTCGATCGGAAATTGTCCAAGGAATCCAAATATCCTTCTTACGATTCTAAATTCTGCAACTTTGAGATCGAAAAAGGTCAAAAACTGGAAGAAAATTACGTTAACCTGTTTTTTTGGCGTAAAATTAATGGTATAGTGGAGTGTAAAAACTGTTGGATGACGTTCTGGAACTATTTTCTCATCGTAGAATTTCACGCTGAATCCGATTCCGAGGTCATATGTTCCAAAAAAAGATTTGTCAGCGACCTGACGGCAAATTTTTGTACAGTAATATCGGTTTTATGTCGTTTTTTTAGTTTTTTTCGATTTTTCGACCTCTAGAATTCATTTAGTCAGAAGAATTCTTATTTTATCGTAAAGCTGAGGTAAAAACACGCAGATTTCGCAAATAATTTTTTTTTAAGTGGCTGCTCACACCGATATGGTTAGAAAATGATGCGTTATGTAAGGATTATGGAAGGAAACTGACACCTCTTTCGGATTCAGCGGCCAATTTTCGGTAGGAAATGACTTCTTGAACGTTTATTTACTATATAATGTCGATTTCTGGGGTCAAAACCCGTTTTTTGGCATTTTCGTTGAAAAACAACCCAAAAAATTGGTATTTCAATCTCTGAATGCCGGTAAACGAGTTCAAATACGATGTATAAACGGAAAAAATCCCCCACCCCCTTGGCCGTCTCCTTTAATTTAGAATTGCCCATATATGGTCTTCGATATTCGAAATATTTTGTAGCCTGGCTAATCTTTAGCGGCTGTCCGCTGCAGCCTGCAGATATCAACTAGTAATAGTATTATAATAATGTAAGATACCTTTTCAATGATCTATTCAAAATTTCCGTTTCTATTTATTCATATAAAGATTTCTCACAATTTTTGTTCAACCAAGTTTCTTCTCCGTCCAGTCATGGATCTATCAAATGTGAAATTTAATTTCAAAATTTGAGACCTCATGATATTTCTAGTGATGAGCTGCATAATTGAATTGCCAAAGCGAATCAAATCGAGTTGTTTTGCAATGTGATATTAATACGTCCATATTCCGAGATTTTTCCTCCATGTAACGTATAGAGATAATATTGCAAACCTTTGATGGTATTATAACATTTCATTTTCCAATTCGTATCTCAAATCAAATAAATATGAATGTAATATGGAACACATGTACCGAATTGGAACTCTATAAGCGGATTCTTCAATTTAAATTTGTATACATGGTCGACTTTTTGGATTGAGACGGTACTCTACATTATTTTCTACCGAATAGATGGGTTCGATGGTTATCGGATGTACATGGAAACGTTTGATTAATAATCAGTAGATTTGATTAATCAAATAGTGTTTAACACTGAAGTGTTCCTTGGACATATTCGATTGATAACAATAAAATAATTGCCCTAAACAATGCAATGGTTTCAAGAGAGTAGAAAAAGTTATATATAAATTCTTGGGAAATAGGTCACATTAACACATATGTCAACTATATTCTCGTCTGCACCAACGTTTCGATCTCACGACCATCATGAGAAGACGTTGGAAGACTGATTAGCATGAACTAGGGCCCGGGATTTTTTGAACTAACTGTACTAAGCACTGGGCGACCTTATCGCATTAATTCCAATTAAACAAGTCTACGTGGCAGCAACTACAATAATGTGTAAAATTTATGAATATGTTTTGGAAAATCACTACACAGTAATGTTTCTATAGTTTGAGACGTCACAATCTCGAAGACGATGCAAAACGGTCTGACAATAGAATTCCCTTTGCGCCAAGTAGGTACAATGTTAAACATATGTGTTTGAATTTGTATGACTACGATAGAAAAGGTTTTTGCTGTATCAATATTACTGATTCATAAGATCACCTTTCTACATATACACAATAACAACATTATAAAGAAGTACGCGTAGAAATTCGCAAGTGTATTTAATAAATTTGACTCAATGATTGTACATCGGTTTTATGATTCACACACATTTTAAGTGAAATATTAACGTTTTTACAATCAAAACTATGTTTATCAATGACGGTAGAATTTTTGTTTTAGTACTATACTTATGGAAAGTGATTGAAATAAGGAATTCTAAGGAAAAATTACATTTAGGAATGGAAAAGCGAAGATATTCAAAAAGATATGTTCCAAATTTTCTTCTCCTTGAACAAATGAAATCGAACTGAATCAAATCAATAATTCAGACAATTATCATGAGATGAGATAGAGAAATGGCTTCACCAGGTTTATTATTATCATTATTATTAATTTCTATTGATGCTTTGTATTTAGCAATGTTAAACTGAAAATGAAACCTCATAGCTGGTGATTTCCGTTTAGCTTCCGAATAGAATCCTCCGAGTTATTTTACCTGTTTTATTAGTCTTAGAGTTCTCGAGTGTTATCATCTAAAGTGAAATTCCGCTTTGAATTCTCGGCGGTAGTCCTTAATCCGTTTATGCAGTAATGGTAGAAATAGCTGATAATTAAGTAATGAATGATTCTCTTTTGGATAAGTTAGATTATATTTGATAATTATGGTGGTGATAAATAATACGTTTACTTAAATTTACTACTAATTTACAATTTTGAATTTCAAGAGTTGTAAATTATCTTTTAATTTAAATAAAAATTGTAGTATCTCGTAGATTCCAGTCGTTCTTCAATTGGAATATAAATTTAATTTCAAAAAAGCCAACAAAAACTCTACAACGCTTTGGTTTTATATCGAAAAATCTCGTGGTAGTAGTATTATCACAGACAAAAATGTGCTGCATAAAAAAACATAGCTATGTTGTTGACATCGTAAAAATATAAGTAATTCCTTTGTAAAAAAACGGGCACGGTAAGAACTTGTAGCTATACTAGAGATCGTATCTCTATTATTTATATAAGTACATTTCCTATTTATTCTTACCTGATTCAATACATCATACTTCAATTTTGTGGCAAATAAATGTCAGGTGTATTCCAAAATTAGTGGAACACAGTTTTGATTCATTATCACTATTGATAATGTGTCGAGAAAATAATTGGCATCTTGATTATTCAACCATAAGTTCCACTACAAAAAATCTACCAAGGACTTTTATTATCGTTTTTATAAGCAAATTGTAGGAAACTTCAATCAGAATTGGAAAAATGGATGATCAATATGTCGCCCGCCAATAATTATGTTGACCTGTGAGTTAAGTTAATAATTCAAGAGGTGCAAGGATAATTTCAACCAAAATTGGCTCATATAAAGACTTGACGGAGAACGTAGGCGTACAGCTGCAAAAAAATTATTTTTTATTATATCTTCTCAGAGCTATGGTTTAAGACCTTGGAAAACTCGGAAATGTATGTTTGCGTCTATCAAAGTTAAAAATTCAGCAGTTATTAACTCAAGAAATAATGTAAGAATTTTAAGTAAATTTCGTTTAGAGCTTTTTGAAAACCTTATTGGGCTCTGGAAACATATTATTGGCGTTACGTTTTTTGATTGTATTTATCTTTTGAAGAATTCTTCAGTGATCTTTCTATTGCTAAAAATTGTAGTTGCTTTTCATTCTTGAAGAATTTTAAACAAATTTCGCATATACTTAGCTTGATCGAAAACTTTGTTTTCTTCAAGATGTTTTGAAAACCTTATTGGGATCTGGAAAAATATTATTGGCGTTACGTTTTTTGATTGTATTTATTGTTTGAAGAATTCTTCAGGGATCTTTCTATTGCTAAAAATTTTTATTTGTTTTTTATTCTTGAAGAATTTTAAGCCAATTTCGTTTATTTTATTTTTATTTGATTGAACACTGTGTTTTTTTCAAGATGTTTTGAAAACCTCATTGGGCCTCGGAAAAATGTTATTGGCGTTACATTTTTTATTGTACTTTTTATTTGAAGAATTGTTCAGTGATCTTTCTATTGCTAAAAATTTTATTTGTTTTTCATTCTTTAAGAATTTTGAGCTAATTTCGTTTATAACTTGATTGAAAACTCTATTTACTTCAAGATGTTTTGAAAACCTTATTGGGCTGTGGAAAAATATTATTGGCGTTGCGGTTTTTGATTGTATATATTATTTGAAAAATTCTTCAGTGATTTTTCTATTGCTAAAAATTTTTTTTTGTATTCCTCAAGAATTTCAAACAAATTTCGTTTATAGCTCAATTGAAAACTTAGTTCTCTTCAAGATGTTTTGAAAACCTTATTGGGATTCGGAAAAATATTATTGGCGTTAAGATTTCTGATTGTAGTTATTATTTGAAGAATTCTTCAGTGATCTTTCTATTGATGAAATTTATTTGTTTTTATTCTTGAATAGTTTTAAGCAAATTTCGTTTATAACTCTTTGTTTTCTTCAAGATGTTTTGTAGACCTAATTGCGCTCCAGATAAAATATTATTGGCGTTACGTTTTTGATTGTAGTTATTATTTGAAGAATTCTTGATTGATCTTTCTATTGCTAAAAATTTTATTTGCTTTTCATTCTTTTAAAATAAATTCAACCGAGTAGAAATTTAGCAATGGGGGAGGAGGAAAGATCTTTGTTGCAATACTCTATCTGAAAAGAATTAAATGACGATATTAAGATAAAAATACAAGATCATAAAATTTGTACATGGCACACACTCTGTACTCTGTGCCTAGTTCCTACACAAATTTAATTATTCTATTGTAATACATACCTGAAACCAATGGAGTACTATTACATGATTCGTAACCATCATCAAGAGTTGAAGTAGGTGTAGACTGTACGTTGTTTTCTCTCTCGTTTTTTTCCTCGTCTCGACCTTTATCGTCATCATCGGTGGACGGTTTCAATGACTCCTTACTTTCCGACTTGTTATGCACGCTGCTTTCGTTCGTACCGTTCGTACTTTTATTGAAAAACATTTCAGAAATACTCTTAGACGATTTCGGCTTCCGAATTGTATTATTTCCGGACGAAAGTTTCTGTATTTCGGGGTTACTTTTACGTTTCCTATCTTTGCCCTCGGGCGAAATGAATATATTTTGAATTGTCCTAATTTTTTTACTAACCAGAGGTTCGACTTCGGAATGCGTAACATCTTTGACGTCTTTATTTATGGGCCTCAGGGGCAAATTCTCGTAAATGTTTTTGGCCGACATATCTATAAGCGGGAGTTGATTATTTGATACATTGCATTTTAATCAGCTTATGTTATTTACGGAGAAATTGGTTTCAAATCACTCTAATTATTCATACTAATATGTAACATGCTAACATATTTGCTTAGTGTGTTAATAGACGCAAGTTTTAATTTAGTTTGTAGTGTTCATTATACAAATGGATATCCAACGGCACGTAATAACTCTTCATTCAAGCATCATTATTAAATTATTTTGACATTTACGACAGCTCAATTTGGATCATTTCGAGATGTATTGTTAAGTATTTAGTGTTGGAACATGATGTTGCTATATTGCTGTATTGAATAACTCACTCAAAAATGGAAAGTAGCAACTTCAGAAAACTTCAAACTACATGAAAATCGAATAATGTAAAACGCGCTTTCAATTATAAATTTATTTGTGTTTTTCTAATCGGACTTATCGGACGTATTTTATTTTTCGGTTTGCGAATCTTATGACCTAACTGTGATAGCATTTATATGATGGAGATTCAAAAGTTGAGCGCGCTCTTGATTTCGACAGGCGAATCGGTCGAAAGCTGTCACGATACTAAGAAGTGAAGTGCAAATCCTTCGCAGAACAAAACGATTGGCGTTGCGGCGTGATATGCGATCTATTTCCGCTTAAAAATATGTTTGCAGATTATGGTTTATAGTTTTTGAAAGTATCTACTTACCTTTTTATTATTCATCAACTCTAAAAGGAAATGATTTTCGTTCACACAGCTATTTTAAATTAAATAGTAGGTCTGTAGATAAGAAATAACCACCCTTATCCACTAAAAATACTATTAAAGTACTGAGGATCTTTCTGGTACCAAGTATCATCAAAGTAATTATAAGTTATAAATCAAAATGTGCCTGTTTAAATACTATTTGGGCGATAATAATGTGAAGAATTTACAAAATCGTGAATGACCGACAATATGGCTTTCATCAGCAGATATATGAAATTAAAGTATACAGGGTGTCCCAGGTTTTGGTAGCAGAACTTCAACAGTCGATAGAAAATTTGATTTTAAGAAAAAAAGTTTCTATTAACATATATGCACAGACGCTTAGTTTTTGCGATACAGGGTGTTGAAATTGAAAAAAAAATTTCGTTTTTGCGAATATCTCCGGAACCGTTTATCGTACAGAAGACAGCTTTTGTAAGCATTTCCTACTCATAGTAAGCTATGTTCCGTGCGATAAAAAGATATTTTTTTAGTCATAATTGGTGAAGATTTTGAAGGGGTAGTGGATGTTTTTCTCCCCAACTTCGACGCCACTGAAAAAAGTATGGTTTTGAGACAACCATTTGAACCGCCAATATTTTCTACACAAAAAAGGTACTCTTGGTTATAAGCTCTAAAGTTGACCGTTTTCGGTCGTTTACCATGTTTTTCAACATAAAAGTTGATTTTTCTCGAAAACGGTCAACTTTAGAGCTCATGACTAAGTACCTTTTTTGTGTAGAAAACATTGGCGGTTCAAATGGTTGTCTCAAAACCGTACTTTTTCCAGTGGCGTAGAAGTTGGGGAGAAAAACACCCACTACCCCTTCAAAATTTTCACCAATTATGACTAAAAAATTTTTTCAATTGTTCGGTATGAATCATACAAACAAGTAATACCAAATAGATAAACTAGCATGTTTTTTCATGAGAAAAATGTCATCGTTCCAAATAATATATTCAATGTATGGGTTATACGGAAATGTAGTTTTAAAAGAAAAAACGCCCCCTTTGGAACCCAAAATTATTTTTAAATGCTTATAGTACATTTATAGACATCTGTTAAAGTGAAAATTTTATTTTTTTAGTGTCATAAGTTGTTAACTAATAGTATATTAAAGAACGAGTTTCCTAAGACTCGTCTTAAAGCACGAATTCAAGTTTAAAAAACGAGTGGCGAAGCCACGAGTTCTTTTAAAGAATGAGTGCTTCAAGGTCTTAGGAAACGAGTTGTTTATACTATTTTTTGTAATTTGCCCTTTTTATGCAGTTTTTAAACAAAAATGTTTAATTTAGTCCATTTAGGGATTTTTATGGTGGTTGGTAACATCTTAATTTTGAAAGTCAAAATTTGATTCAGTGGTTCTGTGATCGCTTTTGTTTCCGTAATTTTAGTTTCGTCTCTACTGGAAAGAGCAATAACACTAGAAAACGACTATTAGTACAAATATCTAAACCATATTGTGTATTAGCTGAAATCAATTCTTCCACTGGACACGTCGATGACTTTCTCTTCTTGAGTTGTTGATGCTCGACACTGTCATTTAAACTGACATAATGATGACAAGATAATTCCGCATCAAGCTCGCCATCCTAAAAATGTAAAAAGTTCCGTGCTTTTTTTGGATATTAAGACACGGCAAGTGATGACGTTGCGTTTGTTAATGGGTCTATTAGAAAATCAAAATGGAGGCAAATTACAAAAAATGTTTTAAGATCGTTCCGTACATATTTACTTTACGGACCTGTATTGTTCAGGGCGCGATAGCCCCCTTGCTAGTGGTTGGTATTTTTGCCATCCATTTCCGTTTTTAAAATTGAAACTATAGTACTTTGTGTTTCATTATGACAGTTTTATCACACGCATACACATATCCTACAGAAGTGTCTTAAATTGATATTTTAAAATTTTCATCTGTAGTACACGAATTTCCCTCACCCTCACCCTCACGAGATAAATGTATTTCTTAAAAACTAACAAACTTTAATTCACGGTAACTATACGTGTGCCTGACTTATAATTTTGGAAGGCACCTAGGAGCAAGAACTCCTGTAAATGCCTATTTACTATCTGAATTTCATACATATCCGCCCAAACACTTTTACTTCAATAGGATATCACCTATTCCTGTTGAGCTTATAATGTCAAAATTATGAATTTGCTTCAAGAGCTATTTGCAAATGACGCAAACTTGTACGGAAATCGGATATATTATTACGATACCATATTCTAAGTTGGGCATAGAATTTTTGAATTTCATTATAAGAATTATATTTTACATTTTCTTCTGATAAGTTGGGCAGTGGCTTATGAACGTTGTTATTGACATAAATTAATGCTATGAGAAAATCCAGCTGCAAGCATGCGCAACCCTTGAAAACGTTTGCAAAATGAATGACAATCCAATCAACGTTTTTGATATTTTCGTGTATAATAGACAACTAAGGATATAAACGGTGTTCCCATTCTTATAGGTATTAAAGAATTTTTTTTTAATAATTCTAGGTTGATGGCAATATTTTAGGTACCTAAATTGTTTCATGAAAATATTCAATTTTAGAATATAATAATTTTCTTACCTGTATTCGTTTTGTGTTCCTCCCCATGCTTACAATAGTCCAGGCAATAAGCACGGAAAAAGACCATAATAAAAAAAAATATGTAGTAAGCTAGAATTTCAAATTTTTTTTTGTATTTTGTTCCTAATACCCCATAGATCATTCATGACTATCATGACCGCGGGGGTCGACCTTCCTACCCTCTCAAAACGGGGTTTCAACCCCTCAGAGGAGCATTCTTATAAAAACAGTCCAAAATTAATGAATTAAGAGCCGAAAATGACCCCTAGTATGTTTTTTGCGTCGCTGATCACGATTCCGCTGCTAGTTTTCTCGGAAAACTACCTCCAGATGGGAAATTTGAAAAATTTATATATAATATGTAACTTATAATTTTGTTGCAAAAATGACCTCTAGTAGATTTTTCTCGGAAAACTCCCTCCAGATGGAAAATTTGGGATTTTCCATCTTGAGTTTTTTGGGAAAAATAACAGCGGAATCGTGATCAACGCCCCATAAAACCTACTAGGGGTCATTTTTGTATTAAAGTTATACTTTATTATTCATAACCGTCTAAGGAAAATCTCAAATTTGCCGAATTTTCCATCTGGAAAGAGTTTTTTGGGAAAAATAACAGCAGAATCGTGATCAGCGACCCAAAATACCTACTAGATGTCATTTTTGCAACAAAATTATACTTTAGTATTCATAACCGTCTCAGGAAAATCTCATATTTCCCGAATTTTCCATCTGGAAAGAGTTTTTTGGGAAAAATAACAGCGGATTCGTGATCAACGACCCAAAAAACTTACTAGAGGTAATTTTTGCAACAAAATTGTAAATTATATATTATATATATTTTCCAAATTTCCCATCTGGAGGGAGTTTTCCGAGAAAACTAACTGCGGAATCGTGATCAGCGACCCAAAAAACATACTGGGGGTCATTTTCGGCTCTTAATTCATTGATTTTCTAAACTTTTGGATTGTTTTTATAAGAATGCTCCTCTGAGGGGTTGAAACCCCGTTTTGGGGAGGTAGAAAGGTCGACCCCCGCGGTCTTGATAGTCATGAATGATTTATGGGGTATTAGGAACAAAATGCGAAAAAAATTTTGAAATTCTCGCTTACTATATTTTTTTTTTCTGGTTCGTTGCCTGGACTACAATACTATATCCAATAAGTAATTCCACCAATGTTTTATAGACACTTATTTAATTTATTTATTCTGAATTAAAGATAAAAAGTATTCTCTATGCCATTTGAAGTCTATTTGAACTAATAAAAAATGTGTTTTACAACTCAATATTATGTACTATATGTATATATGTATTATCATATTTGTCAGCTCAACTGTCAAAAATCATTGACATAAAGGACTATGTCAACAGTACTTTCATGAATTTAAATAAAATAACTATTAAAACTTTGATTTTTCCTAATTTCATAAATAAATGTAACTAGTTTCGCCAACACCATACTTCTTCAAACAAATATTACGAAGTAGTACTAAGTTACTACAAAGCAGCTAACCTAATATATAACTTTGATGATAATCTTAGGATAGATGATTAGTGAAATTTTACTTAATTGGGTTTAAATCGTCGAGGGATTAAACGATGAACTGGTAGCAAACGGAAAATCTTATTACACAAATTTAACAAGGCAGAATTATTAAGTAACTGTTGATCAATCAATAGAATATCAGACTTCTTATATTTATCAATTTCTAGGGATTCCAGCAAAATTTAATTTATTAATTAATTTTATTCTGAATGTGTAAAATATTTAAATTGTCATTATAATTATGGTTACTTCCATGATATCACAGAGGAATCAATTAAATGTAACTATAGATTTTATCTTTGATTCTATGAAGAACGCAAGAATGTGACATCACTACTTTTATGACGTCATATTTTGTTAAATAATATTGTGCTGAAAAAGTAGGGTTAGGGAAGTTCTAGGGATCTACGCGTTACTTAAATAAACTAGGCCTTAGGTTTTAAATCTGTCATTCATTATTTTAATATACCGGGATATCAAAAATTATCTTGGTCAAGGGTGGTTGTGGAATCGAAAACGTATGTCTTACTTTACGTTTGAAATAATTATGTCACTGTCACACTGACATCAATAACCTACAAATTTCATACCTATTCATTTCAGTTGTAAAAGGATGTGCGTCAACTTATGCATCGAACAAAACGGGGGACATTTCCAACAATTACTGTAATTTAGTTTTTCTTGTTACTAAAACCGTTATTTCATAATTTGAAGTTCATTATTGTTTTACAACTGAAATAAATAGGTATGAAATTTGTAGGTTATTGATGATGTCAGTGTGACAGTGACATAATTATTTCAAACGTAAAGTAAGACACACGTTTTAGATTCCACAACCACCCTTGACCAAGATAATTTTTGATATCCCGGTATCTTCATCAAAAACAATTTTATTACTAGCCACAAGCAACCGTGTCTCCCCGGGTCACGAGTATTTCTCAGCTAGATATGTGAATCCCGGCACAAAAAGTATGTTCTTATTAAAAATTAGTTCATACAGATTGTTCCGCGTCAGAACCGACACAGAGCAGAACCCTGGGGAAACCAAACCATGGTAATTTAACGTATCTTACCTCTGCACCTAAACAGTGTAATAAAAGTTGAAATATTACAGAATATTGATTTTTTCGTAATTTGAAAGCGCATTTTGAAGGTCTATCTACAACTCTCGTGGATGTACAATCGACCTGCACAGCACAACCAAATTTTCTGGAAGAAATGAATTAACGAACTTTCGTTAATAGAGCTATCCAAAGTATATGACAAAAAGACGGGGTACAAAATATCAACTTTATTGAATACAAAAGTGAATACAAAGGCTTTTAAAGCCATTTTACACAAATTTACAAAACCCTTCCATAAATCATACGTTTTATGCAAAACTTTATTTTTATTTTTTTCTTAAAAAATTAGCTTTTTATATATTAATTATTATTAAAGTTATTCTCTAAATTATGTAGTAATAACAAAATACAAATAAAGACTAGTACTGTACACAGGTTGTGTGCATAAACAGGGTTCCATTTTGTACCTTAAGGTCAAGGTTTAGAAGGTAATTTTCTTAAATATATATTGGAGTAACATTTTATCATTTCTAAGTTTCCCATAAACTGTATGACTTTCATAGTCCTATTTCAAAAGTTCAAATTGTTTGACCAAAATAAACTGAACTTTTCGAATATTTTGACAGGAACTAAAAAATGATAAATGTATTTGACCAGGAATATATTTGAATGAATAATTTTCTCAAGGTTATCATTTTAATGAATATTGATTCAACTTCGTCAATAATTCGGAGTAACTTATTCAGATTTAACGATGTTTTTTACTTATTGGTTTAATTTAAATTTGTTTAAAACAATAGTTCATGCGAAAAATAACCAGATTGACGAAAAAAATTGCTAAATTTATGAATTATTTGAAAAAAGAAATTCCATAAAATTTATAACGTGATTCTCATTTTAAATCTCCATCTAATAATAATATTTATAAAAATTTAATTCATTTCTAATCAACAGAAATAAATTTTTCTGTTAGTTTTTCAATCATATTTCTGGTCAGAAAAACCTTCAAAAATATAAATTTATTTAAGGAATATTTTACAAGTAGATTTATGTGTTATTCATCTAAATAAATATGAATAAATAACTTTAATATTTTCAATTATAATGAATTCCCAGGATCAAGACCATTTGAAAAATATTTCAACAATTTATAATGAATCAAACAATTCAGGGTTTCTCTAACAATTCACTAAATTACCTTAGCAATAGTTCCCAATATAAATAATGGGGCATATTCCAAGAATAATAAAAATCTTAAATATAATGAAGTAAATATTGGAGTAAGAGTAAAATTGTAAATATGCGCAATATAGAAATACTATGAATCAAGCATATTTCAAATAAAAAATTGCTCATAAAAGGTAAAGTTGGAAAAACCCTTGAAAAATGTACATATTGAATCACTATTTTAGTTCAGTATAAAATTTTTTATTCATTTGAAAAAGTTTCAAATTTTACAATCGCATTTTCCTTCAATTATTAAAACAGGGGGTTACTGATTGAATTTTCCACTCAATTGTTTTGGTATATTTCAACCAAAAATTTTCATTGAAGCCGATCAATATTTTTCATAGTTAATAGAAAAGACAAAATGCAAATAATCAGTAAACCTGGAAAATGAATATTGGGCAGGTGATCAACACTTCTGTTCAACATCCATATTCTACATACATACAGATCAAAACCCTAATTTATATATTATTATGTACAACTTACGGTGATGTCTAAAACTTTGAACTCGAACTATTTTGCACTACAAGTTTGAATTGTGAGATAACCTCAAACGGTCATCTCACAATTAATGCTATATACAAAAGGCGCTCTTTTTACGGCTAGAAATTCAATGAGCGAGGTTTCAAACTGCTCGTTTTCAAAAAGCGGTGCGCTCTTTCAGTCAAGTCCAGTTGATCTTGTGTTCTTCCGCAAGCAATTATTGCCCATAATCTGTCAATCTGTAAAAATACGAAATGCCGTTTTATCATCGTGTTTATAAGATCATTGAAATGAACAATTTGGAGATACGAGGGTACGTCAATAAGTCCTTGCAAAAGACATTATTTTGAGTTGAATCATTTTTATTTTTCAACATAGTCTTCTTTCAGTTCGACACACTTTGCCCAGCGTTCATCCAGCTTTTCCAAATCGTTAAAAAGTAAGATACTGGAAGTTTGACTTGAATCTTTTTCCAGTGAGCAATTTGTTCATGTTTAGAGACAGGATAAAGCAGCAGGGGGCCACATCTGATGAATACGGTGGATGCAGCAACAATTCGAAGTTTAATTAATTTTTTGAATCGATGAAGAGGTCTTTCTTTTTGGCCAATTGTGGCGTCTTGGCCTGATTTCCTCAAGCAGTCGCTCCAATATTGACACATTATACTCTCCAATTTCGTTCGTCCTTTAACCAAGTAGTCAATAATGTGGAGGAACTTATGTAAAGGCAGAAATATAGTTGACATGTGTGTTAATGTGACCTATTTAAGAATTTACATATAATTCATAGCTGGGTCAAGAATCATTATCTGTTTACACCTTGCCGATTTCACCGGCTTAGCCATGTGATAAGCTTTTGGCTTCAACAAGTTTATTGATTTTGGTCATCATTTCTGGAGTAGTCACCTGAAGTGGACGTCCCGAACGATCGTCACTTGTCGATGTAAGACCATGTTCAAGCTCATTCACATAATTGTAAACAGTCTTAATTGCTGCTGCACGTATGTCGTGAACTTCTTTCGACACCACGGGAGCCGTATCTTAGATTTTGTAGACATATTGACCAACCCTCGTATATGAGTCTAATCATCCAGATCGTCGAAATATTAGTTTAATTTTATATTTTTGAAATTTTCAGTGGCAATTTTGAAGAAAACATTTTTTCTCCAAAGAATCGACCAATTTATTGATAGTTCATCCCAAAACATTAATCAAAATGAAATAATATCATAATCATAAATATTCAGCATAACAAAAAAAGAAAACAAAACATCAACAATCGACACAAAAGACAATATATAGAAGTGCAAAAGTTGTCAACCATATAATACAATATCAGATAAGAATGAACGATTCAGTTAGATCCATATAGATTTTTCCGAATGCTCAAAATTCAAGTTCTGCTGAATTCTGCATTGTCCTGATCCTTTATTTCATGCGGTCGAAAATTAGTTTGCCAAACCTGATAATTTTTAGAATTGTCGTCTATATGAAGATCGACTTATCTTAATTTAATTTTAGGTACTAAAAGTCGTTGTAAATCAGTCGAAAATTAACAAGATCAAATTACTTGGTAACACCACGAGTCGTAGCACGAAGTGCTCACATCCCAGGTTGCGACCATTTTTTTAAACCTGTATTACTATTTATGGACAAATTAAACTCGGCTGGATATTATGTACATAGTGTTATTTATTCCACTTCCTTATGGTCTAGAACTCACTACTAATTGGAGTAGTTCTGGGACACTTACAATGGGTCAAAAGTATTTATTTATGCTGATTCCTTTCCAATCAGCCACGTTTCTGGCTTTTGGTGCATTCCGGTTCGATGGCTTACATAACACCCAGTTATTAATTCCAGTCCCCTGTACTGGTTTGAACAGGTTCTTAACAGGTTGACTGTTGTACTTTTGGGGTGATTCTTGCCTGCCCGAAAATTGCTTTGTCTCCTGCATTGTCTCAAAGAAATATTGTACAGCGCCATTTTGTACAGGTGTCCTCTCATTGGACTGTGAGCAGTGAGAAAACGTATTACTGTTCGGAACGGGTTCCTACTCATATTGAGTAGTTATTCAGTTCTCATCTTCGACAGTTCTTTGATAAATCTGCATGCGAGGATATTTATTCTCTGTTATTGTTTGACGACGCGGTCCCGATGCATCCTCAAACAGAGGTTTTTGTCACAACGATTACAGGTTTTGGACTGATGAGCCAATTCTGGCTAGTTCATAAGCTCTTTCGTTGCCTTCGATGCCAGTGTCCTGGGAACCACATCAAAGTTATTTTATTATGTTCTGGCAGAGCGCCGAGTTTTCCTCGGCATTTCCATACCAGTTTCGATATGATTTTTTGGTTTATTAGTGCCTTCAGTGATCGAGTCCGGTATGCATCCTCGAACAGAGGTTTCTGTCGCAACAATTAGAGGTTTTCGACCAATATGTGAGACAGATGAGCCAATTCTGGCTAGTTTATAAGCTTTTTCGTTGTCTTCGATGCCAGTGTCTTGGGAACCACATCAAAGTTATTTTGTTATGTTCTGGCAGAGCGCCTAGTTTTCCTCGGCATGTCCATACCAGTTTCGATATAATTTTTTGGTTTATTAGTGCCTTCAGTAATCGAGTCCTGTATGCATTCTCGAACAGAGGTTTTTGTCGCAACGATCAGAGGTTTTGGACCAATATGTGAGACTGATGAGCCAATTCTGGCTAGTTCATAAGCTTTTTCGTTGCCTTCGATGTCAGTGTCCTGGGAACCACATCAAAGTTATTTTGTTATGTTTTGGTAGAGCGCCGAGTTTTCCTCCGCATTTCAATACCAGTATCGATATAATTTTTTGGTTTATAAGTGCCTTCAGTGATCGAGTCCCGTATGCATCCTCGAACAAAGGTTTTTGTCACAACGATTACAGGTTTTAGACCAACATGTGAGACTTATCAGCCAATTCTGGCTAGTTCATAAGGTTTTTCGTTGCCTTCGATGCCAGTGTCCTGGGAGCCACATCAAAGTTATTTGGTTGTGTTCTGACAGAGCGCCCCATAACAGTTTCGATGTCATTTCTTGGTTTATGAGTGCCTTCAGTGACGCTTGACTGTTTGTGCATATTCTCATTCGAGCGTTACGCACTGCCTTCAGCATGAATACACGTTTGTTACTTTATTTTTCAAGTCATATGATCAAACTATAGCCAAAATACCTGCTACTCAGACAATGGTGTATTTCGTGGTATTTTTCTTGTTAAAATAGCTCATGCGCGATAAAAGCGTATTCTATGTTGAAGACTTCAAGTCCCGTTGAAGATAAAAAAACCTTCAACAAGATGTTTTCACTAATTCTTCAATATACTCTGGAAAAACGTCAATCAACTTTTAATCGATATTAAATTTAATGAAAAGTAATATTTCAGTGACACTATCATATTTTTTTCCAAATAACTGCCAAGTTTAAGAATTTAACGACGTTTCTCACGTTACCGAATTGAAAGCTTTTACAGATTTTTGAAAGTGATTTCAAAGCAAAAGACCCGTTCATTATGAGATATTAACCATATGCATATAAAGCATTAATTTGAAGGAATTAAATAATAAGAGAACTCCCCCCACTTCCTTCATAAACTCGTGTATCTTTTCATTGGAAAATGCGATGAATAATTTTTTTAAGTTCCTCATTATTTATGATAATACTACAAAAAACTTTTTGCTTTTTGAGAATCACATTATTTTAGGTGTTTTCTAATTTTTGAGAATATCACCATTTTAATTGTAGATGGCAAATAGCATTTATAATTTTGAGCAGATCACTTTTAAAAATGATGGCCGAGGTCTCGAGCATTCGCCATTCGATTGGTCATAAATGATCCGGCCATCTCTAATTTCAATTCAAGTAATTAGTAGTTATTTTGAAGGTACTAACTAGTTGGATTAGTTAATTTAGGTTAGTGCTGGCAGAAATCCATTCATTCTCTAAAACGAAAATATTTCCGGCTTATTTTATCAAATAACAGTTTCAAAGATGATAAATTAGTAAAATTAAATTTTAAAAAATAATCGTATAACTATTTTAGTTGCTTTTTAGTTTTTTTTAGAAACTAATAGATTCATACAACATCTAATGTATCGCTAACATCTAATGAAAACTTTTGATGACGTGTAAATTAGTAAATTAAATTAATATAGATTCTGCAAATTTCATCTAATTTAATTATTCGTTTCCATTTAGAAAGTGTAGAATAATGAATTATAACAAATTAATTGAATTTGATAGTAAAAATTATGTTTTATTGATTTCATTAATTCCAAATCCAATATTTTTATAAATAGAGTATCTGATTTTATTGATATCAAAGTAATATTTATTTAATTGCAATTTGTTTGTAGAGAGAAATTAGAATTTAAATAAATTCAATTATTTAAAAAAGCATATTGATTTAAATTGAATTAAATTTGATTTAACGAAAAAAATTAGAATCAAAGTAACCATATGAATTAATTGAATTATTTTATTCACAAAACCGTATTCAAAATAATTATTATTTAATTGTAATTTGATTAAAGAGAGAAATTGAAATTTAAATAAATGTTCCAAATAATTCAATTATTCAATTCACGAAAGTACATTAATTTAAATCAAATTAGATTTGATTAAACAAAGAAATTAAAATTGAAGTAACCATTTGAATTAATTGAATTATTTTATTCACAAAACCATATTCAAAGTAATATTTATTTAATTGTAATTTGATTAAAGAGAGAAATTAAAATTTAAATAAATGTTCCAAATAATTCAATTATTTAATTCACAAAAGCACATTAATTTAAATCAAATTAGATTTGATTAAACGAAGAAATTAAAATTGAAGTAACCATTTGAATTAATTGAATTATTTTAATCGCAAAACCATATTCAAAGTGATATTTATTTAATTGTAATTTGATTAAAGAGAGAAATTAAAATTTAAATAAATGTTCCAAATAATTCAATTATTTAATTCACTGTAGCACATTAGTTTAAATCAAATTAGATTTGATTAAACGAAGAAATTAAAATTGAAGTAACCATTTGAATTAATTGAATTATTTTATTCACAAAACCATATTCAAAGTAATATTTATTTAATTGTAATTTGATTAAAGAGAGAAATTAAAATTTAAATAAATGTTCCAAATAATTCAATTATTTAATTCACAAAAGCACATTAATTTAAATCAAATTAGACTTGATTAAAGGAAGAAATTAAAATTGAAGTAACCATTTGAATTAATTGAATTATTTTATTCACAAAACCATATTCAAAGTAATATTTATTTAATTGTAATTTGATTAAAGAGAGAAATTAAAATTTAAATAAATGTTCCAAATAATTCAATTATTTAATTCACAAAAGCACATTAATTTAAATCAAATTAGACTTGATTAAACGAAGAAATTAAAATTGAAGTAACCATTTGAATTAATTGACTTATTTTATTCACAAAACCATATTCAAAGTAATATTTATTTAATTGTAATTTGATTAGAGAGAAATTAAAATTTAAATAAATGTTCCAAATAATTCAATTATTTAATTCACAAAAGCACATTAATTTAAATCAAATTAGATTTGATTAAACGAAGAAATTAAAATTGAAGTAACCATTTGAATTAATTGAATTATTTTATTCACAAAACCATATTCAAAGTAATATTTATTTAATTGTAATTTGATTAAAGAGAGAAATTAAAATTTAAATAAATGTTCCAAATAATTCAATTATTTAATTCACAAAAGCACATTAATTTAAATCAAATTAGACTTGATTAAACGAAGAAATTAAAATTGAAGTAACCATTTGAATTAATTGACTTATTTTATTCACAAAACCATATTCAAAGTAATATTTATTTAATTGTAATTTGATTAGAGAGAAATTAAAATTTAAATAAATGTTCCAAATAATTCAATTATTTAATTCACAAAAGCACATTAATTTAAATCAAATTAGATTTGATTAAACGAAGAAATTAAAATTGAAGTAACCATTTGAATTAATTGAATTATTTTATTCACAAAACCATATTCAAAGTAATATTTATTTAATTGTAATTTGATTAAAGAGAGAAATTAAAATTTAAATAAATGTTCCAAATAATTCAATTATTTAATTCACAAAAGCACATTAATTTAAATCAAATTAGACTTGATTAAAGGAAGAAATTAAAATTGAAGTAACCATTTGAATTAATTGAATTATTTTATTCACAAAACCATATTCAAAGTAATATTTATTTAATTGTAATTTGATTAAAGAGAGAAATTAAAATTTAAATAAATGTTCCAAATAATTCAATTATTTAATTCACAAAAGCACATTAATTTAAATCAAATTAGACTTGATTAAACGAAGAAATTAAAATTGAAGTAACCATTTGAATTAATTGACTTATTTTATTCACAAAACCATATTCAAAGTAATATTTATTTAATTGTAATTTGATTAGAGAGAAATTAAAATTTAAATAAATGTTCCAAATAATTCAATTATTTAATTCACAAAAGCACATTAATTTAAATCAAATTAGATTTGATTAAACGAAGAAATTAAAATTGAAGTAACCATTTGAATTAATTGAATTATTTTATTCACAAAACCATATTCAAAGTAATATTTATTTAATTGTAATTTGATTAAAGAGAGAAATTAAAATTTAAATAAATGTTCCAAATAATTCAATTATTTAATTCACAAAAGCACATTAATTTAAATCAAATTAGACTTGATTAAACGAAGAAATTAAAATTGAAGTAACCATTTGAATTAATTGACTTATTTTATTCACAAAACCATATTCAAAGTAATATTTATTTAATTGTAATTTGATTAGAGAGAAATTAAAATTTAAATAAATGTTCCAAATAATTCAATTATTTAATTCACAAAAGCACATTAATTTAAATCAAATTAGATTTGATTAAACGAAGAAATTAAAATTGAAGTAACCATTTGAATTAATTGAATTATTTTATTTTATTCATAAAACCACATCGATATGAAAACGTTTGAACTTTAATTACAGAATATTACGAGTATTTCACCAAACACTATGTAAATGTCAATTTGTGTTTTATTCAAATTTTATTATTGAATTAAACTCTAGAATTATTCCTGATATTTTTTCGAAAAAAATTACGAAAGCTTGGTAATTCATCATCGTTTTTTGTTCGACGAGAAAAGGGACGTTGTTATACAAGAATATATACAAGAACATACAAATTACTCCATAAAATAAGCCCATTGTTAACAAAGAAAACCCATTAGACACATACAGAGAATTCGAAATATATACAGTATGGTTGATAATTCTTGCACTTGAACAAGTGGGCGGGGAATAAGCCTCACCTTTGGAACTTTGGGCCCAGCGTCCTCAAAAGTGATGCGCTTGGCTGCAGTGCTTCGTGGAGCTGAGGCTCGGGAGTGGACGGTAGCCGCTGCGAGCCGCTGCCGGGACAAGGATATAAAGCTACAATACCACCACACAACACACAACCACATACTACTTCCCAAGCCTAGCTTAATAATTGTACCCCAGCAATTGGCAAAAAGCAAACACTGTCTCTACAGTTTCTCCTTGCGAATTGCTTCAATTTAAAGAATGAGCACCAGTATTTTCACTTGACTCGCATCTAATGCGAGCAAGTACTCTAGATACAATCTCTCGAAAATAATAATATAAATAATTCAGGTGCAACAATGATACTACTAAGTACTTAAAATAATTATAAAAAACAGTGCATTATCTACATAAACGTAAAACAATATTCGAGTTCGACGAACTCGAATGTCATTTACGGTTTGCATTTTCTTTAACAACACAATTAACAAAATAAAATATATTAAACTTATCTAATTAAAAAAAAATATACGCACGCAAATCCTTGTGTTCATACAAAAGAGAAGAAAAAGACATGTGAAGGTAACAAATACTTGCGTTCTCTGTGCGATGGCATAAGCTGCTTAAGTGAAAATGGAAAGGGGACTTAAGGTACTTTGGTAATGTCATGCTTAACTTTTAGGTCAACAACGACTAGAAAGTAGAAACTAAAATAAAAGATTCCATGCAAAGAAACGGGAAATTAAGAAAGGAAAAACTGTACAAAAAACGGGTAACATAATCGGGTTAATAAGGAATAAATATTCTAAAAAAGAAGAAAGAGAAAAGTTTCAGTAGAATTGAAAATTTTCGATAACGTAAATCAACCAATAAATAAAAAACAAATACCAGGATTCAAGCAAAGAAACCCAAATTATTAATGCGATCTTTGGGACGGGATCTGGTTTATTAACTGTTAGGTTAGGAAATATCTAGGATGTGAATAAATCGTCAATATGAAACCATCCATGATGTACCTTGGATGTTCCCGCATTTAGGGAATCCGTCAATTCTGTCACACCCAATGAGTTTTTCATTATCGACGATGGTGTCGAGAATAATACTGACGTCTCTTCGCCCAGGGATTTACTCTGTAATAAAAAAAATAATGTGCTACAAAATCACCATTTCTTCTTATCGGCAAATTAGCGAAACGTAACACTCAAACAATAACATGATCAAATTGAAGAAAAAAAAATTGATATATAAGTTTCCGGAAATAACTTTGATATACTTCAGGATATTATTCCTCGAGTGGTTTTAAGGAATAAAATTATACGCACAAGGGTCGAATGATGCTATTCCTACGGAAGCTACAGCCCTACAAAGGGTGAAAGATCTTGAAATTTGGACTATCTTTTCAATGGACTCTACTTTCGGATGTAAACTAGAAACTGGATGGCGCCAAAATATCGATTTAAGTTCTGATAGATATTATTAAATGCTATTTTTGTGCAGTATTGACAAAATTTAATTTTCATCATAGGCTTGCCTAACAAATACCCTCTATAGTTCAAGCCCTATACGCTGAGGACAAAAGTCAATGTGACGTCATGAAAAAGAGGCTTTTCTTGCGTAGAGGAGGGGAAATTTTGCATAGACGCCCCGGGTGTCCGTGCCCCCGGGTGTGCCCGATTCCTACCGACCAAAACCCCTCCTCCGTGAGGTTGGTTTTCCATCCTAAGGGGAGCCCCACTACACTGCGGTCATTATAGTCCTATTGTGCCCTCACATGTTGCTACCTTTTCATCAGTCCGGTGTATTCTATGAATTTCAGTAGCCTGATATATGGGATACTTCTGATTTCCTCGGGTGTAGTTTTATTATCTCCGAGGTATGTCCGACGTCCAACCGCGTATGCCGTGCACTGACACAGCACATACATAGGTGTCTCATCTTCCACGCCGCAACCCCTGCAAGTGGGCTGATCTACCAGACCCATCGTGTAGAGATGTTTGTTGCTTGGGGCGTGTCCGGTCAGGAATGCAACTAGATTCCGTTTTTCTTGCTCACTATGATTGTGATTTGTCTATTCTCATAGGCTCCCCCCCTCATAATTTGAGCACATGTTGTAATTGCAACTATTTTTGCTTGGAATTCTGTCACAAAAGTTCCTGGGTTCAAAGAAATTCTTTTCCCTTGGTCCGTTTTCTCGACTATTCCAGCACCCGTACTTTTTTCCGTCTTGGCGCCTTCGGTAAGCCATATGGAATCTCCTGGTATCATATGAGGGCTGCCCCCAGCGTTCTCCCGCCCATTCAAGGTTTGAATCATGAAAGGCACGGAAATGCTGTGAACCTTGATCCTGTCGGATTTCATTCCCAACGGCCCAGGTGATTCAAGCAATCCGAGGCTGCTTCGGCCTTTTTGGTCAGCGATACGCTCGTCTTATGGCCTCTGCCTGAACGGCGACGTGCAGTGGCTCCAACCCCAACAGTTTCTCCATCGCAGCCATTGGGGTGGTCGACATTGCACCTGTTACTCCTAAGCATGCCAGCCTCTGAAGTCTGTTCAGTGAATGCTGGGATGCTTTGGTTTGTGTTTTTGCCCACCACACGATTGCGGCGTATGTTACAATGGGTCTCACTATGGTTGTGTACACCCAGTGTACCATCCGTGGAGTGAGTCCCCAGGTTCTCCCGACTGTACGACGACAGGTCCACAGGGCCCTTATCGCTTTGTTAGCGGTTTTCTCCAGATGCTTCCCAAAGGTCAGCCTTTTATCTAGGCTTACCCCAAGGTACTTGACCGTGTCCGTCATCTGTATATTTTTTCCATACAAAACTAAGTCTTGTATGTTTCCGATGTCTTCTCTCTTTGTGAAGGGTACAATGGTTATTTTCGAAGGATTCACTTTGAGTCACCATTTTTGTTGCACCATTTTTCCACGGTGTTCAGTGTGTTCTGCATCAGAGATGCTATTGTGCTCCCGAACTTCCCTTGTACTATAATGACGATGTCATCCGCATATCCGATTACGCAGAATCCTTTGCTCTCAAGGAGTATCAGAAGTTCGTCCCCCACCAGACCCCACAGCCCAAGTGACAGTACACCTCCCTGCGGACATCCTCCAGTGACCCGCACCTTCTTTTCAACCTCATTGAGAGTTCCTATGACGTCCTGCATCGGAGCATTTTGTGGATCCATCTGCACGGCAGATCCTCCATTCCTTGCTCTCGCGTTGCTCGGGCAATTGATTCGAATGAGGTGTTGTCAAAAGCTTCCTATATGTCCAGAAAGCTTGCTGGCGCAATTTCTTTGCATTCAAGCGATTTTTCTGCTTATGAAGCTCAAGACAGTATCATTCAATCTGTATGACGCGTTTTATCTATGTCTTGTGAAAAGTTAGATGTCGCAGCTGTTCCTTAGGTGTCTTCGTGTCATTAAAACGTATTTTTACCTGTAAATAAGGGTGTATAAAAGTGTTATGACTGAATAAAGTGCTTTGCAATATGGCTTCCTAAGAGAATGTTTATGTTGCGATGTGTGTCGTACCTACTGTATACTGACGTTTGCTAGTTACTTACTCATGCCAAATAAATGTGCTCCTGGTTGCAAGGGAAATTACAATAATGGACCAAAAGTTCAAATGTTTAGTTTTCCCAAAGATAACGAACTACGGAAACAATGGATATCGGCTGTCCATGTGAAATATTTCATGCTAACAACAATAACAGAACAAGATTCTAGTAGTGGCCACGTAGTAAGTGTAAATTTTGTCAATTATTTTGAAATTACAACAAATGGGACCCAACATATTCTGTATTATAGTGACAATAATGCGCTCAATAGCAAAGCCATGGAACATTACATTTGCGGCCAGACGAGAGCTTTAGCTGAGATTGAGCCCCACCTAGAGTTCCGGCCAGTCCAAAGTGTCACCTATAATTGTTGCCGAAACGGCGAAGTGAAGTCGTGCTGGTGTCACCCAGAATTCATCCGGAAACCAAGATTATCCAACAACATTAAAATAGCACAAGTAAAGCGAGCGATGCAATCAAATAACTCGAAAATATTCTATCAATTTAGGATGTAAAAAAAGAACTTACTGGTGTTTCGATGGCGAAGGACATCTCGGATGTGCCTACTGTGGAGGTAGACGCCCAAGCCGGTCCTAAAGCTTTTCGAACTCGCTTGTTGGGCAAAATATTTTCCTTTCCTGCGGGTAGCACAACTGTCGGTTTCCGTTTGCCAGTCATGTAACCACTATCGTTCTGCAACACGGAGATTTCATCGGTCACAAATGCACGTTAAATACGAAGAATTTGCAAATAAACATTCAGCATTAAAAAGCAAAACCTCACCGTGATCATCATACTACTATCGGTCTCGTAGTTGGAAGTGTCCTGATCCTTCTTCATTATCTCGGTAATGTCCTCCAACCGCGTAGGTGTATCAGGTAAGTTGGCTATGGGACCGGATTTCTTCTCCAAATCAGCGTAGGCTTTCTTGAAAGGAGTGGGGGTACGGGGCGTGTCGGCAAATGTCGACATTCGTTTGTTTGGTGTTACAGCGTCCGAAGTACTCGCTTCAGACTCTGGCCTCTGGGGCAACCCATTAGGAGTACTCAGAGGACTATAATCTCGGGTCTGTAAGTGTTTGAATAATTTTAATCCTAATCAGATACTACACAAGCATTTTCAAGACTAACTATTACTTCAATCGTAGATAGAAATGTCGTTTCAATACAAGTCACAAATAAGAAAATTAAGAAAAATCTCTCCTTTCTTGGGTCGGTGCAGTTGGAGTTGAATAATTTCAACGAATTTATCACAAAAATACCTATTATTATACAAAAAGTCATTTTTAAGGGCTATGTTTTCTAGTAATATCTAATAATTTTAAAACATTTTTTTTTTAAACACAAAACAGTCACTTTATCTGACGCAACATCTTTGTTAATTATTTGATAATTATTAATAATTTGAAGAGAGGAACTATTATATAAAAAATCATTTTTAAGGGCTATATTTTCTAGTAATATCTAATAATTTAAAAATAGTTTTTTTATATAAAAATACATAAAACAGTCACTTTATCTGACTCAACATCTGTGTTAATTATTTGATAATTATTAATAATTTGGAGAGAGGTACTATTATATAAAAAATCATTTTTTAAGGGCTATATTTTCTGGTAATATCTATTAATTTAAAAATAGTTTTTTTATATAAAAAGAACATAAAACAGTTAGTCAATCTGACGCAACATCTGTGTTAATTATTTGATAATTATTAATAATTTGAAGAGAGGAATTATTATATAATAATTCATTTTTTAAGGGCTATATTTTCTAGTAATATCTAATAATTTAGAAATAGTTTTTTTATATAAAAAGAATATAAAACAGTCACTCAATCTGACGCAACTTCTGTGTTAATTATTTGATAATTATTAATAATTTGAAGAGAGGTATTATTATATAAAAAATCATTTTTTAAGGGCTATATTTTATAGTAATATCTAATAATTTAAAAATAGTTTTTTTATATAAAAAGAATATAGAACAGTTACTTTATCTGACGCAATATCTGTGTTAATTATTTGATAATTATTAATAATTTGAAGAGAGGTATTATTATATAAAAAATCATTTTTTAAGGGCTATATTTTCTAGTAATATCTAATAATTTAAAAATATTTTTTTTATATAAAAAGAACATAAAACAGTCACTTTATCTGACGCAACATCTGTGTTAATTATTTGATAATTATTAATAATTTGCAGAGAGGTATTATTAGATAAAAAATCATTTTTTAAGGGCTATATTTTCTAGTAATATCTAATAATTTAAAAATAGTTTTTTTTATATAAAAAGAACATAGAACAGTCACTTAATTTGACGCAACATCTGTGTTAAATATTTGATAATTATTAATAATTTGAAGAGAGGTATTATTATATAAAAAATCATTTTTAAGGGCTATATGTTCTAGTAATATCTAATAATTTAAAAAAAGTTTTTTTTTTTTAAAAGAACATAAAACAGTCACATTATCTGACGCAACATCTGTGTTAATTATTTGATAATTATTAATAATTTGAAGAGAGGAATACATAGAAAAAGTTTTAGTTCTGAATATTCTTCTACAGCAACCAATTTCTAGACAACAAATTTTGCAAATTAGAAAGAAATTTGGGCTTACCACAAACCCATTGAATGATATTTTGATACAACCTGGAAAATATGCATTTTTCGGCAGTAAAATGTTATTTGATACACAATTTTTCGTGTTGGGCAAATGCAATTTTATTTTCAGATCACTTTCTTGCTATTCTTTCAGGGGAGATAATTATTTTCAAAATAAATGTATATTTAAGCAAGAAATATGTTAATTGAACGAATTAAATATTTTTCCAGATATTCATATTATTTTAAATATTTAAGAAATTAGCGAGATAATTATTTTCAAAATTAATATTTTTAAGCAAGAAATGTTAATTGAACGAATTAAATATTTTTCCAGATACTCATATTATTTTGAATATTTAAAAATTCCAATGGAATTAGCGAGATAATTATTTTCAAAATTGATATTCTTAAGCATGAAATGTTAATTGAACGAATTGAATATTTTTCCAGATATTCATATTATTTTGAATATTTAAGAATTCCAATGGAATTAGCGAGATAATTATTTTCAAAATTATTATTTTTAAGCAAGAAATGTTAATTGAGCGAATTAAATATTTTTCCAGAAATTCATATTATTTTAAATATTTAAGAATTTCAATGGAATTAGCGAAACATTTTCAAAATTAATATTTTTAAGCAAGAAATGTTATTTGAACGAGTTAAATATTTCTCCAGATATTCATATTATTTAAAATATTTAAGAATTCCAATGGAACTATGTATAAAAAATTATTTTTTTAATAAAAATTCAAAAAATATTCTTAAAAAACAAACTATTGAAATTCTTTGAATTTACTATTATTGCTATCTGATGGCCGGAAAATGAGCATTCTCAATGTAATAATCCACAATGGAGAAAAAAATTCGGTTTTATTTATAAAAATTGCTACAAAAAATCCATAATTTTTACTATTTCCCTATGAATAAAATTATATAAATCCATGAATATATCTCAAAAACTGAGAGAAGTCTGCGACCTCTAGAATCGAGAGAAAATTGAATTACTTTCGAAACTGAAATTGAAAAGGAAACATGAAAAAAATTACATGCGAACTTACCGGTTTAAATGATCTGTCTCTACACGGGGTAGATGCTTGTAATGTGTATCGTTTCACAGGGGTAGAAGATAAAGCAACATCGAACGTCAGATTCGGACTGTTCAAAAATTGAGAAGGACTAAAAGGTAACTGTTTGATTGGCGAATGTCCCGATTTGAACGGCGTTTGTACCGTAGGTTTGGCACATTGGAAGATTATTCCAAATTCTTCAGGATCCTACCAAATAGCGAATATAAAAATTAATCGAATAAATCATAAATGATTTGACGTTTTCTGCTGATATATTTACGGAACAATACATACCTCTTCTTCCATCTTTATTCTAGTGTCTTCGATCTCATCCTCATCACTATCTTGTTTTCGTCGACCTTTTGCGTTTCTTCGTAAAATCGAAGGTGTCAAAGATCGCTGTATGGTATTTGTATTTAACACAGGTACTAATGAGCTTTGGCTGTAATTCGATGGCACTAATCCTGGAAAATATCATAATTCATTATTAATTCTATAGCAAACAATGAAAATGTTTCCCAGCTCCAGATCGTATAATTTCGCTTATCAAAATTTAAATTCAATTCGAAAAAAATGGAAAAGGTTCTATCCAAATTAACCGTTATTAACTTTCTGAATTTGGGCATTTCTCAATTACTTTAACAGTATGCCACGAAAAAATTCTTCATTTAAAATAATAATAGCTACTACCCCAACTAACTGTCAATTATTCTCATTTTCAACTGGTTGAAATATCAACGGTTTCTTCAAATAATCTCATTCCTCATACGTTTTTAACGAAATATTTTTATTAGCATTTTAATATGAACCAACAGAATATTTCTTTTGTTACGTTTTCGTATTATTTATTACATAACATAATAAATACTTTTTATTAGCATTTCAATATTAACCTAAAAAATATTATCCTTTGCAGATATGTTTTCGTATTATTTATTACATAATATAACATATATTTTATCAACGGTTTCTTCAAAAAATCTCATTCCTCATATATTTTTAACGAAATATTTTCAATATTAATATTAAGTAAGAAATGTTATTTGAACGAATTAAATATTTTTTCAGATATTCATATTATTCTAAATATTTAAGAATTCCAATGGAATAAGCGAGACAATTATTTTCAAAATTAATATTTTTAAGCAAGAAATGTTAATTGAACGAATTAAATATTTTTCCAGATATTCTCATTATTTTAAATATTTAAGAATTCGAATGGAATTAGCGAAATAATTATTTTCAAAATTAATATTTTTTAGCAAGAAATGTTAATTGAGCGAATTAAATATTTTTCCAGATATTCATATTATTTTAATAAATATTCAAGAATTCCATGGAATCAGCGAAATAATTATTTTCAAAATTGATATTTTTAAGCAAGAAATGTTATTTGAACGAGTTGAATATTTTTCCAGATATTCATATTATTTTAAATATTTTCAATTTTTATTAGCATTCTAATATGAACCAAAAATATTCTTCACAGATACGTTTTCATATTATTTATTACATAATATTATAACATAATAACGTAACTGTAAAGAATATTTTTTTGGTTCATATTAAAAGGCTAATAAAAATTGGAAATATTTCGATAAACATATATGAGTGAGATTTTTTTGAAGAAAATGTAGATTTTTTTGAAGAAAATGTTGATATAATATAATGTTATAATATATTATATTATATCAACATTTTCTTCAAAAAAATCTCACTCATATATGTTTATCGAAATATTTCCAATTTTATTAGCCTTTTAATATGAACCAAAAAAATATTCTCATTCCTCATATATTTTCAACGAAATCTTTTCATTTTTATTAGCATTTTAATATGAACCAACAAAATATTATTATTTACTGATACGTATTATTTATTTCATAAAATAATATATATTATAATAATGATTCTTGACCTATGTATGAATTATATGTAAATTCTCGGGAATAAATCACATTAACACATATGTCAACTATATTTTCGTCTTAACGTACGTTTCGTTCTCACGACCATCATCAGAAGACTAATTCACGTCACTAAAGTACGGGTTTCTTTAAACTAATTACGCACTGAGCGTCTTCATCGAATTAATATCAAATAGAAATGTCTACGTAGCTAACAACGAACGAAACACGAATAATTGAAAATGTAACACATGTGTTAAATATGTAAATATGTATTAGAAACATTACTGTGTAGTGGTTTTCATTTTCATTTTTAATTGAAATTAATGCGATGCGGTGCTCAGTGCTTGGTGCAATTAGTTTAAGGAACCCCGCGCTGTAGTTTTCAAACGCCTTCTGATGATGGTCGTCAGTCCGAAACCTACGTAAGGACGAAAATATAGTTAACATATGTGTTAATGTGACCTATTCCCAATAATTTACATATAATTATTTATTACCTGTTATAGTTTATACACTTACGAGAAATATTCGTATTGACATACTTTTAATATGAAAAAACTGAAATAATTATCAATTTGTAGTAATAACAAATTGCAATAACATGTTCCTGTCTTTATAAATTATAGTATATAAAGGATATCATGAATGATTTTCCTAATTCCGTGGATTGAAAAGTACTTTTATGATCATAACAGTATTTTTTTATTCGGTGCAGTTATAACTAAAAAATATCGTTATACAGGTCTACAAACAATTGGAAATAGCATGTTTTAGGCACAGAAGCTTTTTACGATAAAACAGCAGATTTTTTTATAATAAAATATCACGTTTTCATGTGTTATTATTATTTCAGTATACCTCCACAAGATATAATTTTTAAAATCCTCATTTTGAAGTCGAATCGACCTTATCCAATTTTCTATTTCACCAAAATCAATGGCTCAAAAAACACGACGATATTTAAATTTTATGATACAAATCATCTAATTGAAATGAGATTAGAACGTTAAATACTAACGACAGAATGAAAAGGAACTTACGTTTAATAAACATTCTGTTCTCAGTTGCTCCTTTCAAGGGACTCACGCCAGGGGACTGATATAATCCCATGTCGAACTCGGACATGGCCTCGTCATTTAAAGGAGTAAGCTTGACAGGACTGTATGGTTGTCCGTTATACACATTGATGTTGGCGTATGCAGGAAAGTGCGAAACGTCGTTATTGCTCTGTGTAGATTGAGGACGTGACGTATTCGTTTCGAAGTTGTTACTGACCATCGTACAATTCGCCGTAGGTGTCAGAGGACTTGGACTTGGTGTCGGTGCTCCTATGGAGAAACCACCTGCACTCGATTGGCTGCTTCCTTGGTCGTACATAAGATCCTAGAAAAAAATGTTGTAAGTTCGAATCATTCCCTATAGTCTATATGAATAGTTTCCTTTTGTATATAGTTCAGATATTCAGATTTTCCAACAATAAACCCTGCTTACCTCGCTGTACGACATGATTTCTTGCTTCAAACATTGCGTTTCCGGCGATTCGACATGAGGCATGTGACTGTGTCCATGATGGTGTTGATAATTGGAATGTCTAGTCTGACTTTTCCTGTTCTTTACCCTCCGACATTCGCCATCTTGTCTGATTTCAGATTCATATTTTCTACGCATCGTAGAATTCCAATGATTCTTAATTGCATTATCAGTCCTGCAGAAGGAAAAATGTTCAATTACAACAACACAACATACATAAAATCGACTTTGACCAAGCTGACTATTCTGTATTTTAATCATATATTTAATACTAATGGAAAAGGCTGCCACTGCACATATGCGCCCTTCGCGCATTCCAAATGTTGCAGGTTGCAGTAGATTTGTCAAAATATAAGCATACATTCAAGCTAGCAAATATACATAATTGGTACACGGTACAATTAGGAGAGACTTCTCTCTCACGCTTTAATATAGAAGGAGTATTAAATATGTGAGTTGAATAATGCGAATCCCTTAAAAAAGGGAAATTTGTAGAATGTTATGGCCATTACAATGATGTTTTAGATTTAATTAAGTAAATTCAGTTTTCAAAAGAACTGAGATTTTTCATTTTAGAAATCCGTTAATAATGTCATTTTTCAAAGCATTGTAAACTCATAAAATTTTTGAAAATATACGCAAACAAAATCTTCTCATGGTCACTTGTTTCTATGATACGACCCAGAAGCTTTTCTTTTACATAAGGACGTACGTACTAACTTCCAACATAGGAGCATTATAAAAATTGGAAATGCTCCAAATGATAGCCGGATTAATTTAATGTATCTAGTTAATAAGTAATAAATTTTACCTCAAAGTATAATTATTATGATATTTACCTTCCAGGCAATAATTTCGCTATTTTCGCCCACTGATTACCAAGCAGTTGATGCGCCTGGTATATAGTTTTGTCCTCTTCTTCGGTCCAAGCACTTTTCTTAATGTGTGGATTCAGATGATTGTGCCATCGTTCCCGACATTGCTTTCCGATGCGGCCTTTCAAGTGCCGCGCTATAAGTGTCCATTTCTTCGCGCCGTATTTACTAACCAGTTCGATGACTTTCTCGTCTTCCTGGAAGGAAAATAAATCTTCAGCAAAACAAACTACCTGACATAAATATATCTGTCTGTGAAGACGACGTTAAACATCGACATAATGTTGTTAAAAAACAATGAAACAGTATATTTGTCAATCTACAAATACAATCTGTTGCTTTGTTTTAATTTAGAAAAAGTGGACTGGTCGTCAAATCCATTCCATAGCCAGGCTTGATGTAATAATAAACTCTGGCTCACCGTAGACATTGCAAATTATTATAAAAGAATGATCTCATTCTGTGATGATCTCATTCTGTGATTTGTTCAGTTTCCATTGGTATAAAAGTTTTCATCAAATTGAATATATTTCTCAGGATATTCAACATATCATTACACTAAGTGGAGAGGTTTTAGCGATAAATGTGGTATTCCCTCAATGTATAGAGTAATTCGTTTATACACTTTTGCATCAACTAAAAGGTATGCAGTAAGTATGATTACTATTAAAAAAAATATTTTCGATCCACCCAACTATTTATTTCAGACTTTTTTTGATACTTAATCTTTTTTCATCCCAGATTTTGCTCGAAAAAAGTGCTTGCCCATTATGGCAAATTAATTTATTTTTCAATTATCTTATTTTTGTACCATTCAATTATTAATTTATTCATGTCATTTTGTACTGATAATGTAGGGTCAGATGTCTTGTGATGATACAATTAGTTTTAAGAAATCACGGTTTAGACATTGTTACATCTTCTGATGGTGGTCGTGAGACCGAAACCTACGTAAAGACGAAAATAATAAGCATATGTGTTAGTGTGACCTATTTCCCGAGAATTTATACAGGGTGAGTCAGTTTTGTGTAGACAAACTTTAACAGGAGATAGAACAGATGTTTTTAAGGAGAAAAGTACCTATAAACATATGTCGTAGAAGGCTTCCTTTTCGAGATACAGGGTGTTGAAATTGAAAAAAAAATTTCGTTTTTTGCGAATATCTCCGGAACCGTTTATCGTACAAAAAAACAGCTTTTGTGAGCATTTTCTACTCATAGTAAGCTATGTTCTGTGCGATAAAAAAAAAGTTTTTTACTCTTAATTGGTGAAGATTTTGAAGTTTGAAGGGGTAGTGGGTGTTTTTCTCCCCAACTTCTACGCCACTAAGAAAAGTACGGTTTTGAGACAACCATTTGAACCGCCAATGTTTTCTACACAATAAAGGTAGGTACTCTTGGTCATAAGCTCTAAAGTTGACCATTTTCGAGAAAAATCAACTTTTGTGTTGAAAAACATGGTCAATTCTTACTAATTGAACAAAATTTATTCAAACGTTAGAACAAGTAACAAAACCAAAAAATTGACCATGTTTTTCAACATAAAAGTTGATTTTTCTCGAAAACGGTCAACTTTAGAGCTTATGACAAGGTACCTTTTTTGTGTAGAAAACATTGGCGGTTCAAATGGTTGTCTCAAAACCGTACTTTTTCCAGTGGCGTAGAAGTTGGGGAGAAAAACACCAACTACCCCTTCAAAATCTTCACCAATTATGACAAAAAAAAAATTTTTATCGCACAGAACATAGCTTACTATGAGAAGAAAATGCTTGGGAAAGCTGTTTTCTGTACGATAAACGGTTCCGGAGATATTCGCAAAAAACGACATTTTTTTATCAGCTTCAACACCCTACTCAAAAACTCGTCTGTGCATATATGTTATTAGGAATTTTTTTCTCAAAATCAAATTTTCTATCGACTGTTGAAGTTCTCCGACTAAAACCTGGGACACCCTGTATAATATATGATATTATGTAACATTTTTTGTATTCTCCATTGAAAGATCGATAGTGTATACTAGAAAAAGCACTAGATCCTTGCGGCACGCCTTGATTCATATTTTTGATGGAGCTAAGTTTATTTTTAATTTTTGTTTTCTATTTGATAGGTTTGCATAGAATTGGCCTCTGACCCTAATGTTGTCTAATTTAATTAGCAATGAAAAGTGTGTCAAAGTATTTTGCTTTTTTTATCTTAGATTTTTTCGGTACTTTTCCCTTCCCTAAAAACAAATTGCAAGTTTGCTGATAAGTTGTCATCAGTCTGTTTTAATTACTTTTCAACCATTTCCTTATCTCCAGCTTTAAAATCTGGGGTAACTATAGACTCTTAAACGTAAAATGAGCATATTATATTTCACTATCTAGCAATATTCCCATCTAAAAACCAATTAAAGGCGCCAATGGTACTCATGCGGATAATAAGAACATAATTCACACATAGATAATGTCATGAAAAAGTGGGTATATTATGATGTTGATATAAACAAAACCAAGACGTGTGGGCGAAACCATTAAGAAGATTAAATACAGTCATAATTAGTGGAGAATAGGATGTGTAGCATTACTTGAGAGCAACGTGACCAAGTCACCTAATTCACTGAAACAAATTCACACGAGTATTCCCATAGTTTCAACGGAAGAACCAATATGGAAGTCATAGTTCACGGATTTCGGGGTGAACATCTGTTAAGTCCGCAAAACTAAACACGTAGACGTATCGATGTTTGTTTATGGAAAGTGCCGAAAATAAACCAGATGACGGGGTGCCGGTCAACCTTTACTTCATAAAATGCAGTATGTTTGTGTAGTAGTAGCATTTAGTTCCAATGAATAACGATTGTGTGAATTTATACAAAAACATTCAGTTCACTGTACTCTACCGTTTTCATTTCGAGATAATCATTATAGTATTCCACACATGCGTCGATTTACATCTTTCCCCATATAGTCTATGGAAAATTATGTAAAATCATTAAAACGAATATTTGTGTTCCGACTCGTAATTTCCATAAATATACGAACTATGTCCTTTCATACCTTCCATCTCACGAACTAATACCGTTATGTCTCATTTATTACATGAAGATTTTGTCTTAAGCTTCGAACAAAAAAAGCAGCAGGGTTGCAAGATTATTGTTTAGAAACATTGAGAACCTTTATATTGAACGTAGATCCAAAAACTGCGTTTGTAATGAGAGCAATTAAAACGGCGCAAAGAATTTTTCTAAGATAACCACCAGACACGAAATAAAAGAATGGTAGTAATAAATTAAATCTTTTTAAATGTTATCTCTATGACAGAAACCAGCAAGTAAAAGTTGGCGATGCCATTAGTAATATTAAAGCAATAAATATTGGTCTACCCCAAGGCACAATTATAGGTCCAACGCTATTTCTGATATTTGTTAATAAACCAACACTCCATAATTCTTTCATAGACAGTTGATACGGTGTTAATATGATCCGCAAGATCTTGGGATCGAGTACGACAAATATCGAAAGAAGCTATTAATATTGTGAAATCTTTGTTAGATATAAACCAAATACTTGGTTTTTCGCCAACCGATACTGGTCTACCGAATAACTTAGAACCTCTAATTTTAAATGACACCACTGATATTGTGCAAAATACCTCTATAATAAAATATTTGGGCGTTTATATAGATCAACATCTCAAGTGGTCAACACATGTTGATTATTTAAACAAAAAATCAGAAGATTAATATATACATTTTGTGAACTACGAAATATTCTAATCGAGAAAATTCTGTTGATGACTTACAACAGTTTGGTTGCATCCTTAGTTAGATATGGCATAAGCATTTGGGGCTCAGCTTATTATAATGTCTTAAAGCCCCTACAAATAACTCAAAATGATATATTGCGGGCAATTTTTCGAAAAGAGAGCAGAAAAAGTGCAAAACCTCTTTTTATTGAAAATAGTATATTAAACATAACAGGCCTGAACATGCTGAAATACATTCATAACAGTGTCCATTTTTCCAAGATGAAACTAGAACAAATTTTAATGATCATTTAACAACGAAGATTTTGGTAAAACTATATGTCAAAAAAGTTTTAAATATAATGGAGTAAAATTATAAAATATGTTAGCCTTTCAAATAAAATTGATACCAAAATATAAATTCAAATTTCACTTTAAAAAATTTATCATTGAAAATTTCTCTTAATAGCATGAAAAAAAAAAGATATCAGTGTTATTGTTATTTTTATTTTTAATAGGATCTCATTGTAATGATTAATCAGTAGATCATCTTTAATAGCTTTTGAACTAAGCAGATGATTGACTACATTTCAGATTTGACATTTTCAACGACATCTATATGGTATATCTATAGGATTTTAGTTTATGTTAGCTTAGTTTAGCTTTACTTACTAGGAATTATCTTTATTTTCATAGCTGCTTGACACAATACGAGTACGCTCAGGTGTCCTATGAACATTTTATTACACTAATGTATGATTCATGTGAGCAGTAATAAATAAATAAAAAAAAATCCGTTCTCGATAAAAACCAAACAAAACAAGAAGTTGTACATTATTTTGAATAAAAATGTTTATACGATCTATTGGTCGTATTTGCCGATCGCTTTAATTTAAAGTGGAGAAAATAGGAACTGTAATGTAATTCTGACATCCATTTTTTTAATGAAATTACGGTATTTTATTGGACCGTAAGAACAATCGTGTTTTTCTGGTTAGAAATATATATCACACGTATACATTCAACCAGCAGAAGTATCCGAAATTCTCATTTTAAGATTCAAGTAACCTCATCGATGTGACGATCTATTTTATGTCTTTATTCTGCGCAAGAAGTCCTAGACTTCTTGATTCTGTGGTTATATTATAGTGTGAATAATTATTGCGAAAGCCAACCTGGCAGCAGGTGTCAGTATAAAACAGGGAATAGTAAAATACATTATGTAGACTAGTTTGAACTGAGGCAGAAGAAACTGCCTCTCACATCCTGTTGGAATTCCCTGCATAGACATCCCTCAGGCACCGTCACTCACGGAGAATCAGAACTTATGGAAGCCAGCGTCGTTGGCAATATTCTGGGTTTCTGGCGGGCCACAAACCTGCTAGAATAGAATTGGCTTCTGAACACACATTTGGGGGCTACGATCTCCTCACCTCAAAATAATGATGATGAACGACGAGGAAAGTCACGTGATCAATTGACCACAGCATTTTTCATATAGTGAAGTATTGAATAACTCCCAAACACTTAAAAAAATAGAATGAATGAATAAAAGTGGCTATCAATAAACAAACAAGAACCTCATGTTTTGATCTGAACCTCCATAGAGATGATCTTAGTCAATCTCGTCATGCATGGCAGTGATGAAAACGATTGATCAAGTCTCTTAGTGGGAAAGTGCATTTTTATGTCTGTCTGTATTCAACAATTTGATTTTGTAGAATCAACAAAGATACTCATTAATTGGTTCAAACTTGGATAAAATATTATGCTATGAATTCCTCATAGCGTAGTTCAGTTTCTTTAATGAAGAGTGCTGACATATTATCTTATGAAAAGTTGATATTGACAAATTCTGAGAACTTCTCTCATCCTATGACTGTTATGGTGAATAATAATTGTATCTACTGACAAGGAATCGGTCTTCAACATTGAAACTTGTAACATTTCTGTAATTCCGATTTTATGTAATTATGTACTCAAAACTTCAAAAAGTAACTTTAACAATAATTATTAAATACAATGTATATAGAGAGTTGCATGTATAAGTTGCATTATATTAAATTATCAATCTAAAATGGATTGAAAGTCAAATATGGATTTACGACAGCTGGTTTTTATCTATAGCCTTGAACGACGAAATACAACGCATATATTAAAATTATTCATAATTAACTAAAGGTGATGAAAAACTGTGTCTCATAATATAGTCTTCAAGTTAAAGAGTTTGAACAAATTAATATATGGATGAACGGTCATATAATAGAGGGAAGATTTTATACAAAAACGTGGCTATTCAGTAAAATATCAAAACTTTCCACATTCTACAAAAACACGAAATACTATAAATAGTCAGATATACACGAGGGTTGGATAGTAAGACCTTGCAAAACAATAGAATAGCTCATTATTTAGGGTTAATTCATTTTTATTGTACAACTTAGTCTCATTTTAGCTCTATTCACCTAGGTTTTTCCCAACTTTTTCAAACCAGCCAAAACATTTTTTTCAGAAGGGCTTCAAAATAATCTTTTTGTAATGCCCCTCTCGTTCGACGTAGGTGTGCGAAATTGAAGAGTTCTAGTGTGATTCAAATAGTTTAGCAAAAAAAAAGAGAGAATTACGAAACTTAAATTTGCACGCCAACAAATTTAGGAGATTTCAAAAAAGTAATTATAGGGATTGAAAAAATTGTATTTTTGCCGCTCTGATTAGTTTCGGGAAGTGATCAAGATCTGTTTAATATTGAGATAAGATAAAGCAAAAAGTGTATTTTTCAAATCATTTTCTCCGCGTGAATTTTTGAAGTGCAATTTGTTTTTCTAAATTTTTTAAATAACCTGGTGAGCACTCTAGAACTTTTCAACCGCAATTCAATACTCTAGTTTGTAGTTTTTTTCCAACTATTTGAAACGTCCCGCCAACTTCACACACCTCCTCGACGCGAATCTTCTTCCGGCGGACCATTTCGTCGCAGGGGGCAAATCTGGCGAATACAGTGAATGCATTTTCACCACCCAGCACCCGTGAATTGTCTTGCTGGAAGGAGTACTTTCTTTTTAACCAAATCCTCAATTTTTTCGCTTAACAAGTCCAATAACTGTAGTAACGTATTTTTCCAGTAGTCAATTAGAATTTTTCCGTGCGCATCACAGAACAACGTGGCCATCACCTTGAAGAGTGTAGTGGTGGATCCATGATTCATCGACCAACCATTCAATGAACCATACGATTCTGTTTAATCTCCACTGTTAGCAAACGCGGCACCCACCTTGCCGATATCTTTAGTATACCCAATTTTGAGTGCAAAATTTAAACCGTTGAGCCTTGTGTGCCTGTGGCTTCAACAGTTCGCGCAATTTGACCGTCATATGGTGGATTTTGTCCATCATTTCTGGTATAGTCACCTTAAGTAGACGTGCCGATCGATGATTCATCCAATTGTAAACAGTTTTAAATCACTGCCCGAAAATAAAAGTTGTTTTGCGATTGTTGAAACGTAGAATCTTCTTTTATGATATCCATGCATACTTGTGATCTTCAACTGAAGATGGAAACGTTTCAATAATGACTTGTTTCTACATTAATTCGATTCAACCTAATTGATAATCGTTATATAAATAGCAAATTTTAGACACACTTTAACCCTTTGACTGACAGCTAAAGCGCTTCAACTAAACAAACATTTCCGCTATAAGCTCGCTGTTACTAATTTTATCAGAATTGTGATAAAATTAATGCGATGCAATACAGGTTAAATAGAACGGTCATAAGTAGCTATCTGCTACGAAGGTTAAATCGTAAGTCCTTCCGTTAATTTGTTTGTTATCAATTTCCCATTGCCAAACGAAAACATTTGATATTATGCTATTTCCGCAATCAGTACACTAAAGCAGACCTAATAAATTATAAAAGAGTTCACACTGTGGATATAATATAACACTATAGATAAGAAATAATCACCCTTATCCACTAAAAATACTATTAAAGTACTGAGAACTTTTCGGCTACCAAGTAGCCATCATCAGAGTTTACTAAGATGATGGATAAGAGAAAGAGTGATTATTCCTTATCTATAGTGTTGAATCAGCCCTCTCATCATTATTTGTTTGTTAAGTAATGAAGAACCATTGGTTTTTTGATTTAACTATTTTCAACTAGACCGGAATTGGTTACTATAGTACTTTAATAGTATTTTTATGGATAAGAGTAATTATTTGTTATCCTTCGTGTTAAATCAGACCTTTCATCGTTATTTGTTTGTTAAGTAATGAAGAACCATTGGTTTTTTGATTTTAATATTTTCAACTAGACCGGAATTGGTTACTATAGTACTTTAATAGTATTTTTATGGATAAGAGTAATTATTTGTTATCCTTCGTGTTAAATCAGACCTTTCATCGTTATTTGTTTGTTAAGTAATGAAGAACCATTGGTTTTTTGATTTTAATATTTTCAACTAGACCGGAATTGGTTCCTATGATGAAGGCTACTTGATAGCCGAAAGGTTCTCAGTACTTTAATAGTATTTGTGGATAAAGAAAGAGTGATTATTCCTTATCTATAGTGTTAAATCAGATCTCTCATCCATTATTTGTTTCTTAATTAATGAAGAACCATTGGTTTTTAAATTTAACTATTCTCAACTAGACCAGAATTGGTTACTATAGTACTTTAATAGAATTTTTATGGATAAGAGTAATTATTTGTTATCTATAGTGTTAAATCAGACCTCTCATCGTTATTTGTTTGTTAAGTATTGAAGAACCATTGGTTTTTTGATTTTAATATTTTCAACTAGACCGGAATTGGTTACTATGATGAAGGCTACTTGATAGCCGAAAGGTTCTCAGTACTTTAATAGTATTTGTGGATAAGAGAAAGAGTGATTATTCCTTATCTGTAGTGTTAAATCAGATCTCTCATCATTATTTGTTTCTTAAGTAATGAATAACCATTGGTTTTTTGATTTAACTATTTTCAACTAGACCAGAATTGGTTACTATAGTACTTTAATAGTATTTTTATGAATAAGAGTAATTATTTTTTATCTATAGTGTTAAATCAGACCCCTCATCATTATTTGTTTGTTGAGTAATGAATAACCATTGGTTTTTTGATTTAACTATTTTCAACTAGACCGGAATTGGTTACTATAATACTTTAATAGTATTTTTATGGATAAGAGTAATTATTTGTTATCTATAGTGTTAAATCAGACCTCTCATCGTTATTTGTTTGTTAACTATTGAAGAACCATTGGTTTTTTGATTTTAATATTTTCAACTAGACCGGAATTGGTTACTATGATGAAGGCTACTTCATAGCCGAAAGGTTCTCAGTACTTTAATAGTATTTGTGGATAAGAGAAAGAGTGATTATTCCTTATTTGTAGTGTTAAATCAGATCTATCATCATTATTTGTTTCTTAAGTAATGAAGAACCATTGGTTTTTTGATTTAACTATTTTCAACTAGACCGGAATTGGTTACTATAATACTTTAATAGTATTTTTATGGATAAGAGTAATTATTTGTTATCCTTCGTGTTAAATCAGACCTTTCATCGTTATTTGTTTGTTAAGTAATGAAGAACCATTGGTTTTTTGATTTTAATATTTTCAACTAGATCGGAATTGATTACTATGATGAAGGCTACTTGATAGCCGAAAGGTTCTCAGTACTTTAATAGTATTTGTGGATAAAGAAAGAGTGATTATTCCTTATCTATAGTGTTAAATCAGATCTCTCATCCATTATTTGTTTCTTAATTAATGAAGAACCATTGGTTTTTAAATTTAACTATTCTCAACTAGACCAGAATTGGTTACTATAGTACTTTAATAGAATTTTTATGGATAAGAGTAATTATTTGTTATCTATAGTGTTAAATCAGACCTCTCATCGTTATTTGTTTGTTAAGTATTGAAGAACCATTGGTTTTTTGATTTTAATATTTTCAACTAGACCGGAATTGGTTACTATAGTACTTTAATAGTATTTTTATGGATAAGAGTAATTATTTGTTATCCTTCGTGTTAAATCAGACCTTTCATCGTTATTTGTTTGTTAAGTAATGAAGAACCATTGGTTTTTTGATTTTAATATTTTCAACTAGACCGGAATTGGTTCCTATGATGAAGGCTACTTGATAGCCGAAAGGTTCTCAGTACTTTAATAGTATTTGTGGATAAAGAAATAGTGATTATTCCTTATCTATAGTGTTAAATCAGATCTCTCATCCATTATTTGTTTCTTAATTAATGAAGAACCATTGGTTTTTAAATTTAACTATTCTCAACTAGACCAGAATTGGTTACTATAGTACTTTAATAGAATTTTTATGGATAAGAGTAATTATTTGTTATCTATAGTGTTAAATCAGACCTCTCATCGTTATTTGTTTGTTAAGTATTGAAGAACCATTGGTTTTTTGATTTTAATATTTTCAACTAGACCGGAATTGGTTACTATGATGAAGGCTACTTGATAGCCGAAAGGTTCTCAGTACTTTAATAGTATTTGTGGATAAGAGAAAGAGTGATTATTCCTTATCTGTAGTGTTAAATCAGATCTCTCATCATTATTTGTTTCTTAAGTAATGAATAACCATTGGTTTTTTGATTTAACTATTTTCAACTAGACCAGAATTGGTTACTATAGTACTTTAATAGTATTTTTATGAATAAGAGTAATTATTTTTTATCTATAGTGTTAAATCAGACCCCTCATCATTATTTGTTTGTTGAGTAATGAATAACCATTGGTTTTTTGATTTAACTATTTTCAACTAGACCGGAATTGGTTACTATAATACTTTAATAGTATTTTTATGGATAAGAGTAATTATTTGTTATCTATAGTGTTAAATCAGACCTCTCATCGTTATTTGTTTGTTAACTATTGAAGAACCATTGGTTTTTTGATTTTAATATTTTCAACTAGACCGGAATTGGTTACTATGATGAAGGCTACTTCATAGCCGAAAGGTTCTCAGTACTTTAATAGTATTTGTGGATAAGAGAAAGAGTGATTATTCCTTATTTGTAGTGTTAAATCAGATCTATCATCATTATTTGTTTCTTAAGTAATGAAGAACCATTGGTTTTTTGATTTAACTATTTTCAACTAGACCGGAATTGGTTACTATAATACTTTAATAGTATTTTTATGGATAAGAGTAATTATTTGTTATCCTTCGTGTTAAATCAGACCTTTCATCGTTATTTGTTTGTTAAGTAATGAAGAACCATTGGTTTTTTGATTTTAATATTTTCAACTAGATCGGAATTGGTTACTATGATGAAGGCTACTTGATAGCCGAAAGGTTCTCAGTACTTTAATAGTATTTGTGGATAAAGAAAGAGTGATTATTCCTTATCTATAGTGTTAAATCAGATCTCTCATCCATTATTTGTTTCTTAATTAATGAAGAACCATTGGTTTTTAAATTTAACTATTCTCAACTAGACCAGAATTGGTTACTATAGTACTTTAATAGAATTTTTATGGATAAGAGTAATTATTTGTTATCTATAGTGTTAAATCAGACCTCTCATCGTTATTTGTTTGTTAAGTATTGAAGAACCATTGGTTTTTTGATTTTAATATTTTCAACTAGACCGGAATTGGTTACTATGATGAAGGCTACTTGATAGCCGAAAGGTTCTCAGTACTTTAATAGTATTTGTGGATAAGAGAAAGAGTGATTATTCCTTATCTGTAGTGTTAAATCAGATCTCTCATCATTATTTGTTTCTTAAGTAATGAATAACCATTGGTTTTTTGATTTAACTATTTTCAACTAGACCAGAATTGGTTACTATAGTACTTTAATAGTATTTTTATGAATAAGAGTAATTATTTTTTATCTATAGTGTTAAATCAGACCCCTCATCATTATTTGTTTGTTGAGTAATGAATAACCATTGGTTTTTTGATTTAACTATTTTCAACTAGACCGGAATTGGTTACTATAATACTTTAATAGTATTTTTATGGATAAGAGTAATTATTTGTTATCTATAGTGTTAAATCAGACCTCTCATCGTTATTTGTTTGTTAACTATTGAAGAACCATTGGTTTTTTGATTTTAATATTTTCAACTAGACCGGAATTGGTTACTATGATGAAGGCTACTTCATAGCCGAAAGGTTCTCAGTACTTTAATAGTATTTGTGGATAAGAGAAAGAGTGATTATTCCTTATTTGTAGTGTTAAATCAGATCTATCATCATTATTTGTTTCTTAAGTAATGAAGAACCATTGGTTTTTTGATTTAACTATTTTCAACTAGACCGGAATTGGTTACTATAATACTTTAATAGTATTTTTATGGATAAGAGTAATTATTTGTTATCCTTCGTGTTAAATCAGACCTTTCATCGTTATTTGTTTGTTAAGTAATGAAGAACCATTGGTTTTTTGATTTTAATATTTTCAACTAGATCGGAATTGGTTACTATGATGAAGGCTACTTGATAGCCGAAAGGTTCTCAGTACTTTAATAGTATTTGTGGATAAAGAAAGAGTGATTATTCCTTATCTATAGTGTTAAATCAGATCTCTCATCCATTATTTGTTTCTTAATTAATGAAGAACCATTGGTTTTTTAATTTAACTATTCTCAACTAGACCAGAATTGGTTACTATAGTACTTTAATAGAATTTTTATGGATAAGAGTAATTATTTGTTATCCTTCGTGTTAAATCAGACCTTTCATCGTTATTTGTTTGTTAAGTAATGAAGAACCATTGGTTTTTTGATTTTAATATTTTCAACTAGACCGGAATTGGTTACTATGATGAACGCTACTTGATAGCCGAAAGGTTCTCAGTACTTTAATAGTATTTGTGGATAAAGAAAGAGTGATTATTCCTTATCTATAGTGTTAAATCAGATCTCTCATCCATTATTTGTTTCTTAATTAATGAAGAACCATTGGTTTTTTAATTTAACTATTCTCAACTAGACCAGAATTGGTTACTATAGTACTTTAATAGAATTTTTATGGATAAGAGTAATTATTTGTTATCCTTCGTGTTAAATCAGACCTTTCATCGTTATTTGTTTGTTAAGTAATGAAGAACCATTGGTTTTTTGATTTTAATATTTTCAACTAGACCGGAATTGGTTACTATGATGAAGGCTACTTCATAGCCGAAAGGTTCTCAGTACTTTAATAGTATTTGTGGATAAGAGAAAGAGTGATTATTCCTTATTTGTAGTGTTAAATCAGATCTATCATCATTATTTGTTTCTTAAGTAATGAAGAACCATTGGTTTTTTGATTTAACTATTTTCAACTAGACCGGAATTGGTTACTATAATACTTTAATAGTATTTTTATGGATAAGAGTAATTATTTGTTATCCTTCGTGTTAAATCAGACCTTTCATCGTTATTTGTTTGTTAAGTAATGAAGAACCATTGGTTTTTTGATTTTAATATTTTCAACTAGACCGGAATTGGTTACTATGATGAAGGCTACTTGATAGCCGAAAGGTTCTCAGTACTTTAATAGTATTTGTGGATAAAGAAAGAGTGATTATTCCTTATCTATAGTGTTAAATCAGATCTCTCATCCATTATTTGTTTCTTAATTAATGAAGAACCATTGGTTTTTTAATTTAACTATTCTCAACTAGACCAGAATTGGTTACTATAGTACTTTAATAGTATTTTTATGGATAAGAGTAATTATTTGTTATCCTTCGTGTTAAATCAGACCTTTCATCGTTATTTGTTTGTTAAGTAATGAAGAACCATTGGTTTTTTGATTTTAATATTTTCAACTAGACCGGAATTGGTTACTATGATGAAGGCTACTTCATAGCCGAAAGGTTCTCAGTACTTTAATAGTATTTGTGGATAAGAGAAAGAGTGATTATTCCTTATTTGTAGTGTTAAATCAGATCTATCATCATTATTTGTTTCTTAAGTAATGAAGAACCATTGGTTTTTTGATTTAACTATTTTCAACTAGACCGGAATTGGTTACTATAATACTTTAATAGTATTTTTATGGATAAGAGTAATTATTTGTTATCCTTCGTGTTAAATCAGACCTTTCATCGTTATTTGTTTGTTAAGTAATGAAGAACCATTGGTTTTTTGATTTTAATATTTTCAACTAGACCGGAATTGGTTACTATGATGAAGGCTACTTGATAGCCGAAAGGTTCTCAGTACTTTAATAGTATTTGTGGATAAAGAAAGAGTGATTATTCCTTATCTATAGTGTTAAATCAGATCTCTCATCCATTATTTGTTTCTTAATTAATGAAGAACCATTGGTTTTTTAATTTAACTATTCTCAACTAGACCAGAATTGGTTACTATAGTACTTTAATAGTATTTTTATGAATAAGAGTAATTATTTTTTATCTATAGTGTTAAATCAGACCTCTCATCGTTATTTGTTTGTTAAGTATTGAAGAACCATTGGTTTTTTGATTTTAATATTTTCAACTAGACCGGAATTGGTTACTATGATGAAGGCTACTTGATAGCCGGAAGGTTCTCAGTACTTTAATAGTATTTGTGGATAAGAGAAAGAGTGATTATTCCTTATCTGTAGTGTTAAATCAGATCTCTCATCATTATTTGTTTCTTAAGTAATGAATAACCATTGGTTTTTTGATTTAACTATTTTCAACTAGAACAGAATTGGTTACTATAGTACTTTAATAGTATTTTTATGAATAAGAGTAATTATTTTTTATCTATAGTGTTAAATCAGACCTCTCATCGTTATTTGTTTGTTAAGTATTGAAGAACCATTGGTTTTTTGATTTTAATATTTTCAACTAGACCGGAATTGGTTACTATGATGAAGGCTACTTCATAGCCGAAAGGTTCTCAGTACTTTAATAGTATTTGTGGATAAGAGAAAGAGTGATTATTCCTTATTTGTAGTGTCTATCATCATTATTTGTTTCTTAAGTAATGAAGAACCATTGGTTTTTTGATTTAACTATTTTCAACTAGACCGGAATTGGTTACTATAATTCTTTAATAGTATTTTTATGGATAAGAGTAATTATTTGTTATCCTTCGTGTTAAATCAGACCTTTCATCGTTATTTGTTTGTTAAGTAATGAAGAACCATTGGTTTTTTGATTTTAATATTTTCAACTAGACCGGAATTGGTTACTATGATGAAGGCTACTTGATAGCCGAAAGGTTCTCAGTACTTTAATAGTATTTGTGGATAAAGAAAGAGTGATTATTCCTTATCTATAGTGTTAAATCAGATCTCTCATCCATTATTTGTTTCTTAATTAATGAAGAACTATTGGTTTTTTAATTTAACTATTCTCAACTAGACCAGAATTGGTTACTATAGTACTTTAATAGTATTTTTATGAATAAGAGTAATTATTTTTTATCTATAGTGTTAAATCAGACCTCTCATCGTTATTTGTTTGTTAAGTATTGAAGAACCATTGGTTTTTTGATTTTAATATTTTCAACTAGACCGGAATTGGTTACTATGATGAAGGCTACTTGATAGCCGGAAGGTTCTCAGTACTTTAATAGTATTTGTGGATAAGAGAAAGAGTGATTATTCCTTATCTGTAGTGTTAAATCAGATCTCTCATCATTATTTGTTTCTTAAGTAATGAATAACCATTGGTTTTTTGATTTAACTATTTTCAACTAGACCAGAATTGGTTACTATAGTACTTTAATAGTATTTTTATGAATAAGAGTAATTATTTTTTATCTATAGTGTTAAATCAGACCTCTCATCGTTATTTGTTTGTTAAGTATTGAAGAACCATTGGTTTTTTGATTTTAATATTTTCAACTAGACCGGAATTGGTTACTATGATGAAGGCTACTTGATAGCCGGAAGGTTCTCAGTACTTTAATAGTATTTGTGGATAAGAGAAAGAGTGATTATTCCTTATCTGTAGTGTTAAATCAGATCTCTCATCATTATTTGTTTCTTAAGTAATGAATAACCATTGGTTTTTTGATTTAACTATTTTCAACTAGACCGGAATTGGTTACTATGATGAAGGCTACTTGATAGCCGAAAGGTTCTCAGTACTTTAATAGTATTTGTGGATAAAGAAAGAGTGATTATTCCTTATCTATAGTGTTAAATCAGATCTCTCATCCATTATTTGTTTCTTAATTAATGAAGAACCATTGGTTTTTTAATTTAACTATTCTCAACTAGACCAGAATTGGTTACTATAGTACTTTAATAGTATTTTTATGAATAAGAGTAATTATTTTTTATCTATAGTGTTAAATCAGACCTCTCATCGTTATTTGTTTGTTAAGTATTGAAGAACCATTGGTTTTTTGATTTTAATATTTTCAACTAGACCGGAATTGGTTACTATGATGAAGGCTACTTGATAGCCGGAAGGTTCTCAGTACTTTAATAGTATTTGTGGATAAGAGAAAGAGTGATTATTCCTTATCTGTAGTGTTAAATCAGATCTCTCATCATTATTTGTTTCTTAAGTAATGAATAACCATTGGTTTTTTGATTTAACTATTTTCAACTAGACCAGAATTGGTTACTATAGTACTTTAATAGTATTTTTATGAATAAGAGTAATTAGTTTTTATCTATAGTGTTAAATCAGACCTCTCATCGTTATTTGTTTGTTAAGTATTGAAGAACCATTGGTTTTTTGATTTTAATATTTTCAACTAGACCGGAATTGGTTACTATGATGAAGGCTACTTGATAGCCGGAAGGTTCTCAGTACTTTAATAGTATTTGTGGATAAGAGAAAGAGTGATTATTCCTTATCTGTAGTGTTAAATCAGATCTCTCATCATTATTTGTTTCTTAAGTAATGAATAACCATTGGTTTTTTGATTTTAATATTTTCAACTAGACCGGAATTGGTTACTATGATGAAGGCTACTTGATAGCCGAAAGGTTCTCAGTACTTTAATAGTATTTGTGGATAAAGAAAGAGTGATTATTCCTTATCTATAGTGTTAAATCAGATCTCTCATCCATTATTTGTTTCTTAATTAATGAAGAACCATTGGTTTTTTAATTTAACTATTCTCAACTAGACCAGAATTGGTTACTATAGTACTTTAATAGTATTTTTATGGATAAGAGTAATTATTTGTTATCCTTCGTGTTAAATCAGACCTTTCATCGTTATTTGTTTGTTAAGTAATGAAGAACCATTGGTTTTTTGATTTTAATATTTTCAACTAGACCGGAATTGGTTACTATGATGAAGGCTACTTCATAGCCGAAAGGTTCTCAGTACTTTAATAGTATTTGTGGATAAGAGAAAGAGTGATTATTCCTTATTTGTAGTGTTAAATCAGATCTATCATCATTATTTGTTTCTTAAGTAATGAAGAACCATTGGTTTTTTGATTTAACTATTTTCAACTAGACCGGAATTGGTTACTATAATACTTTAATAGTATTTTTATGGATAAGAGTAATTATTTGTTATCCTTCGTGTTAAATCAGACCTTTCATCGTTATTTGTTTGTTAAGTAATGAAGAACCATTGGTTTTTTGATTTTAATATTTTCAACTAGACCGGAATTGGTTACTATGATGAAGGCTACTTCATAGCCGAAAGGTTCTCAGTACTTTAATAGTATTTGTGGATAAGAGAAAGAGTGATTATTCCTTATTTGTAGTGTTAAATCAGATCTATCATCATTATTTGTTTCTTAAGTAATGAAGAACCATTGGTTTTTTGATTTAACTATTTTCAACTAGACCGGAATTGGTTACTATAATACTTTAATAGTATTTTTATGGATAAGAGTAATTATTTGTTATCCTTCGTGTTAAATCAGACCTTTCATCGTTATTTGTTTGTTAAGTAATGAAGAACCATTGGTTTTTTGATTTTAATATTTTCAACTAGACCGGAATTGGTTACTATGATGAAGGCTACTTGATAGCCGAAAGGTTCTCAGTACTTTAATAGTATTTGTGGATAAAGAAAGAGTGATTATTCCTTATCTATAGTGTTAAATCAGATCTCTCATCCATTATTTGTTTCTTAATTAATGAAGAACCATTGGTTTTTTAATTTAACTATTCTCAACTAGACCAGAATTGGTTACTATAGTACTTTAATAGAATTTTTATGGATAAGAGTAATTATTTGTTATCTATAGTGTTAAATCAGACCTCTCATCGTTATTTGTTTGTTAAGTATTGAAGAACCATTGGTTTTTTGATTTTAATATTTTCAACTAGACCGGAATTGGTTACTATGATGAAGGCTACTTGATAGCCGGAAGGTTCTCAGTACTTTAATAGTATTTGTGGATAAGAGAAAGAGTGATTATTCCTTATCTGTAGTGTTAAATCAGATCTCTCATCATTATTTGTTTCTTAAGTAATGAATAACCATTGGTTTTTTGATTTAACTATTTTCAACTAGACCAGAATTGGTTACTATAGTACTTTAATAGTATTTTTATGAATAAGAGTAATTATTTTTTATCTATAGTGTTAAATCAGACCTCTCATCGTTATTTGTTTGTTAAGTATTGAAGAACCATTGGTTTTTTGATTTTAATATTTTCAACTAGACCGGAATTGGTTACTATGATGAAGGCTACTTGATAGCCGGAAGGTTCTCAGTACTTTAATAGTATTTGTGGATAAGAGAAAGAGTGATTATTCCTTATCTGTAGTGTTAAATCAGATCTCTCATCATTATTTGTTTCTTAAGTAATGAATAACCATTGGTTTTTTGATTTAACTATTTTCAACTAGACCAGAATTGGTTACTATAGTACTTTGATAGTATTTTTATGGATAAGAGTAATTATTTGTTATCTATAGTGTTAAATCAGACCTCTTATCGTTATTTGTTTGTTAACTATTGAAGAACCATTGGTTTTTTGATTTTAATATTTTCAACTAGACCGGAATTGGTTACTATGATGAAGGCTACTTCATAGCCGAAAGGTTCTCAGTACTTTAATAGTATTTGTGGATAAGAGAAAGAGTGATTATTCCTTATTTGTAGTGTTAAATCAGATCTATCATCATTATTTGTTTCTTAAGTAATGAAGAACCATTGGTTTTTTGATTTTAATATTCTCAACTAGACCAGAATTGGTTACTATAGTACTTTAATAGAATTTTTATGGATAAGAGTAATTATTTGTTATCTATAGTGTTAAATCAGACCTCTCATCGTTATTTGTTTGTTAAGTATTGAAGAACCATTGGTTTTTTGATTTTAATATTTTCAACTAGACCGGAATTGGTTACTATGATGAAGGCTACTTGATAGCCGGAAGGTTCTCAGTACTTTAATAGTATTTGTGGATAAGAGAAAGAGTGATTATTCCTTATCTGTAGTGTTAAATCAGATCTCTCATCATTATTTGTTTCTTAAGTAATGAATAACCATTGGTTTTTTGATTTAACTATTTTCAACTAGACCAGAATTGGTTACTATAGTACTTTAATAGTATTTTTATGGATAAGAGTAATTATTTGTTATCTATAGTGTTAAATCAGACCTCTCATCGTTATTTGTTTGTTAACTATTGAAGAACCATTGGTTTTTTGATTTTAATATTTTCAACTAGACCGGAATTGGTTACTATGATGAAGGCTACTTCATAGCCGAAAGGTTCTCAGTACTTTAATAGTATTTGTGGATAAGAGAAAGAGTGATTATTCCTTATTTGTAGTGTTAAATCAGATCTATCATCATTATTTGTTTCTTAAGTAATGAAGAACCATTGGTTTTTTGATTTAACTATTTTCAACTAGACCGGAATTGGTTACTATAATACTTTAATAGTATTTTTATGGATAAGAGTAATTATTTTTTATCTATAGTGTTAAATCAGACCTCTCATCGTTATTTGTTTGTTAACTATTGAAGAACCATTGGTTTTTTGATTTTAATATTTTCAACTAGACCGGAATTGGTTACTATGATGAAGGCTACTTCATAGCCGAAAGGTTCTCAGTACTTTAATAGTATTTGTGGATAAGAGAAAGAGTGATTATTCCTTATTTGTAGTGTTAAATCAGATCTATCATCATTATTTGTTTCTTAAGTAATGAAGAACCATTGGTTTTTTGATTTAACTATTTTCAACTAGACCAAAATTGGTTACAATAGTACTTTAATAGTATTTTTATGAATAAGAGTAATTATTTTTTATCTATAGTGTTAAATCAGACCCCTCATCGTTATTTGTTTGTTAAGTAATGAAGAATCATTGGTTTTTTGATTTAACTATTTTCAACTAGACCAGAATTGGTTACTATAGTACTTTAATAGTATTTTTATGGATAAGAGTAATTATTTGTTATCTATAGTGTTAAATCACACCTCTCATTGTTATTTGTTTGTTAAGTAATGAAGAACCATTGGTTTTTTGATTTTAATATTTTCAACTAGGCCGGAATTGGTTCCTATGATGAAGGCTACTAGGTAGTCGAAAGGTCCTCAGTACTTTAATAGTATTGTTTTGTGGAAAAGAGTGATTATTTCTTATCTATAGTGTTAAAGCAGACCCCTCATCGTTATTTGTTTGTTAAGTAATGAAGAATCATTGGTTTTTTGATTTAACTATTTTCAACTAGACCAGAATTGGTTACTATAGTACTTTAATAGTATTTTTATGGATAAGAGTAATTATTTGTTATCTATAGTGTTAAATCACACCTCTCATTGTTATTTGTTTGTTAAGTAATGAAGAACCATTGGTTTTTTGATTTTAATATTTTCAACTAGACCGGAATTGGTTCCTATGATGAAGGCTACTAGGTAGTCGAAAGGTCCTCAGTACTTTAATAGTATTGTTTTGTGGAAAAGAGTGATTATTTCTTATCTATAGTGTTAAATCAGACCCCTCATCGTTATTTGTTTGTTAAGTAATGAAGAATCATTGGTTTTTTGATTTAACTATTTTCAACTAGACCAGAATTGGTTACTATAGTACTTTAATAGTATTTTTATGGATAAGAGTAATTATTTGTTATCTATAGTGTTAAATCACACCTCTCATTGTTATTTGTTTGTTAAGTAATGAAGAACCATTGGTTTTTTGATTTTAATATTTTCAACTAGACCGGAATTGGTTCCTATGATGAAGGCTACTAGGTAGTCGAAAGGTCCTCAGTACTTTAATAGTATTGTTTTGTGGAAAAGCGTGATTATTTCTTATCTATAGTGTTAAAGCAGACCTCTCATCGTTATTTGTTTGTTAAGTAATGAAGTACTATTGGTTTTTGATTTTAATATTTTCAACTAGACCGGAATTGGTTTATTGCTTTCTTTTGAAACAGAATTTTAGTTTAACTTTTAAATTCACAAAGTAACATGAATTTTGCTTACCTATTATGACTATAATGGAATTGATAAAAAGTCAACGTTGCAGTAATTTGATAAAATAATTATAAATTACTGTTTGGATCAACGGACTACTTCCAAGTATAATGTCGAAATACGGAGATGTGCTCTGGGAAGCTGGAAATCCGGAATAACCACCAATAGCGAAAAAACATTAATTTTTAGGGAAGAAGGCGCAGATTCATACACTCCCTAAGGGAAAATGTGTGTTCCTTGTTCTGAGCACATCCTCTCCCTAAGCGTAATCCAATATTCGAATAAAATCGCAGCGTTTCTTACAATATTCGCGAAATGTTGCTCTGTCAAATTAGCGACAACGTAGTCAAAACAATATCATGCGATATCAGATTTCCATCAAAATTTGATCAATTAAGAACAGCGTCTTAATATCGATTCCTATTGAACCGGAGACAGGTAGAAAAATAAAGGTCTTATTTGCAAGCCACGCAGGGCTCCACATTCCTGTTTACGGTTCAAAAAATATAATAAAAAAGATAAATTAACAAGTCGGCATCGACAGGTTCTTTCGGTTTCCATGTTTTCTGGTGTTACGGTTAACTGGACACTCCCCCGTTTCTTTGTAATTTGAGTCGGTTTCTCATGGTCGCAATTACCGCACGCAGTACCCGCGTCGTTCACCCCTCGCCCCCCTCTCGTATTCTACGGGCTGTAATTTATATTAATCTTCCTGGCCGGCCTACGCTCCTCGCTGGTCGAGAAATATAATTCCCAAGCCAACTGTTTCAAGTTGATAAAACGTAACACGAACTAGGCAACTAAAGGTTGTAAAAGTCATCATAAAAGCTGTAAATGCGGATTAAAAGATTACAGAAATAGTAAACAAATTCCTAATATTGTATTAAAGAAGGGTTATTGTACCTTTGATATGTCTATCTTGCAGAAAGGGATTCAACAGAACATGTTGGTTTTAATGGTACTGGAAATGTGAGTGAAAATTTGAATATTTACATTTTATTGCATACCTACCCCGCGGATTTATTTGTTTAAGGTATAGCGTTCCTCCTTTCTTCAATTTTCAAAAATCTACATTGTAATAAATTCAAACACCACCACATCAGGAATAAATTAACTGATCAGTAGATCACTGACTTCCCTCACCGTCCTTTTAGTAGCACTTCTGCGGGTTGAATGCCGCACTTAGGAATAGTTGACTAATATATTGCAAATGATTATAAACAGCTAAAAGCGTGAAAATATAATGTATTTTACTACTCTATGTATTATTATAAGAGGAACTGTCAATTTGCTGTCAAATTGTTGATATAACATTGCTTCAATGACGCCTTTTATACTTCCCCCACTATACGTAGTATACTGAGTGTTAAAGTATTGAAAAATTATTACATTTTCTTCATTATCTTCTAAACGAATAAAGATTTTTGGTTCAAACTTGGTGTATTTTAGTTTTACTGGATTATAAATTTTTCTAGTAGTTATGAGGTTTTGTACGCATCCAAACCCCTTAAACTTCTACGCCAATGGTCGGAAAATATTATTGTTTACAAATTTGAAAACTTTGATTTATTTTCAATAAAAAAGTATTCTTGATAAATTTCTCTTAGAAGCTTCTTATTCGAGCTATTTCGATTTTTCTAATCAGGGTTATCTTATGGAATTTTTTTGAAGTACTATTTAAAAAGTAAAAAAATATTTAAATACCTATTTCTTGGTAAGGAAAAAAAATAATCCATAATAAATGCTCAAAATGATCCATTTACGTCCTATTTAGCTAGTCTCGTACTTGCCTTCCAAAATGGGTACCACTATCATCCAATTGTATCCATGCATTTTTTCCCTCATTGAATGGTGTTTCCTCCCACATATCTTCGTGGTCAGTTTTCGAAAATTAGAAAAATACAGCGGCATTGTTGTTTTTGTAAATGCGAAGCCAGACATTGACACTGAATTTTTCTTGGAAATTCCTAGATCTTGTACCATGAGTGTTTTCAATTGCCCATAAAAGTAAATTGTGGAAATTAATAAATCCACGTCTGTATAAAATGTGCTTCATCTGTCCAGAATATTTGCTAGAGAAAGTTTTCGTTGTTGTTCAGTTTCTTATGGGCAAATGAAAACCCATCATGGTACAAGATGTATGAATTTTCAAGAAAAATTCAATGTCAATGTCTGGCCTGACATTTAAAAAAAAAACATTTTTGGCCCATACGTTTTACCAGACAGACTAACGACCACTCCATTTTTCGAATTTTTGGAAACTAACCACGAAGACAAGTGGGAGGAAACAACATTCAATGAGGGAACAAATGCATGGATACAATTGGATGATTGTCGTCCCCATTTTGGAAGACAAATACGAGAATATCTAAATAGGAAGTACAGTGAAAGATGGATTGGTAGAGGTGATCCAGTTGCATAACCCATTCGATCACCTGACCTTAATCCTCTGAACTTTTTTGTTTAGGGTTATTTGAAAGATAAAGTTCATGCCACGCCGGTTCATAATAGAGAAGATCTACTGAATCGTATTCGAAGAGCTTGTGGAGAAATAAATAATAAAATGTTAAATCGAACAAGAAGGTCGATGAGAAATCTATGTCGCCGTTGCGTTGAAGTGAATGGATCGTTTTGAGCATTTATTGTCAATTATTTTTTATCGTTCCCAAAAAATAGGTATTCAAATTATTTTTTTCTTTTTAAATAGTCCTTCAGAAGAAATTCCATGAGATAACCCTGATTAGAAAAATCAAAATAGCTCGAATAGGAAGCCTCTGAGGGAAATTTATCAAGAATACTTTTTTATAGAAAATAAATCAAAGTTTTTAAATTTGTGTACGGTAATAATTTCCGACCATTGGCGTAGAAATTTCAGGGGCTTAAATGCGTACAAAACACCATAACTACGCCACTGTACTTGTCTCAAAAACATTTTGTGACCAAAAAAGTTTCTCATTTAGTAAAACTAAAATATACCAAGTTGAACTGAGAATCTTCATTTGCTTAGAAGATAATGAAGAAAATGTAAAAAAATTTCAAAATTTCAACACCCTGTATCCCGGAAACTAAGTGATTAAAATTTTATATGGAAGACCCCTATTATTTTTAGAAGTTCTATCGTTTACCGAAGTTATGAACGAAAAAACTGGAACATCCTGTATAGTATAAGGAAGTACCCGGAACCAATAGGATTTTATTGGAGAAATATCAAATTAATTGATTTCACCTCGGAAGTGGGAGTGAAAAATCGATGTCAATGCGAGGATCGCCATCTTGGCTTATTAATAAGTGGCTTCAACGTTTCCAAATTGGATGAAGTCCGATGGGGACGTCAGGGTATACACCACTTTCATAAAACTTTTAATAACAATATCCAACTATTGAGTCTTAAATTTATGAGAAATATACAGGGTGAGTCAGTTTTTTGTAGACAAACTTCAACAGGAGATAGAACAGATGTTTTTAAGGAGAAAAGTTCCTATAAACATATGTCGTAGAAGGTTTCGTTTTCGAGATACAGGGTGTGAAAAAAAAATTTCGTTTTTTGCGAATATCTCCGGAACCGTTTATCGTACAGAAAACAGCTTTTGTGAGCATTATCTACTCATAGTAAGCTATGTTCTGTGCGGTGGAAAATTTTCTTTTAGTCATAATTGGTGAAGATTTTGAAGAGGTAGTGGGTGTTTTTCTCCCCAACTTCTACGCCACTGAAAAAAGTACGGTTTTGAGACAACCATTTGAACCGCCAATGTTTTCTACACAAAAAAGGTACTCCTGGTCATAAGCTCTGAAGTTGACCGTTTTCGAGAAAAATCAACTTTTATGTTGAAAAACATGGTCAATCCTTTGGTTTTGTTACTTGTTCTAACGTTTGAATAAATTTTGTTTAATTAGTAAGAATTGACCATGTTTTTCAACATAAAAGTTGATTTTTCTCGAAAATGGTCAACTTTAGAGCTTATGACCAAGGGTACCTTTTTGTGTAGAAAACATTGGCGGTTCAAATGGTTGTCTCAAAACTGTACTGCTTTCAGTGGCGTAGATGTTGGGGAGAAAAACACCCACTACCCCTTCAAAATCTTCACCAATGAAGAGTAAAAAATTTTTTTTTATCGCACCGAACATAGTTGACTATGAGTAAAAAATGCTTACAAAAGCTGACTTTTGTACGATAAACGGTTTCGGAGATATTCGCAAAAAACGAAATTTTTTTTTCATTTTCAACACCCTGTATCTCGAAAACGAAGCTTTCTACGACATATGTTTATAGGAACTTTTCTCCTTAAAAAGACCTGTTCTATCTCCTGTTGAAGTTTGTATACAAAAAACAGACTCACCCTGTATAAAACCGACTTGGTAGAATTCAATTCACCTTTAAGTTTGAAGAACAACACAAACCAAACAAATTGGAAAGCTCAAAGTGAGATTCAAGAAAATAGTGTAGCATACATGCAGGAACAAGTTGAAAAATAATTTATAGAATGGCTATAATCAAATCCACCCTTGTGTTAACGTGGCGTTTCGCACGTTAGCTTCTTTCATGTCATCCTAGATCATCTAACAAGATATATATTTGGTAGAGGTAAAATCGGAAGGGTCATAGTTCTATGGTTTGACGTTTTTCCCCCTTAAGTTTAGGTTCGTCGAGGTGCAACAGAGCATATAGATGTCGTAGACAAAAGGCTCAGAAACCCCTTGAATAGTTACGTTAATACACGTAAACTGGTTCCCACCATGTGTAATGAAAAAGAAAGGGCATTGGCCTTCCAGTGTACTCTTACATTTTCCTCTCCGCACTTCGCGTCCGGATATACACTTGCGGAACATTATTAGAAACCCTATGTTACTTCATTTATTACGTATCATCTGCCTGCGTTTAATTTCTTCGACCACTTACTTCTCTCAGATATAAGATTCAACATCATTTTCGGCAACTCAGTAGCATTTTTTTAAGAACACTGGTTGTCGGAATAGGCAAAATTGAATTAGATATTTCGATTTTAAGCAGCAAAGTTGATTTTCACAACCCATTTAGTGCTTCATTTGAATCACAATTCCTTATAGTCTGAACATTAACCCGATGGCACTATGGTTTATCGTTAGAGGACGGTTCAATGATCAATTCATCTCACAGACCGAATTTTCTCCGGCTGCTAGATCTCGAGATACAGCATCCGCATTTTTTTTTTCACTGGAGGTTAACCCTTTCCAAGTTGCGGTTACTTGAAAAGTATGCCATTCTTATACACTTCCACCATGTGCCATCATTTTTTATGGGGTCCGTTTATCAGGCCGACGAGTTAAAACTGAACCGAAAATGAACTGCAAGTTAACCCTCCCAAACCTGGTGGAAAATGTTCATTGGTGTTGGCAATTGTTAACATACCCTATGCCATCAAAAGGTATCGGTCCATTTCCGAGTAATTGGTCATTATATGGACCAAAACTGTTTCTTTTTTTCATTTTGTGGATAAAACTTCCAGGTTACAAGGTAACATGATGGCACCATGTTAAATAGCTTTATTGGAGGTCAAATAAAGATTTAAAATTATTGCCATCACTCCGTGTCTATTTCAACCCCCCAAAAACCTCCTACCTACCCCCCCCCCCTCCACGGCCCAAAATATGAATAGTATGGATAATATGACCAATTTTATGATAAATTATTCATTCATTGAGATTCTGGCGTTGTTTGAAATCGAAACGCCTGTTTTTGTTTTTTTTTTGTTTTGGAGGGTGGTCTTATGGGTTTTTGGGGGGTTGAAATAGGCAAGGAGTGATGGCAATAATTTTATTCCTTTATTTGACCTCCAATAATGTTATTTAACATGGTGCCATCATGTTACCTTGTAACCTGGAAGTTTTATCCACAAAATGAAAAAAAGAAACCTTTTTGGTCCAAATAATGGTCAATTACTCGGAAATGGACCGATAACTTTTGATGGCATGGGGTATGTTAACAATTGTCAATACCAATGAACATTTTCGACCAGGTTTGGGGAGGTTAACTTGCAGTCCATTTTCGGGTCAATTTTAACTAGTTGGCCTTATAAACGGACACCATAAAAATGATGGCACATGGTGGAAGTGTATAAGAATGGCATGCTTTTCAACTAACCGCAACTTGGAAAGGGTTAACCTCCAGTCCAAAAAAAAAAAATGCGGATGCTGTATACCGAGATCTAGCAGCCGCGGAAAATTCGGTCTGTGGATGAATTGGTCATTGAACCGTCCTCTAACGATTAACCATAGTGTCATCGGGTTAATATTCAGACCATCAATATCGCTCTGGCTCCTAGACTATTAGGAGTTATTTTCGTATATTTATGTAGTGAGTAGCGATTTTTTTGACCATCCAATGAACCGAAACTCTAAGGAACGATTCCTTAGAAAACATCCAACCGTCTTACAGATATAAAGTTATTCATGTCTTGCGTTGAGAATTGGTTGAATGATTCTTCGATCAACGGTTTGAATACGAGCATTCTTGGGTATCAACACATCACAATAATCGAAAAGGGAACTCACCTCTTTGGTCCAAGGTCCTTTGACTAGTTCGGGATTAACAACCTTGGTCCATCGTTGCTGGCATTGTACATCGGACCGATCGGGGAAGTTGTTGGCAATGATTTCCCACTTCTCATCGTATTCCTCCACTAATTGCTTCAGCTGTGCATCCTGGAAATGGTGAAAGCATATTCCAATTGAACATCTTCAAGATACAGAAACTATATTGTATTTTTGAGGAAAAAAACACTTTCCTTGGATTCCTTAAACTATACAAATTTCAACCAATAGATGGTAATATTTTTTATGTCTAATATCAGAAATTTGCACCAGTATTCAATTTTCCAGACATTCTTACTGTTTTAAGGATGAAATGAGCATTCAACGTTACATAAAATATCAACCATATTATTTTAAAACAGTTATTGAATCTGGCTGAATATATCCCTCAATTAAATTCAAGCCCACAGGGTTAGGCAACGAAATGAAGAAAAGGGTTGAGAAAGAACGCGTTATATTAACGCAACGCATATCTTCGTACACAATGAGATGAACAGGTATTTCCAGGCACGTAATGACTTGCTGAGAGGGCAAGTCAATAGAGCGCGCCTTAAAATTAAATATTTTCGTTCATGAATGTAAATTGAACACGTGAATTGTAAATATTAAAATTATATGCGGGTTTCGCGATCCAGACACCAGATACCAAATTCTGAACTGATATGTTTCATTAGCTATTCAATTACGCAAATTTTTCAGTTGCGGACCTCCCATTTATGATTAAAATTGTTCAATACTAATCGTTTGAATTAAATATTCCATAAGGGCCCTAGAATTAATCAAATTAGAGAAGTCCTAAATATAGTTTTAGTAAAAATTACACTTTTAATAAATTTTCAAAAACGTCGTTTTTATTAAAGAAAACGTGACATATTTCACCACACTGTGACTTTATCAAACAATATAGTGTGATAGAATTAGCTTTTTGGAGTTTTCAATTCCGAGTTCGGAGAAAAAAATTGCTTCAAGTAGTTAATTATGATACAAATTGGAGGAACTAAAATCGAACACTTTTTGATCGTCGCAAATGGTCCAAATAAAAATGGTAAAAATGGCCAAAACTGGTTTTTCGCGTCGGACATAGTCGGATTGAGTTGAAAAGAAAAAAGCTTCCACTAAGACTATGCGCCGTAAAAAGACGGAAAAAATGAACTGCGGATGAACCTGATTGGTCCAGCGATGACCCCGAAATTGCAAAAAATCTTCGATTTTGCTCGAAATTTCAAAAATTCATAACTCTTGTTCTTTTACAGATTAAGAGCTGTAATTTTGATAGGTTGTAGCTTTTGTGCCCACCAAGTACCACACAAAATTTCAGCAAGATCGGATGTACACTTTTTGCAAACCCCAGCTTAATGCAAAAAAAGCACTTTTGTAAAATGGCCCTAAAATAGTTTTTTTTACGGGATCATCTTCTTCAATGGTTAATAAACAACTTACCAATTTTCCAACCTATTATCTTTCGTAAAAGTTGCTAAAACGATTATTTTAAATAATGGTATTTCGTGCGCTTGACAGTGCGGCGCGCGTGGAAGGGAGAGCCGCCGCGCTAGGCTCGTAAAAAACAACAATATCTCGGGAACCCTTGCTCAAAAATCGATGTTTTTTAATCCGGACTACCATTCAATAATATTAAGATTGCGCGTATTCTCAAACTTCTAGTAATGTCGGAAGTACTCAAAAAAAATACATTGCGCTATTCGATCTATTCATTATTACTATTCAATTCAATTTCAGCTCTTAATCTTTAAAAGAACAAGAGTTATGAATATTTGAAATTTCGAGCGATCGTTTTTTGCAATTTGCGGGGTCACCGGTGTTCATCGGTAGCTAATTTTTTCCGTCTTTTCACGGCGCATAAGCTTATAAAAGCTTTTTTCTTTTTAACTCAATCCGAAGATGTCCGACGCGAAAAACCGGTTTTGGCCATTTTTACCATTTTTTTTTGGACCATTTGCGACGATCAAAAAGTGTTCGATTTTAGTTCCTTTAATTTGTATCATAATTATCTACTTAAGGCAATTTTTTTCTCCGAACTCAGAATTGTGCAAAAATAACCGACATTTATTGCTAATTCTATCGCACTAATAGTTTTACAAACTATGGTTTATTTCTCAAATATTAAAATTAAGATTAAGAAGGAGGGGATGAGTGAGGTACGTGTACAGTAGGATTAGAGATACTCACAAATAAATTTAAGAATGAAGAATTGGTAAAGTCGTTCTGATCATTTAAAAAGTTTCCTGTATTTTCAAACTTATTAAATTCAATTTTCTCTAAGTTGTAATACTTTAGTTTTAACTGACATGGAGAAACATGGAAACATGGAGTGTAATTTTTATTAAAACTATGGATATGAATTTCCAACAAGTAAGCCCCAAAACCATCCAAACTTCCTAAATATCTATTTTTGTAGATTATGTAGAGAAATACTGAAAAATTTGCAAAGTGGTACACATTTACTTAAACAGATGGAATGTCATACTGTACAATTAAAAATAAACACAAAAATTTAATTTAATAAGGACATACAGTAAATATAGATACTTTGGTGAAACAAATATGTATTTTAAAGTACAAACATTCGAATACGGGTCTCTTTGAAATTCAAAACCTCAATTATACTCAATTATAATAGACACAAGCTTGTAATATCTAAATTATTGAACGAATAATTTATTCATCTTCGGGAGATGTTTCCCCAATGCTAACATGTACCAGGGGGGCTCAGTTTATTAAAATCATAAATTCAATTAACTGATTCAAATGTTGTCAACCCGCCTTCTACCAATCATCTAGACTTTTCCCTTTAACTTCAACTTTTTTCTGTGTTTCATTACTCGCAAATTTTAATTGTTTAAAAGGTATCAAGAATTATTCGTATGTGAGACAATCAGTATATTTTGCTGTATCCAAATATAACAATTCTAATTTGTAATACTGCCAAAAAATCAAAACATATTCTCCAGGCCTTTTTATTGTAATCATTTCAAATGTTGCAAGAGATCATGTTCAGATCCAAAATTATAAACAAAGTATTTGATTAGGTCATTAATATTGAAGCAATCAAAAATAAAATGAGTTTGCGTGAACAAATTACTCAATTAGGATTAAGTTTATTATAACAAAGTATAAGTCAGTTTCCATTAATTAAATTCAGTAGCAGGTGAATTGATAAAATACATCACCAGCTATAGAAGAGGAAATGCGCATTTTAAAGAATGAACATTAATGGAATAGCTCTAGTGCATTACATAATTACCGGAATTGAATAATATGAATTATTTATGAAAATACGTATGTATTTATAAAAACCATGATAATCTTCTTGAATAAATATAATATCATATTTTCAAGGTGTTTCTTATCCTGAGATATACGATTTTGATCAAATTAGAGCAAAAACTAGTAATACATATGCAGCAAAGGAATTTGGCGTAGCCCTTTTCTTTATCAAGATATTACAGAAACATTGTTATGAAAAATTTCATTATAGTTCATTATCAGAAAGGATTATTTCTGTTCAATTATGGCCTTATGGTCAGTTAGCTCAGTGGTGAAAGGATCAATCACCTAATATTTCCGGTCGCGGGTTCGAATCTCAGGGACGACGGAATTTTTCCGATGGCCTGAGAAAGTGGTAAGGCGAGATACAATGGGCCGTTGGGTTTAAGTGTCATCGAGAATTCCCTGGTCGCAGAATCTTGCCTACCACACGAGGTGGAGTGTTTAGTGGGTATATCTGAAGTCTCAGGGACTCCCACACTACCTTGTGGGATGTTACAGGCCCATAAGGTGTCCATAAAGGATTTCAACTACTTCCTAACAAACAAGCAAAAAAATGTCCTCGCGTTGTATCATATCAAATTTTTACACTTCTAAGCCGTTTTTTTCCTAATCTAATTTCGAAGATATAACAGCCTGTACTTCCTGTATTAAATCGTCCCTTCTAGAGTTGAATGGGTGAAAATCATACCTTTAGAAGTTCAAGGAAAAAAGTAATAAATAAATTTGGTTTGTTACTCTGATAGGAATGAAAAAATTAAATTTTGAAGACCTACAACAGATTTTTAAAAGATACTACACCAATTACTTAATACAATAATTATGTTCAATTTCTTTAACTATTGATCGCCCTTCTATATTTTATATCCCTCCTTCTTTCGATCTTATACCTCTCAAGTTAACAGAAATGCACAGGGTCGGACCCATGCCAAGGGTTCGGGGTAATGTATTATAATCCATTGTATTAATATCAAACTATTCCAAGTAAAAACTTTGTTAATAAATGAATAATACAATTACATACCTCTTCTTTGCTCCATCTTCCCTTGTTTATTGACTTTTTATTAGTTCTTGTTTGACCATCTTCAATCAGACCCGAATCATCTGAATCTTCGTTGCCACTATTTTCTACATCTGATTCTTCCCGTTTGAGTCTGAAACAAACAATCTCTTTTATACTTATACAATAAAATGTATGATGTTGCATATTAGAAAAAGCTAATTTTTCTCATTTCATTGCAGTCATTTATTTCAGTCACATACTTAAACCTAGGTGGGGATTCGATAATTTCAATTTGAATGAATAAAATGTATTTATACGTAACAAAAATAAATTATTTTTGGTATTTGAAGTAGTATGAATGGATATATCGAATGTTAATTTACTTCATTACACAATATACGAGTGTAATAAAATAAAACACGTTTACTTTGTTTTTATCACATATTTTATAGAAACAAATCGTGACTATAGTTTCGACACTAGCGTGTCATCTTCGAACGATACTAATGTATGAAAATATGAATAATTTTGGCTATTTATGGTGCAATATAAGAGACAGGTAACAATTGGGTTCCGTTTGGGGATATACATTACTAGAATAGTATAATTGAAATTGGATAATGATGTAAGGTCAATATTGTGATAAGGAAATTTTAATGCGGATCTATACTAGGAAGGCATGTTTTATTTGATTATACCAATATGATAAATTATCAAAAACTAAGGGCTTCCACCATTGAATATTTTTCAATATTCAAATCACAGTAACAAAACAATAGAAAATAATAAATATATAATATAAAAGAAACTAAGGAATTAAAAAAATCACCGAATAACAATTCACACATTCTTTTCATACGTATCAAATTGTAATAAATTTGGGAACATGTTTGGTCAGTTATTCCCACGTATTTACCTCTAATCTTACCTATTTCAAATTTATTTCGTTTTCATTTTACGTAATCCCGATATCGGGGTCTGCCCTATGCCGACAACAAACATCGACACAATAGTAGTTTGCAGAAATACAATGACAGAAGGTGACACACCAGGTGCGGAAGAAGGAAGTTAAATTGGGCATAATAAACTAAGTCGCGAGTGACACATTTTGATAACAATAGGATATAATAAGTTTACTGGGTACACTGAAATACGGATGGAGTATTTTCGCAACCAGGAAGAAGATCACTAAATGAAACACTCTATATCGTGTACAATTTTTTTTACAAACAATATTTATTGTAGATTGAACGTGCTACAGGAAGGAAAAAATGAGAACTAGTACATATTTATTATACCAATGATAGCACCACCATCTTCAAGAAATAATTAAGAAAAGTTTGACATGTTTTTTCATGAAAATGGTGCAATAATTTAACAATGTTTCAATTCCCTTTGCAAGTACTGAATTTATTTTTTGTGAGATATTCAAACAATGTGGATTGATGGAAGTTCTCCCTTCACACCCAAGGAAATTCCTTCTAGTGCGTTACAGTCCATCCTATGTAACTGATTACTATCAAGTTGCATCAAAACATAAACATAATACCACCCACATACATAAATTTTAATGGGCAATTCCATGGTTTGAGATAAATAAGTTTCGAATCACCACCGGTTAGAATGACAATCGACGCTTCGAATTTAAAAAATCAACATAAAGTATTTGCCACCAATATTGTCTTTCAACGGAGAGGATATGATACGGGTCCTTTTATGTAATTTGCAATGTAAAATCATTCAGAACATTAGCATTACATCCGTACAAACGCCTTAATGAAAACATTAATAGGTATATTTATAAGGAATATCTACAGACAATACACTAAAGTTAATAAATATTTAAATATACTACTTTGATGTACCATCCCAACATTATTAGTTGTTACCATGAAAATTTTTTGACAGTTCTAACAACCATTCAAATTTTGTCATTTTGTGTCATATGAAACAATTTCACCCAATCATGTCAACTTTACACTGATAATAATTGCATTCAGTGCAATTATCAATCACTATGACAACACGATTGAGTTTGACAACTTCATTCCAAATACATTTCAAAATGTCACGTTTTGGCATTGCGAATGTTCAAAATATAAATGCGCTAATCAAAGAAAAAATTCCCAGAAATACAACCTACAGTCACAAATATATTTGGGGAATATTTATGGAATTTTGCTGCGAACGAGAATATGAATTGAAGCTTAGAAGAATTGGCGTTGATACTAAAAGATTGGGCGGTCAATATGAGAAAGAAAGACGGGACCGAATTTAAAGAAGCAACGGTGAAGACAATGTGGAACGTTTCGTGCAAACTTTTGCAAGAAAAGTACTATAATGAGTATAATATTGTGATTGAACCGTTTAACAGTATAGTATTTAAACCAGCCAGAGATGCCCGCGATGCAATCCGGAAGAAACTACAAGCAGATCGATGTAAACGTAAGTCCAGTTCAATTTTTGTCTGAAATTAACAAAATAATATTGCTATGGGATGAAAATACTTCTGAAGGTCTTATGCGTAAATTTTACCATATTGCTGCTGTAGAATTAGCGTGGCGAGGAGGAGAAGCAGTTGCTTGTCTGGTGGATTTTTTCAAATCGAGAAAAATAACGATGACTCCAACAAATCGCATTAAATACAATCCGGTGTTCAGTAAAACGTGCCAAGGTGGTTCTAAAAGCTGTACAAGTGTAAATGGTTGGTTTCCAATAGTGAAAGACAAAGCTGCCCTGTACGTCTTATTCATAAACTGATATCAGAACGAGGCGACAATATTACCTCACCACGACTGTTCATAAAACCAAATCGACACTGGAAAAATGAAACTGACAAATGGTACGATAATGTACCTGTTGGAAAAAATGCAATGAATGGATGGACTAAATCTGCTGCTGAGGCAATTGGCTTGAATGTAAAGGACAAAAAGATAACAAATCACTCGAATAGATCAACTCCTGTTAGCGAATTGGTAAAAAGTGTAGAAGAACAACAATTGCTGAAAATTACTGGTCATAGCAATCAAAATTCTATAAAACCATACTTAAATCTCGATCAAGAACACCACAACAAGATCATAAATTTAGGCGTGGTAATAGATAGATCTTCTATAGTAGAGAGCAGCAACGAATCTAATTTTAATAACTGTACTTTCAATAAATAAATAAATGTTTCGTTGTGTTAAGTTATAAATTTTTTGTAAACAAATTTTCCGCCGAATATCCCTCGGACATTGACAAATGTCTCATAATTTTAATTAGTTTTAATTAGTTAGATTTTTCTGCGAGCGCTTGGTTTGAAATGTTTAATCGGAAGCATATCATTAATCTACTAAATTGGACCAGAAATAAGGTTAGATAATCCCGAACATGACCTGAATTCGATCCGATTTCCCTTTTTTCAACGGGTTAGAATAACATCCTGTTCATGTAAATGATAATAGTCTAAATATAAAGATTACTCGATACATACAATAAATATTGAACTTGATAAGTTATCCCACACTTTTACCCTCTCTGATCCTTCCGCTTAATAAATTCTTTAATGGAAACCTGCCAACTACATGTATCAGGTATGGTTTATAAGAAGATATTTGCATTGTCAATCTACTAAATTCGCCCCACATTAGTGAATAGAAAATAGGACACATATTCTCATACTAGTTTTTTACCTATGGGAAAATGGTTTCAGAAGGGGGACGTTCGAAATAAATGGGGTATACTAAGTTGTATATAACTCTTCTGACATTTCTACAAATTAAGTGCCACATGTTTGGTAGGTCATCCTCACTTAAGCAGCAAAGAACTTGTTATAATTTAATTGTTACATACGAAGTTGTGAAGGGTAACAAAAATAAAGCAAAAAACATGATATAAATATTCATAATTTATGAACGTAAATATTTCCATCAATAAATAGTATAAAAGTATATTTAAAATACGTATGCTACGGATAATTCTCACCATCGTCGGCCGCACGGATTCCAAAATTAATATAGATATATATTAGATAAATAGTGTGCGTGGCAAAATTACAGTTCGCAAATCATTTGATTTGGTTACTGATTTTTATATAATTGTTCACATTCTACCGAGATATCAAAAATTATCTTGGTCAATGGTGGTTGTGGAATCTAAAACGTGTGTCTTACTTTACGTTTGAAATAATTATGTCACTGTCACACTGACATCATCAATAACCTACAAATTTCATACCTATTTATTTCAGTTGTAAAACAATAATGAACTACAAATTGTGAAATAATTATGTGAACTTCGAACCTTTTCAGAGGTCGTAATAGCCACAATCCGGGTCAAAAACTGTTTTGAAATAGTTAATTTTCCGTAAATCGAATGACGTTCACGTGAGAAGCCCGTAGCACGCGAGTTAGAAAAGTGCAAACTGGTTGTACCTAATACGGCTTTACGACGACTTTTCGCGTGCCGTTTTCGCTCCATGTAGTTAGATTTAGTATCGGACCGAGCTCGACGGCCCTTCTTTTTTCGATAAATGTCCATTAAATAGGAAAATTTAATTAAAACAGTTTGAGCTATTCTCAGATCTCAGCTACGCGCGTCTAACGTGCGACGTACCAAAGGGTACTTTCTCGCGACTGAAATATACACGAAGCGGGTAAAAGCTAGCGGCCCATAGCTAAAAACACTTTATTACAACTAGCGCCGGCCGCACGGGGCAAGAAAAGGCCCCAAATTAACAAGACCTAGGTAAAATGTATAAACTCTTACTTACGCGCAGCGAGCTCCTCGAGGCATATGTCAAAATAATTTCGTTCGTAGCTAATTACATAGGGCGTCTGGCGTTCATGCAATTATGTTTTTAGATAATTCGAACCTTCTAATTTCGATAGGCCACGTGGAAACGATTTTATATCAAAATTTGAATATGATAGGACCTTTCGTTTTATAGTTATCGTGTAAACAAGCATTTCATGATATACATCCAGACTGACAGACGGATTTTATCAAAGTTGCTCAAAATTTGATAAGAAATACTATGGTGGAAGAATTTTTGCTCTCGGATTTGTTTTAACGATTTTAGAAATAGCTTGAGTAGATGCATAATACTTTATTCTTCGGACTTCGTTTGCGAAGAGTATAAAGAGTATACATAAATAAGTAACCAATAATTATCAAATATTTTCGAATATATTAGGAACATAAATGATTCATGCTTTTCACGTTAAATCACACTTAATCGCAATTATCAATTATAAAGAATAACCAGAATAATGAAGGGAAGTTACCAATCCAAGCATTTTCTTTTAATTTTGCTTAGTAAATAAGTATATCCTTGGTCAGTATCCTGTAATTGGTAAACAATCAATTTTTACAGCACCATAAATTACTGTGATTATTTTTCCGACCCAAATATCGACCAATAGAATTGCACCATTCGACGTCACGTGGTACAACCTACATGGAATTATACTGAATATTTTTTGAATATTTTCTCTGGTAGTTGCTATATATAAAAAACAAAACATGATCCAGTCAAATTAATTACACGTCAAACTGGCAGGTTGAATTCTAACCACACTTCAAACTGACAGGTTGAATTCTGTCCACCATCGATAAAAAAGTCAAAGGAAATGTTCATTTGGGACGGAAAAATAATCCTCCGAATACCACACGAGCTTCAAAATTATCTGGCATTTCCCTCAAGGTTCCCTGCAAACAAATAAAGTCGTCAAGTTTTTCAGGAAACATCACTCGCGCTTTGCGCTCGTGATTTTTTAACCTGAAAAACTTGACTCCTTCATTTGTTTGCAACGAACCTATCGGGAAATATCCGATAATTTTGAAGCTCTTGTGGTATTATATATGATTATTTTTCCGACCCAAATATCGACCAATAGAATTGCACCATTCGACGTCACGTGGTACAACCTACATGGAATTATACTGAATATTTTTTGAATATTTTCTCTGGTAGTTGCTATATATAAAACTTCAAACTGACAGGTTGAATTCTGTCCACCATCGATAAAAAAGTCAAAGGAAATGTTCATTTGGGACGGAAAAATAATCCCCCGAACCTATCTGGAAATACCCGATAATTTTGAAGCTCTTGTGGTATTATATATGAGAATTCTTATATCAATACGTCATCAAAGTTTGTGGGAAAATATTTAATACGTTAAAAAATGTAGGTAGAAGAAATGGATTCACGCTCTGAGAATAAATTAAAATTGAACAAAAATCCTCTTCACAGGCAATTACAATGACTAAAAATAAAAATTCCGTTAAATTGTATTTTATTCTTTGAAACTTTCAAACTGATGACAACGCCATCTGCAGTCATAAGATTGACCTCTCGAATTCTGTGGTTCCTGTTCACTTGTCATTCATGTGAATGTCATATGTCTTTCATTCTTTGCACTTCAGCAATGACTTTCATTGAATAAGGTTAAGCACATGGAATCTTCTAACTCTTTAAGGGTAACTCTCCAAGAGAAATATTAATATGTTTGTTGTATACAACGTGTTTACACTCTTGGTAAATGTATTAATAAATAGATAATATGGATCTCTTGTAATTACCGGACGAGCAATTAACCTCAAATTTTTTTTTCATTTTCAGAAAAGTTCAAAAAATCTTTCATTAAATTTACCTTTTTCGTTTACTTACTTACAAGTATGCACTGATGATGACTCTTTCATAGTAGAAAGCACTTTGCTATGAATATAAATACAATTTCTGCACGAAATACAAAATTCTTCCCTATGATTAAAAAAAAGGGTTTTATAAGATGGAGAACAAACCAATCCTGCTAATAAGTACGAAATAATCATCCTTATCCATTTTTAGTGGATAAGGGTGATTATTTCTTACTTATCAGTCTATCCATAGTTGTGAACTCTTTTAGTACATTCAACCAATCTTGGGCTAGCTATTTTTGCTACGCAAGGAATGATTCTATGTTATTGATATTAATATTCATGAAAAAAACTACTCAAATAATCAGTAGAGAAATGCAATCTGCGATAGATTAATTGTTTATCCTTGTTTTTAAACATGAAGAACTCTTCATCATTGTTCGTTACTTATCCTTACATAAGGAAAAAGTGTAGCATATAAAGTTACATAAAGACAATGAAAATACATAATTGTCCAAATCATTATGTGCTTACCTACTATCTGTTTTGAAAAAAAAAAAACAACAACAAATCAACTCATTTGAATAATAATGCTAACAGTTTGAAACCATTACCATAAAAAGACCCCTCACATATAAAATGTTCGCATTTCGACCTAGATTCAAACTCAATGGTCCGTGCATCCACCCATTCAAATGCACTGTCCAGATTCCTATCCTATTTCAATTATGACTTGTAATTAGATTCTACTAATGGCGAAAAACAGGAAAAGAAGTAGCACCCAAGAAAGCAATAAAGGACACTAACTTACAATCACATTCGATGGCGATACGCTTCGCATGCGTTCCTAAGGGAGAACTTCCTGTAATTATCACGCACATCCGTTTTCATATCCAACATCTTAGGGGTCTGGATCATGTTCACAAATAATTGTTTGGACCTTTCAATTACTAGTTATTATAATTTAATAACCGAACTTCTGTCTTCTTTGAAAAAATGCATACTACCATATTTAGGTTAATTCAGTGGATTAATTATTCCGAAAACGTTATTTCAATTCTTCCATTTTGATACCTTCCAAAGTATTTAGATTGCGGTTAGATGAATGTTTTGAAAGGGATAAGCTCGAGGAGAACCTATTTTGTGGAATCTAAAGCCTGGACATAATATTTGCTCAGCTTGAGCAGATTTTAACTTATTATCATTGATAAGGTGTTCATGTTCATATTTGATTGAATGGTTGAAAATAATATATCACTTTGTTCGACGAACAACATTTCAAACACACATCACAGGAATTTTTCGTGGATTTGTACTTATTATAGGATTCCCAAAAAATATTCCGGATTGTTGAGTTTCAAGATTATTGGGATTTATCCTTCATAATGGAAAGACCTATTTTATTACATTCGACTATTAACTCTTAGCAGCCAAATTCACATTCATGAAATTAGAATTTTACTGTTGATATCCGGAATATTTCTCCCAATTCATGAATATACTTTTTGTAATTCAATATCTTTAAAGTTATTTGTCAAGAAATATAACTCGAACCCCTGCTTTTTAGGTTATTTTAATAAGGGGAACATAGTAATGTGGTTAGTTTCCAAGATATAAAACAGATGGCTCTACAATCGAAGACCCCATCATGTGATAGAATGACCACAAAGGACGCCGAACGTTCTGGTCGTCCAATTAAGGTTACAACGCCAGAAATCGTCAATGGTATCATATTGGAAAAGCGGCGAGTTAAAGTACACGAGATTGCTGAGGCTATCGACATCTCAACCGGAACATTTTGCATACATTTTTGAATATGAGAAACCTATCCGCCAGACATGGGCGCCGACTTTAAAAAATTATTGGGGGGGCCTAAAAGTGATTGATGGGGGGGGGGGGGAGGGTCAAGGTTGAACATTTTACTTGGATCGTCCAACAGGAACAGCTTAAAACTGTTGATTATCGTTAAAAGGACGAAAAGGACGGAAACTGTCAGTTTAGGTTTGTATTGCTAAACTTCTTAAGATTTATTTACAAATTAGAATAAAACTACAATTACTAATGACATTACGGTTCATTGTGCATCGACACTTTTACTGAATAAAACCCATCGTGGTTGTAATTCATTTAAACGAAACCTGAACACTAGTTTTAACTTCAAAATACTGATAGATTGAGGTTACTTCACCAAGAGCAGACGACTGAAAAAATGTTTTTGGCTACCAAGGTGCCAATTTATTAAAGCGTTTACCCAGCAAATCTCATTGGGCCTAATATTCTTGGTTAAGAGATTGAGCTTAACAAGTCAAGATTTTAAAATAGCGAGAATATAGAATGCCCAGCTTAAAATGATAACTTTCAAAGTTCAAAAGGGTAGTATTTAAAATAACATTTTAAACATATTTAACATATTTAACATAACATTTTTAGAACACTTCTAAGAAAATTTTATTGAATAAAATAATTACACATAGAACAGGAAGTAAAACAGTAGTCACAGTAGCCTAGTTTTTTGTCATATACATGAAGATAAAATTACAGTACATTAGTAGATTGATCGATCAATAGTTTAGTACATTTTAAATAAATGTCGTCCTTATAACTTCCATGAACTTTGACATCCTTCAATGGTTGTATTACATAAGAGATTAGTAAAGCAAATGTAAGAATAAATATAATAAGTCTAGAGACCTAACAACAAATTAAATTCTTTTACTTGTACAAAATTATAAATGGCAAAAAAGTAAAAATGGTATATGGAGTTTTGTAAACATAAAAAGCTGTTTGCTGTCTTTACATTAGTTCAATGAATTTTCAAAAACAATGAATTCGGAATCAGTACAGAGCAAACATTGAGCGACGCACTGCAATTCGTTTCACAAAATCATTGACCAGCGGTCTCAGGTCAAAGTCGTCTAGTATTTCTTGATGTGCGTTGAGAACTGCAATACTATTTAGACGCCTCTGAGTCATCGTCGTCCTGAGGTAGCTCTTGATACGACGAAGCGCGCTAAAAGATCTCTCCGCTGTAGAAGTAGACACGGGAACAGTGCGAAGTAGTTTTATACAGTTGGTAGCTGCAGTTAGTAAACTACGCACATTAATTCTGTAAAAATTTCCTCATTTCGTATAAAAATGTAACTGGCACTTGTTTTTGAGTGGTTATGTCCCCGAGCATAGATAAATGTTCCGCCTTTATGAACATTGGGGGGGCTGAGTCCCCCTTCCCAAAACATTGGGGGGGCTTGAGCCCCTTGGGCCCCATGGAGTCGGCGTCCATGCCGCCAGATGCGTGCCGTGCCGCATTGGATCCCTCTTGACAACAAGCGCGATCATGTGACATCTTTAAGGGAATGTTTGGACATGTTCAAGCGCGATAAGAAGGACTTTTTGCGCCGTTTCGTAACCGTGGACGAAACATGGATCCATCACAACACACCAGAGACCAAAGAACATTCGAAACAGTGGTCTCGTCCTGGCGAATCGAAGCCGAAAAAGACCAAAGTGGGTTTATCGTCCAACAAAGTCATGGCGACAGTTTTATGGGATGCACACGGTATAGTCCATAGCGATTACCTGGAAAAGGGCAAAACGATCACCGGCGTATATTATGCAGAGCCATTGGATCGATTCGACGCCGATTTGAAGCGAAAGCCAAGCTTTTGGCGACGAAACTAATTGGTTCGTCATCCACCATTTTCTCCAGATTTGGCCTCCTACGGTTTTTATCTATTTACAAACTTGAGTTAATGGCTCGGCGGAAAGAGATTTGGCTCCGACGATGAGGTCATCGATGAAACAAACGCCTATTTTGAAGGGTTGCCGAAATCGTATTATTTGGAAGCGATCGAAAAATTAGAAAAACGTTGGACGAAGTGTAGTGGGTTACAAGGATATTATAAAATAAGTTTTGACCAAATAAATCATTTCTTGTTTCATTTTTCAGGGTCTTTTCACCTTGTTCTCGTATAAACAAGGTATTGGAAATCATGGCAAGTATGATAAGAGTGTGATTAGATAAAAATTTCTAGATAAAAATTTCTTCACTTTTCCATTTCTCAGTGATATCGCAAATTGTGACAAATTTTCATAATTACGTGTATATCGGCATCGAGAAGTAAATTACTGGAATTTTCTTCCAAATTTCCAAATATGTAAATATATCTAAATCTTAATCAAACAAAAGGATAAGTTGTAATATTTCGCTTCAAATTAACTGTTTAGATTGCGATGGACTTATACTGGAATCATTAAACAATATTGAAAAAAAAGAATGTATGGCCATAAGTATAGCACAAGAAACAAAAACTAAGAAAATTCCACCGCCCTAGCTAAACACTGCTTTGATTATAACCAATTCGAGTACAAAAATGTTAATATTTTAACTAAGGAAACCAATTATTATAAAAGATCTATTCTGGAGATGATTCACATAAAACGTGACTCCAAATCTGTAAATTATAGGACAGATATTCAGACATTAAGTCAGATTTATACTAACTTAATTAATTAAAACTCTTGCAAATTCCTACATGTGTCGTTATAATGTTAAAAGTATATTTTAGGTAGAATGTCAAAAGTCTATTTCCAATAAGGTCTGACAACCTTTTTATATTATAAATCTTAACATCTAGTTCGAAAGTAATGTTCTTGTTTTTAGTCGTTCATAGACTTCGTTGACATGAGTTCGCATTTTATAAGAATACTACTAATAGTGGTTTCTTGATATATTATACTCATAACATTGATGTGTTACAATTTCGATTATTCGTGTTTCTGTTCGTTTCGGCGACGTGGGTATTTTTAATTGAAATTGGTGCGATAATGATGCTTTGTGCAAATACAATTAGTTTTGAGAAATCCCGTTCTAGACATAATAAGTCTTCTGATGATGGTCGTGAAACCGAAACGAGCGTAAAAACGAAAAAAAAAATAAACGTATGTGTTAGTCTGACCTATTTCCCGAGAATTCATATATAAAGCTTCAAATTAACTCATTTTAATACTTATAAAAGTCTATTCCCACTGACAATTTCTATTTTGTTTCAGATCTAGTGGATGTGGTAACTCGATTGTCGAAACGTGTATTTAGATTACTTTAATTATTGAGGTTTTAAATGCATTCGATTTTCAGTATATGGAATCAATATTATTTAGTCCAATTGCACATTGATTACAAAGCTCATGTTATTCAATATTGGTAATAAAAATACAATATACATATTTAGTATACATGGGGAGGGATAACTTTCTAATTGCCTAGTGGTAGATGCCAACCAACTGTCGTCTTATGGAGATAACCGCGTAAATAACCGGGAAATAAATAGGACACTCGATACAAACTTCCCATCATGTCTTAGAAGTAATTGAAGAAGGCACGTGGCTTTAACATATGCTACTATGTGCACCTGTCTATGGGGATGTGGGCGCAAAGGGTCTTTGGCTCTTTGGACATTGAACTATTAAACAGTTACCTAAGTGGAATGAACTAGCGAGAGTATTATGCACCTGATTTACAAGAAAAAAAACTACAGATTGCGTGCGATAGTTTGTATTTCCCTATTGCTTTCGCAATCGCGATATGATAATCGTCTTTCTGATTGCTGTGATGATAGCTTCGTTAAATGACTTGATTGGAATAATACATTCTCAATTTTAATATTAGTATAAATAAGAAATAATCACCCTTATCCACTAAAAATACTGAGGACCTTTCGGGTATGAAGTAGCCATCATCAAAGTAAACTAAATTATAAATCAAAATATGCCTGTTCAAATACTATTTGGGGATAATAATGCAAACAAGGGATTACCCTCGAATGGAGACAAATCCGAATTTAATAAATTGCTTTCTCGTTTATAGATTTCCATCCTGCCGGGGTATACCGAGTTGTTTACGTGGGTTTTCTATACAAGGTGTTCCATCTCAGACGAGCCACACCGTATATTTCTTATCCCATAGTGAGTGGAAAAATCTCCCGAAAAACGTCGAATGATTTTGTTTGGGGGACATCTTTTGACGTATATTTGAGGCTTGAACGTGCAACCCCCTAATAGGGGGCGCTTCAACCCCTCAAAATTGAATAGGGGAGAGGGGTTGAGTGATACGTCATTTTAAAGGTCTTAGAGCCTCTTTACAACGGGTTATGGAAAACGTAAATTTGATGAACCGTTTTCGCCAAAAATTAATTTTGTTGCTCGAATGCGCCACCTTGAATATTTTGGATATTTGTACAATGTACAAGCTCATTTTTATTGAGCCTTTTTTACATACTTAAACAATCTTCAAAAAATCACATTCGTAAAAAACTTGAATTGTGTTGTCATGCTTACAACGAAAAAAATTAAATCTGCGTGTTTAAATCAAATGTTCAAATTGTCCTCCATTGACTTCCATACAATAATACATTCTCTCAAACTAGTAAATAAAAAAACAGCAAAACATTTCCTTATGTTGCCTTCATTTTATGTCAATAAATCTGTTAAGTTACTACTCTGCTGATTTGTTTAAAATTTCAAAAAATATGGTGTACACATTGCAAGAACGTGTTGAGCGGGTTAGCCTTCATTACCAAAAATCAAAATTATGCCCGAGCGGCTGCAAGGATATTTAACGAAAACCATCCTGAACGTAGCGTTCGCCATAAGTACGTAATGGAATTGATTTCAAAATTTTGGGAGACCACCTAATTGGACCTCTGTTTATTCCTGGTAATTTAAATGGCGAAATTTATCTTGAAATGTTGGAAAATGCGATTGATCCGTTAATAACTGAACAATTAGAAAACGATCCTCTATTACTTGAACAATAATTGCATTTCCAACAAGTCCACCAGTTCGCCAATACCTCAATTTGCAATACCCCGGTCGTTGGATTGGAAGAAGAGGTCCTATGGAGTGGCCTGCCCGATCTCCTGACCTGAACCCTCTGGACTTTTTCTTGTGGGGACATCTTAAGTCCAATATTTTTGTGACTCAGCCTGAAAATTTGGACGAACTACGCCAACGAATTGTAAATGAGTGTCGTCAAATAACTCCAATTATGCTGAACCATGTTAGAGACGGTTTTCAGTCAAGATTGTATTATTGTATGAGAGTCAATGGAGGACAATTTGAACATTTGATTTAAACACGCAGATTGAATTTTTTTCATTGTAAGCATGACAACACAATTCAAGTTTTTTACGAATGTGATGTTTTGAAGATTGTTTAAGTTTGTAAAAAAGGCTTAATAAAAATGAGCTTGTACATTGTACAAATAACCGAAATATTCAAGGTGGCGCATTCGAGCAACAAAATTAATTTTTGGCGAAAACGGTTCATCAAATTTACGTTTTTGATACACCGTTGTAAAGAGGCTTCCAAGACCTTTCAAATGACGTATCACTCAACCCCTCTCCCCTATTCAATTTTGAAGGGTTGAAGCGCCCCCTATTAGGGGGTAGCTCGTTCAAGCCTCAAATATACGTCAAAAGATATCCCCCAAACAAAATCATTCGACGTGTTTCGGGAGATTTTTCCACTCACTATGGGATAAGAAATATACGGTGTGGCTCGTCTGAGATGGAACACCTTGTATATACATTTCTGTAGAAATCCAAGTGATTATCATCTTTTATAATGTTAACATATAGGAAAGGATATTAATTTCAATGAAACGGAAATGAGTTTGTTAAATAAGGTTTAAATTTTGCAATTGATTCTAAGAAATTACCTACGAACGATTTAATACATGATTTTTGAATATCTGTAAGTCATTGAAACAAAAATGCTGTTATTACTTGAAAGCAGATAAGAGAAATTGCCTTGCAATTATGGGCAAAGAGGATTATGACAATCCGGAAAAAAGCTTGTTAAATTATAGTCCCTATGAACAGATTACCAGGAATCCGTTATCTAAATGCGTCAAACTAGTCAATAATTGATTAAAATCGTGTACAGCTGTAATCTACGATAATTTAAAATACAAACTCACATTTTCAAATCATAATCTTCCTAATATACGAGTATACTGTTTACCTAAGATTCATAAACCGGGCAATTCCTTGAGACCAAGCATTTCAAACATAAATTAATTGTCCAACGTTTAATAGCAAAATGTTAGCTAAGGAATTTAGCAACTTCAAAGCCGCACCAAGTTTGTCTGTGAAAAAGTCTTTGGAACTTATTACAAAATTGAAAGATTACAAACTTGAAGCTGGTGATACTCTCGTTTCATTTGATGTTTCACTATTTATAAATACCCCAATCCCTGAGTCGATGAACATTCTGAAGAAATGGCTTTCAAATATTAATAACTCCGATATACAGAAACTGTACACAATACGTGATCATCAAAATTGAATCAGTTTCAAAAAGTTCGGTATAGATATGTTGATATTTTCGCGATAATAAGTGTAGATTCACTGAAATTCACTGTCGAAATAGAAATAGATAATCAGCTTCCTTTCCTTGATATTAACGTTATAAACGTTGGTAATCACCTGGATTTCGACAGAAAAGGCACTAGAACAAATAGGTGAATACCCCAAGAGATTCAGCTACACCATTTACATATAAAATAGCTCCATTCAATAGTATTGTTCATACATTATTGAACATCCCTTTGAGCCAGCAACGAAGTTGAGAACTTCAGCAAATAGCGTTGGATAATGGTTACGACAAATCTTTGATCAATAATTTAATTTCTAAACAAAAAAGGCAATTGGAACGTAGCCAACTAACCTAATTAGAGACATTACCTTCAAATACTCCAATAAAATTAAGAAGTTTCACTTATCATCCTTCAGTAAATGATAAATACCATAATTTGTTTTCTCAATTTGCATTACAAGAATCAGCATTAGCCTAACATATTTCAAATACTGGTCACACCATTTTTAAAGAAAGTTTATCACTTTTAAAACATAGTACGGACAAATATCTAGGTAATTTAGAACGGAAATGTATAAACGAAAAAGCAATTTAATAAATTTCGATTTATTTCACCTGATGGTAGCCCCTTGTTTACATGATCGTCCACAAATAGTATTTAAACAGACACATTATTTATAATATATATATTTATGCTCTGATGTTGGCAACTTGGTAGCCGAAAGGGCTTCAGTACTTAAATAGTATTTTTAGTGGACAAGGGTGATTATTTCTTATTTATACTAATTATTATCATTATCCCAATTTTGATTGATTTTAAGGGCATTCCTGAATGCCCTTAAAGTTGCAACTTGGGATTATTCTGATTAGAAATATGTTGAACCAATTAAATCAACATCATGTGAAAAATGAGTGACCAGTACCAAATTTACTCTCTGGAAACAAGCTGAACTTGGGATTATTCTGATTAGAAACATGTTGAACCAATTAAATCAACATTATGTGAAAAATGACTGACCATCAGTACCAAATTTACTCTCTGAAAGCTTACAATAATCTGTTGCTCTATAAGTGCCAATAATCAAACTCAATTTTCAATTTCAAATCTCAACTTTCGATAGATAGAGAATTAAACTCAAATTTACACAATAGTTTTAATTCTGAATTAATGCTTACAGTTTCAATGTAAAGCTAAATATTAGAAATCAATCTGAATGTAGTACAAATTGAGGGATGGGGGTAGGTTTGGGTGATAGTTTATTTACAAAATTTTTGGTAAGTGGTGAATTATAGGCATCGATTTGGTCATTTAATATTATATTACTATTGTTTTTTGAATGTTCTAAAATTTCTATGGATTCTAAAATATATAACACATCGGGATTAATTGTGAAACTGTGCTTTTATTCCCGATATTTTACATATCCCTCAATTTGTAGCACATTCAGATTGATTTTTAATAGTTAAAGACATAATTTTAGATTCAGCTTTATTAGTTGATAAGTCCTAGCTTTGAGTACGCCACATTGTGATGGAATAATTTGTCCGCATTAATTCTAAAATAAATGTTTTGTGTAAATTTCTATAACTGCTAACCCACCTTATAAATAAATCAGAACTGGCATAATTATACCCCATTCTTAATCAAAATAAGCTATTTAAAATTTACATATTTACGGTTACGTTCCCACGATAAAGAATGCTAATATATTTCTGATAACTAAGTGACATAATTGTTTTTAGCTGATAATGAATTGTCAGATTCATGTCCAAAGAATATTTTGAGTTACGACGGTCATTATTGATTTTTTTTACCTAGAACCACCGGCAACGACTAGCTGGTAATAACCCTGTTTAGTGCGGTGTTAAAAAATAGAAGCAATAAAGAACAGAATAACCCCGTTGTTTGCAACATGGCGCATTCGACGGGGGTGTTCCGCAGCTGCCGTGCAACTATAAAGCTCCCTATAATGGGAAATCGAGCAATGCGTGGGGTTCAACCACATGTACCCCCGCACATCTGCACTATGCGTGTGTGTATGCAGTGTGAATGTCCCAACAAAGGGACGCACCATTTAGAAGAGATTGTCGCTTCTGGCGCGTGCCAGACGAATCTATTTTAACCGGGCAACTTTCTATTTGGCCTTTTAAAACCAATTGTCAGAAGCACCTGACGTTTGTACAGGACAAATAGATTTCCTCGTTAATCTCACCCCCATGAAACTAACAAATCGCGTACCTGACCTGAGTAAATAGAGGCGAAACATAAGAATCGAATTTGAAGAATTATAAACTGTAATAAGCTTTCGAAGTGTTCAGTGTATTTCGTTTGCCTTGAATAAACAAAAAGGAACGGAGGACATGAACATTGTCTGCCTCAGATGAGTTAATCTGAGAAAAATTCTAAAATAATCACAATATACATAAATGCATTTCTTCTTTGTTTGATAATTACACAGATTGTCGCATGTTGAGACAAAACCATGAATTGACCATTGCCCAATTTGACCCTATCTTAGGCTCACGCATTTGGTTTGGTTAAATTCCAAAGTGCAACAATATATGAGGGTTTGGCTATGCCAAACATGTGGAGATGCATGCTCTCATTGTCAAAATGTCTCGAGAAACCTTTATTTTAATTGAGCTAAATTTGTAACGTCGTGAACGTTTTTAGATTCCTAATATGGGCCAGAAATTCGTGTGCAAAGTGTTACTGTTGCATTTGCCCCATAACGTAGACGCGTAATAGACCACTTGTTAGAGGTGTAAACTAATCTTTTACATGTTACAATGTGGATGACTTCACACTGCCATTCAATTCCAGCTATATCCAATGTTCTTTTTTTCTTCTTTAAATAATTACACAGTTTTATATACTTTGACTACACGATAGGGAAACCTATATGGAGATAGGCATTCGAATTTTTCTTCAGACGAGATTTCTGATCAACACCGACCATGCAAATATCTCTAGAAAAGGGAGAGAGCTCCCACCTTTTTAACGATGTTCTTGAGAGGTGCGACATCATCAATCAGCTCTCAATCCAAGAGCTTCAGCGTATTTTGGGAGCCAAACTCCAAACATGTGAACTGTACTCCAGGACAGGTCAAATATGTGCTTTGTAATTAGGAGGAGCTGCTGGGATGTAAAGTTGCTCTAGGCACGGAATAGAAAACCAACCTAAAGGATCTAGCATAAAACAATCTTAAGATTCTGTCGAGCAGCGGGGTATCCAAATACACCCTGAAAAACCTAGCAGGGGATAGTGTACAAGGGTGTTTCTCACTGAACTTTTTATTAAGACCGCTACCATCTCAACCAATCCCAACCAATACCAATGCAGGCAGATAAGTGATACCATACCTACATACGTTGCTTGCCAGTTATTTCCAAAAAATGCAACGACATACATTTCCATACTTTTACGGGTAAAACTGTAAAAACGATTGCGCCGTTCCTATTAGTCGTATGTATATGAAATTTTGCAGACCGCTTTTTAAAGTGGTGAAAATAGGAACTTTATTGTTTTTGGGCGCGGTAGTCCCGTTTCGAGTCTTATTTTTGGCATCCATTATAATATTTTACTTAACCATAATGACAACTGTGTTTTCTGGTTATAAATATGTATCAGACATATGTATTTAACATGTACAAGTGTCCGAAATTCTCATTTCAAGATCCAAGTGACGTCATCGATGTAAAGTCAGTCTATTTTATGGCGCGATTACCAAATTTTTTAATTTGAATAGTATTGACAATAATTTTGAAAAATAAATATCATTTTAGTTAACAAAGTTTTGCCAAAGTAAGAGATTGTCTTTTTCAGCATTTTTTTTGGTGAAGTTTTAAAAGTGCTTTTTTTGTGAAATCTTTTTATTTTGAAATTTTATTATAAATAATTTTATCGAAACTTGATATTATTAAATTTATGAATTTTTTCGTTTATATTCACTGGTATAATTCAAATTGTAAAATAAATAAAATATATGTCTATTCATTTGTTATTAGTAAATAAAGTTTTATTTAAGTAAAAAGTTATATTTATATAATTTGATATTTTAAGCTTTTATGAGTAATTTCATTTATATATTTATTAAATATTCAAGGCATTCCAATATAACAAAATTATTCATATTTATAATCAAGAATTAAATTTTCAACTAATTTGTAGGGAATTATTACTAATTTTTATTTTATTAATTAAATAAATAAAAAGTATAAATAAATTAATTATTTATTATGAAAATACGTAAAATTATCTTTTAAATTTCTCAATTTAAATTTAAAAGAAATATATTTATTTTTGTTATTTTTAAGAGAAAATGTATTTAATTATATTTTATTAGTATTGAAAAAGAATTTTGAAAAATAAATATCATTTTAATAAATAAAGTTTTGTGGAAGTAAGAAATTGTATTTTTAAAATTTTGATAGATCATGTGACAGCAAGTGTCAGTGTAAAAGAGGTTATATTATAGTATGAATAATTTCGAAATTCAACCAGACAGCAGGTGTTAGTATAAAACATAGAGTTGTGAAATACATTATTATTATCATAGGCGATAAGTTAGGCGGCGGAGTCGTTTAAAGTTGTAAGTTCCTGTATAATTCAACGCCTTTCATTAGCAGTTTCTAAATCATTTCCAATATATTTTGTTACTATAATCATTCACATTTGACCCGCAGGAGTATCCGAAGGCTATTTTACTTACAAAAGTGAGGGAAGTCACCTGATCAATTGATCACAATTCATTTCTGCGTGATTTTAATTATTCAAACTTATTTACTGATATACATTGATGCGATGTCCGAATTAGAAATTACAAAACCAATCAAAATCTGCGTTCACAGATCAGCAATATAATTGTAAACCCTATACTTTTTAGATAACAATGTACGGTGAATAATATATTCACATGTAAGGGGACATGCGGGCCAGGCAGGTGTCTTTGCCGAGTCCCCTTTGGCAGATGGTTCAACCGAGCTGATCAATATCCATGATACCTCATAGTCTTACTTACCTTGTTTAATATCAATTGTTACGTCATCTTACATTTTTATTTCACGTATAATGATACGATTAATATTATGAATATTTCGCGAAAATGTCTGAATACCAATTAGCTACTATGCTAGGCGAAAAAATTCTCATCTTTCCCACCGGAAATACATTTACATCTCTATCATTTGAATCGCAAGTCCGGTTGCCGAATGTATTGTATAATGCAGGACAGCCACATGTTATGGGCACAATTCTTTATCACTTTGATCGATATTCATGATGGTTACTCAATGAAGCTGTATTGATAGAAACTATTTTGGCAACTCTTCGCAATTTTCAAGATTTGTGATCATCTCAAAAATTTAACACAATAGTACCCCAGACAGGTTTTCGTCTTATCGGTTTATATTTATTTGAAGCAAATCGAAATGACGTCTAGAAATTTTCCAGATGAACTAACAGCTTATTTCACATAGAAGTAAACTTTGACTTGAATTTATTGAGGTATCCATATAACAATGAAAAACATTCTGTTTGTTAAGACATGCTAAATGCTTTACATCATAATAAGTATAATAAAAAATCAAATTAATGTTTCTTGATTATTTTAATGATAATTCATCTCCAAGCTTTAGAGATACTAGAAGGAATTTACATTATGTATTTCTAAAATCCAAACAATACCTACATTTTCTTGGACATCCTGTATTTTAGAAGAATCCGTCATCGGTTTTTTTCGAAAAAAAATCACTAATGATACTTTCTCAAATTTAAGCCAATAAAAGAAGTCGTAACTGGCCATGATTTCAGCCCAAAACTAAAGTTACCAACTAGTTTAATGCACATTTTGTATACCAATGTAACAAAAAAAGTTCATCAAAATCCGTCAAAAAAGATAAAAGTTACAAGCAGGGCCGGAACTACAATAGGGCAACCGGGGCAATGCCCCGGGGCCCCGGGCTCGGGGGGCCCCCTGAGCGAAGGACAAAAACAGAAAAATGTTTCGAAGTGCAAGCATTTTTAGCGCTATCTCATTGTTCTTCGTTATGTGAAAATTTATTAATTGATTAATTTATTTATTTAGAATAATAAAAGCTATTGCGAAAAATCTGTTTAATATAATTACCTCTAAACCTATAAGATTCTGTACAAATCTTGAGCTTAGAAAAAAAACGGTATTGTTGAAAGTGTGAGATTTTATAAACGTAAAGAATTTATCATTTTATGGAGCGTTTTTTCCGAAGTTACCCTTTTCTCACATATACATGTCGTAAAAGAGCTAGCTCATTTTTTGATAATTGAAAATGCGTTACTGTCATTCAGCTATTCAGATGTTTGTTTGTTCTCATGTTTCTGACAGTCCCAGTCACTACGGCGAAAGCTGAACGATCGTTTTCCATATTAAAATTAATCAAAAGTTACTTGCGGAGCTCGATGCAACAAGAAAGGCTGAGCTTATCATTGTTATCAATCGAAAATCTGAGAGCGCGCACTATTGATTTCGATAAAGTCATTGAACAATTTATCTCTTCAAAAGCAAGAAAAAGAAAGTTCTAAATTTTTTTCTCAAATATCGAATCGTGGTTATGAACATTAGTTTAATCTTTTAATACTAAAATCTTATCGAACAACTTCTGAATATTAGCGAATTAAAGGTGATTTATAATGACTACCCGAATATCTCATCCTTCTTTATATAATTCATAATTTTGTAATGTAAGGGATGAAAGTGCCGTATAATATTATAGCTAAGAATATATTACTACTTTACATGATTGATGATGTTATAATGTCTGATATTTTAACTTACAAATTAATATGTAATACAACGTGAAAAATGTGTAAGACAAATAAAACAAATTATTTATGAATAGAAATAATAATGCCTTGTTCCTTTTTTTTCACAAAAATTGGAAAAAATTGAGTTGACAAACTCAATAGAGAAATAGGGCTCCGAACTTAGTCTTGCCCCGGGGCCCCTTAAACTCTAGGTCCGGCCCTGGTTACAAGGGTGGGAAGTCCTTAACATGGACACACTGTATATGACAAAAATTTCATATCAACATAGGTCCAGAAATGCTTCAATAAAGAGCAACGGCGCTTTATTATTTAACAAAATTGAATAAGAAAAACTACAAAATAGTTATAATTGTGTTGGAAATGTTCATACTCGTTCCCTTAAATATGAGTATACTTAAAAATGACAAACCTTGGATTCCGAAAGAAATTAAGAATTACTTAACCTATGTTAGAGATTTTTATATATTCACAAGGAAACAAAATCACAAGAAGTTCATAGAAGATACAAGCAAATTTAAAAAGCATACAATTTTTTTTCATCAGAATACCAAAAATCAATGAATGATAGAATATTTTGCTCAAAAAACAAATCGAAGACAATCTGGTCTATTTTCTATAAAACTGATTAAACATTAACAAAATACAAATTTTATGTAATTATATGTTGATTACACTATTTTCTTGCCTACCCGTCGGATGAGTGAACTTGAATAAATTTGTATTTGTACGTTTTGATTAAAGTAGATAACTACCTACGTGTAAATTAATTTAATGGATTTATAATTTCATGGTGCTATATTGATTTTTATTCTTCATAACCAAGGTTCAACAATTTTTTTTTGAATATTTACCTTCAATTAAAATTGATTGCTAATACATTCGTAAATTGATTTAATTGAGATTGCTTAATTACCTAATGATTTTTTTCTCCGAAGCGGTTATTCAAAGAATAACCCTTAACTACGTAAATCCTCAAATCTAATATTAGATTTGAGGATTTACAATCTTTCAAATTGTTGCTAATATGAAAGATTATCAGATATATTTATGTGTGATAGATGAAAGGATAATTTGACCAACTTCTTCAATTAACGCTAATTGATTTATAATCTCAAATACAAAAACTCTGGGGCGATTATTACGTACATTTTTATAATTGAAATTATTTTTAATTTTTCAGAATATTGGAATATTGTTCACAACGATTTTATTTGTTGAGGATTTCATCACACATCTATGCTAATATATCCAAACATGTTAATTGCTTCTGCAATGCATTTGGCTTCGTTTTAATTTTCATAATTATTTACTTTCTAATCTTTTATTCCAGAGCCATGTACATACAGATATGAATAAGTGTGGTAAGGAATGGCATCAAGAAATGTGAATATAATATTTCTGACTAGTACAAAATAAATGTATAACTAGTACAAAATAAATGTATAACTTATCTATACTTCTTTCGACATGGTTGTCTTTTTGACGTTTATCGAGACTTTTTTGGACCTGTCCTTTTTAATTAATAATCTTCACAATTCTATGAATAATCTGCGTACAGCGACGACGCGTAGGGCAGTTTCTTTTGTTGAATTTGGTTGTAAACTGACAAACAAAAGCAGTGTAACAGATAGCAAACGCTTTAACTCTACTATGGCAAGGTTTTACAGACCAGAAATGCATCGGAACTTCGAAACGTTTGGTTCGAATTGACTTATTATTGAAATAGTCGATTAAAATCAATTTACCGATAGCTTATTTCGACGACCGTATAATAATTACAAAACAAAGATAGATGGGTTCATGAACCTTAAAAATTTATCTAATTATTCGAATACATGCCCACTTGGCTCGTAGTTGTTCCAGAAGTAGATGACGTACGAGTTGATATCATTCTCAATTTTTTATTCCACCAGGTTACATTTCATTGAAATTATAATGTAAAGCTCACTTTCAGACAATCATATTGCAAAGAGCATTTTCAAAACTAGAAACAATGAGGAGAACAAGGATGTGAAATATTTAAGTCACAAATTGAGAATTTTCAACGGTTTATGAAAGAAAATTTGGATTTGAACTTTAGGAAGTTGGAGAATTAACTCATATTTAAACAAAATTACAACATTTAATTAAGAATTAATGCTGACAAATTGTTTCACCACACTGTAGTGGCATTCTCAAAGCTAAGATTTATCAAAACAATTCTTCATGTTCCGAAAATTAAAATTATCAGGTATACACTACTAAACGCCGAAACCATAGTATCTGTATATGATAATTTGGATATTAAATTTTAGTGATAAAACACGGAGAAATAAATTTTGTTATTTAGAAAGGAAGAAATAGTATACTAAATATTGAACACTTCCCGCTCCTGGGAATTTGATGAACAATTAAGTATGTATATTGATAAAAGTAAATTTACAAAATACAGGAAGTGCATAAAATAGAACATTTGCGATGAATATGTGGTGGGGTTAAAAAAGCTTGGGTTAATAAAAACTGATCATTAGCATTGTATGTTCCCAAGTGAATTGCTACCTTAGCAACTCCTTTGTTTAATCGAAAGCAGGAAGTAAGGTTCAATGCATATGTAATACTTTACTACGAAAGTGTCTTTAAATTAACCCTTACCAGCATTTGAAAAACATCACAAGAGGAAGTAAGAAATATATTTAATATGTACATCATCAATATATTTTATTACACTCGTTCTAATTGAACAAAACTGTTTAAGCAATTCAAACTCATTACATCATAGAAAACAATGTGGTTTTATGCCTGCACGTAGGAATTGAATTATTGTTGTCGTTGAAAATACTATTCCTAGAATGAATTCTATTCTAAATTTAAGAATTACTAATGTCTTTCATTGAATCCATATTTATCGTTAGATTTTAGATTAAGTGTATACCCGAAAAATATATGTAGATGAGATGATTTGTATTGAGCTGTCCGCTGTCCGTATTTCCGAATTTCATATACTATTTAGTGTTTATTAGGTAAGTAACGCCGATTTGAAATACATTTTAACGGAAAATATATGGGTAACAATACAGAATATTGGTGGAATTCAAAAATTGAATTGAATAAGCTATTGCGTGATGAAAATCCATTCTAAACTTAAAATAACTATAAAAAGTTTGATTTTCACTAATTTAATAATGTGACAATAATTTGGCAACATAGCTTCTTCAAACAAATATTACAAAATACTTCAGGTAATCTAACGATAAGATAGATTCAGAACTTTGCTAAGACGGAGTGAGTTTGCCGAACTTCGATTTATTCAAAATTTTCACAGAATATGACGCGTTAAATTTACTGTGGTTTTTAAATCCAATGTCGTACCTTAAGCCGTTTTCGAGTTATCGAGCAGAGCGGTCCGTCGAAATACTCGACGCTATTCGCTTTGTTTCGCGCACTAACCATCTGGCCGATTGAAGAGACAAATAGTGCTAAAGAATCGAGCCCGCGCGCAACCAGACAGACTGCGGCTCGCGCTTTAGATTGACTTATGCGAAAGACGATGAAAAGGTAGCGAACTAAGTCTTTCCTCCTTTCGGCTCATACGGCACGTTGTTGGTTTTTTCAAAATTCATGATGCGTTAAATTTACTGGAGTGCAAAAAGAACCTATGAAGAGTATGTAGTATGTAAAATTAAAATTGAATAAATTTATTGTTAAATGTGGGCATGTGCAGCGTACTGGCCGACCTCCTAGTAATATTTTTTTGAAGATGCTTCGGTGTTAGCAGAACTATAGTTTATTTATTAAATTAGTGAAAATCAAACTTTTAATAGTTATTTTATTAAAGTTTGTAATGGATTTTCATCAAGTGAAATGTCTGAAAGAAGCTTATAACAGTTTTTATAGCCCTTCGGTGGAATTTGGTCTCTCTCATTCCAAAAATAGGGCATTTGCTAGGTCTAGTGTAGTCCCACTCACCTGAAACAAGTCCCCTATTAGTCGAGGAAATAAAGCACTAAAACCTGGGGATGCCCGGAGACCGAATATCTACGTCATGTTCTAGAAATTCGTTAATTTTACGACTATGAACTTTTTAAGTCTCATAACCGTGATCAGCGACTTCAAAAACATCCGAGAGCCAGGGTTTGTTGCTTATTTCGAAGAAAAATTAACGAATTTCTAGAAGAAGACGTAGATATCCGGTCTCCCGGTATCCCAAGGTGTTTCAGGAAAGTTTTTGCATGTCGTAATCATCATCAGCGATATTTTATCCTCGCTCGATCAGTTGACATGTTGACAAGCATAAAAAAAATTATTTCTAATGAAATTAATCAATATCCAGGTCGTCACGACCCCCGGATACCCTGGGGATGGTCCAAGGTGACCTCAGGGAATTTTTTTGACATCATATTCGCGAACAGCGACCCCGAAAACCCCCGAGAGCCAGAATTTGTTGTATATTATATGTCCAGGGCGTAAGGACCCCCGGGAAACCCCCGAGGATCGTCCAAGGTTACCTCAGGACAACATATTCGTGATCAGCGACCACAAAAACCCCCGAGAAACCAACTCGAGCCCATTTAACACATTATTCACCAAGTTATTATTTTTTTCTTATTCACCTCAAGAAGTGAACTAGTAAAAATGCATTTTTTCGCAGTAGAAATGCAATTAAGAGGTTCAAAGTTTCTAAATTACATTCTGAATCGAATGCAGAAAACCGTAAGTCAATCCATCTTACTGCGCCAGTTTTGGAAGGTGGAATGCTTTATTTCCTCGTCTACATAAGAGCGAATAGAAATATGGAGTAGAATAAATTAGAACGTAGATCTATTTCACTCGGACCTATCCCAAATTGTACGATTTGTTGTGAACTTCAAGTTAATCGACTATGACGTGGTACCGGATCGGGTGAGCAAAAACTGAAGAGTGAAGTTGTGTTTATGTTGAGTTGTATAATATATTGGAGAAGTCAGCAATGAATAGACTTTCTGTGGCAGTTTTTGGAGATGATCTGGGGTTGCCAAAATACGTGTTTAGTTTATTTGATATTTATTTTTAAATCAAATATCAATTAGATATTAATAATAACATTTCAGACAGAATGGCAACTCAAAGCATGATAAGGTATCTTCTTACCTAGGATCTTCTTCTTTTTGAACCAAATCATATATAACCTTTTTGTTTGTAATGGAATAAAGCAATCATCCTAAAAGATATGGAGTTCACTATATGGGAACAAACTTTCAACAATTTCATCGTGCAATCTCGTTTTTGTTGAATCATGCAGCTGTCCTACGATTCTTTACTCTATAATATTCTCTATTTAATCGCCAGTCCTAGGTCTCGTAGACTAATTTTCCCACGAAAGCAAAGAGAAAAGCATCTAATCTGAAGTTGTATTGTGAGTGAATGGCGACCGAATGGTACAGGTAATATGGACGATCCCTATTTAGATTCACTAGTAATTATTCCTTTGAATCTCTTAAATGTACGCGAATAATTTTAGGGGTGCGACAGCCAATAGTGTGCACTATGGCGTTTCACCCTCTGTCTGGGGTGCAGTCATCCCAACCCATCACTGTTTATATCTATGATAAAGTGAAAACAATAAAATCAGAAAGATCAAATCATTCAGGATTTACCTAATTCGCATAATTCACCCCTTTTTATGAAACAAAATATAAGAAATTAAATAATATATAATCTACTACCGTACCATATTTCAAATTCAAATATACAAATGAAGAAATTAATATAGAAAAAAACAAGTGTGATGTTTGGAGTCATTCTTTGTGTTCCTTCTTAATTAAATTTCTTCCATTATGTTCAATAACAGCTCGAAAATTTTTTTTTCTATACTTTGACTACACGAGACGGAAACCTATAATGTTCGAAGAACATCGTATGTGTCAGCGGTGAAATGTTGAGAGAGGAGATAGGCATTCTTGAAGGTTTGGAGGTTATAGGCAATAGGAAAGACCTCACTAGGCGAAAAGTTCCACAAATTCGCCGTTCGATAGAAAATGAAGTCTGGCAGGAAGAAGTTCGGCATGTCTCGAGCTTAACAATGAAGGGGTGACTAGCTTGAGTCCGCCTATCTGGTATCTCTCGAAGTGGAATAACCGATCGGCAAACCGCAGGCTAACATTGGTACACCAAACTTCCACTTCCTAAAGGACTCCACGTACGACCACTAGGTACCACAAATTTTCACACAACGTCCACTAACTTTGTTGGTGGATAAATGTTTTGAGCTGTACCAAACTACTAGAGATATTATACTAGTCTAGGTTAGGTTAGGTTAGGTTAGGTACTCTTTTGCAAAACATGTTTGCCCATTTCAACAGTAGGTACATTAAAAATATATAAACCAAAAATCGACCATTTAGATACACTTTAGGAACAATAACTAACACAACATAATTATTTCTTAATTATCTCGCATTTACATAAAATTACATTCCTATTTAGATTGTTTAAGGTGCTTACACCCTTTCTCAATATTAAATCAATCAGTTCTTGATATCTGAAGTGGATTGTAACCAACCATGTTCACTGGTACATTAAAATATATATTTTACATTAACTGTACCTCTATCGCCGGTAAAAGCTTCCTGAATTTTCTTTCAAAATATTAACTGAGGCAAACTATTTATAATAAGCCCTATATAACACATTGAATCATAGGAAAGCGAATACAGTTTCTGTTCTACACTAAGGTTGGTTTGGAACTGCACCTTCTTACTCGGGCGCCTCTTTTTTAATTTTTTTTGCATGCGTAAATGAACAGAAACATCCATCAACTTCCACTGACTTCCTTTAACTTTCAATGACTTCCAAGAACTTCCGCGAACTTAAATGTTCTTGTACACCAAATATCCACTGCGGTTTGCCCCTCGGGAATGACAGATTTCCGATGAGCACCGACCATTGAAATATCTATAGATAAGGGAAAGATCGCCCACCTTTCTACGATATTCTAGGGAGGTCAATGAATTCGTTAATCAAACGAATAGCTCTCTTCTGTATAGAATCCAAGAGCTTCGACGTATGTTTGGAAGTTGAAGTCCAAACGTGTGAACAGGACAGGTCGAATCTGTGCTTTATAGATTATGAGGATGTAAAGTACGGCACGGAATAGAAAACCTAGTTTTTCTGAAGCGATTTTCACAACGGACCTCACATGATCATCCCATGAGAGGGTGCCGTTGGTGGTGATCCTGAGCATGGATATGGAAGACTTCATAGGAATAGTTCTACCCGACATCATTATATTAGGTATTGTGGGATCCGTCTTCCTGGAGAAGATGCAAGGTTGAGTTTCGGTTACATTAAACTCTACTATATTATCAGATCTCCATTTCCCAGATCTCCAATAATTGCGTCAACCTGTCTCACTCCTCTGGCTTCATTGGATGGTATAGGGGCTCTAGATGAGAAAGCGATATTAAGTGTACCATCATCTGCAAAGCTGTGGTCTCTTAAACAGATCGTTGGTATGGAGCACGAACAAAGTTGGTGCGATGAGAGATCCCTGTGGAATATCAGCTTTGTATCGGAGGATAATCCGTCAACCACCACATGGAGTGATCTATCTGAGAGCAAACTCGATAGTAAGCCGGAGGTTGATTAAAATTTTAAGCCATTACAAATTGAAAAGTGGGTAAAATTGCTGTCACAAAATAACCGAAAAGTGTGCTGGTAGAGAAGCATTGAACAAATAAAAAGAAATAAGTGTCGATTTTGTAATCTAAACAGATTGGGAAGAAAACAAACATACAAAACAAAATACGCCTGCAAAGATTCCCAGATAACCCCGGATTGTGTTTAGCTTGTTTTGATCAATATACCACAACAAATTATGGAAGAAGCTCTTGTCTCCGATCGGAAACACCGGCTTCTGATATCGATTTCGTTCGTTATCGTCGGCGACTCAGATAGGAGTGAATTTTTTTTCATTCTATATACTTTTACCTCGATTTTTATATACAATAAATAATAAATTATTTCGGTTCCAAAACTTCGATTTTCAAACCTATTAGTAATTTACCCAAAAGAAATATGAGTTGGCTATCAACCAAGAATTAGTAAATTGTATATGGCAACAAACGTATTAAGATCTAGGAACATCAATTACGTAATGCAGCATTTCACTGATGAATTATTAGGACGATGAACTCCAATTATGAAACAAATTTCCAAGATTATAAACAAATCAGGTTGAAAAGTATAATATCGAACCGAGTTCCAACACCAATATCCGCATACGATCAAGGCTAATTGTCATTCCTAAGCGAAATTTTAAAAGCATGTGATGTGAATACCTGGATATAGCAAATCTTATCGAAAGTATACTACAATTATTTAATGAAACTCTACTGACTTTAGCTTGTACTGAATTAACTTATAAATTATCTTAGTTACTTGTATCTTTTCTCATTGAATTTGTTACAGTATTTAGCAACAAAAGGAACGATCTCGATTGGAAACAACATTTTATGAGGACAGAAATGCCAACATTTAACAAGTTTCAATCTAGATTTTGTTACTTTGAAGGGCAAGTGATCTGTGATGTTGCTGATTAAGGAGAATACAATACAAGTTGTTTAATCAACTCCTATTAATGATTGAACTCGTGGATGTATATTTGTTTGATGAAGGTGTACCATGTATCCATTAGAGGATGATTTTATTTTCTAGTTTTCAGATCTGGTTGTTGATTTAAACTAAAATTCGTACATCCAAGCCAACGAAATGTCGCGTACAAGTAAACTAGGAAGAAAGCGGCATATGGTGAACTAAAGGTGTACTACACCAAGACAATTTAAGTGGAACGTCGGAGGGTAACACCCTTACTTATCGCAAGCTCAAGATGTTGGGTAATAACATCAATGGATTCTTTTTAAAATATTCTACTCTCAAGGAAGGTAGACGGCGCGTGTCGTCGAAACAGCTGCCCAGAACAACGGCCTTCTTTCCTATTGTGATTCAGACATCGCGATATACGTATAAAAGCCATTTTACCTTCACGATTCTGTCTAAGACGCTTGCACAAAACGAGGGGATTCCACAGAACCTTCGGCTATCGCTACTGTTACAATGCAGCATACATTTCTTGAAATATTTGATAGCTTATTGACCCAATAACGTGTCAGCTGTTGGAAAGCGCGCCAATTTCATCAGATCTCGTGTGGATCTATGGGCGGTCGTGGTCAACGAATGAACGGAAAGTAACGCTAACAGGAAGGAACGCGAATAAACAAATTGCTCTTGCTATGCTATGCCAAGTCATTTTAGAAAATAAAGATGAATGAATTTATTTGCTAGAAAAGAATCATCATCTTTGATTTAGATATTGGACTATCACTTCATTCAGCAGTATAATTATATAATATGCCCAAACTGATTAAATATTCCATAGTGGAAGCCTACAGTTTTGGCAAATAGCGTATCATCTTGAAAGCATAAGAAGTCGTAAGATATTTATGGTCAAATGTAAGCAAAAAAAAATGGGGTTGCAGTTTGAATATGGAGAATGTCATCACTAGGATTGGTTAATGGAAATAAGATAATAGGGTAAATCAATACAGCATGCAAGACAATATGTTGTTTTTTATATTTATAAATTTTATTCAAATATTTGTATCGTTTTTGCCGAAAGTATAGTCACGATAAGTGTTGCTATAATATAATTGATAAAAATCTAAGTAAAAAGCATTTTATGTTGAATAAATTATAAGTGTTCTTGGAAATCCTACAAAAATCTGGGAAATTTGGATTGATTTATGATGTTGTTTCCTTTATTTCATTCTCGACAGCCTAGCTAACATTATTTTAAGAAAACGCTTTTCAAACAGTTAAAATGGCTAAAAGTGTCTAGATCTACTTAATAAATACATAGATAGATAGATGAACTTCATTGCAATTACCACTGAAATGATTTAGAAATGATTTACAAAGTTTTAAGCTTATATACCTAAACCTAATCTCAATACTAAACTAAAATATAAATAGAATCATTGTGAGATAAAACAAAACCTAAAATCTCATATATAGCTGCAATAGAAAGCATTGAGAATTTTTATAAAGGAAACATACCTACGTGAATAGAAAAAATATATAAAATATAAAAGTATGAAATTAAGAATTAACTAGATTCGTATTCTTTCACAGAATAATAAGCTTTACTGGATAGTAATGTCAATATGGATTTCTTAAATAATTTCTGATTTGCTAAATCTTTTATGTTTGGTGGTAATTTGTTGAATATATTTATTGATTTATAAGTATTAGCATATGTAAAATTATAAGATCGAAGAAATTATATTTGCCTCGTTGGATAACTATGAGCATCGTTATTTTTTTGAATATATTTTTGTCTATTATAAACCAAAAGCAGCAATTCATATATGTAAATTGACGGCACAGTTGAAATATTGTGGATTTTGAAAACCACTCTACAAGAAACTTGCCATCCCCAGCCAACAATTATTCGTAAAGCTTTTTTTGCCCCACTAAATATGTTTTCATCTTCTAACCTCTACCATAATTTGATTTCATAATTGTTGCTAAAATAGTTATTTGAAGAATCATAATATTGGTATATGTAATTTGAACTATGACCAACACATCTATAATATTACATCATGACACTAATTTGGCGCAAATGGCTTACATTTCTAATCAAATAAACTATGTTTAGTATAATTATCATTTCCTGTCGATTATCTGGATAATTTATCATCTTTCAAGCATGTGCAATATTTATTCACTTACTAATTGCTAATTATATACGTCAGTGTTTTAAGTTTTTACTTAAATAAACTATAAAAGAGTTCACACTGTGGATACAGTATGATTATATAATAAAAAACAATCACGTTTATCCTCTAAATATACTGTTAAAGTACTAATGTCTTTCAGCTACGAAGTAGTCATCATTAGAGTAAACTAAATCATGAATTATAATTTAGTTTACTCTGATGATGACTCCTTAGTGGCTGAAAAGGGTCCTTAGTACTTCAATCTTATTTTTATTGGATAAGGCTGATTGTTCATTATTATAGTGTTGTCTTAAATTCTCAAGTCGATGGTTTTTGAAACAAGGCCAACATTTACATAAGTATTATGAATATAAGTGCCTCCCTTTTCGATCTCCTTGAAACTTGAAAAATTAGTAACCCTGAAACTAGAATTAGCAGAAAATGTCAAAATCTAGCACCATTTTTCTCAAGATTAAGGCCTAACAAAAAACTAGGTACTCCTTCGTGTTCAAATTTTGATAATCTATTCGTCCGTTGAAACTTTTTACAAATGGAAGGCAGGGGTGAACTTATCACTAGGCTGTGTGGGACGTGGCCCAGTAAAGTTTTGGGGGCGCCATATTGTTGACAGGCGTCAAAATTTTGAAAGACAACTGAATGTAGAACTTGAGTTAATTGACGGTTTTTCTTGGAAAAAAGTTTGGGCTAAAATTATAGTACATTCATGCATTTCCATAATTTAGACTAATTATTTTCACGGATAGGATTACTGCGATTAACAGAAATTGGTCGGAGTCCCTTGGAATTGTCTAGCTTATCCAGAATATCCTCGAATAGTTAGTTATATGAACAGTCACTTTTTAGGAATCAAAACAATGATATTTGTCTTTATTTTATATCGAGGACAAGATACAATTTCTCCCGCGATCTTCCTAGACAGTCTTCTATAAATAAAATAAACTCATTGTCTCCCTTATATTTCCCTCACCTGAATCTACACAATGTCTGTGAGTGAAACTATGCTCTCGCTATTAAAAATCCCCAGTTCTTGTAGAGGTTTGCACAGTTTATCTTTCTGGGAATGGATTTAAGATGCTAAAGAATATGCGCATTATGTAATCGTTTACATATTCCGGTTCGAATAATATTCATTCATAGTTAGTCGGCTAGTTCCACGTGCAGACAGTCTCCGGTCCCATTGGCCAATTTCAAATAATAAACAATTTTAAACAACATCAAGCGACTTCTCAATGATGTCATGATAACCGTCGGTGCGGAAAAAACACATATGTTATGCGCCAGCTGCGTGATGCAGTGTTGTCAAATCACGCGTTTTATCGCTACCTGTAGGGATTTTTTGGTGACCAAATTTATGCGTTTAGAAGAAGATAATGATAAACCTGACGGAACCACAAGGCTCAAAATAAATCAAATGAGTTGTCTCCTTCAGTGAATCGGCAAAATGATTCGAGAATCACTTCAGACTGGTACAATTTTTAAGTTTGAAATTAAAGGTTCGTATTTTCTATGAAACCTAATATAACCCATGAACACGAGCGTAAACGTCAACCACATACGAGGGCAATGTGAAAAGTCCCTGAAAATGAAAGAAGAATTGATTTATTTGGTCAAAAGTTATTTTATTTCTCAACATAATCTCATTGTAGCTCGATACACTTCGTCCTACTTTTTTCTAATTTTTCGAACCCTTCCAAATAAACACATCAAAAGAATCTAAGGGTCAAGCATATTTTGGGATTGTTTGTTAATTCTCGGAGATCCACGTGGCATTATCGCGTTGCAGATCTTTGTTTGTTATTTACACAATACTTTTTTATCATCTTGAACATCATGGCATGAGTTCCTATTTTTTCCAACGACTATTCATTTTCTTCATGTCGTTCCTTGTTTCATTCATCAGATCAAATCAGATGTTATCCGACCAGCGAATGGTAATTATTGAAAATTGTGAGTAGTGTTGTTTGTCTAAATTATGGAACGTAATCACCTTCAGAGAGACGTGCACTTAAGGGCCATTGGAATGCTTCAAGCTGGAATGTCGCAGAGGGTTGTTGCCAATGAATTAGGGACCAACCAGTCCAATATAAGTCGTTTATGGATTCGTTATAATCAAACTGGTGATGTTAGAGAGCAACATACTGGCCGTACCAGAATAACAACGGCGGCACAGGACAGATTTCTGAGAATTCAAGCTCTGAGAAATCCAACCCACACGGCAGGTCAACTAAGTTTGGAACTCAGAAACGCTCACCATATACAGATAAGTGACCAAACTGTGAGAAATAGAATACACGAGTCCAATTTACGTGCCAGGCGTCTATGGAGAGTTCCACCATTATCCAGAGGAAATCGCGAGGCCCGAATAGTCTGGGCTAGAAATCACATCGAATGGGGCGTGCAAGAATGGACTCCTCTGTTGTTTAGTGATGAATCGAGATTCGGTTTACGTCCAGATACTAGACGTACTCGTGTATGGAGACAACCTGGAAATGTTTGGATACTTAGGACTGCACAGGAAGTTCACAGCTACCAAGGCGGAATGGTGATGGTTTGCGGTGGTATCAGCATTGGCGGAAGAAGCGACCTCGTATTGCTGGAGAGGTTTGTAAATTCTCTCAGATATAGGGACCTGATATTAGAACCATTTGTCATTCCGTATGCAGCTGCAGTAGGTGAAAACTTCATCCTCATGCATGACAATGCGCGCCCTCATACCGCCGCGATCGTAAGAGATTACTTGGATGAGAGTGGTATAAGTGTTTTGGATTGGCCTGCTCAATCGCCAGACATGAATCCGATTGAGCATGTGCGGGATTTGCTTGGCAGAAGAATTTCGATGCGTAACATTCTCTTCCAGACACGAAATCAATTGTTCCATACTCTGGTTGAAGAATGGAATGCGATTGATCGGGAAAGCATCGATAACCTTATTCTCAGCTTACCAAATCGATGTAGGGCAGTTTTGAACAATCGCGGTGGACACACTCTGTATTAGACATTGACCAGTGACAATTTTTTTGCTCAGAATCCTAAGTGCATTGAATCCGAATTTTTCACTCTTTTCAGTTAGATTAAAGCTTTCAATTGATTTGCAAACTTTGTATGAAATCATAAATAAATTATGTGGCAAAAGATTATGTTCTACGTGGGTAACAAAAATTGTATTGAATTTCCCATTACCAAGTGACGAAACCCTAAAAATATCGCTGACCCCTACATTTTTTTGATGTGTGTAATATGATTTCGGCAATCCTTCAAAACAGGCGTTTGTTTCAGCGATGACCTCATCGTAGGAGCCAAATCTTTTTCCGCCGAGCCATTTCTTCAAGTTTGGGAATAGATAAAAATCGCAGGGGGTCAAATCTAGAGAATATGGTGGATGACGAACCAATTCGTAGTGCGATTTTGCCATTGCAACTGCGGACCTGTGCGCCGGTGTGTTGTCCTGGTGGAAGAGCACTTATTTTTTTGCCAAATGCGGCCGCTTCCGCTTTAAATCGGCGTCGAACCGATCCAACAGCTCTGGATATGGGCGATACCGTGGGAATCCCACAAATAAACCCAATTTGGCCTTTTTCAGCTTCGATTCGCAAGACAAGCCCACTGTTTCAACTGTTCTTTGATCTCTGGTGTGTTGTTATAGATCCATGTTTCGTCCACGGTTACGAAACGGCGCAAAAAGGCCTTCTTATCGTGCTTGAACATCGCCAAACACTCCTTTGAAGTTGTCACACGGTCATGCTTGTTGTCAACAAAAAGCAAATGCGGCATCCATCTGGCAGATAGCTTTCTCATATTCGAAAATTTATTCAACATGTTCCGTTACCCGTTCGGTTCAGATGCCCATAGCCTTAGCAATCTCGTGAACTTTAACTCGCCGATTTTAAACGTCCAATGTCATACCTTGGATTTTATCATCGATTTCTGGCGTTCTCACGTTCGGCGTCCTTTGTGGTCATACTGCCACAACGAAAATCAGTAAACCACTTGTGAATCATTCCAATCGATGGTGAAGAGTCCCCATAATGTTTAAAAAGCAATCCTTTGGTTTGCGTAATGTTTTTTTTCACGCAAGAAGTAATGTCTAATCAAGACGCTAAATTCACTTTTTTCCATGATTACGAAATCTTCAAAGTTGCTTGCTTTCGATGGGTGTCAAAACAGCACTGCATGACATATCGGTCTGAAAATTTGAATGCGTTCTAGTTAAAGATGGTACATCACAAATGTCACAAGATCTTCGATTGTGGCGCCATCTGTTTTATTTTTCAGGGACTTTTCACCTTGCCCTCTTAGTTGAATAGATGAATCAACAACAAGTGCCTTAGTTGGAAAATACGTTACCAATATGAGAATATTGGTTTCATCAACCATTTTTGCATTAAAATTCTCGTTCCTCTCACCACAAGACACATGAAGATTCTAGATCTCGTAGGAAGTAAAAATGGATAAGCTACCAGATTGTCGCAGGATTCTTTGCCTTGAATTTTTCGAAATTATTTGATTCGTGCAATACAAAATGATTTCTGTTCGATTTATTACACTTCATAACATTCCATTTCATCAACGTGTCGATGAACAATAAATATTATTCAATCTTCTCGGCAGAATAGAATGGGCTTGTACCAGGATATGGCAACACTGGCGCGCCAGCGGAGTCAAGTACACGAGATGTTTTACGTTGAGGCGAAGATAATGGCAGTAATTATGAATTGATTCCTTCATTCAAACAACTCATAAAATGGGTCTAATTTAGGTTAACGATAAGATATGTTAAAAAAGGCAATCAAAATCGATTGCGATTTATATTTTGCGTCAAAACAACTATTTTAATATGTACTCATATTGAATTGATAAATTGCAAAAATTGTCAGTAAGTATACAACTGGTATTTCAATACTAATTCAATTTTAATTGATGATTTTATTTCACTAACAAATAGATACGCATTCCATTAGTTTTTCAAGGTTGTGATCTGTGGTAAGTACGTTGTGTTCAGGTACGTAGAAGTATGCGTCTATTTATTTTATAACAATGATGTTCTTGAATATAATATAATAGAAATAGTACTAAATATGTACCATCAGATAAGTAAAATTTTGTTCTATGCAGCAATAATGTATTTTGAATTAACCGAAAATTTTGAATATGTTATCGGCCGTAGTATTTTGGTAACTGGTTATAAGCTGTTTCCGAACTGCACACTCGGTGAAAATCAAATTTTCTCACTTATTATACGACACCCAGAGACTCTTTGGATTGATTTATAGGTAAGTTGATTACAACAACATTTCTGGAGAAGGTCGTAAGACGAAACGTGTACATAACGATCAATTTATAATGTCATTGTTAGTGAAGATGGATTCACTAATTGCGTATTTTGGAGGAACAACAGTACAGTGATTTTTATGATTATGATTTTCTCACTCGTTTTTCGTTTCACAAAAACAAGCTTCAAGGTAATCTTCTTACAATTCACTTAGCAACCATGATAGAAGCAGCACCAAAGCCCTTCTCCTGATTACATCATACATATAAGTAGTATTCAATTTGGATATTTGAGCAATATAATCCAAGCTGAATAATCCATGTGTACCAGAATTGTCGTTAGACTTGGATCGAGAAGAAACACTTCTTTCTTATTGCAAGGATCTCACTAAATTGAAATTAGAAGTATTTTAGGTAAATTTAGTTAGCTGAATTCAATTTTTCTTCTTCTGTGGCAATATTTACAGTAAGTATATATTCATCTTGAAATTACTAGTGAATATATGAATGCATCATTAGAAACCAGGTAGCATTAATTATTTAATAAAGCATAATATCAGCATTTTCGATTATGTAAAAACCATGAAAAGATATTGATATTATATATAAAGTACAAGTACTCCTCAGTGAGACATCCTAGTGGAATGAATTAAATTACGGGAAATTGATAGTTTTAAATTAATTACATAGAATAGTGCTGGCATAACCTAGGAATGTGGATGAATACATTAACAGAACTTTTAAACACTAAACAGTTAAACTTAACCTAAAAGTCTGGGCAACATTTATATTACTTTAATTATATAAATGCTCAATATATTTCAACATATTAAACTTTGGCTCGAATTGACATCATTTCACTGGAAACAGTGGGTAGGTAACACTATGGCGGGCTTTAAGAAACCCTTCGCTGAAAGTTTCTACCTTCTTTATGGTTTTACTTTCCTCTAGCTGCAGTTAAATTCGTGCAAGTTAATCTAAAAATTCTAGCATACCAAATATGGCGCTACAACTATGAGATGAAAATGAATATATCAATAGGACTTAATGGCATCACATTTAAGGGTTCAGATATTGAGAAGAATGCACACATCAAGTTGTCACAAAGAACTATACATAAACATTCCGGTCATACTCGACTTTTTCTATAGAACTAGTCTTGTAATCTAATTTCGTATCATTTACATAACATACAAAAATTAACTTACATATTATTTCCATTGTTACTATGGTAATAATGAGCCATATCCATGTAGGAGCCCCGTGGGGCTGCACTCACTCAACTCACTCGCCGTGTTTCTGTCTAAATCTGTCGCTCAGATACACGCGCCAACAGTATACTGAACAAATGAAACTTTAAGCGAAGTGCGAACGAAACTACAGACACGAATTTTCGTTACAGTTTGGAGCTTCTTTGACAGACAGCATTGAATCGAACGCGGTTGCGCGAAGAATATACCAGGACCGGCTTCGAAATGTGATTTCATCATAAGGAACTATAGTCGAGGAAAATATAGTTCAAAAAAAGCTAAATCCCGTATTTTTTGTGGCAAGATCAATTTTGATGCGGTTTGAGGCATTAAGTTCTGGAAGTCATGTAAAAATATCACCTATTTAATAATGGTGTAAAGTCAAAGTTACATTATCGCATGCAAAAACTGCACCTTTTTATTGCATTTTTCTATTTTAAAAATTATTGGAATGATTTAAAATTTGACTAAAATTAGGCCAATATGTTTGTTACTTGGAGAATTTCGAGGTGCCTCTTCATGAATATGGCGTTAAGAAAATTGGAAGATGTATCTGGGGATCAGGACGACCTGGTGGTCAAGATCTAATCCGAAGAATTTATTTTAAATTGCTTTGAGATGCATCGAAACTCGCTACTCGGGGGGTTTTCGAGTTCGCTAATCACGAATATAACGTTGAGAAAATTCCACAATACGCCAGGAGATCCAGGACGACCTGGTTGTTAGAATTTTCGAAAGTTTAAGAATACATCAATATAAAGGAATAAAAAAGACTGTAAAAATCATCTTGTGCCATCTTATCTTTTTCCGTAGTTTCTATAATCAAAGCCCTTAGATCAGATATCCGTGAAATGTCATAATGTTCGCATTAGAGACATAAAACATCAACCCCAACTATTCAAATTAAAATTATTTTAAATTAGTTGTAGTCTGAATCACGGTCGTATATACAAGTCTGGCGCTAAGCGTCATCTGTTGCATAGTACCAAAAGGGTGGCGCATGAGTCGAGGAATGATGTCTGCACGTATACGATCGTGTTCTCTGGCAACTGTCATTGTTGACTTGTAAACATAAGGAATTCCGGCACTACCTTTTTTTAACTTAAAATCATAGCTTTTCTTATATAGCACTTTTCAACTACTTTGCAGCTATCATCAAAGACGTATGTGAACATTATCTAATTTGTAAGCCAAAAAGTCTGAAACGGTATACGTAGTTTACATAGGACTTCGATAATGGCTGCATCGTACTTGAAGAGTGCTTTAGATAAGTTATAATCCCAAAATTTTCAAGTGGAAAAATGGTAAGAGTGTAAACCATGGAGGTACATCCGAAGTGTAAACCTTAGACAAAGATATGGACAGTCGAAGTGTTTATTATTCTTCTATTACATGTTACAGGATATTCTATGTCTATAGCAGAGATAATGCAATAGTGTAAATTCTCGATGATGACTATAAAATTTATTGTGTAAGTTCCTTCAATAGGTGTAACGAGAGTGAAATATTTAATTCTCATCATATTACATTTTTTTTACAATTTTAATTATTTTACCATGTCTAAACCCAGTGATAGAAGTATTAATTACCAAACATATAAACTAGTAATTGTTGGCGGAGGAGGGGTTGGAAAATCGGCTATTACCCTACAGTTTATTCAGGTAATTAACTTTTGGAATCACTTTTTTTTACTTCCTCAAAATTCCTTAAAGGATTTCCGTTTTCTGTTTACTTTCAGTTACTCATGCTTATGTTTTGAGTACAATCTGTTCAAATTGCTTCATATCCCTATAAGGAGTGAAGTGTTAACAACAACCTTGTACAGACCTACACATAATTTTTGTAACTCCTGATTTATGATATCTGTTCTTTTTCAGAGCTATTTTGTGACTGATTACGACCCTACAATTGAAGATTCATACACAAAGCAATGTGTGATAGATGATATACCCGCAAAATTAGACAGTAAGTATAAACATGATCTAGTATGCTATAATAAATATCATTGCTCTAAATAAAAATGAATGTTTGTTTACCTGATCACAATCTGGTGCAAATAATAAAATGCCTTGATGTGGCCACCACAGAGCTTTCTGATATAAACTAAAATAACTAATATTTCAGAAGTTTACTATGTTACTAACTTTCAAAGTAAATGACTATATTTTTGAATACTGTTTCAAATCCAATGTTTGGTGTATCTACAGCTTTAAACAAAGCACCTGTAAATTTAGTAGTTTGAATGTTTTGTAAACAATTTCTAATATAATTGAATTTCCTCTATAACCAAAATGCAACCAACTTTCAAACGCATTATAGTAGTCAGGTATTTATAAAATTTATTGAAAAAATACTAAGAATTTCAGTTCTAAAGGAGCAAGTCTTGAGATGGAACTGGAATTGAGGTAAGAGTTTATATTACACTCTTACCCAAATTCACATTGTTTAAGCTAAAATTAAGAGATAAGCTGTCTTATTTATTTTTTGACAGAATCATATCCTCAGGCTTATGTGTTATTAAAATTTTCAGTATTAGATACAGCAGGCCAAGAAGAGTTCAGTGCAATGAGAGAGCAATACATGCGATCTGGCGAAGGCTTCTTATTAGTTTTTTCAGTGACAGAAAGATCTAGTTTTGAAGAAATATTTAAGTTCCATAAACAAATTTTACGTGTTAAAGATAGAGATGAATTTCCAATGTTGATGGTCGGAAATAAGGTAAATACATATTTTGGTGAATAATCAATAATCAATAATTATGGATGAACAATTTGCTTTAGTTTAAGTTCTTTGCAGGTGGATCTTGAACACCAGAGAACAGTTTGGCAGGAAGAAACCCAACAGTTGGCAAGACAGTTGAAAATACCATATATAGAATGTAGTGCCAAGATGAGAATGAACGTCGATAATGCCTTTTATGAATTAGTAAGGGTTGTTCGGAAGTTCCAAATTTCAGAAAGACCTCCACTCAAAGCTAGTTACATGAAAAGAAATAAAAAAAAATGTTGTGTTTTATAAAAAGAATAACATTCAAGTGCCATCATTTCACATCACATTTTGTGTGTTTATTTTTTTATGTTTATGTTTAGGGTTTAACATGCAATCATTGATATGAGTGAGTCATACACACAAGGTTCAAAAGTCCATCGCTGGGTTTTATTGTTTGTACATCTTATTTTAAAAAAGCAATAAATACCATCTGTCGACTTCTGAACACTTGGATATTTATATATGTATCTACAATCGTGCATGAGACATATCTGTAATGAGAGTTATCCTTTGGAGCTGGTTTTAAATATTTATACACATATCTGACTATAAAAATGTATTGTACTATTTCTTTTTTCATATTTAATTTAGCTAATTTGGGGTGCATTTTAGATTCAAGATCTAATATTTCTATTGATATATTTTCAACAAAAGGATCATATCCTGACCATGTAGTTCCTGTCATGTTCTGGATTGATTTTGTTAGCTTTAGTCCAGTCAATTTGAGTCGAAATGTAGAATTTTTGAGATACAAGTGCCTTTTAAATAAAAAATTGTATTATGTTGGGTTTGGTACCCAGATCTAGACATCCTTTTACAATAAACAATTGTAAATGGAAATATAAACAAATGTATTGAAAATATAATTTCAAAAATAAGTATTTTGGCACCAAAATCATATCCAAGGGATTTTAGTTGCTGGTTATGAATCTGAAGTCAAATATTGAATTCTAAAAGTGCCCACAACACTGAATATTGCAAAAAAACTACCAATAATTCAAATAAAAGTAACAAATGGGGTAAAAATTTCATTTATAAAATACAGGCTGTCCACAAAGGGTAGGGGGTATTTGAAACTTCAATAAAACAAAAACCACAAGTCAGAAAAATATGATTTCATTTTTATTATTTAGAAAAAATGTTGGAGAATTAAGTGTGAAAGATTATGTTGTCCAAATGTCGACCCTCTTGCTGCTGGCACTCCTCTAACTGAACACGGAACTCAGCCGCCACTCGTCTACACATCTCTCTGGAAACGGCAGCCATTTCAGTGTGGATATTGTGCTTCAATTGCAGTAGAGTTCGTGGTTTTTCATGGTTTACATCCTCTTTAAGATATCCCCATAAGAAATAGTCAAGGGGACTAAGGTCGGGGCTTCTCGGGGGCCAGTTGACGGTGCCTCGACTTGGAAAAGTTGATTGACAACTTCAAGTGATTGGTTTGAGGTGTGGCAAGTGGCTCCATCTTGTTGAAACCATGTTCCCACATTGAAACCTTCAAACTCCTGCAGTTGTGGAACCAAAAAGTTTCTCAACATGTCGCAATACCGTTCACAGTTTACTGTAAGTGCTCGCCCTCGCCAAAAAAATAAGGCCCAATGATGCCTTCACCAGACATGGCAGCCCACACCATTACTTTTGGACTATGTAATGGTTGTTAATGTCTGTTTCTTGGATTTTCGTTGGCCCAGTAGCGGCAGTTGTGTTTACGTGACCATTTAAGTGAAAGTTCGCTTCGTCACTGAACATAATGTTTTCGAACGTTGGGAAACGTTGAAGCAATTCATTTGCAAAATTCAGCCGGAGAGGATAGTCGGTGACGTTCAGTTTTTGAACAAACTGAATTTTGTATGCTGTAAGATGTAAATCCTACTTCAGAATATTGTGCAACGACGATTTCTTAATGTTGAATTCTTGACTACGTTTGCGAACTGATTGAGACGGATTTTCACGCACTGAAATTCGCACTTCTTCAGTCGTTTGTTGACTTCGAACAGAGCGTGGGCGACCATGATTGTTAACTTTTACAGTCGAACCGGTGTTTTCGAACATTCGAATCCATTTTCTGATGGTATCGTCCTTTGCTGCATTCCGTACGGTAAATTCTGCATGATATAACGTTGAGTTTTGACTTAAGAATCACCATTTCGATAAAAAGCGCGATTGCCTCCCAGGACACTTCCATGGCTACTAAATCTCCTAAGAGCAGTGTAACAATCTATTCTTATCGCACCCCTCCAAACCCCGCCGTTACGTGGGCGGAGCAGTTACAAATGACCCCTACCCTTTGTGGACATCCAGTATATACAGTATAAACCATTTGAACCATTACTTCAGCTTAAAACACATAGGAAAGTTATGAAAAGTCGGCGTTATTTTGGGTGTACTACCAGCCGGGTTAAAATCGCTCTAAAATTAAAAGTATTTTGCTTATATCGACTTGAAACAAAGTGCAAATTAAAGGTAAGATCATAACCTTTTATGTTGAAAAAATTGATTATTATTTGAGTTACGTTGGTTTACAATCTCAATTTTTGCATTTTTGAAATAAAGTGAAAATTTATCAATGAATCTACTTTTAATTTGTTGGAAAATACAACTTTGATTCACATCTAGTTTAATATCGATATCTATCATAGTATTAATTTTTGCCCACCATTTGTATATTTTTTGATACCACACGCCATCACTTGCCCCATAGATGAATGGAGTAACCGTACACCAAACAAAAATTTTGAGGTTGTATATTTGAGTCAGTACTTTCATATGCATTTTTTCGATATCTTGTTTGGGGTCGCCATTTTAGAATTTAATTTTTCTGTCTTCGGATTAGTAATAATTATTTTTTAATTTAGGTCAATAATTGTTTATTGCAAAGGAGGTTGGAGTTTCCCAGTTCTGACTGGGTGCCTTTTGATCTGGGTACCGAACCAAAAATTTTTTCAAAACAGCTGTAGCTAAAAAATTCCCGGTTGAGTTCTTTTTTCGCAAATTGACTGGACTACTTGTATGATCAAAGGCCATTCCTGAAGTCCATATTCTGATGCGAATTTATTTGAGAAAAACAAGTAAGGCTAAGATGTCGATAAAGCGACGTTTTTAAACGCTTCAGTTTCTATTACACTTGTCCAGGGATGTTGCAGATGCGGATTTTTGGAGGCTCACATACGCGGATGCGGATCTGAAGATCTTTTGTAAAAAAAAAAAGTACGGGTGCAGAAATAAAATGATAAGAGTAATTTTTAATATTTTCATTATATGTTTAGAATGAAAAGTTTAAAATTGCAGCGTTATATTCAATAAAAAGTAATGTTGCCGCATTTCGGGGTCAAGTCTGTTACGCAGAGTTTCGTAAATTAAACTCGCGCTACTGAACAATTGTTCGCTAGGAACACTGGCTGGTGGTGTCGATAAAAATGTGCGTGCTATTGATGATAATAGTATCAATTCTTCTCGTTGAACGCTCCGCCATTTAAGAGGATTTTCATCTACATTGACCCTCTTTTTATTGCGGTAAGAAAGCAATTGCTTTTTGCGTACATCCTCCGCGCTACCATTTTCTGGCGTTTCTTGGCTCTCATCTTCACTGACGAATCCAACATCATATAGCAAGATCGTTTTTTAGGCATGGCTCTCTGACCAAACCGGACGTCCGTGGTCCTAGTTGTTCCGTATGTTTTTCGAAGAATCTCTCATTCTCATTCTTTCACCCCCTTCGGAATTAAGAGAACCGGGAACGTCATTCTCAGCATTTCTCAACATCAAAGTCAAAATGTCTTATTTAATCTATTCCTCTGTCACTGGTGTACAAAATTTTTGCTTATAGCGAAGGTCTAAGTAGGTGGAGATGACATATAAATTGTTCTCTATTAACATTGCACAATAACAAACGCGACGAAATCTTGTCACCGAACGAAATCTCCGCTCCTATTGGTCAATTAGCACGTGCCAGTGGCCGGCTCCGTCCTATTTCTTGTCGCGAGCTGTGCTACATCTGCATCCGCATGAACATCCGCATTGATTGTGGAGGATGCGGATACGGATGCAGATGTCCAAATCGATACGGAAGCTCCTTAATTGCGGATGCGGATGCCAATATTCGCAACATCCCTGTTGTAAACGTATAATGCAGCGAAATGATCTCATTTTGCAGAATTTATTTTCGATTATCTATTTTGGTTTAACTCATAAAAATTATGCTTCTCATTATTGGACAAAAGGCAAGCCTGTTAGAGATGGAACTGTTCTAAACATTATTCCCTGTAAATGAAATTCTCATTTTGATTAAGTGTACCTAGGCTTTGAGCAAGTATGCTGGCTCATGTTGAAGAAGTAAATCTTCAAAACATGCGTTTGGAACAAATGGATCACTACAAGATTAGTGATTAGATCGAAGTATTCCAAAATGCTATAAAATGTGGTTGATCTTAATTGTTCATGCTCCTGGATCTAACAAAACTTCCATAAGGAAGAAAATTAATTTCTACAGGCAATGAAGTCTACATAATTCACTCAGACACAAATTGATTTTCATTAGGTTTGATTTATCATATGATGAAATCCAATTTAATCAGTCAAAAATTGGGTTGTACAGATGAAAAAACGCGGTTACCCGATATGGGCCCATATTGAAACTTCAATTTATTGTTGGGGTTTTACTTAAAAATATTTATCATAGTTTTGATGTCCGAAATTGAAAGAAATCTAATGATCGTGAGATTGTTTGAATGTGAATTGTCACCCTACCATTCTAATAAATTCTACAGTTGTATTTTGATCTACATTTGTTGTAGTATATTTTTGTTATATAACAAACATATTTTAAATCATAATGTATAGAGTGAAAAACACCAATTTTATTTTTATATAAATTATATTTTTCTAGGCTAATAGTTGTTGAATTAAGTTCATAGTACCATATAAAGACATACGCTTATAATGTAATAATTGGTCATGTGAACTTAAGAAATAGTGTTCATTGTTTTTGATCTCTGTGGCACAATATTATTGCACTCACAATTATCTGCAAGTTGCAAACACAAATATCTCGTTGCTTCGAAGCATTCTTTTGAAAATTATTTGTGTGTGAATGCTTTTCTTCCTCGAGGATAAGTACAAAGAGTATATCACCTCAGGGATTAAAGAATGTAGTTAGTAATTTTCATGATTTGACCATTTTTGGTCCGTACTTTTTGTTTTTTCAATCCCAATTAGCATCCCACATTATTTATTTATGGAATTTAAAATTTGTGAATAATTTTGTTCCTACAATCACATCACCAAAGTACACTGCCATTATTAATTTATAGGCAAATGTTTCAGTAGCTATCGCATTTTTGTAATTTTGTTTCGAGTTCAATTCTCATTTCCGCGAACCATGTAATTAAAGCTTCTCAAGTAACGTAAGATTTTCTTCACGTGGATTTAGTTCCCCGAATTTTTATCCACACAAGCAAATAATGAGCTGCAATTGTTGTTTTAGTCATCTTCTAGTCCGGCTTGTGCTCCTTATAATCTTTGTATTATTAAGGTGCATCCTGATTACTTAGTGAAATCAATAAAATCGGAAAAATAGGACGAAGTTCGTAAAAATTTGATAGAGGTGAGCGACCTGGAAAAAATGATGTCTTATGATGAAATAATAAAGATCCCAAAATTTCTATTACCAATATTGGGTGGAACCACGTCTAACCTTCGAAATACTGTTTTTTTGCCCTATTTTTTTAGGTCAGTGTTGTAGTTTTATATTTTTTTTTTGGACCCCTTAGAGTTCGGCTAAGGTTTGAAATTTGGTACGCTTATATTGTTGGTATTTCAGAAACCTTTAGTTCAAATTTCATGACATTCCGTTCATTCCCCTCCCCTACTGGAAAATATATATTTATACGTTTTTTGGGCTATTTTGGCCAAATTGGATGAAAAAGTAGGTCGTGGTGATCACAATAAGTGGTCCAAATATGGGCTAAATATATTGAATAGGTTTGCTTAAAATTCAAATTTGGCCCAAATTTTAAAATGGCTCCCCCTTTTTTCTTAAAAGTCGAAACGTACTTTACTTAGGCTCAAATTAAAGGTAATTTTATGCACAGTAATGTGGTATATGTCCCTATCAACCATTAAGCCGGAAGTCTAAGGGGTCAAAACAAAATAAAACTTTAAAATTGACCTGAAAAAAAGGGCAGAAAAAGAGTTTTGGACTAAGGACCAGAGTACAAGGACAAGCTTGAGAAGTTAGATTCCTAGACCCACGACTAAGGCTAATTTGGATGCACCTTTTCAGTGACTTTACTGAATATATGGCCAAGCGGTCGGATCAGTTTTTAAAATTGACCTAGCTAGTTGAGATTTGTTTTAACACATAAATATCAATATTCATGTCACATATTCCAATTTAAGTTAATACTATGAATTAGCAAAACCATAAACTGATTCAACATAGATAACTGTTAACTTAATTATTATATTCATTTCCACCCGTGAGATAAGAATCCCACTCATTTTGTGTGAGATAAGGGGTTTATTACCGCACGCGTTTTTCATATATCATGGCTCTTCACTTAATCAAATTAGATCAATTAACAGAGCAGTATTCTGGTTACCAAGGAAACTCGGGCGATTCCATCTAATTTTTAAACCGCTATCTCGATTATTAGTTTTAATGCTCTGGTTTTCCCAATAAATCATGACAAATTTTATATTATAATTGCCTATAAAAATTCTCGGGAAATAGGTCACATTAACACTCTGTTTTAAATTTTCGTCTTTACGTACGTTTCGGTCTCACGACCATCATCAGAAGGCTTATTATGTCAAAAAGGGTTTATTAAAACTAATTATAGCACAAGCGTTCATATCGCACAATTTTCAATCAAAAAGCCCATGCCGTCGAAACGAACAGAACCACGAATAATCGAAATTGTTGCTATAGTCTCATAACAACTTTGAGTTGTTATGAGACTATAGCAACATACACTTGTATATTATAAAAATATTACTGAACAGTGGATTCTTGTTACAAAAAATGTATACTTTAACATTGACGATACAATTTCGATTATTCGTGGTTCTGTTCGTTTCGACGGCGTGGGCTTTTTGATTGAAAATTGTGCGATATGGACGCTTGTGCTATAATTAGTTTTGATAAACCCTTTTTGACATAATAAGTCTTCTGATGATGGTCGTGAGACCGAAACGTACGTAAAGACGAAAATTTAAAATAGAGTGTTAATGTGACCTATTTGTCAAGAATCTTTATTATTATAATTGCCGTTTATTTTTTTATTTTTACGGGCGTAAATTAATTTCAGTATACGTGTTGTAATAACGTGTACACTCTAATAACAATTATTCATATACTGTTTTCAAAATAATGTATTTGTGTTTTTAATCACGTTATATTCTTCAATTTGAATGAATTTACATACTCGACTATTCATATCCCGTTCAATACTTCAATCTGTTCTGTATTACATTAGCGTTCTAAATAAAGCATCTCTAGTGACATTATTTGCACGAACACTAATCAACTATATTAACAGGCATAATGAGAGAATATTGACGCTCGGTGTATATTAACCGTTATTAATGTTCGTCGAAATGGAAATTGAGATCGAAAAAAAAAGTAATTACTAAAGCATCTAAAGTTTTCGGAATGTAAATAACTATTGTAATATAATAATATAATGTAACTCCTTTACTAAAAAGCTTAGTGGCACATGGAAGAAGAAATACTTCAATTTTTAACAATAAAACAGGTTTAATTCGTAACTGGTTAATATAATGAACACTGATTGTGAATTCTAACTTACAATTTTCAACATTGCAATCAACGTTAATTAAATAAATCCAGTGATGGTTAACGGAATAAACCTTAGTTTTATTGTTATAATGAAATATCACGGACAACTCAATTCAATTTTTAATCACGATATAATGTTACCAAGCGATTTATTAATGAAACTAAATTTTATTCCGTATGCAATATTTAATTGTTATAGTCGTAGGTATGTAAAACCAATCAGCTAATTTTGTATATAAATAAATAATCAAGAAAATCACACCAGAGAGAAAGGTCGCTTTACGGTACAAAAAACTAATTGTAACTAATTTTTATGATCATGTATGAATTTAAGAAAAATGATTGGAACACTTTGGCATACTAAATTATCACTTTCATATCCTGAGTCACTATTTTGCATATCTATTGGCAGCTTTTGTACGAATATTTTAAATTCATAAAACTATCATAATCGTGTATTTTCACTACTTAAAACTGGGATCAAATATCAAGAATAAATTATCAAAAAATTTAAAATAGTAATAAAGGAAGTGTGATTCTCTAATGTACCATAATAATATATTGATGTTCAGATTAGTTTTCAGCATACATGTCTAATCCCATCAAAAAATATAAATGTTTTTGTTAACTAATGTTACTATGTTTAGTCCATTTGATTTTCAGTTACTTCTGGACACTCATTGACACGCCTTAATAATCATCATAAATGAGTTATCCAATAAAAGCATTATTTAAAACAATTTTGTATTTAATCTGAACAACGCTTAGGTTAATTTTGAAATATCGACGTTTAATGCTGACAATATTATACTTAAGTGTAGATAATGACCATGCTTGAATCACAATTATGGAACTTGAACATTTATATTTTCTAGTTTGTAATAGTCTTTTAATATATAAAGTTTCCGATTCTATATTTTGCTGCAATAAAGTGAAAAACACTCGCCAAAGCGAAATATATAGTTCAGATTTCACTTTTACGGCAAAATTTGTGTCGCCAAATTTATAACATGTTGATAACTGTAGCGATATTAACTTGATATTTTATTAATTATAATTGTGGTGCTATTTTAAACAAGTCTAAGTTTAATGCTATTACGAAAGTTTATGATATATTGTCAATTATATAAATGTTTAATGTAAAAATTGTTTCATTCAAATGAACTAGCGCGATGCTAGCCGTACCATCATTAATATCTTCAATTTTGATAAATCCTTTTAAGAAGTGGCATCCAAAGCGATATATTTTGCACGAATCAAATCGTAGCTGTAAAAGTTGTCTATATTCCCAAGGAATTGAATGGATCTATTCGCCTGGAAAGATTTGAATTAGCTTCTTATCCACCAGAGGCCAAATATCTGGGACTTCACTCATGGAACAAACTCGAAAAAAGCAACCAAGCTACAATAAGAACCCTAATGTTATGCAGAAATTTTTTCGGAAAAAAAACTGAAACATGACAGATTATTATTCTAGTGTTCCTTCGTTGTTGGATTGAATGATGAAATTGTTTATTATTCGGATGCGAGTGGTTCATATTTTTCAATAGCAGTTTTCAGTGTTTCATAAATCATAGCCAGGGAGGGAGTAATAGGTCCGCTTGGTAGATTGAATATTAAAATATTTATAAAAGCAAACATTACATGTAATTAATTTTTCATTGTAAATTGCAGCTTCACAAAATGAAAATAAAGCTATAAGCTATAATTTTCTTTTATTCTTTCCTAGTTTTTTTTAATAGGTATATATTTAGACTTGTATATAACCGCTACAAACACACTGGATCTCCCTGAAAATGTTTTTAAACAAAAGTACAGATTTTCAAAAAATAATGCAAGGTACATGATAGAAAAAATTAGCCAATTTTTCCAAGAACCAGAACGCGAGTTGCTAGGCATTCCAAAGGCACAAATGATTTTTTGTGCATTGCACTTTTATTCTCAAGGGACTTATCCGAAGTCTACAGGACAGAACATGATTTGCCCTATGAGTCAAGCCTGTGTAACGAGATGTATTGGTTGACAAATAGAGTGGCCACATTTAAAAAACAATTCAAAGCATATTTTCAATATCCAACAATTCCAGTTTCAAGGGGGGCGCCTCAATAGGAATCCTTTTTGATAGAAATATCTCAATATCCAATATTGATAAATTTCAGTAAACAAGGGGACACGTGAATATAGCTGAATGACCGGCGAAGCAATCACCAAACGCAAGTATTATCAAACCCTCTTGAAACCGGCAAACCTGGGACATGCCCCAAGACAAGATGATAAAAAGTATGTATTTAGTAGTACAAATCTAAGGGGACGTTATTCATAAATGACGTAACGCTAAAAATAGCCGCTTTTGCCCCCCTACCCCCCTTTGTTACAATTTTTTCTCCCCCCCCCACACACAATTTCACATTTCAGTTAATACCCCTACAAATGGGATTTTTCCTTTATTCTTCATTATTAAAAATTACATGTATTTTTATATACTATGTGGAATAAATTATATAAAAATGTAACATAAAATAAATATATATATATATATATATATATATATATATATATATATATATGCATACCGACAAATTCATGGCCCAGTCGATAAAAACGAAAACCATATATTAGAAAACGCGCGCTCTAATTCAAAAAATATAGAAGACGGGATAATTTTTTAATAAAGTGTGACATCACGCTGATTCTCTTCTCCCACCACCCCCCCTCATGTCACGATTGTCTAGCCCCCCCCCCTAAGCGCGGTACGTCATTTATGGACGTCTCCTAAGACGCAAAAGAGAGCGGGATAAAGACACCATTCCCACAATCAACAGAAAGACTATTAAACGGCACGCAGATGCCTCCAAAACCACAGAAGGAACTGAAATATGAGTCTGGAACCGAATATTTTGAAAGCTTAGGGAAATCCCCGAGTATCTCCCGCGAAAAGTTACTATCGAAAATGTATCAAATTCAATATAGAAATGAATTTCCTTAGACAAGAAATTATCAACGCGTCTGACAACCAAGCAACCATTAACGCGCTGAGCTTGAAATCGTACGCTAAAATCTCTTGTTCTTCAATTTACTATTATTAATTTCCACAATACATGTTACACTAGAAACTGACATGAAAATTGCCTACTGAGCCAAACGTCAAATACAAATATTGCTCTCAACAAAATTATGTTCCATGAAGTATGCCAACCAAAAAAAAAAATAGAGTGACCACATTTAAAAAACAATTCAAAACAGATTTTCAATATCCAACAATTCCATTTTCAAGGGGGTGCCTGAATAGGAATCCTTTTCTATATTGAAATATTTCAACATCCAATATGGGGAAATGACAATAAACAAGGGAACACGTGAATAGAGCTGAATGACCGGAGAGACAATCGCCAAACGCAAATATTATCGACCCCTCTCTTGAAACCGGCAAACCAGCCCCAAGACAAGATGATAAAAAGTATGAATTTAGTAGTACAAATCAAGTCGCAAAAGGGAGTGGCCTAAAGAGACCATCCACAGAAACACTATTAAACGGCAAGCAGATGGCTCCAAAACCACAGAAGGAACTGTAATATGGGTCTGTAACCGAATATTTTGAAAGCTTAGGGAAATCCCTGAGTATCTCCCGCGAAAAGTCACTATCGAAAATCTATCAAATTCAATATAGAAATGAATTTCCGTAGACAAGAAATTATAACAGCCACAGAGATGAAGATGTGCTAACAGCCAAGCAACCATTAACGCGCTGAGCTTGAAATCGTACGCTAAAATCATGTCTAATGAATTTTGTTCTTCAATATACTATTATTTATTTTCACAATACATGTTACACTAGAAACACATGAACTGCCTACTGAGCCAACAAAAAAAAACAATGGTGAAATAGAATTAGTTTTTATTATGTACACAACATTTTAACCTAATAAGACTAAGAATGGATACTGACAGAAGTCCTGATCAACTGTTGGATAAGTTAGCTTATCACTACACCCACGTTACTCATCAATAAATAATTAATTATATCACTGAGACTGAATAATGTATTCACAAATAGAGACAATTTAACCATATGTTAAACTGCCTTATTTTCATGGTTGTACAATTTTCAAATTACATTCAGATATTAATCAACAGCAGTTTTCTTGTTGTGATATAAGCCAGCAAAAGCATCTTGCAAGGCCCTCAAGCAAGGCATCGTTGAGAGAAAACCTCCAGCTCTCTCTTGTTCAGTTTCTGACCTAACGTTACTTGTATATCCTTTCATTATAACCTCATCTTCAGAAGGTGCTTGAGGTCCATCAGTTTGGTATATTGATGATTTATAACTGAACAATGGTCCTTCATCTGTGGGAATGGGAATGAATGTGTTTTGGGATTGTCTTCCAAATTGTATACCTGTTGAAAATTGAGATACTTTTACAGGTGCCGGTTTAGTTTCTTCTTCTTTCGCTTCTTTGGCTTGTTGGGCAAATGTTTCTAGGATATTTGCAGCATTTGCATTAGAGAACATAAGTTCATCTATCAAGGCTTCCTTTTCCCTAATTTTTTTCTTTTTAGCCTCTACTTCTTCATGTTTGATTTCTTGTTTCCTAAATTCTTCCTGCTGCTTTTCTAATTCCAAAAGTTCTTCCAATTCATATTCTTCTCTTCCTAATTTTCCCTTGCTTTTCATGATTTGTTCCTTATTATCCTTCTTATATTGTTCAATTTTTTTATTTGTATTTACAATATCTATATCATTACATAAATTATAAATAATGGTTTCTACTTCTTCTAAGTAATCATTATAGTCCTGTAAAGTGTTGAAATCTTCTTCCTTCTTATTGTAATCACGTAAAACTCTTCTTCTGATGTCTACTTCTTTTTCTACGTTTGCATCTTCAAACATTTGAACCCTAAAATTATTCCTCCGCAATGGTATCCTACACTCTGGACATGATCCTGAACCTAGAATTCGATAATTTAAGAAACTACTCGGACTTGGTATGAGTAAGCAAATACCTTTCAAAAACAATAAATCTACACAACTTTCGCACAACCCATGCCCACAAACATTTACCATCATTTTTAGAGAAGGATTTTGGAATTTTGATGTTCTACATCTTGGACAAATAAAATCATCCATCGTTATACTTGAATAAATTAAACGACTCTTGAAAATGTTAGATACTGGTGAACAGGTCGTTGACAACGTTATTCAAGAATTTATAGGTTAACAACAACAACTAAACATAGATAAATATCTATGCATGTAAATTAAGGCATTTGTAAATGCTCAACTTATATTAGTTTGATGTACGAAGCGATAAAAGCCAGGCACGGCACCTCCCACCCGAGTGTACATTCAATTTAATAATACATGTTCAAGGACAAAGAAAATCAAATGTGTATAAGAAAGGAACATGAATCAATCACATTTCAAATAACTTACTAATCTGGTACAACAATTTTTTTTTTCAAAAAACTGACCTAGCCGCTTGGAGTTCCGAAATCATGCAATTCTGGGAACTGAATCACCTAGGTCACAACCACCGATGAAGATAGAACATTGAATTCTGTATATCAACAGTTAATTCGTTCGCAGCTAGGAGCATGCATTAACTATATGGGTGGGAGGTGCCATACCTTACGTTTAGCCTATTTTGTTCACTCCGAGAACAGAATACCTTACATAATGCTCAATATCATCACTCTATAGACAAAGTATAATAAATAAATCGTTTATTTGAATAGACGGCCTAATATACACACATTCAAAATGCTACAGCTACAATTACATAATTAATCTGCTATAGAGGTCAACGATACAACACCATAGTAGTTGACAAGATTCAAGATTAATCTCGCTAGATGCCAACACAGATCAACACAAAGAACGCTAATCTACTGGCTATCATAGAGAATATTACAAACTCTAATTTGCTTATTTGTTTAATTGAATTTACCAGAGAGAAAGACGTAAACTCTCTCTATAATTTACTTTGCATAGGGTTAATCTAGAATTGACAATCGACTATTATTGATTCGATTCATATAAATAGGAAATACGAGTAGATTTTGGGAAGGATTTTGACAGGAAGTCCAAATTAGAGGTACTGTTGAATTAAAAATGGTGAAAAGATTGTTACATGCTCTGGGATATCCGGAACCAGATTCAGTGAATACAAAAGGTGAAATTTAATATTCCGTCCTCTATCTATCTCCTTCTGTACATAATTTTAGACGAGAAAACGTATCGGAAAGTTATCGCTTGGGTTGAACAGAATAAAATCAATAAAGCAAATCCAGAAACTCTCAAAGTACTCTGCAATATTAGTTCCCCTGGTTGGAAAAGTACTTTCAATAAATATAAACTATTCTTGGGATGTCCAGAATGTTTATCAACTAACGAAGAATGTATTCAATGGATCCTAGGTTATGCCATTCAACTAGAACATAAAAAAAATAGTAATGAATAATATTGACTTGACCTAATGGTTATTCATGCTAATATTTTGTTTGTTTCAGAGGATGTATATTTGCAGCATGCTGTTGAAAACATTAAAATCACCAATGTTCCTAGTATTGTTGCTGAGAACCCTTTGGATAAACTAGACTGTAAGTGTTCATTTTGATATCGCAAAGTATCTTATTTTCTCATGATAACATTTTCAATACATTGTTAAACTTCTATTAGGATCTCATTTGAAGGGACCTCAATTAGTCACTTCCTGTTCTATTTATTTATTATTGACTTCTAAATGTTCCATCTGGTGCTTTTACTATTAATTTGAGTCCAAAACAATATATGACATTATATAAGGAACAGTGGGTGACAATTTGTTGTTCATGGAATATTAACTATCGTAGAGTAACAACTCGTTTTGTTAACTATTTGTATTTTTAGTTTCCTCCAATAAATTTGAAGAGGGAATAACAAATATTGCAAAAATATTGAAAATTACCCCACATCCAAATGCAATCATCACATTGAAGGCTGTTGAACAATTGATTTCAAAAAGATTAACTCCTCATGCTTTGGAAAACCCAAATCAGTACATCATTAAGGTAAACATTGAAGCTCATTCTAATGTGCAATAGGATTTTTAATAATATAATTTTATTCAGTTTCTATACTGAAAATATATTCTTGGGATAATTTCTTGCTATTTGCTATGAATAAATTATAGGCAGGAACTTTACATTTTTCATATTATATAGTTCATTCAATTAGTTTTTTTTTTACTTTTTTAACAACTTGATTCAGATTTGTTAATTATGAAATTTCAAAATATTGCTATTGTCAACTATTTATTTTATATTAAATAGCTCAATAGAATGGCCAATGGGTATTTCTGGTAGAAATAATGAATCTTAAAATGTTGAACAAAAAAAACAAACAAAAATATCATTATTATTAAACTAATATTTATCAATAGATTAAAAATTGTAAACTATTTATTACATTTATTGAATGAATAATGTTAGTAGTTTATAATTTTTTTCTGTATAAGTATAATTCTTACTTATTATCATTATAATTAATAATTGTTTATTTATAATTATCTTTTCCACACACAATACTTAGTATTAAGTGGATGAGTAATTGTATTCCCCAGAATGAAGATCTGATAAACAAGAAAATATTCAAATTGTATTGTTGTCACACTTATTAATAAATTTTTAGGGCACCCCATATCCCTTCGAAGAAGTAGATCTTGGTTTTGAGTTGAATGACCCAGTGTTGAGAAGAGCAGCAAAGATGTTGAGGATGCTATACATTCAAGATTTGCGAAATTTGCAGACTAAGGCCAATGAACTGATAGCGGCAGTTCAAACAGTAACTGCTAATCCCAAGACTGATACTAGATTGGGAAAAGTAGGAATGAAATAAAATAAGTTTGGCAACATATTTAATTTATAAAAATACTTTTATATGCATTAAGTAAATATAATTTACCATTTAACCTGTTGTTCAGTTTCTGAAAGGTGACTTATCAAAGATTTCACCCACACCTAGAGCTATTGAGCCTGAAAGTAATTGAGAAATATGACTGAATCAAAGATGTTTACTTATTTACCTGCAGCAATTATCAGCAAAGGTTTTTTCTTTCCACTCATTCCCAAGTTCAGAAAATAACCCCCTACTCCCAGCAAACAAGATATCGAAATTATTTTGCATGACAAACATGTTTCGACTTTTTTCTTGGTCATTTTATCAAGAAGCTCTTCTAGTATGTACTTTGTTTTGGGATATTTTCTTTGTACGAGCGCCGGCGCTGCGAATGTCAAATCAAATTCACAGATAATAGTATTCTATGTCTGGTCAAAGCGTAGGAGACATTATAACCACAAAATACTTATTTCTCTATGATATAACTATACGGTATGTATAGAACACGGTCATATATACCGTTCTGGAATCTCTATGTTTGACAAGTCTCTTACATGTCACCAAACTCGTAGTCCCTCGCTCAGCCACCAGCTGACGCATGAATCGAAGTATTGTTTCAGGATTAGGCGCCATATCGTTCAAATTTCAAGCCCCACAATACCACGATTCATTGATAATAACCGCACATTTTAAGTAAAATAATTTTTCTCGTAATATTTACTATTCTGATTTGAGAAGAATAGGTTACTCTTGTCAAAATGTATTACTCATCTTAAAAATAACTTTCCCTTTTTCGTTATACATGACGCAGTTTTCTTAATAATTTTTTTTCGAAGTGATGCTCTCACACATAAAAGACCTCTTTAAAACGATTGCTTTCCGAAATCGCAAGCATCCACTATTTTGCATTTCCGCATCTTTTGGTACTTTAAAAACAAAAGTTTCTTGCTTTACACTTTTGTACCCCGTTTTGCATTTCGGCACAATGCACGGTTTCGTCATTTTTTTCCAAAAACGCCGGTATTCTTTGTGTTTACAAGTCAACAATAACAGTTGCCAGAGAACACGGTCGTATACGTGCCAGAGAACATCTCTCACCTCAGGCGCCACCCTTTTGGTATTACGCAATAGATGACGCATAGCGGACTCACTTCTCGAATAGGGAACAGCCTCGAGATTCCAGACCTATATATATATAACAAACCTTCTACCCGAGTGTACATGCACTTTAACAATGCATGTGTTCAGAGACAAGAAAAATAAAAAATGAGTTCAAGTGCAAAGGAACATTAAAAAACATGCCGCTTGGAGTTTTAATAAATTCAGAAAACAAAATGCATTCCCAGGCTCTCAACCACCGATGCAGATTGTACATTAAATGCGGTATATCAGCAATTAATTCGCTCGCCGCTAGGAGCATACATTAACTCATGGTTGGGATGTACGACTTTTGGTTGATAAATAATATATGTGGTGTAGAGATAATATACTTTGAAATTACAAACACGATGGAACGATAGAAACAAATTCTCCTGATTGTCTTCAGTGAACTGTTGTACTCTTTTGTTAGTAGTTGTTTTTTATGTTCTTTTGTTTACAATATTTTCTCAGTGGAAAGGGAATATCAAAATGACATTTTGTGATTATTTATTAACCCTACTTCCTTTTTTGATGTTTTGGCATTATACTCTACTAAATAGTTTGTTTTACAAAAATGGCTGCAATAGATAGAGTAAGAATTATGGTGGTCGGAGATTCGGGAGTTGGAAAAACATCCCTTGTTAATCTAGCAGCTCACAATGAACCACTAAGATCTCCAAGCTGGACTATTGGATGTTCAGTAGAAGTCAAATTACATGAATATAAAGAAGGAACTAAAGATCAGAAGACATATTTTATAGAACTGTGGGATATAGGAGGTAGCAATAATCATCGAAATGAAAGACATGTATTCTACAATCCTTGTCATGGGGTGATTTTAGTTCATGACTTGACAAATCGTAAATCAGAGGATAATTTACATAAATGGCTGCAGGAATTGATAAATCGAGATAATAACACGTCTTTAAGTAGTGTTAACAGCTATGAAGAAATTGACGCTGAAAGTTTTATGGGAACTAGTCAACTACCGATGTTAGTGGTTGGTACCAAACTAAACCAAGCCCTTGAAAGGAAACCAAACAGCAAACGATTTGCAAATCAAGTTGGTGCTGACGAAATTTTGTTAGACTGCAGACAGGCGAGATATTTAGCTGCAGGTACATCGAATGCAGTTAAATTATCCAGGTTTTTTGATAAGGTTATAGGCTATTCACAAGGAAGATTATTTACAGAAAGATTTGGAAGTGCAACAACATCACCTGCTTCACCTAGATACTATTCATCATTGCATCAAGATTAAATTTAAGTCCATAATATAGTTTTGAAAATTATTATTTTGCTTTCCATAGTGAACCAGTACATTGATTTTTTTAAATAATATTTACTGAATTGAATTTACCTCAAACTCTACTATTGAACATTGTGATCTCAATTATCTAAGTTATTAGAGACGAGTTTAAATTTGAAGGTTTTGTAATTAACTTTTTTTGACATTGGAGAAAATTGTAAATGTTATAATCAAATAAAATCGTACTATTTTTGTTATGTACATGGTATATGATATAATTTCCAACTATTTATTGTTAGCCATGATGCATTTTATGAGTTAGATTAGATGAAAATTTACAATTCAAATGTGATTGGTACATCCAGAGATGACGACAGTTCACACTAACATTTATGGTCTTATTATAGGGTACTATTTCCTCTTTTTGACCCCTTTCAGTTTCCTTGGATTCAGCCTTTTCTCATAGAAATACTAAAAATATCTATTACCTGTGACTGTTGAAAAAAAATTAATAAATTTTGCAAGGAGGAATGGATTCCTATTGACGATAAATTTATTTGTAAAAAATTCGTAGGTACAAACTTTTCTAAACATATTTCAAGTTTATTCTCCAAGAATTGAGCATTGGCTCTGGCAGACTTTAACTTTTAAATTTACCAAAAACCCACCTGAATTAGCAAATTCCAAAGAGTTCTATATATAGAGTAGACAAGTAGTGTGTTGAACATAGGAAAGCGCTGTTAAATAGTTGGGCATTCTGTCCTTCTCGCACATATAGTGCGCTCTCGCTCGCACGGTCTCCCCTTCTAAATAAGTATACGCGCACATCGTGCGAGTGAGAGAGGAGTATGTCCTTCAACTTTACCAGTGAGTGCGAGGACAGAATTACTTACCAGCGCTTTCCTATGCTTAATACACTACTTGCCTACTCTATATCTAGAACTCTTTGGCAAATTCAGTTCACAGAAAGTCAAAACAAATGACTTCGTTTGCAGACGCCAAACAGCGCGCGCTTATTGAAATTTAATACAGCTAAATGTACGCTACACCATAGTCAAAGTATAAAGGTCTGCTGGAGCCTCCCTACCATTGTTTCTCGCGCTAGGTGCCGTCACCTAGCTCCTCCAATCACAGTCTTGCTCTCATCGGCACGTCGCCGGCACGTAACAACATCGTAATATGTCGTCGTCAATAACATTAAATAAACGAAATAAACTACCAATCAGCTTGCACTCGAATTTTAAAAAGAGTAGAAGTGAGGCTCCAGTAGACCTTTATACTTTGACTATGCGCTACACATTGTGCCATTGCATAAGTCTTTCGCATAAGTCCCTCTTCATTAAACTAGTGAAAAGCGCCCTTCGTCGTGTGCCGCACCAGTAGATGCGATCGGCAGCGAATGCGCTATTCTTAGTACTCTCAACGGCCGCCCATACATTTTAGAGAGGGCTCCGTTACGTGTCAAAATCGCTACTGTTTTCCTCTACAATCGGCCAGATAGTTCGCGCACAGAAAGATGCGTGAATCAGAGCGAAGAGCGTCAAATATTCCGAAAGCTGCTTTGTTCAAAACCTCGAACACTGCTCAAAGTACGACTGAATTTTTATGCCAGTAAATTTCGACCATTATATCTAGTAAGTATGTGTCAAAAGTTCACACGATGACATTTACCGTTTGGCCGCTAGACGAAAACATACCTTGTGCCATATAACTAGATGCAGTAGAATGTTCAAAACTATAAATTTGATCAGAGATCTCCGATTCAACTGTAGAGTAGATACTATTATTGAATTCTGACCACGACCATCAATAACTTTGAAACGAAATTGGGATAAATTAAAAGTATGAAAAATGTCAAGCTCCATTTGTAATTTTCAACCAAATGTCCTTCAAACTGTATTCCAATTGAATAAGTTGCCTGTCCCCTGAAAGGATATACAAACTTATTGGTCTCAATTGATTACAAATTACCAACCAAAAAATGTTTGAATATACTTGGTTATAAAATGTATATGTTTATTCAAGAAATAATCGTATTCAAGGATCGTTTCCTTTTTTTATAATATATTATATGAATCAAATAAGGTTCAAACTTTTTATTTACAGTTAAAATAACAATTAAATTAAATCTTCACAGTTCAAAAATTATTTATGCACCTAAGGATTTTAACTGAGTATGCATCTCTTTAATTTGAGTTGTGTCCAAATTAAGTAGGGGAGGTCTGGCAAATCCTACATACACGTCATTTACATAGTTCATCGCCTGCTTCATAGTTGGAACCCACGTTCCTGAAATAAAATACATCATTACAAACCTCCATCCATCAGGTAACCTCAGACTTTACCATTTTTTGTAACAGCGGAAACTATTGCATTTAATTCATCTTGTTCCTTTCTTGCTTCTTCTAGGTTTGATTCATTCACTGCTTTCAAAATATTCACACCTTTTTGGGGATACATGTTCAAACTTGTTGCTATGGCGGAATCGAATCCTAATGTATATGCTCCAGCCATAATCTACGAACCGTTTAATTATTTAAATTTGCCCTAGACGGACTTCGTCTACAATATTTTTGAGAAGAATGAGATAAAATTATTCATTGTTTTATTTATTGCACGTAGAGGATTAACTAAGGATTACGTTTTCTTCATTAATTGCAACTGCGGGTCTGTTGCAGTAACTCTGAAATGGTCCTTCGAGCCGAAATTCATTTGAACTTTTATTCTGGAAGTATTACATGATACAACTATATAACACTTGAGTGTGGACAGTGAGGTGAATAACGTTGAATTATTAATTTGGGTTTGAGTGAAAACAAAGCAAATTACCGAATCAGCTCCTAGAAACACGGCATATTTCCCGTCATTTGCTTTGACAGCTTCCAAGCCTTCATCCAGAAGTGTTGATGTGAATTTAATACCATGAAAAGTTGGAATTTTCCCTACTGCCTCTCTTAAAAATTTACCCATGTGTACTAAAAAATTGGATTATTCATTAGCGTTAAATACATAATATTACATTGAATTATAGTGTTTGAAAATACATTTGTAGAATCGTTTTTATACAATCTGTAGTATTACTAAAAACTTGATCACAAAAAAAATATTCATCAGAATTAAGTATGTATTTGATGGTTGAAAAAGTGGGGGAACTTACTATTAACGTTCGAAAACATAGGAATGTGATAATATAGTAAAGGTGTGTTTGGTGCGGCATCACTGACAATTTTCAAATACCTTATAAGATCTGCAGGAGTGATCGGCTTGAAATATAAATCTGGCAAACATAATATCGAATCAGCCCCAACTTTCTCAGCATGTCTTGCCTAAAAAAAATTAATTATAACTTGAACCTTTCAGAACAATCACCACTGCAAACCAATTCAAGGGTATCAGGTAATGGGCAGCCTCCTACTTGTACCATCAGATGTTGTTTAGTCACCCTCACAACTTTTATCCATTCTTCCAATACTAGTTTCCTCTCTAGGACAGTCAATGACATCCCTTCACCACTTGTCCCATTAACTAAGAATTGTAAAATTTTATGTCTATAAGATTATATTTTAGAAACTTTTTTCGCAAACGTTTTACTCCACTTAACCATTGAAAGGCAACTTGTTATGAAGCTCGTCTTCAAAATATTAGTTAGTAAAATTCCCAAATTTCACAATTAATAATATATTCGTCGGCTAACATGTTATTCATTGGTTTTGGAACGAATAAGCTCCAACATTTATTTGTACACTATAAACTCGCGTTTTTACCCAGGTTTACCCTGCTAATCCACTGATAGATTGCCCTTAATAAAGAATAATTGTTCAAATGTTCCCGCCGATTCAAGAAGATAATTTTCTGTAAAATCGGTGAAATCATAGAGTACAACCTTGAGTCGTCCTTGCAAGAGCAGATAATACTTTTATTTTCAGGTCATTTCATTTATTCGCACTGATTTCATAAATAATATAATACATCATGTTACTGTAGCTGTAAAAGGTGAAGTTATTTTTAAGGTGAGTAATACATTTTGACAAGAGTAACAGTTCTATTCCTCTTTCAAATCAGAATAGTAAATATTGCGTTACGAGAAAAATTATTTCTTTAATAATGTTATTTTTGCCATACTTCGATCCAAGCGCTAGCTGGTGGCTGAGCGAGGGACTACGAGTTTGGCGACATGTAAGAGACTCATGTCAAACATAGAGTTTCCAGACCTGTATGTACGACTCTCCTATATATAATATCTAATCTATGTGTACGACCGTGGTTATGAGTTGCCTCTCATAGCGTAGACAGTCTGAATTGTGATAATGATCCATTAATCTATGAATTTGTCTGTCATGAAAATTGTACGTGATAATATTAGCAGTCACAAACGTCAAAATATATCGAATCCCTTAACCCCGTTGGAGATTGAGTTTGGAAAAATCCTTTCTTAGCGTGCGCCTACGTGGAGTAAGGACATATCTGCCAAGTTTCAAGTCGGTCCCCGCTTTATAGTTAGGGATATTTCGAGTCAGTGAGTGGATTTTGCTTTATAGATTCATAAACTTACTCAGAACACCTTTAATTCCAGATGATGCCAAATACTTTCCATACTTGGGCAAAACATCTAAGTTCAAAGATCTGAAATAAAACTTTCAAATAAACTAATATCTTCATGCAGGTATTTTTAAAATCTAACTATACAGTAATTAAATGAAGGTTCAGTGAATGAACTTTTCAAGTTCTTGGATGAGCCTAAAACATCTCAATAATCTGGTTACAAGTTTCAAAAGGGTGGAATATTTTGAATATTTGATTTTGCATCTATTTACTATCTCAAGTTGAACCTTTATGTTTCAGTATAAATCATTCAAGAGAATATTAAGTAGTAAAAATATCATGTTAAATACAGAGAAACTTTTGTATTATTTCAGATGTGCTAATCATAAGTGCTAACATAATCATAAGTTATAAGTCAACAAATTCTGGTAGCAGTTATCTCCCTCAATTGTTGTAGGTATTTGATATGTGACTGGTATTATCTACAGCAAAAATAAATATTTATTTAGTAGGTACTTACAAATCATCATTGAATGGTGTGAATGTTGGAGCCATTAAGCCCCTGAAATTGAAATTTACCTGAAACAAACCTTAAATAAACAATTGACTTGGGTACAAAAACCAAAAATTAACAACTGTTATATATCCTTGGAGAAAGAAAATATGTTAAAATTCTTTTTCTGCTGGAGCGAGATGATACTGATATTTTTAATTTTTACCAGTTATATACATAGTCCAATATTTAATTCTGGTGTCCCTATTATCAACGAATTTCTCGATGATTAAATGAAGAGATCCTAACCAAAGAGATGAAACTGTTAGAATAAATTAATATTTATTCATACAAATGATATGAGAACAGTGAAAAGAAATAAAATTTCATCTTATATGGAATTTTGGAAACTCATGTCTTAAAAAGTTTGTCGAGATTTATCACTGATGAAGTTTGAAGAAATAGGCATTTAAATGAATATAAAAATGTGTAATTACAAAATATTGTGGATGAGTATACCTATCGAGAAACAAATTCATTGAAATAATCCAATCATTCGATTACTACTTAAAATCTCACCATTTTAATGTGTGCTATGTTGAACATGTGAACATGAACTGCTATAAAAATTATCTTTCAAGTATTCAATTTATTTATTATATAACTATTACTTTAAAACAGACTTTGATAAGATATAAGTGCACTGCACTGATAAGAAAATATCAATATCCACTCATCAGCTGTTATCCCAACACAGTGGAATGTACTACATAATACATAAAGTATATGCAGCTGACAGTCTCAACATTAGGGAAAAAGCTCAAATAGATTGGACTCGATGGACGAGATGAACATTTAGAGCATTTGTAAACATGCATTGAGCCTTCATTCAAATACAAGTGTAGGTATAAATTAATTGCTCACAGAACAACTATGTTCAATTTTCCATGTATTGTGTATCGATACTAGTAGGTATCGTAATCATCATCTCTATGATCGCAATACCACTGATCGATCATGGCAGAGTAAAAATAGTATTATTCTTTTATTGTCTTGCGACCTCTGGCGTCAACTAGAAAAACCGCATGTAACAGTTATAGCTATACATTTTTGCTTATCTTTACTTATTTAATTGTTTCGTTTCTTATTTTTGATTTTGATTTTAGTTCTGAATTTTTCGTTCGAAAATTTCACATAATTCTCTCGATTCGATTTGTATTTGTTTATTATTTGAAATTATAGACTACCGTATTGAATGACATTTAATTTCACATCGTGACAACATCGAACGTTTTTTTCGATTCAGAGCACTTTTCAATCACTTCTTGGCTTGCACATTTTATTCTTATTTTTTTATAGAGACATAGAGACGGGAGAATTATTATCTGTCCTTCAGAGAACTGATTTGAATCCGCTCACGGCACGTTTTCTCTATTTCTATATCTATATGCGCTCTCTCTGCCTCTGCCTTCCATTAATGGAACAAAAGATTCAATAAGCAAGAGTTGTCATTATTTTATTTTTATTTTCAGCACCCTCCAATGGTTGCATGAATTTTGAAATCCTTTCCATATACCTACTATTTGAAATTTCGTCTTTAATTGTTCTTCCACACTTCTGGGACGCTCACCTAGTTATATAAATATCTCTGAGGGCGCGATTGCGTATGAACTGGTTTCGATATTATCACACCATCGAACTAAATAATATTTCTTCAGTGCTTCATTCTATTATTGTTTGTTCGATGTTAGTGCAATTACTGCAATAATAACTGATAACTGTAAAGTATAAATTAAAGTGCATTGCATTTTTATAACTTCTATCAGTGTAGTGGCATCAGGGCTATCCTTTCAACTGGAGTTCCTTCAAGCTTATGTTCATTTCACATAGATTCTTGTATGAATTTTTGTTAATTCAAATGATTTATAATTTCACATATTTATTTAGTTTGGAAAAGTTTGTGTAATTTGTAAGTAAGTATTATTTCTTGGTTATTTGCGGTTACTTGTACCTACATAAGAACAGGTTTTTAAATGCTGTTACAAAAGCATTTCTGAACAATATTTTTTATTGCAGTTAAATTCAAAGAAATTTGGCTCATGCCCAAAAATGCATGTGACATACTACTGCAGTCTTCTATTTATCACTTCAAAACAAGAATTTAATTCTCTTTATTTATAGCATTAACATATTTATTTCACTAAATTATAGTTTAAAATGAAAAATCTGGGATTTCAGACCCGTTTCCCAGTTTTATTCATTCATTAAAATGTTTGTACCAGAATTATTTCATGTTACCTACCAGGTAAGTAAGAAGTTCTAAATAAGTCAAGGATAAAGTTGTGTTTGCATAATTTATTTGCTTAGTTAACTCTGTAAACCATGATCTGTTTTAAGTAAGTAATGTTATCTCAAAAATATCAGTTACTTTTCAATCTTTCAATTGAGTTTATTTTAACATATCTTATTTTTTCATCTACAACTGCATCATTTCGATTACTTGTGTTAGGCAACATTGATTATTGTTTGAACTCTGATGTAAAATGTACCTAGATTTCAGACCTAAATGGCCGTTTTAGGTGTTCTTCTCAAATTTCTACATTACTTGATATAACACCTTATAACGAAAATTCATTTTTAATGCATTTTATATTTTGCAATTTTAGATTAGAAGATTAGAGTTTGATAATATTTGATAGGTTCCTACATATCTACTTGATTATTATGTTCTCAAATTCCTTCATTTTATGATATTAAATTTGTTTACCTAAAAATAACAAAATTCGAAAGTGACTTGAAGTATTTCTGTTTGTTTTTTCAATAAACACCCTCAATTATTAATTTTATTTATGTTTTTATTCACAATAAGAGAATTTTTCTTGTCAGTTATTAACTATTCTTACATGTCTATAATATCAGCCATAGATTCTTACTTGTAGAATACATTTTTATCCATTTATTTATTTCTTCAGTACAATTATACTTGTATTATGTGATACTTGTATCATTTAATTTGATATTAATGATAATGCATTGAAAATATTTTATAGATGATCATATTCAGTGACCTTTTATCTCTCTTATGACGATGCAGGAAACAATCATATTTGAAACACCTTCGACAGAAGTGTGTGTTAAATGAATGCATACTCTGTTCTCGGGGCACAGATGCAGCTTTGGCACCATCAATGTTGGGTGTACATTCAGGGGAGCATTAGGATCTGTCCTTTCTGTTAACTATATATCTGAAATAGTAACAAACTTACAAGTGATATGAAAAACAAAAAGTTACTTTCATAAGTTCTTCTGGGAGTAGTTTTGATTCTCCGAAGTGTCGGTGCCTGAGGGATGCTAATGCTGGGCATTCCAACAGGATGTGAGAAGCAGTTTCTTCCGCTCCTCTGCATTTCTTACATATTGGGTCATCTGTGATGCCCATAGTGTGGAGGTGTTTGTTAAGACTGTTTAGAGAAAGGAGTTTCTTTGAGAGCCTAGGCACAGGGTCTTTGATGAAGATCAACGCCTCATGCGTGGTGATTATCGCCACAGTTCAGATCACTCTTTATTCAGTTGGCCCAGAAGGGCGAGACCCCCCACGTAATTTCATAAAACGACCATTGGCTTCGGCTTGACGGGGGCGCTAGACGACCCTCCCTTGGCTATTTCGAGTCCTACAGCTCCACTATGTCCAGGGACCCAATTGAGTTGAACTTTATTTCTCCTGGTTAGTTCAGCCAGTGTATCCCTGCATTCTTTGACAAGCCATGATGTAACTCTGGGTGATTTGAGAGATCTCAGAGCCGACCGGCTGTCTGTGCAAATATATATGCGCCTATTGTCAAAAACCGTGAAGTAAGCGCCTAGAGAAGCCTGACCTACCTTAGACCCATCTGCGAACCATACGAGCCCGTCTGGTGGCAATAGGGTCAGAGGTTCGTTACTTCAATCTCCTCTATCCGGGATGAGGATTCTGGGAGAAGTGAGACATACAGCTAAGATCATGCTATCTTGCTTCATTTCTAGTATGGGTCATTTAGAGATTGCCTCACTTGATATAGATAAGTGTCCATGAGAGTAGTGCGTTTTGGTCCAATGACCTAGGCCCTTCAACCTGTACGCCGTTCTCATGGCCTCAGTTTTTGTCTATAAGTGTAGAGGTGGTAATCTGGTGAGAGCTTCAAGGACTCTAGGTGGAACCGACCTCATACCGCTCAATATGCTCTCGCATGCAAGTCGCTGCAGTCGGTCCATGGCGTGATGGGAAATACAAGTTCGGGCGGCACTTGCCAAGTCATCGGCATAGGTTTGGGCATAAAACCCAGCCTCTTCCAGTTCCTTCAAGAGTCCATCGACTACAAGGCACCACAGAAGCGGAGTTAGAACACCTCCCTGTGGACAGCCTTTTGTAGTGGTGGTTTGTAGCACGCATCCGTTATGTTGCGCCTTTATCGCCCACGTAGATAGCATGGCTTCAATGCACTGGAACAATGTTGGACTGACACCATGCTTCTCAGTGGCTCAGCAGATATACTCGACGGACGTGTTATCAAATGCTCCTTCGATGTCCTTAAATACCCCCAGGGCGTGTTCCTCGCGTGCCATAGCATAGATTAATAGGGCGGAATGCTTTAGCTTGGGTATAATCAGTTTTTACGCGCCTTTGGAATGAACACGACTTTCACTGCCCGCCATAGCTTTGGAATAAAAGCCAATGGCTAGGCAAAATTGGAAGATTTTGTTTAAATACTATTTGGGGTTAATTTATTTATTAATAAATTTTCTTTTCCGCTTATACATTTCTATCCCTTATACATTTCTATCCCTTCTAAATTACCTAGGTATTTGACCTGTACACTATTGTTCTTCTTTATATGGGTGCAAAGTATTCTTTATAACGAGTTAAAATGTTTTCTGGCTTGACCCACATTTTAAAGACTACTTACAATTCCAGATTTGTCTAAATCGGGAACTTTATCAAAGGTATTGCCTAAACTGTTTTTGTTCTTGCATCTTTGAACGGGTTTTATTGCAATTTTAGAAAAGAAAATATGGAATTTAGGTATTACTTAAGGATGATAAGTGAAACTTTTGAATTTCATTGAATAATTTGAAAGTAATGGCTCTAATTTGGTTAGTTTTGCGATGTTGGATAGAAATTTGTATTATGAAGAGTAGATGATAATTTTTAACGAAACATAAAGTCAATTATGTTGTTGAAATATATTTCAGTCGATTTGATATTTTCCAATATGCTTTTCATTTAGTTCTAATAAAATTATTAACAGTATTTCTTGTAGATAGGAATCAAAATGCCTACCCTTGTCTACAAAAGTGGGCTGGCCACTTCTGATCCTCAACAAAATCCAGTACTTATAATTGGACAAGTGAAACATTTAAGTCAAATAAAATATGAAGATGTGAAATGTAAGCTATATCCGAGAGTGACTGAAGAAATTTATAAGACAGCAATTTCCAAATTGCATCCATCTCCTACTGATACTTGTTCTATGCACTTGAATGTGGCAACAGTGGCAGCTCTTCCTGTTAAATGCAGCCGTCACAATACACCTTCTCGAGCACATGCAATAACACGTTTAGTACAAAGTTCATCCGTTGCAGTCGATCTTGGTCTCAATGAAACAATTCTGGTAAGTTAAAATTTGTAGTTGGTTCAAAATTTTCAAAATTCAATCAACATATGATGCTTTCTGTATTTCAGATCGTTTGTGAGAAACAGGACTTCTATGCAAGTGCTTGCGCCGTAGCCCGAGCATTTCCCCAATTTAGTATGAAAACTTCATCATTGAATGCTGGAAGTGTAACAATCACTATTGAGTTTCTTATAGTTTCAAATTATCCTGCTCGTAAGTTTGTCGATTTTTTGTGTTGGTGATTGTATTTATATAACAAAAAATTTGCCTTTGGTTGAGATAAAATTCAACTAAAAACCTAACCAAATTCTATAATCAGATCAGAATCATGATTGTATAGTGATTACCAAGACTGTTTGATTGCCTGATCATTCCCCATGATAAAATTAAACTTTTTCCTTTACAGAACATGAAATGAATGGTACAGAGGTGAGTACCATAACTGATGAAGAAGTTCGGGCAGCCGAAGATGCAGCTAAAGGAATCCGTTTAGCACAAAGAATTGTAGACACTCCTTGTAATGAAATGAACGTTACTCGTTTTATTGCGGAGATTCAGGGAGTTGGAAATGCTTTGGGTATTAAACCAGTTGTAATAAGGGGCGATGAACTTGCTCAGAGAGGTTTTGGAGGAATTTATGGAGTTGGTAAGGCTGCAAGTGATCCCCCAGCTTTAGCGGTACTTAGTTACTTAAATCCAGATGCTACTAAAACCATTGCTTGGGTTGGTAAAGGCATTGTTTATGATACAGGAGGACTAAGCATCAAAGGAAAGGTAACATTTGCTGAATCATGGGTTTCAGGTTTTCCAAAATCCTTTAGAACCTGAAATTATCTTATATTTCAGAGTGCAATGCCCGGCATGAAGAGAGATTGTGGTGGGGCTGCAGGTATTCTTGGAGCGTTCTATGCAGCCGTGAAAGGAAATTTCACAGAAAATCTGCATGCTGTATTTTGTTTAGCGGAAAATTCCGTCGGGCCAACGGCAACTAGGTTAGAATCAGACTTGTTGTTTGTTTTAACAGATTTATTTGTTCTTTTAATTTTAGGCCAGATGATATTCACACATTATACTCTGGTAGAACTGTTGAAATAAACAATACTGATGCTGAGGGTCGACTTGTACTTGCTGATGGTGTGGCTTATGCAAATAGCGCATTGAAAGCAAATATTATTTTAGATATGGCTACACTTACTGGGGCACAGGTGAGGCATAACAAAAAGAGAGAAATATCTCTTACTTGCTCTTAATTACAAAATAATATATCGAAAAATCGTTTTCAGGGTATAGCCACGGGTAAATATCATGCCGCAGTACTTACCAATAATGAAGATTGGGAAATCATGGCTGTCCAGGCCGGACAGACTTCAGGAGATCTCGTTTTTCCCATTCCTTATTGCCCAGAATTACATTTTTCAGAGTTTTCTTCAGCGGTTGCCGATATGAAAAACTCCGTAGCAGACAGAAGTAATGCCCAATCTAGTTGTGCAGGACTTTTTGTCGCAGCTAATTTAGGGTTCGACTATCCTGGTGTTTGGATCCACGTAGATATGGCCTATCCAGTGCACGTGGTGAGTAATTAACCAAGCCAAGTCTATTTAAAAGATTCTATATTGTGTTAAATATTTTAGGGTGAGAGAGCAACCGGTTATGGAGTGGCACTTTTAACTACGCTGTTCGGAAACTATTGTAAACAACCCTTGTTGAATAGTATTTCGCCGGATTTAGATGTAAAGAGTGAAAATGTACCAAAAAAATGCCGGAAACATTGATATTAAATATGTGTAATATTACAAGGATATATTTTTCAGATTAGCATTAATTATGGCACCGTTTTCGAAATAAAATTTTATATTCATTCAAATGTTTGTTTTAATATGTTAATGTCTACTTGATCTCATTTGGTTCAAAAGTATTGCTTCAAAGAAAGTGAAACAAAAATGTATGTAACTTTGTTGCAATTTTCAATACTTTCCCCAAGTTTCAAGACTGCATATTCCATATGAGTATAAACAGCTAAAGACGTTCAAAGACGTCAAAATATACTCCAAGTCATGTGAAAGTTAATTTAAATTCACAAAGATATCTATGTTATGGAATGGTCTGTCACGGACATTATGTTACTTTCGATGTATCAGCTGTGTGCCGTATAAACACTTCCTGTCTTGTTTGGGGGTAAAATGTGGTCCGTCACAAACAGTCTGAACTGTGATACTGATCAATAGATCTATGGAGCTGTGGGTCGCCAAAACTACGTGATTATATGCGATAGACATTAGGCCCGGTATCGAACCTCACACCCATATAGTTGATATATGCTTCTGGTGGCGAGTGAATTAATTAATGATATGCCGAATTCAATGTTGTACCTTCATCGGTCGTTGTGGCCCAGGTGGTTGAGATCTCAGAAATGCAATCCCGATTTCGAAACCCCAGGCGGCAAGGTTGTAGGTTATTTGAAATGTGATTGATTGAAAAAGTTCCTTTTTCCTACACACTTTTGATGTTGAAATCTTGCAGACGCTTCGTGGGCTCGGGTGTGCCGGGTTCTTACCGACTAAAACCCCTCCCCGTGAGGTTGGTTCTCCTTTCCAGAGGGATCCCCACTGCACTGCGGACATTAGTGTTCTATTATGCCCTCGCATATTGCTATCTCCTCATCAGTCCGGTGTATTCTATGAAATTCAATAGCCTGTAGTGGACACTTCTGATTTACTCAGGTGTAGTTTTATTGTCTCCAAGGTATGTCCTACGACCAACAGCGTATGCCGTGCACTGACACAGCACACGCATGGGTGTCTTCTTCCACTCCGCAACCCCTGCATGTGATGTGCTGATCTACCAGACCCATCGTGCAGAGATGTTTGTTGCATGGGGCCTGTCCGGTCAGGAATGCAACAAGATTTCGTATTTCTTGTCGGCTGAACGTCACTCGTTGCTGCTGGAGATCTCCCATCAGTCGTTTGGAATGCGACATACGGGGCAGTTCCCTCCAATAGGCACGGTGCTCTGCCTCGAGCCCTTTTTGGATCACAGATTTCGCTGTGTTATAAGAAATACCACAGGTTGGCTGTGGTTCAAACAGGGGTTGTTCTGCCCCCGCTTTAGCGAGTGCGACGGCAGTTTCAGTTCCTTCGCGTCAGTTTTCCTCAGACTCCCATACGGGTGTCACTCTATTGGGCTTCTTTACTAGTGCCGTTTGTTCCTTTACACAATCAAATACAGTGAGGTGATTGTGTATGACTCCAGTGCCTTAAGCAATGTTGCTTTCTATGATCGTGATTTGTCTATTCTCATAGACTCTCCCTCTTAATTTGAGCACATGTAATTGCTAATATTTTTGCTTGGAATTCTGTCGCAAGTGCCTCTAAGTTTGAAGAAATCATTTCTCCTCGGTCCTTTGTCTCGAATAATCCAGCACCTGGACTTTTTTCGGTGTTAGTGGTTTCGGTAATCGGTAAACCATACGGAATCCCCTGGTATCATATGAGGATTACCCCCAGTGTTCTCTCGCCCATTCAAGGTTTGAAGCGCGAATGGTACGGAAGTGCTGTGAACCTTGATCCTGCCTGATCTCATCCCCAATGGCCCAAGCAATCCAAGAATGCTTCGGCCTTTTTGGTCGGCCTTTACTTGTCCTTGCCCTTGAACACATTTTATTACTTTTAAAGTGCACTCGGGTGGGGAGTACGGTACCTGGCTATTATTATCGCGTCGTGATCATATGAGCTGTCAAACACGTCAAAATATATCGAATTTCGAAAAAAAAATTCTTAACGGGTGTCTACTACGTATAAGGAACGTATCTACCAAATTTAAATTTCAAGTCGGACTGTTTCGGAGCTTTCGTGAGTGAGTGGTATCCGCCTTTTAAATATAGATTAAGTTTTAGGGTGGCGAATCGTTAATTTGAAAAACATAAAAAGTTTTTCGATTCATTTCCGAATTAAGTATAATACATTATTCTTTTCACATTATAATTATCTTACATATATGTATACATGACTAATATATTATAAAATATCTTGCACATAGTCCTAAGCAGCTAAAAATAAATAATCATTCAATATTGTAAATGTAGTGGATATCCACTTTGTTTAATTAAATCAATTTTCTCTTATTCCAGTACCATAATTCGCGCCTCCTGCTTTCGTCAGTTCTTTAGTGAAGTTTTCGAAGTCTATGTCAGCTATGTTTTCGAATTGTAATTCCACAGCAAAATTCTGCAATATAAATAAGCAATTGAATGATTTAGTCATTACCAAAGTAAAACTGAAAAAAAAAATAATTTAACCTAAAATAAATACAAAAACATTTATTGAAGAAACGAACCGTCTAAGAACAGAACTGGAGAACTACTCAACATGAGTAGGAACCTGATCCGAACAATAGCAGGTCTCCATACTGATCAGCTCAATGAAAGCACATTAGATCGCAAAAAAACAAGCAATATTCGAGCAGCCTAGGCTATACCCAGAAGAATATAGCAGCCAACCGGTGAAGAATCTGTACAGACTAGTACAGTTATGGGTTGCTGTAAACTCTCCAATTGAAATGCACAAATATGTCTAGTGGCTGATGAAAAGGACAAGCCTCCAAAGGCAAAAAAAAATAAAAGACTTGTCTTTAACAATGTCTATAAATTTAAATAAACATAGCATCGGCTATTACGTTACTATTGGAGTGTTTGTGGCCAACATCGTTAGCGTGTGGACAAGAAAAAAGAGTATGAGGTGGGAACAACTGCTAGTCTCCTGTTATCAGATGTGCATTCATACTCTCCGCTTAAAATGTGAAGAGTTTGACGACTCGTACTATGATATAAGCTAAAGTGTCCATATTAGTTAATAGTTTATGGTCTTTAATATGCTTTAAAATATTGAATGACCAACTTGATATTCGAACACACTCAATGTTAATAACTCTTTAAATAACCTCGCCTTCCTCAAGCTCCCTACATTATACAATTGTAGCATTGTTCTAGTTAAGGATGATTTGTTTTATTTCGTTATTCTAAAATTTACATGGTTAAAGGCCAAATCCATAGAGATATTTAGAGATTTCATTCATTATACACTTTTTCCAATTTTCAACCCAAAACTCTGACTAGAATTCTTCTGTTTTAGGTGGCAGCAAAGTTTTTGTAAAGACGACTGACCACATTCTTTATTGATCGAATTGTGATAATGAGCTCCTTTGAATTTGATTAAAGAATATAGATTTCTGAATAACTTATTTAATATGTCATAGACATTTTTAATATTCATTACCAATTTGAATGGATTGAGAATATGTTTAACGAATGGTCTACTTACCGATAATACGGATTTTATAATAGATTTGTCTGTAGACATTTTTGCCCTCTGGATTACGGAAACGGAAGGTCCTATCCATGTTACAAATATGAACTTCTGTCTTTTAGATAATTCGTCACCTGTTTGTATCCTTATATAACCAAACGCTCTTTCGTTATCACCAAACTGTTCTCTAAACTTATCAAATTCTGATCCTTTGGCCGAGCATACTATTCTAGCTTCTTCGTATTTGAAAACTGCCCTGTAAAATAAATAAATACCAACATTCATTGACCGTTTTTCCATAATACTAACTACCGAATTCTTTTGTCATTCTTAGGGAATTTTGATGTTCTAACTTGACATGTTTTGATTGCACATTCACTTTATAAAAATACATTACGCCTAGATCGATTAGTAACACTACAAACTAATAGTTTTAGACCGCTGTTAGCTCTCTCTCAACAGAACGAGAATAGAATTCTAGAGGACCAAAAATATCTAACGCGATCTGCGCCATCATGAAATCCAAAAATGTACAACATTGAATGATAACAAAAGTTACGTGAAAAGTTGGACTACTTGAGCGCCAGATGGCGACACCAAACCGAACCAGTAACATCAACGTAAAATAAAACATTCCTAAAGAAGACCCTTTCTAATAACTATGGACCCGTTGCACTCAGCAATCAAAAATCGTGAACGGCAATATGGCTTCTATCACAAGAGATCAACAGAGGAGACCTTACGGTTGTTTACGTAACATATTATATAGCAGAATATTATAATCTTCAGAATAAACATTAAATAAGGACAAAGCATTTCATCGAGTCTGGCATAAAGGCTTTCTTGGGAAACTTTTGTCATATAAATGGTTTGCCGCCCAGACTATGTCGTTCACTATCGAGTTTTCTCTCAGTTCACTTCATGTGGTGGTTGAGGAAGTCTCCTCCGATACTATGAGTATCAATGGTTGTGTTCCACAGGGACCTGTTTTGGCACCAACTTTGTTTATGCTCCATATTAACGATATGTTGGAAATGACATCCTGTCCCGTCCTCAACTTTGCGATAGTATATTTCGTACTGATTTCTCCTCTAGAGCCCCAAATCATCCAATGAAGCCAGAAGTGCAAGACGGAGGCAGGTCGATGCAACAAATGAAGTTCTGGCAAGAATTATGAAACGGGGATCTGATAATCCAGTAGAGTATAATGCAACCAAAACTCTGTAGTATATTAGTGGCTCTTCATCATCTACGAAGCACAGATTCGATCTGTTCTAATGTTCACACGTTTGGAGTTCAGAGCTGCCAAACATACGCTGAAGCTTTCAGATTATATTCAGAAGACAGTTATTCATCTGCTTAGTGATGCCACAGTTACGAATTCATTGACCTCTAGAACATCGTTGAAAGTGGGCGAACTTTCCCATCTCTAAAGATATTTCCATGGCCCATGAACATTATGTGTTCGCCTTTCGTGTAGTAAAAAAATCGTAATCTGGTTTCAAACCAGGACCCTTCCCCGTACTTATATTTTTATTAAATATAAATATTAACGTATACTCACCACTGTGTTTCTGTATTATCAGCTCTTACGTCAGAATAAGCTTGTTGGACAGTTTCGGCATCCATGCTTGTGGACAAGGCAACCTGAATAATAATGGACATATGAGTAAAAGTATTATATGGGAAAAATGTATTCCTAAATATTAAAATCACTTAAAATTGCTATGTACAGAGTTAAAAAATTGAATTAATGTAATTAGGCAGTTGATTCTACAACATGTGACCTGAAAGAGCTAGATCTCTTCGAGGGTGATATCCAAAATGTAGCCTCATTTCTATTTAGAAATTATTCTTTTAATTGATAGGATGATCAGTTGTGGTTTTGACATGTCGAACAATATGTATAAATCTAAATACTTAACTGATTCGTCGACCACTAACTTCCTTCACCCTCTTTTTATCGAATATTCTCTCTTACGAAAATGATAAAGATAGATGGATAGATGGATATTTTTATTAGTACTGGTGCCAATTTACAATTGGATGTACACACAATGAGTTCAGTAAAGTTCGATATGGTATACCTATATAGAATATAATTAAACGACAATGGTACTGAATTCATTTTATTTGAAAATGGATAACACAGATTAAAGAAGAAGACAGCTAATTAAAAATAGCACTATGGTTATAAGATACCTGAAAGATTAAAAACAATAAACAGTAGACAAATTAAAAATAGCCTTGTAAAACATTAACATTATCAGATTTTGTCAGCATTATCAATTTTTTTTGCTAAATTAGATGTATCGAATTGGTTAAATTTTCTTGATAATTTGTAAATAATAGTTTATATATATAAATAATAGGCTATATTGGAGATTTTTCAAACGTGATAGTGAAATGCTTTGCAATAAGTAGAGATTTCTTATTTCTTGTTTCATAATTATTATGATTACGACCATAGTTAATAGTTTGCATATATTATTTTTAATAAAAATTAATAATTTAAAAATATAAATAATAATAAATGTTAGTAATTTGTTTTTTATTAATGTCGTATGTCTCAATCCCAGAGGGTATGAATTTAGTGATTCCGATATTCGAAAATTCATTAATTCAGGTGTGATAATTGATCAGAGCCTTTCATTTTGGGGACCAAAATAAATGCCATGTCCTATCGGTTGACAGTCACAACCTTTGATACTACTCTTGAAACTACAATGAACTTCAGAATACGAAATGTGTGCTCTTTATAATTTCGGCTTAATCTATTCGTACACAACACCTGAATATAATCTTTCACAATTTTTTTTACTACAATCACATGTTATAATGAAACTATTGTAATATTCTGAAATTGACATATTCTTATTATCACAAACACTAAGCACTTCTGAACTTCCATTTAAAGGATGAATATATTTGAAATTCACCAGAATTGTTCTGATATTACACCTTCAGACAGGAAGAACGAGCAGCATTGAAACAATTTAGTTGATGGCATCGATCATTATATTTGCATGCTTAGTAAGAAACAACTGTGTTATTTTACTTGATGGCCAATTAAAAATCCAAATATCATGAATGGCATTCATCGGTTTATTGTGTCCATATTATCGGTTCAGAGATTTTAGATTTAGAATAGATTGAGGATGTATAACTTCCCGTCCCAGGAAGTGTATAACCTTTTTTCCAATCTCCTATCAGTGTTTAGAATTACCTATTCGATTCATTAACATATGCACGAAATCGTCATAAAACGAATGACATTTAAAAGTTCTAACCGTTTACATATACATCATGCTCTCATCCACATATTGCAATAAGTACTAAGTAGTAAATGTTATTTGGATTATTAAAAATACGTATGATTATGTCTGTGCAAGGGCGGATCCATAAAATGTCCAAGGGGGCCAATTGCATTTATTTTTAGGTATTAGCTCAGTTTATTTATTTATATAATGTTAAAATGTCTATTGATTATCCCTATCAATTTAAATAAACTTTAGATTTCATGACAGAGTATAACTAATAAGAGTTTACATCCATACTAACGCAGCATGTTCTTAATGTGAAAAAGTTCGTAATATTGATGACAGCAGGTTGGTAAACGTATCTAGCTTTATATGGTGTAAACCCACAACCTAATGCTATGGGCGTTAGCTAGTGCATATATATTACAATCTACATTTCATTCAACCCCTAGAAATGGCCAAAGATGAAAAATTGTGCTGTGCAAAGGGGGGCGAAGGAAGTTAGTGATTTACAGATCAGTAAACATCTATGAACATTTTAGAAACTCATCAAATCCGGAATTTGAAATTAGAAAATGTTGATGTATTATAAATACATGAATTGTGTAGACAAATTAATGTGAGTCCTCATTTTCTAATTATTATTCATTCTTTGTCATTAGGGGACAATAACAAATGAAATACAAATAGTTGGAAATTGACTACACAATATGAAGTAAGTACTAATGAGCTCATATTGATATCTTAATTTGCGTATCAGGTAATATGGTATTTTGTTCATCTCATTTTTCTCACCAGTATTTTCACTTACTTATCTTAATGTAGAATCAACTGTTTCTAAGAAAAGTCAACATTTTGGGAAACATTGCAAATTAAATAATATCATAATGGATATCCTACGTCGTGTTCATATTATTGAGAGTTAATTGAGGAGTGAATCATTCATTGAAATGAGTACTCACTAAAATCAATGGCGAAACATGTATATGTTAAATACTAAACGTACCTTTTCATTAGAAATGTTAATAAGAATCTTGACCCAGTATGAATTATATATAAAAATTCTCGGGAAATAGGTCACAATAACACTTCGTTTTAACTATTCGTCTTTACGTACGTTTCGGTCTCACGACCATCATCAGAAGACTCACTATGTCAAAAAGGGGGTTTATTAAAACTAATTATAGCACAAGCGTCCAAATCGCAAAATTTAACTTCAATTAAAAGAGCCCACGCCGTCGAAACGAACAGAACCACGAATAATCGAAATTGTATCGTCAGAATTAATGTATAAAAAATTATTTTTTTGTAGTAAGAATCCGCTATTCAGTAATATCATTAAAATATATGAGTGCATATTGATTGGTATTCTCACAACAAATGAGAAGAACGAAGTTATTTGTCAAGTATCTACTTTCGAAACCAGATGTGTAGGATTTATGACACGGCCCTTAAGAACGGTTTCAGACCTGTACTGGGAAATAACTATTACGAATTCTTCCTAAAAACATTTTCTACACTTATAAAGACGTATGTAAGAATTTGCAAGAGATTATTTAATCAAATTAGTATAAATATGACTTAGATTTTGTGTGTCTACCCTATGATTTACAGATTTGGGGTCCCGTTTTATGTGAATCATCTCCAGGATAGATCTTTTATAATAATTGGTTTCCTTAGTTAAGATATTAACATTTTTGTAATCAAATTGATGGTTATAATCAAAGCAATGCTTAGCAAGGGCGGTGGAATTTTCTAAGTTGTTATTTCTTGTGCTATATTTATGGCCGTACATTCTTTTTTGTAAATATTGTTTAGAGATTCCAGTATAGGTTCCATCACAATCTAAACAATTCAATTTATACACTGTGTGGGTTTGTTTATCTTTGGGTATTAACGGTTTTAGATTTGAGAAATATTTCCCAACACAGTTAGTAGGTTTATGCGCAACATTTATATTATACTTTTTCAAACATTTTTTGATTTTCTCTGAGGTCTCCGGAATGTAAGGTAGAGTTATAAAATTGTTTGTATTACCCTTTATGTTATTTTTATTAGACGAACCATTATAGATTTTGTTTATTCTTTCTTTAATGATAGGATTGAAAAAAGTTTTTGGGTAGCCATTCAATTCTAGTGTAGTACGAACAATTTTTAAATTTTTGGGGCGGTCATCTGCGTGGGACAATTTTATCGCGCGATCTGTAAGGCTGTTTATGACACTTTTTTTATAACAAGCTGGTGCAACGGAATTGAAGTGAAGATAACGTTGAGACCATACTTCTTTAGTAAACCAAGAGGTTTTTATTTTTCCATCAGCATCATGCCTGATGTTCATATCAAGGAAATTTATGTTATTGTTTAATTCTATTTCACAAGTGAATTGAAGTTTACAGTGAAAATTGTTAAATTTATCAATTACATATTGAATTTTATCGTTGGGAACACACATAAGGCAATCGTCTACATACCGTGTAAAGAATACAGGCCGAAAATCTAATGAACTCATAACAGATTCCTCTAGGCACTCCATAACGAGGTTAGCAATGGTAGCTGAAATAGGAGATCCCATTGCTGTGCCGAATATTTGTCCAAAAAATTGCTCACCATACTGAAAGTATGTGCATTCTAAACAAAATTTTACAGCATTTATAAATTCCGATTGATCTAGAGGTGTGTGGTTTTTAATCTCTGCCCAACGTTTTTTGATGCTATTCAATGCCAAAACAACAGGTATATTTGTAAATAAAGAAACAACATCCAAGGAAATCAGTTGATGGTTTACGGGTACGGATTGATTTTTTATAAATTCATTAAAGTGCCATGAATCTTTTACAAAGAATTCATTTTTTCCTATTATATTATTGATAGATTTTGATAGAAATTCTGATAAATTGTAAGTGGGCGCTCCAATATTACTAACAATGGGTCTTAGAGGTATATCATTTTTATTTTTAAATAAAGCAATTTTTTGGACAAATATTCGGCACAGCAATGGGATCTCCTATTTCAGCTACCATTGCTAACCTCGTTATGGAGTGCCTAGAGGAATCTGTTATGAGTTCATTAGATTTTCGGCCTGTATTCTTTAAACGGTATGTAGACGATTGCCTTATGTGTGTTCCCAACGATAAAATTCAATATGTAATTGATAAATTTAACAATTTTCACTGTAAACTTCAATTCACTTGTGAAATAGAATTAAACAATAACATAAATTTCCTTGATATGAACATCAGGCATGATGCTGATGGAAAAATAAAAACCTCTTGGTTTACTAAAGAAGTATGGTCTCAACGTTATCTTCACTTCAATTCCGTTGCACCAGCTTGTTATAAAAAAAGTGTCATAAACAGCCTTACAGATCGCGCGATAAAATTGTCCCACGCAGATGACCGCCCCAAAAATTTAAAAATTGTTCGTACTACACTAGAATTGAATGGCTACCCAAAAACTTTTTTCAATCCTATCATTAAAGAAAGAATAAACAAAATCTATAATGGTTCGTCTAATAAAAATAACATAAAAGGTAATACAAACAATTTTATAACTCTACCTTACATTCCGGAGACCTCAGAGAAAATCAAAAAATGTTTGAAAAAGTATAATATAAATGTTGCGCATAAACCTACTAAATGTGTTGGGAAATATTTCTCAAATCTAAAACCGTTAATACCCAAAGATAAACAAACCCACACAGTGTATAAATTGAATTGTTTAGATTGTGATGGAACCTATACTGGAATCTCTAAACAATATTTACAAAAAAGAATGTACGGCCATAAATATAGCACAAGAAATAACAACTTAGAAAATTCCACCGCCCTTGCTAAGCATTGCTTTGATTATAACCATCAATTTGATTACAAAAATGTTAATATCTTAACTAAGGAAACCAATTATTATAAAAGATCTATCCTGGAGATGATTCACATAAAACGGGACCCCAAATCTGTAAATCATAGGGTAGACACACAAAATCTAAGTCATATTTATACTAATTTGATTAAATAATCTCTTGCAAATTCTTACATACGTCTTTATAAGTGTAGAAAATGTTTTTAGGAAGAATTCGTAATAGTTATTTCCCAGTACAGGTCTGAAACCGTTCTTAAGGGCCGTGTCATAAATCCTACACATCTGGTTTCGAAAGTAGATACTTGACAAATAACTTCGTTCTTCTCATTTGTTGTGAGAATACTAATCAATATGCACTCATATATTTTAATGATATTACTGAATAGCGGATTCTTACTACAAAAAAATAATTTTTTATACATTAATTCTGACCATACAATTTCGATTATTCGTGGTTCTGTTCGTTTCGACGGCGTGGGCTCTTTTAATTGAAGTTAAATTTTGCGATTTGGACGCTTGTGCTATAATTAGTTTTAATAAACCCCCTTTTTGACATAGTGAGTCTTCTGATGATGGTCGTGAGACCGAAACGTACGTAAAGACGAATAGTTAAAACGAAGTGTTATTGTGACCTATTTCCCGAGAATTTTTATATATAATTAGAAATGTTTGTAATAAAATTTTATGGTTCTGTACATTCACGTTTTGAAACATCATACCTATTGGTTATTCAAATGTTTTACATCATTTCCTCAAAACTCATTCATACTTTTTCATTGTTCGCAAAGGATAATTATAAACCATAAACGACTCACTCTGATTTACATTTTATGAATTTAATTTTTTGACTACCTTTACTCTTACTAAATTATTTCATCTTATTGTCGACACCACAACACTCATATTGAAAGTATAATGCACTATGAATTATCGTTTTCATTCACCAATTATGTTGGTAAGGCGTTATGGGGTATCAGCCTGTATAAAAATATGATTTAAATAATATAAATAATTCACAAAATTTAGTCTACATTTTTGTAATCCAACTATTTATGTCGAATACGAATACTTCCAGTCGAATTTTGAACGGTAAAATCAAGTAATGACTTTGTCTGAATCGCAAAAGCACGAACACTTAATTTAAGTGAAAAGAACCAACTCAAACTTCTCCTTTACTCCCTATACTTTGACACATGAGAGGAAAACCTAGAACATTGCTTGACCCAGCGATGGAATGTTGGAAGAGGAGATAGGCATTCTAATTTTTGTTGAAGGTTTGGAGGTTATAAGCATAAGGAAATACCTCACCAGGCAAACACTTTCACAACTTCGCTGTTCGATAGAAAAATGAATTCTGGTAGAAAGTAGATCGGTAGGTCTCGAGCTTGACAATGAAGAGGCAACTAGCTTGAGCCCGTCTAGTCCGCCTAGTTTTGTTTGCCTTAAACTCTACTAGATTATCAGATCTCCATTTCAAAATCATTGCCAGATCTCCATTAATTGCGTCAACCTGTCTCTGCCTCGCTCCTCTGACTTCATTGGATAGTATAGGGGCTCTAGATGCGAAATCGGTATGAAATGTACCCGCATCTGCAAAGCTGTGGACGGGACAAAGTTGATACCAAGACAATCCCTGTGGGACACCAGAGTTCCCAGCCATTGGATCGGAGAATACTTCGTCGAACTCCACATGGAGTGTTTCATCTGAAAACTCCAAAGAAGGATTTGGTGTTAGACTCGGTCAAATGCATTGGATATATCCAATGCTACAGGTAGAGATTTCCTATATTTTTCAATAGATTTCTGCCATACGTTTTGCAAGCGGGTATTGGATGAGCTCTATGTTGATTGCTTTCTCTATCAATTTATAGATCACATATAATAGTGCAATGGATATATAATTATTAGGAAGATGGATTTATGAAACTTTTAAGACATTTTTTTTCCGTAACTAGATTTAAAATTGTTTTGATTCGTTTCTACTTTTTCTTAGTTTACAGTCTTAAATAAACTACATGAAAGACGAAACGATAAGTTAATGTGATTTCGTCAAGTACAACTGATCGATCTCTTCTTTCACTCAAAGTATGCACTTATGAGAAACATTTCTGTTTTAGAGTGAGTAATAACTGTAGAAATTTGAAGATGGAGAGACCTTGGTTCGTTCAAAAATTGTCCGGAGTCCTTCAAATTTTTGAAATTACAGAAGCTTAAATTGAATAGTGTGACATATACGTTTTGAGTGTTTTTCTTTACCGTGCTGAAGAAGGGTGGATCGTAGCACGTGCCCGGAGTTTCTTTCCACGGGGCTACTAATGAGCATCAAAAGGCATATACAAATATACAGGTATAAAACATTGTGATATTTGTTGGCGATCAATACTGTCTAGACTCTAGAAGGAATAAAATAATATGAACGAATACGATAGCTCTCATTTCAAATATATACAGTGTATCCAATTGTTTGAACAGGGATGAACTCAAATTATTACTATTCAGGGGTAATTGAATCGTGAAAATATTTTCATATCAAAGTACAATGAATTTCTATAGTTTCAGAAAAGAAATGAGACAATTTTCTTTGAAAATTCAATGGTGGAAGCCGTTACTTTGTAACATTTTTATATAATAAAATAAAACACTTTTACTTTATTTTTTATGACATATATTATAGAAAAAATCGTGACTATAGTTTCGACACTAGCGTGTCATCTTCAATCGATACTAATGTATGGAAATATGAATAATCTTGGCTATTTATGATACCAAAATTCCATTTTTAGAAAGTTCCAATGAGTTTTTTACTACATACCTAGGCTTGAACTTACTTCTATATTTGAAAATTGAATTTAATTTCACCGCTAGATTATGTATATTAACATAGGATACTATGGAGCGGATAGGAGCATTTTGTTTGTGATTTTTTATGAGGCCGTAAAGTTTAGGAGAAGATGAATTACAATTAATTAACCTACTCTTTTCAAATTTACTATTAAATAAAACTTGACTATTTTCTACAAATCGTTTAGTTTTTAACTGGAATTTGTTTGCAGAATCTTTCTTGATTTGAGTCAAATCTGATGAAACAAATGTATTCATTTTATCGTCATAATCTATTTTATCTAGGATGATATAGGTACCGTAAGTAAAAGAATTGCAGTGCAGTGCACCTCAAATTAAATTGTGCTATTTCTTGTTCAATGCAAAAGATAAAACAAATAAATTTGATAAAGCTGGAGTATATAAATTAACCTGTTCAGAGTGTGATAACTTTTACATCGGTAGATCTAGTCGTAGTACAGAAAATAGATATAAGGAACATTTTCGATCTTTTAGACTTAATAAAACAGATTCATCTTTCTCTAACCATATTTTAGAAACAGGGCACACTGTTTTTAGAAACAGTTATAGGAATAACACAGGGCCCAATTATGGGACCTAAACTATTCTTACTCTACATAAACGAAAAACCACTACCATCTACAGCATCTCCATCTATATATGCTGATGACACATCCGTGATAATCACGGGTGAGAAATCAGAAATACAAAATAATTGTAAGGAAGCTATTCTAGCGCTTTACAATTGGTTTACCCAAAATTTATTGCACCTAAACGTATCTAAGACACACTACATTCAATTTCATTCTTACCAGAATAAAAATGACTTAAGACTAAACTTAAGCATTGATAATAATATCTTACACTGCGCGGATAATATAAAATTTCTAGGGCTAACCATAGATACGAATTTAAACTGGAAATTGCACTGCAAGGATCTAATGACTAAATTGAACTCAATTAATTACCTGTTTAGAAATATTAAACATGTTTTAAATTTGAATCCTGCTAGCTATATATTTTGGACATGTTGTCCAGATTAGCATATGGAATTTGCCTTTGGGGCTCTAGCCTCTGATGTATTCGTTCATCAAAAGAAAATCATAGGTGTACCACGAAATTATTCATGCAGATCATTATTCAAAACAAATAAAATTTTAACCCTTACAGGAATTCTAATTTCGGAAATGTGTTTCTACGTATTTTTAAATAAAGAAAACTTGACTACAAACAGAAAAATACATAACTATGACACAAGACAAAAGGAGCAAATTCGGCCCACATATAGGAGGCTTAAAGTAGGACAAAATTCATTGAGCCATATGCGTGTCAAATTATTCAATAACCTCCCAGATCATATTAAAAACTGTGATTCTATCTCCTCTTTCAATATTGTTCTGAAATCCTTCCTGCTGGAAAATGTTTTTTATACATTGAGTGAATATAATGAACAAGCTAAATCCTAGTATTACTTTTATATCATGTTGAACTTTAAAATGAATTTTATTATTTTAGATTTAAATGTACGCGCTCTACTTAAAACCCATTTAATTAAGACATTCTATCATATGTAATTCTCTTTAACTATGACTATTCGTATACATTCCATGTAAAGTCAACAGGAAAATAAAGATTATTATTATTATTATTCCAAATTTTGATGAAGTTAAAATTTTACGTAACGAGAGTAGAGGCTTTAAGTGTGTTTACTAGAATCAATAGAAATTTTCGAAGGTATTGAAAATAATGACTATAAAATTTTAAAGGAACAATTAGATATGTACTACAGCATCCTGTTTGTTGTCTTGATAACGTAAAATTTCCGATAATCGTCTTGTACCTCCGTAGTACACCGCCGCATTAAAATGTCCTTATCACAATATTAACTCTACCTCATTATCCAATTTCAATTTTACTATTCTAGCAATGTATTTCCCCAACCGGAACCTCACTTGTTACCTGCGTCTTATATTCTATCATAAATAGCCAATATTATTCCTATTTTCATGCATTAGTACCATTTGAAGATGACACGCAAGTGTCGAAACTATAGTCACGATTTGTTTCTATAATATTTGTGATAAAAACAAAGTAAAAGTGTTTTATTTTATCATATCAATTTTCTTCTAGTCTCAGTACTGATATAACATAATTTCCGATCGCACTTGGCATATTGTTGACTCTAATCAAATTAATGGAGATCTGGCAACGATTTATAAATGGGGGACCTGATAATCTAGGAGAGTTCAATGCAACCAAAAGCTTGCATCTTTTCCAGGGAGGCTGATCCCACAATCCCAATTTCCATATCCATGCTAGGGATCACCACCAGCACCTCATGGGATGGTCATGTGAGGGCCATTGCGAAAAGAGCTTTACAAAAACGTGAATTTCTATTCCGTGCCAAGATCTACTCTACATCCCAGCAGCTCCTCATAATATACTAAGCGCAGATTCGACCTGTCCTGGAGTAATGTTCGGCTCCCAAACATAAACTGAAGCTCTTGGATTCTATCCAGAAGAGAGCTATTCGTCTGATTGATGATGTCACACATGACGAGTTCATTGACCTCTAGAATATTGTAGAAAGGTGGGCGATTTCTCGCTTTTCTATAGATATTTCCATGGTCGGTGTTCATCAGAAATCTCGTCTGTTATTCCACAACGAGTGATTCCAGATAGGCGGACTAGACGAGCTCAAGTAGTCACCCCTTCCTCTCGTGTGGAGAGAGAGTATAGGAAAAAAATATTTGAAAATACTCCAAAATGATGCAATGACATAATATATTCAATTCATTAATATTACTAATATGGGACTACCTCGGATATTTGATAATTTTGGTGCAGATTAGTATTTACAATTGGTTCTTACTTACAATGTATTTAGATTATTAAATATAATTGTGACTTTGAGCTCTATTTGATTTTATATGTAAATTAGAGATTGTACACACGAACAAATCACTTTCCTCCCATTGGTGTTACGTAGTTCAACTGGCAGGCGTAAATTTGCAACTAAATGAAAATATTAATATTCCAGATTATATTAGAATTAGAATTATGTAATACTTTATAATTGGATTTGTTCATTTCAATATTTCCGAAAAAGTATCAAATCGTGAAAATATGGAAGTTGAATTTGTGATAAATTTCTTCCATATTTTATCTGCGGATGTAGATGTTGATTTCTTTATAATTTTATACATCGATTACAGTTATAGTCTAGTCATCATCGACACACATCAATTCATTAAAGCACAATAAGACCATCTGCTGGTCTAACAGTCATCGCATTAATCGAATCAATTATTATCAGGTTAAATGTCAGGAAGAGGAAATTAACAGCTATTGAGAAATTTGAAACATAACCGCATTCTTAATTGGCTGTAGAATAAGAACTAGGATGCTCATTTAACGATAGTTACCTTAGCTAAAACTTTGGATAAAAACTTTCGTCATATCTCATTATGAACTGTGATGTAGGCGCCACAGGAAATCCAGTATCAATTAAAAGGAAAACGTTTTTTCTTCAAAGTTGAATAACAAATTAATTCGTATCAAGACAAAATACGATAGAATGTTGAAAGTTGCAGTCGAAATCAGGGATGCAACTCGGAACAGTTTGAACAAGTTATTCAGCTAACATTTCTCTCACGTTTTTTGATCGCTGATATCTTATGAAATTTTAAGAGCTCGATGAAAAATTTGAAGGGAGGTAATACGTTACTTATTTGAATAAAATAAATTAACTTCTACTATTCGTATTTGTCTTTTCTAGAACTTTGATGTAATTTGTAAGGGGTATTACAAATAATTCTTGTGTAATTATTTATTACTTCCAAAGAAATCGAGAACTTGTTATCTGCAACTGTACTTGATAAGTTGCTAAATGTGCATGAACATATAGTCTAATTAATGGAAATGGCCTTAAATTTTTATCAGATACAAATTATGATATGAAATGTCTTAATTAATTGATATAAGCATGAATATGTTGCAGTATATTGTAAAATAACAATAATTAAATGATATGTCCATGCACATGGTACCCTTGAAGGTTATGAATTATTCCAGTTCCTTTACATTTGGGTGAAGAAAATGTTTAATATACAAGGTTCGCATTCGAACCTACATACACATTGCAAATAAATACATATACTAGATATGTAGGTTTGAAAAGATCTCATTTTGATTATGTGGTTGGTTGTTGAAAATGTGTGGCTTTATGCAACGCTTTTGTAGCGATTTCGTTAGTTACAAGCGATTTAATGTCTGGAAAATTTAAAAAATGGACCAATTGGATAACTTTTTTCTCGGCGAGTTCAACTCTGATTGCAACAATCCAAATGCCAAAATATCCGTTGGAACGTATACTTTGATACAATTCGTACAAAATGCAGGGATTACCTAGACACAGTCAGAACATACAATTTAACATTAGAGAATCTTAACCTGAGACGATGTCCCCAAGAAGAATAAAACAAAACAAGACTACCGCAGAAAAGCTTTGCCAGAGCCATCCTTATTACCAAAAGAAGACATTAACCATTTTAGACATTGTGGCATCAGATCTATCTAAAATCAGAGGTGACAAATACACTACTACCTTTCAAACACAAAAGCTATCTGTTAGTGGGGATGAAAATCAAATGTACAACATTGATTTTTCTTCTTTGAAGGGAAAAGAGAATAAATATCAATCTCTAGAGCCTCTCTAACCTATTTAGGCTTATTTCCAAAGGATACTGGATGGTGAACAACCCTACGTTTCATCTGCCATCCTTCTGCACACCATTGGGGCATGCGTCGCCATCTTGTTTGTATTCTTAATGCTGACTATAGTTGAGAGTTTTGTCTAGTATAATACCTAGATATTTGACCTCTTCCTTCAGCACCATGGTGGTTCCATTCAGCTGGATTTGCTTGATGTGATCTATATTCCTTTTCCTGGTGAAGGCCAATATTGCAGTTTTACTAGGTTTAATTCCTACTTTGACTGATTAACACCATTTCTCTGTAATCTTAAGACCTTCTTAGATGGTGTCCCATAGAGTGCTTTCAAATTTTCCTCTAGCGATTTGTACTATATCGTCTGCATCATAACCTTGGAGGTAGATTCCTTTAAGAGTTAATGTTCCTAGGAGGTTATCCAATACCAGGCTTCACAGAAGGAGTGATAATATCCCCCCTGCAGACGTCTGCTTGTCAAATTTGCTAGAATCCCTAGATAGTCTAGTCATAAATGTAAGAAAAGAGTGGTCACTTCTAAAATTTGAGATACAAAACCGAATTGAAAAATTCTTCTTGCATTGTGTTGGGTTTGGCTTCTAGATTTTTGAAGTGAAAACTTCTTATGGCGCGTTGGGCACTTTTGTGGGAGAGCATTTTCAGCCGTTCTCGCGAGAGATGAGATTTTACACAGATATACTCCGCGTGTTTTCTTATAATATATAAATTTTGTATTTACTATTTACTAATATTTACTCATTTAAATAAAACCACTTCCTTCGAATATAGTTTCTATATTATTATACTTCATGTCTATTCAAAAAGTGCCCACATTGCTTTGATAAACTTGATTTTTTATGAACAATTTCTCATGTCGCGAGCGCACCTAAAAATGCTCACCCAAAAAAGTGCCCAACGCGCCATAAGTTCAAGTTTTCACTTCTGCCTGCACTCCCGGAGTGCGCTGACTTTTTTTGTGGACTGGTGAATAAGCTTTCCTATTAATAAACAAGGAAATACCATTTTCATTTGTCAATGTATATAACAAATGGAATATCTTCGGATATTTTAACCCAATGTTTCTGAAATTCAGTATCGGCGGGTTTTTGTTTACATTTTTGACTGGACTAAGAAATCAATAAATATAAGAAGTCCGATATCCCATTGAACGATCAATAAATACTCAATAATTCACCCTTGTTAAATTTGTATAATTATATTTTCTGTTTGCTACCAGTTTATCGTTTATCACTCAGTGGGTTAAACCCAATTGGATAAAATTCCAATAGCCATGTATCCTAGGATTATTATTAAAGTTATAAATCAGGTAGCTCGTTTGTAGTAAATTAGTACTTTGTAATATTTGTTTGAAGATTCTACTGCGTTAGAGAAACTATAGTCACAGGTATTTATTAAACTAATGAAAACCGAACTTTTAATAGTTATTTTATTTAAGTTCAGAATGGATTTTGATCACGTAATTGCTGATTCTATTCTATTCTATACCCAACACTTCCCCAAAGGGTACCCCACTTTACCCCTAATGATGGGACATAGCGGGACAAAGGGCTTTTACCGGAAATAATGTTTTACCGATGATTTAGGCGTGCGAGAACGAAAGTACATTAGAGGAAAAATGTCAGATAAACAATTTGAGCTCATAGCCCAGTTTTTGAACACTAATATGCCTGCATTATAACGGTTATAATATCAAGATAATTAATAAAATACTCCAAAATAATCCTAATTTATCCGCAGATTAATAATAATACCAAATCAAATTTCACTTGTCTAACATCTTTAGGTAAACATTCACTAAAAATATCTCAATTCCTTAAAAAACAGAATAAATACGTCGCCTTTAAAACAACAAATAACCTATGCTCGTATATTAATAATTCGAAATCTAAAAAAGATAAATTAAAGAAATCTGGAGTTTACAGACTGAGATGTGATGACTGTAGTGCTTTGTACATAGGACAAACTAGACGCAGTTTCAGCGTAAGTTTCAACGAACATTTGAGAAATTACAGGCTCAAAAAAGAGGAAAAATTACGCGAATCACCTGTTAGAACATAACCACAATTTCACCCTTAATCCCGATATTCTACATATTCAGGAAAAAGGACATAAACTTAATTTACTAGAATCCATAGAAATATTGAAACACTCAAACAACAATAATAATGTAATATTAAATGATCAAATCGATACATATAATTCACCACTTTTTAACAATTTTGTAAATACACTCCCACCATTATCCACCCCCATCCCTCAATTTGTACCACACTCTGATCCCTAATATTTAAGCACATACTTTTAGATTTAGCTGATAACTCCTTGCTTTGAAAATGCCACAGTGTGGTGAAACAATTTGTCAGCATTTTTAAATTAAATGTTTTGTGTAAAATTTGAGTTGTATTCTCCAACTTCCAAAGCACTATTATGCCGTTTTAATATCTTATACATCTTATGTACCCCACTGCACCCCAGTCTTCTCTATTATTAAAACTAAATTCCCTAATTCAAAATGTGTTGTTGCAATAATTCTACGGTGGGGTACTTTACGATGTTACTTCTAGTTATAGTTGCATTTTATGATTAGGAAAGAATGGATGATCACTACAATGTGCAGACAGGGAGTAGATCTACTCTGTGGTTCAGATGCTCTATATTTATTAATATTCATGTAATAATTCTTGTTTTAAAGTAAATTGTTCCAAGATAAGTATAGCTATTTTGCGAAATCAGAATGGATCATTTTCATAATGAGCAAGCTTAATAAGTCGTTGAACTTTCAAAATCTATTCTATACTATTTTATTAGAACTGGTGTGTAAGTTGCCTTATAAGTGGACATATTATTTGAAGCATATCTCTCTTGTCGTGTTCCAAATGGATTTTGGAAAGTTTGCCGATTTACTGCTTAAGTAGAATGACATATGTTTTTTATTCGCTTTATTATACTCCGTATCAAATGAAGTTAATATGTAATGTATTATACATTAAGCATATGTGGGTTTAAATTCAGGTCTACGTCTACGAAAGAATTTAGCTCATCTCTGAAACTTATTTTCAAGACGAGTCCTATTCGCAAAGAGTTGTTTGTTGAACAGCTTTTACCACTATTCTCTAACAACCTTTACGTAGGAGAGAGAGGAATTTGATACCCGAAATTAATTACAACAACCTGATTAAAAGAAGGCATCTCAACTGCTCAACTCTGCCGATTCATGCATGGCTGACCTTGTTTCACGAAAATAGCATCAACCTTCGCTTGAGTTAAGACCAAATATGTCATTCAAGTTTCAAGAACAATCGATGTAATAAGTTGTGATTCATCCAAGTTTGGGCACTTACTGATTTTATATCTTTAGCAATGCTGAGATTGATTAAGCTATTAAATATCAAAACTTTAAGATTTCTTAAGCAAACCTTGCTAAATAAATGATAAAAAAAATGATTTTCCCATAATATATTTCTTGTTTCCAAAATATGAAGGTATGAATCATATATAAATTCCCGGGAAATAGGTCACTCTAACACATATGCTTATTATTTTCGTCTTTACGTACGTTTCGGTCTCACGACCATTATCAGAAGACGTATTATGTCTACAACGGGATTTATTAAAACTAATTGTTTCAGCACAAATCGTCCTTATCGCACCAATTTCAATTAAAAATGCTCGTCGCCAAAACGAACAGAAACACGAATAATCGAAATTGTAACATTAATGTTTTAAGTATATGAAATGTATCAAGAATTCACTGCTCAGCAATATTCTTATAATATACGAACACATGTCAACAAAGTCTATACGACTGAAACCAAAAAATTCAACGCTCAAGTATCTAGGTACTTTCGAACCAGATGTTAAAGATCTATGAGGTAATAGAAAAAGGTTGTCAGACCTTATTCGAGATATTACTATTTGAGCATTCTACCTAAAATATATTTTTAATATTAAAAAGACGCATGTAGGAATTTGCAAGGATTTTAGTTAATAAAATTGGAATAAATCTGACTTAATGACTGAATATCTGTCCTATGATTTACGGATTTGGACTCATATTTTTTTACGGATTTGGAGTCATGTAGGTTTAAGGGCAACATTTATATCATACTTTTTAAAACATTTCTTAGTTTTCTTTGGGGTCTCCGGAATGTATGATAATGTTATCAAATAATCTGTATTGCCCTTCATGTTATTTATATATGACGTTCCATTATAGATTTTGTTGATTCTTTCTTTAATGATGGGATTGAAAAACGTTTTTGGGTAGCCATTCATTTCCAGTGTATTACGAACAATTTTTAAATTTTTGGGACGATCCTCTGAGTGGGACAATTTAACCGCGCGATTGGTAAGGCTGTTTATAACACATTTTTATAACTTGTTGGTGTAACGGAATTGAAGTGAAGATAACCTTGAAAACAAACTTCTTTGGTAAACCACGAAGTTTTTATTATTCCATCTGCATTATGCCTAATGTTCATATCTAGGAAATTTATGTCTTTGTTCATTACTATTTCATAAGTAATTTGAAGTTACAGTGGAAACTGTTAAATTTATTAATCACGTACTGAATTTTATCAATGGGAACACACATTAGGCAATCATGTACATACCGTTTAAATAATACGGGTTGAAAATCTAATGAATTTATTACATATTCCTCTAGGCATTCTATAACTAGGTTAACAATAGTGCCTGAAATAGGATCCCATTGCTGTGCCTAATATTTGCCCAAAACATTGTTCACCGTATTGAAAGTACATTCTAAACAAAACTGTACTACATTCAGATTGATCTAGAGGTGTGTGGTTTTTAATCTCTGCCCAGCCATTTTTGATGCTACTAAATGCCAAAATGACTGTATGTTTGTAAATAAAGAAGCAACGTCCAAAGAAATTAATAGATGATCTACGGGTACCGATTGATTTTTTATAAATTCATTAAAATGTCATGAGTCTTAAAATTCATTTTTTCCTATTATATTGTTGGTAGATTTTGATAAATTGTAGGTAGGCGTTCCAATATTACTTACAATGGGCCTTAAAGGTATATCGCTTTTACGTAGTTTCGAACGCCCATAGATATAAGGTGTTTGCCCATTATGACAAATTAATTTATTTTTCAATTCAATAGCAATTATCTTATTTTTGTACCATTTATTTATTAATTTATTTATGTCATTTTGTACTGATAATGTAGGGTCAGATTTTAATTTTTTGTAAGTTCATTTAATTTGTTTTCGTAGTCATTTCTATGCATTGTGACGGTTATATTACATTAATCCGCGTTCAAAACTAATATTTGAGGAATAGTATATAAGAAGAAGGTATTACTTTCTGTTATGCCACATCTTAAATCTCTGGCTCCCGTAGATAAAATTTTTTTTATCACACAGCATGTTATTCATATTAAAATTTTCAATTTTTGCCCCACTACACATTACATATTAAACCAAACAGCTCGGGTTTATATATCCATATCTTCCTCCCTGTACACCCTACGGCATATGTGTGTGTGTTTATGGTAGCAGTATGTAAGATGAAATAAATAAATGATGAGGTAAAAAATAAATAAATTGGCAACAATTGTAGGTAATTTACATTGATAGTTTGGTATGAAATGCTTTCAACAAACTCTATTCGAGATATTTTGTTTTCGATTAATTAATTTTTTTTTTTTTTTGTTCTTGTCATATATTTACTTGGTCTATTGATTCTGTAAATTCTGATATAGTACACTTAAAACTGGTTAATATTCGGTTGATGATAAAAAAATGATTAAATTGATTATGAAAGCATTTGTAGGCATTTGTTGTTGCACATAAGCACATAACGGCAGGAAACATATATCCTTAATAATGATTTTCTTGATTATCTTGAGGTACATAACTTTCTAGAAAACATTATTGTTTGAATAAAGCCTGAAACAACATTCTATTTATTGCGACCCGTAAAAATATTGCTATAAATTATGTATTTTCTAGTAGAGATTAAATTATAAGGTCTTGTTCTACATGGAAAATGTTGAGATACGTGGACAAGAATACATTTTATAAGCTGCTATGTCATGTAGATGAGATGATATTGATTTTAGTTAAAACAAGAAGAAATTCGAAAATACCTGATACACCGCCACAATTTCTAAAGGGATTGCATACAATGTATACTATGAAGTATATAATATACTAGTTTTTAAAATATGTAAGATAACATTTGGAAACACCTTATTGCACCAAGTATTAAAGAACAGTTATAAATGAATATTCATTATAAATAACTTTCAATTAGTCATTATGCCTAGACAAATTCTTGGTCTTATGAATTAATTATTATATTTGAGAATCAAAAAAAAATCGAAGCCAACCACATCGATCCTTTTATACTTATCGCTCCACCGATTTACTTATCAAAGACAGAAAATCACTATATGGCAACAACGAAATAGTTTGGGAAAATAGTTTTTCGCTTATTCTATTTTGAAATATGTGATTTCTCAATTTTGAATCTTATATTTATTATTAATTTCAACCCTTATCCAGCTGAGTCGTTTTTATTTTACGTTTTTAATAGAGGTCTAAATAATATGTTTATGAAAGTAAAAAGTATGAGAATAATCACAATCTATAAAAAAAAAATCAGAAATGACACGAATTAATAGTGCAATGAGAATTATAACGTTTTTTTTATATTCATTCTTGAACGAGAATGTTAACGAAACGAAAGTATATTGATTTTAAATTCGACTTTAAATCAATATTATGAGGTACGACTGTGGAATGTCATATAATATAACTTAGTTTACACCCTTTATACACTTAAAATTATTTCTTATCTAAAGCACTCTTCGGCTGCGTTATAAACTAAGAGTTCAAAAGATAGGTAGTGTTTGATAATGACTGCATCGAAGCCGAAAAGTGCCTTAGATAAGTTATAATTTATGTGGGTAAAGGGTGAGGGTGTAAATCGTTATTAATTATTCGATTTACTTTTTTTTTAACACAATACATGTCTAATATCTTACGTTAAAAGAAGCGGGCGGCATCACAAAATCTGCACTGTTATTCCCAGCGGTTGTAAGATCACTATTAGTTACGGTTAGATATAAATGTGGCAGTGAGACGGGACCCAAACAGGGCAACAGCGAACTACTGAAATTCTTCCGAACGAGAACTGAGACGTTGATGAAAATAAGAAGACCTCCTCAATGAGAACAACACACAACCGATGTAAATGTGAGGCGAGCAATTCCGGAGAATGGACGGGATAACGCGCGCTTATAGCAGGACCGGACTGACGCCGTAGTATGGAAGAATTTATATTTTAATGTCGAAATTTTTTCAAGCCATCGGGACCGTTTGAAATATTATATTCGAGACCTGAATTTTCCTTCATCGTTTTGGAAAACGTACCAAGCATCTGGTGATTATATTACTAATGTGTTTCACTTGATCTGTATTAAAGTTTTTCAATCATGGCCTGCTAGAGTGCAAGGCCATCACCTAGAATTTGTGACTTCACCATTCTTTTCATTATGTTCTTTTTCTATTATATCGAATTTAAGATTTCCTTGCCTAATTGTCCACTAAGTGCATTAAGATATATAGAATACAATTTTCTGAATTATGCAAATAACTTACATAATTTAACATAGGATTATCAAAATGAATAAACGTAAAATATTGAACCATAGGCGGGATTCGAACCCACATTCTCGGATGTCTAGCCCAGCGTGTTTGCCTATCCTTTCAGAGGCTTATATTTACAAAAATATAAGTAGTTGGTAAACACGCTAGACCTGACATCCACGAATGTGGGTTCTAATCCGGCCTATGGTTCAATGTTTTACTTTTATTCATCTTGATAATCCTATGTTAAATTATCCAACAGCTAATAACAATGGAATTATCCAAGATAAGGTTATGAATGTATGGTTAGTTGGGAAATAAAATAAAAGGAATTCATCGAAATAACATGAAAATGTTATCGATTAAACAGATGTGACAGAAAATAGCTCATACAATATTTATGTTCAGGCACTGTTATTGTTATGTCTTTCACGTTACCGTATTGTGAAGAACCTGAAGGCATCAAGCACTGAAGGATGTATTCGTATCAAAGAGCACCGTATCAATCTTGCTATGTAAGAAATCAGAAGAAAATAATTATTTTGCGTGTGTTCAGATCATTGTGATCTTGTGTCCTATTTCTGATTGGAACACATCTCCCAAGAGAAATCGGTCTTAGTATTCCTCACGCTCTGTGGTTCTTCTAAACCGTTATTTTCAAGTGAAGCAGTAAATGAAAATCATATCCTATTATGACCAAAATAATTGGAATGAACGTTGTGATGAACCAATGAATTCTAAGTACCGAGATTGACTTTTAGTATGATGTTTCGATGAAAATCCAACACTTATGAATTTTGCCCCAAGATGTTTGAAAACTAAATTCCCTCCTTAGTTTCACCTCTTCGACCAAAGAATACTCATAATATATTCTTTGCTTTGAAATTAGAATTTTCCAATACTTATGAAGTACGGTCCTTATGCTATAAGGGAATGTTTATGCATTAATGCATTGAATTGACTCAAGTTTTGTCCCGGGATTCCGATGATTCATTCCTGTTGCATATCGCTGGTGACTGACTGTAGCTAACGATAAGATAATTTATGAAAGGAAATTGATAGCACTCCCATTTTAGGGCTTATATGTATGTTTCGATTATTTTCTCGTTTTGTACTTGATCTGGAAAGTGGAAATAGTATGTCATTCAATAAGAGATATGTCGTCAAGTTAATGCAACCTCCAACGTTTTTAAACGCCTTTCTAGACAGTCGAATATCTTGTTGAATCTGTTCCATATACATTATTCAAGATATTGATTTCCAACACGGCGTTGCCTTATTTGGATATTTTCTCCCGAATCTGGTATGCTACAATGAGAAAATATTACATTTTTCTTATTCTTTTATTGAATTCCACAAATAGTTAGAAGGCAATTGCCATATACATTCCAAAATTCTAACTATTTACCTAATACAGTTTCCCTGTAAAAAATTTTAAAATTCAAAATAATTCCCGCTAAAACGCAGCCGTAATCAAAGACGGATCACTCTTACGTCACAATCCGGTACCGCTCAAAACGAGCGTCTTACTCAAAAACGGACAAATTTTGCGTTTTTAAGAAATTTTTATGTAATTTCAAATTGTTTATAAACAATATAAGCAATTTGCGCAACTTTATTTGTGGTCAACTCTTTTCTGATGACATTCTGAAGTGAATGCACTTTGTTTCATCAAAATCGATCCATTTCCCAAGGATTTACGGGTTTGGCCTATTTTTATACCCATTAAAAGGCAAATTTTGAGTAGCGTACCTACATAAACAAAAGAACTGTGTCAAACACAATGGAGGAATGTTCCAAAAACATATTTAAGAAATACCTAATCAATAAATAATTCTCCTGAAACTATCAATTTATAATCAAAGTCATGAACTCCGATTTACATTGTTGACGATACCGTATAGCGTACCCCATTAGTAAATTTCAACTCGTCTTACTGGTTTCATTCTTTCTTTTGAGCTTTAGGCGATAACTGTTTATCCGAGAGGCATCTTTTCATACACTTTATAAATATTTCATGCAAATTAAACAACGTCATATTATTGATATCCACATCTGATGTATATATGGACTTTCGGATGTTAGACACAATATTATTGTAATATTAAATTGTTTTCTCCGCGTTAATGTATGTCTCAAATCGAACATAATGTCCTAGATTATGCGCTAATTTTCAAACAACTGCAACGTGAACTGGTTCATTTAGAAACCGGTCATATAGGAATAAATAACTGTGTAATCAATCTGTGCAGGTAGATATTAATAATAGTAAAAGTGTACGCCTAACCGAATTCGGACACTTATCTATTAATTCAAAAGGCATGTATAAAATGAAATTAATTGAAATGCATAAAAATGAAACAATGTTTGATACCTAATCATTAAATACAAAGCAAACTTTGCCCCCATCCTGTGTGAAATGCTGAGAGCCTGCTTGATACTAAGCAGAGTGGAGGGCGGCAAAGGTAGTTTTCATACCAAAGCCAGAACGAGAGTCTTACACCTAGCCAAAATCTTTCGGTCCGATCAGTCTGACATCGTTTCTCTTGAAAACTCTAGAAAAACTGATCGACAGGCATGTCAGGGATGGATTTCATGAAAATCCCCCTACATCGCAGTCAGTATGCCTACCAAAGCGGGAAATCCTGCAAAATGACGTTAGGTATACGAGCTAATACAGAGAGCAGATAAATCGCTAGACTGCAAAGAAATAGCTCTAGCGAGCTTTCTGGACATAGAGGGAGTTTTTGATGACTCCTCTTTCGAATCTATTGTGCGAGGGATGGAGGATTTGCTGTGCAGATGGATCCACAAGATGCTCCGTTGCAGGACAGTCATAGAAACCCTCAATGAGGTTTAGATGGAGGTAAGGGTAGCTGAAGGATGTCCGCAGGGAGTGTACTGTCACCTCTGCTGTGGAGTCTGGTGGTTGACGAACTTCTAATACTCCTTGAGAGTGAAGGATTCTGCGTAATCGGATATGCGGATGACATCGTCATTGTAATACAAGGAAAGTTCGGGAACACAGTAGCATATCTGATGCAGCAAGCACTGAACAGCGTGTAAAAATGGTGCAACAAGGAGGGACTCAAAGTGAATCCCTCGAAAATAACAATTGGACCCTTCACAAGAGAAAGGGCATTGGAAACACACTTGACTTACTTTTGTATTGGGAAAAGATACAGATGACGGATACGGTCCAGTACCGCTGATCTTGGTGATGCACTGGAGAAAACCACTAATAAAGCGATAAGGGCCATCTGGAGCTGTCGTTGTACAGTCGGGAGAACCTGCGGACTCACACTACGGATAGGGCACTGGGTGTATACCGCCATAGAGAGGTGGCCAAAAACAAAAGTAGCATTCCCTGAACAGAGTTCAGAGACTGGCGTACTTAGGAATAACGGATGCAATGTCGACCACCCCAATGGCTGCGATGGAAAGGCTGCTGGGGTTGAAGCAACTACACCTCGCCGTTCAGGCAGAAGCCATAAGAGGAACGTATCGCTTTGATCTTATTGGACAGGGAAGGGCTGAAGCATTCTTGGATTGCTTGGATCACCTGGGCCATTGGTGATTATATCCAACAGGATCAAGGTTCCCAGCACTTCCGTACCGTTCTAGATTCTAACCTTAAACAGGAGGGAGAACACTGGGGACAATCCTCATATGACACCAGGGGATTCAATATGGCTTACTGAAAGCACCAAGACCGAAAAAAGTACAGGTGTTGGAATAGTCGAGACGAAGTTTCTGCAGTTCATTGGTGGTTAGCACGGTGACCTCTCCCTCCGTCGACCCGGTGTCAAACTCAGGTCACGGCTGAGATATTTTCGATACATACCGTAAATATCTCAGGTAGAAGGCCGGTGATATTCATTAATAGGCAAGATAATATTACAAGATCATGCCTTCCCTCGGAAGAGAAGTAAAGCAATAGGCTCCGTGTGCTGTAGGATCTCACCGGACGTTAAAGATCCCCACCTGTACCTGAAAATAGTTAGAATGCAGCGAAAATTCCAAACTGGAGTGAGCTAGTCTGCTGGCGTCGGTGTTAAATTTGTATTGCGTAAATAAAATGTTTTTTTCTAACGCCCCTGGTGCATGCCATACGAAATAACTATAACTGTGAGATATTCACAATATTACTTACTTAACTTCTGACGACATAGCCTGTATAGGTTTCTGTTATAAGGGATTTACGACATATGCTCACGTTCCTACTTCATGTTGGTAAAGCGTTTGTTCGTGATCACAGACTCAAATCAATATCTGTAATGAATTCTACTCTTGACCTTATTATTGGTGATTGCAGTTTCCCAAATTAACTTTTATTTTTCTTTCAAGAAGGCAACACCATGTATAGATTATTTCAAGTACATATATCACCTTACGGGAGATGCAATAACTCCGCATACCTACGTGATTGAAATTAAAATCGATATCGTATGAAAAATGAGTCAATTATTAGAAGTAATAATCATTTCGGTAAATGCAGTTGCGGATGCACCAGAGAAATGCCAGACATGGCTACGTTTGCCGTATGGTGCTGTAAAAGGCACTTTCATTACACATTATTTCGATTTGATTACGGTTAAAAATTTAAAAAGATAGTAACCAGAGTGTAAACATGAAAAACAGTTGATAATAATCTACTGGGCAATTATTATTATTCCACAGATGACTGTAAGCTCATGCAAATAATATCATATTCCGAACAGTCGCAGAGGAGTAAACATAGCCGTAGATAATACCTACATAATTAGCAAATAATGAAATTACCTCTTCAATTTTATTATATTGATGATAGGAGATGCATCAATTATTGTAAACTAAATTGTGATCGTTCGTTTCCTGAATGCTAAATATGGTACATTTACGCGATGCTCTCGGGTAGGTATTTAATTATCTAAAGTTTAGATTAAGTACATTAGATATATGCGATGTGCTTTTCCTTAATCTCCTTATATTTTTTTACTATACGAGAGGAAAACCTATAATATTGATGGAAACTCAAGTGAGCGATGGAACGGTAGGAAAGGAGGTAGGTATTGTGATATTGGAAATTTTCTAAAAAGTTTGGAGGTTCTAGGCATCAGGCATACACCTCACTAGGCAAAGACACAACTTTTCCGTTCGATAGAAAGATGAAGTCTGGTTAATAGACAGGCCTGATAGTGGGGGTGGCCAGTCTAAGCTCATCTAGTCTGTATAAACCTAGAGCCTCATGAAGTGTATCATCACCCGCAAAGCTATGGACGTGACTGGTTTCCAGTTTGAAGGAAACACACCAAGTTTTTATGGGAGGGTAAACAACTGCAACTGGTGTGAATTCTCGAGCACATTTCTCCTGAACAGTAGGCGGACTTCCATCTGGTTCCATATAACCTTTTTGATTTCGAGATCTACCAGAATGTGAATAATTCTGCGCTAACGAAAGACAATTTTAGCAATATGGTTATCGATGGTAGCGAACATGGGAGGAGAGCCCTTCCCTGATGCATCCAAAGTGGAATTTGCTGCAAATATTTTAGCTTTTCTTATGGTGTTGTAGCCATTGTGTAATCATCTTCGGTTAGGACCGGAAATGTGTCAGAAGTAAGATTTCTTGATATTGCATTGGCGAAGATCCTGAACGAACAGGAACCATTTGGACTTTCGATACACTTTGACCTTATTTTGGCGATAAATCAGTTTCTGTATTTTGAAATTCCTATGTTATTAAGTTTATCCTCATTATTATAATATGCCTATTTCGATGCGTCTATGGTTAGATTGCAATATATTCTGTTTCTATTATGGTTTCCAGGCGTGGGTCTTGCGATAAATAGTGGTTTGATGTTTGTTTTGAAGCGACGGTACTAGGACATATCTTATCGTATCATGGCTCACTAATAGAGACTAGATGATGGTGATGATATGTATATATGGGTTATGTAAGTTTCCATTTCCAACGTAATGAGGCCTGAAATTTCTTCGGTTCATTCTGTAGGGATTCGAAACATACTCTTCTTCAAAGAAATTCGGGCAAAAAATTGTGAAGAGTATCCCAGTCTGCTAAATTGTGCTTGAAAGTGTTGGATTGGTTCAAGGAGTAGTAAAGGGACAGGTCGATAAGTGTATGGTCAGAGTTTCCCAATGCTGACCAGACTGTTACTTCATAGGGATCTGGATTGTTAATGAGGTATAGGTCAAGCGTGTTAGCATAAAGATTGTTGATCTGAGCTAAGCGATCCGTGCGAGTTCATTGATTGTTCCAGATCATAGGTAATGACGAAGGGCCAGTCTCTCGTCCTGCGTCATCCGTATTCTTCGAAAACTTGATCCAAGCGGATTTGTGTACATTGAAATCCCTCATGATGATGATTTCCCCTAATCGGTGTCGCAAGCCAATCAGATCAATCTAAGTTCTTAATGTACAGTGCAGATGGCGAACTGACTCTTCTTATTTCAAATTTATAGCCACCACTCTATGAGCATAGAGAAAGGTCCAACATAAACAACAACAATATATCAACATGGAAATTTGACAAATGACAAAGACAAATGGGAAATGGCTTCTAAAAATCTCCTCGATTGTTTATTATTATTTATTTTAACAATAGACATAATAGCAGGTAACATTTTCATAAATAATTTACATTAATTCAATATTGTAAATAACGATTTTGTCCATATCAAAACGGTTATTATTCCTTGTTTCCAGGAAAGCTTCCCTTACATTCCTCGCAAGACGATTCAGATGATGAAGATATGAACAACGAACAGGATGCTGGCGAACCACCTCCCAATAGTATTTCTGGCAAGAAGAGGTTCAAATGCCATTCGTGTGACCCCCCTACATGTTTGAATCTTTCCACATGCTATGATGCAGTGCAGTGTTGGAAATCAAGGGTGCGAGAAATAACAGGTAATAATTAATTTGAGTCCAATTAGACAAAAGAAAATCAAATCACTACACACTACATATTCACCTATTTATAATATATCAAATAAACATGTCAATATGGAATATTTGTAATGCTTGTTTTCAGGAGCCGAATCTGTATCTCGTGGATGTACCACAAGATCAGAACAGCTTCCTTTCTTCTGTCATACACCTCCTTACACTGTACAACACAAACGGCAAGCAAGTGGCCAATACCAAGTAGATTGTTGTCTTGGGGATTATTGCAATGATGGGCATTTTCCGGATCTACCCCGAATGTATCCAACCGACAATTCTAATCCCTACCCAGAATCTTACCTATATATTTTGAAAGTTATTGGGGCTGTCTTAATCCCGGCAGTTATCTTAGGAATATGTATTATTATTGTATTAAATATGATGAAACGAAGACATAGACGTGAATTATGTGATGAAAGTCGCTATGATGAGGCATACTATGCATCAGATGACTTACTAAGAGCCACAGCAGCTGGAGATAGTACATTACGGGAATATTTGGAACATTCTCTCACTTCAGGAAGTGGTTCTGGATTACCATTATTGATACAAAGGACGTTGGCTAAGCAGATATCATTAGTCGAATGTATAGGTAAAGGTCGATATGGTGAAGTATGGAGAGGAATATGGCATGGTGAAAGTATTGCAGTCAAAATATTTTTCTCTAGAGATGAAGCCAGTTGGTCGAGAGAAACAGAAATATACAGGTATTTACAATGGTTCATTTTTCTTGTAGTGTTGGTATTTCATAACTAACATTTCAGTACTGTTTTGATAAGACATGAGAATATTCTTGGATACATCGGATCAGATATGACGTCCCGTAATTCTTGCACACAATTGTGGCTTGTGACACATTACCTGCCCTTGGGCAGCTTGTATGATCATCTAAATAGGACATCTTTGAGTCATCAACAGTTACTCAAGTTGTGTTTGTGTATTGCAAACGGTTTGGTTCATATCCACACTGAGATATTTGGTACTCAAGTAAGTGAACTATTTATTAGGTTATGCCAAACTTATTTGATGTGTAATGTGTGTTGTAGGGCAAGCCAGCAATAGCCCATAGAGATATCAAGAGTAAGAATATTCTTGTGAAGGCTAATGGTACTTGTTGCATTGCTGATTTTGGACTTGCAGTGACACATCAGCAAGCTTCAGATCAGTTAGATATAGGATCGAATCCTCGTGTTGGTACAAAACGGTACATGAGTCCAGAAGTGTTGGATGAATCGTAAGTTTCTATCTTTTTTGGTAGTGTTTATGTATGACTGAATGAAAAACACATATTATCTCAAGTTAATTTATTTAAACTCTTATTCTTATTAGGAGTATTGTACTTATTTAAAGCTAATCATTGGGAATCTATGTTTCATTAGATTCTCTTCTAATTCAAAAATTTATTAACTCGTAACATTTTGGAAACCATTCAAATTTTCTGCTCAGCAACAATTATGCAGATAAGATTATTGCATGATTGAGTCAAGTCGATATATTTTTGATTTTGAAGTTGTACTGGCGGAAATTGTAGGAGAAAAAACATTGTAGTGATTTTCCAGCACAGTTAAAGGTACCAATTCACATTCAGTTCACCTGCTGTCCCAGGACTTGTGATCTGAATTGAAGATCTAAACTTCGTTGAGGCACACACAATTCAGTTTACTGAAATGTTGTGACTGACCAGTGGTGGCTCGTGAACTTTTTAAGAGAGGAGGCTGGACATAAAACGTTCTTGTAAAAATATACTCTATTCAGCCAATAAATTTAACCTTTGCACAGCGACCGTACCAGCTACTTCAGTGACAAAATTAATTGTTGCCAAGCAAGAACCAACGTGGAGGTGTAGAGTTTCTCTTGGCAAAAAATTTTTTTGTTAGTTTTTTTTTCTTTGGATTTTTGATATTTTTTATTTTTTGTTGAAATTTTTCATATTTTGTTTTTTTTTAATAGTTTTATCAACTTTTTTTATATATCAACGGAATTCTACGGTCTTTAGTTTGCGAAAAATGATCAATAATATTATCATAAAATGTATCATTTTGTTTTAAGTGTTTTACTAAATCTTTTTCAATCGATATCAAACTAACATTGTATAAACGATTTTGGCCCATTGTATTTCGCATGTAAGTTTTAATTCGTTTGAGAGTAGAAAATGATCTCTCCACCGATGCCGACGTGACAGGAATGGTGACTGTCAAACAAAGTAGTTTATAAAACTGAGGTAAAACTTGTTGCAAATCATTGTCTATCATATATTTTATCATATCGGCGTGAATGTCGTACTGGCCTATAATATCTTTATCCGAGTAGGTATATAACCCATAATTCATTGTGCAGTGCTATTTTATCAAAAAATTTATATTTTAGAACAAGTTATCTAAAAGTGTATTGGAAACTCTTTTGAAAAAGATTCGAAAAATCTTCTATTCGTCAAGTCCAAAAACTTCAATTCATGTAAATCGGAAAATCGAATCTCAATTTGACCGTTAATAGTATCTAAAATTTCATAAAAAAAGTTGTTTAAAATGTAGTTTCTTGTTTACCAAATTATATGTTTTCCTCCTTTAACAATATTCTGTTTACCGGTTAATTTAAACTTGATACTCGATGTAATATGTTCTTGCGATTTTTCATGTCATCTATACCACGAGCTAAATTTTTCAAATCATCATAACCCGGGTGCCCCCAACATCAGATGTAAATAGCAAGCAATATAATTTATTGTGTATTTCGATTTTGAAACATACCTGTCATCGTCACCACTAATCCTTTCAAATCCGGTAAAGGCCGTTTATTTTTAACAAAACACTTTTCTATCATATGTTAATCCACTAAATGGATTTTCTAAGAACCCAGCAACTAAGTCGCTCATCATTTTAACGTTCACCGATTAGATAAATTATAACTTAACTACTTAACCTTACTTCGCCTCGCGGTACAAAAACAAGAACTAACGGGACACGACACGTGTCGCATTCTTCTAGCGGAAGGGCGGTAGCAAGTAATCGTATTACATTCGACCGACGATTCCGTACAAGAAGCTAGCCCCCATAGGGTGTTGCCATGTTCGCTCTTTTACCCTATCTAGCAATTGAACTGTTTGGAAAACGGCAACTGTGTTGACCACACGTATTTAGCGTTTGAGATATATAGAGAATCTAGCCTCTGGCCACTGTTGCCAGATTAAAAATAACTACTGAGAACGGGGAATTAATTGTAAAATTTAAAGGATTATCAGAGAAACAGGAAATAAAATGGAGAATGATCATTAAGATAAATTGGTGAGGAGGCTGAGCCTCCTTAGCCTCCTTCGAGGAGCCGCCACTGTGACTGACAGTTCTTCAACTGTCAGTGCTTATCAAATGATTCCTGTAGTGTACAATGTTTTTTTTATTTTAATGTCAGGAATAAAAAGCTAGCAGCTCTTATTGTACTAATTATAAAAAGAGCCAATAACAAAGACAAAAAACTTCCACAGACGTGGCAATTGTGTATAGAAATCAATAAATTCGCTCAAAAACTCAGTACATTTGCTTGTTTGTGTCATCTTGCTAGGAAATAGTATGATGAAGTAAAAACCGTCCAGGATTCTGGATTGAATTTGGAGGTTACCTATAGGTCAGAGTACTTAGTACTCAATATGATCATTTTATCCCCTCCAGTGTGTCTCTAGCTAGCTAGGATCTCCTTACTTATGGCCATGATCGGCCAGAGCTATCCTAACATGGACATTCTAGTGTTGGCGAGGGCTTGGCAGGTGCTTAGTCCGTGCTCTGCCGCCTGGCTCTCTTCTTTGCATGCGCTACATATCGATTCACCGACTAGATTCATATTGTGCGTGTGTTTCCTTAGTTGACAGTGTCCCCTGGTGATTCCTGCAAGTATTCGCAGGTTCTTCCGGGATAGTCTCATCTAATATTTGGTTGTTCGTGGACATGGTGCTCCGTTCATCGCCTCCTTGGTCAGTTTACAGGCTGGGGTTCCATTTCATAATTGTGTTGAGGGTGTTGCCATGGATGGCGTTGAGGCTTTTCTTTTGGTGTATACTGCGCGAGCCACCCCGTGTGCCCTATAGTTACGTCGTGTCCTTTTACTCAACCCAGCTTGATGTTGTTAGCATTTGCTGCTTCGATTCAGTTCTCGTGGCTTTCTAACACTAGTTTACAGGTGACCGTGTTCCTGCTTATTGCTATTATTGAAGGCTCTGCTGTGCGTGATGATATCAATGTGTTCGCCACTGATTTTGGTATTCCGGATTTTTTTTTAACCCCATAGTTTATAGCACAGATGTCTGATTGGAGTACTGTTGTTGATCACTTGGGTATATTTCCTCGCCAACACCCGTTTGTTTTAGAGTCATAAGTAAAGATGTGGAGTGTTTTCCCTTTCCTTCCTTCATGGCCAGCGTATCGGCTGATACTTCATACGGTCTTTTTTTTGCGTAGAGGAGGGGAAATATTGCATAAACGCCTCGGGTGCACGTGCCTCCGGGTGTGCTGGATTCCTACCGAGTAAAACCCCACTGCACTGCGGTCATTATAGTCCTATTGTGCCCTCACATGTTGCTATCTCCGCATCAGTCCGGTGTATTCTATGAATTTCAGTAGCCTGATATAGGGGATAGTTCTGATTTCCTCGGGTGTAGTTTTATCGTCTCCGAGGTATGTCCGACGACCAACCGCGTATGCCGTGCACTGACACAGCACATGCATAGGTGTTTCATCTTCACGCCGCAACCCCTGCAAGTGGGCTGATCTACCAGACCCATCGTGTAGAGGTGTTTGTTGCATGGGGCGTGTCCGGTCAGGAATGCAACAAGATTCCGTATTTCTTGTCTGCTGAACGTCAGCAAATTTTTCACTCGTTACTGCTGGAGATCTCCCATCAGTCGTTTGGAGTGCGACATACGGGGCAGTTCCCTCCAGTAGGCACGGTGCTCTATCTCGAGCCAATTCTTGATTACAGATTTCGCTGTGGCATGAGAAATGCCACAGGTTGGCTCTGGTCCAATCAGTTGTTTTTACGCCCCCGCTTTAGCGAGTGCGACGGCAGTTTCTGTCCCTCCTCGTTTGGTTTCCTCAGGCTCCCTCACGAGTGTTACTCTATATTTAGTTTATTACTAGTGCCGTTACTTCTTTAACACAATCAAGTACACATTGTGAGGTGATTGTGTATGTCAGGTTGCTCACTATGATTGTGATTTGTCTATTCTCATAGGCTCTCTCCCTCATAGTTCGAGCACATGTTGTAATTGTAACTATTTTTGCTTGGAATTCTGTCGCAAAAGTCCCTAGGCTCAAAGAAATTCTTTCCACTTGGTCCGTTTTCTCGACTATTCCAGCACCCGTACTTTTTTTCGTCTTGGTGCCTTCGGTAAGCCATATGGAATCCCCTGGTATCATATGAGGACTGCCCCCAGCGTGCTCCCGCCCATTCAAGGTTTGAATCATGAAAGGCACGGAAGTGCTATGAACCTTGATCCTGTCGGATCTCATCCCCAATGGCCCAGGTGATCCAAGCAATCCGAGGATGCTTCGGCCTTTTTGGTCAGCCTTTCCTTGGCCGATAAGATCGAAGCGATACGCTCCTCTTATGGCATCTACCTGAACGGCGAGATGCAGTGGCTCCAACCCCAACAGCTTCTCCATCGCAGCCGTTGGGGTGGTCGACCTGTTATCCCTAAGCATGCTAGCCTCTGAACTCTGTTCAGTGAATGCTGGGACGCTTTGTTTTTTGTTTTTGGCCACCACACGATTGCGGCGTATGTTACAATGGGTCTCACAATGGTTGTGTACACTCAGTGTACCATCCTCGAAGTGAGTCCCCAGGTTCTCCCGACGACAGGTCCACAGGGCCCTTATCGCTTTCTTAGTGGTTTTCTCCAGATGCTTCCCAAAGGTCAGCTTTTTATCTAGGCTTACCCCAAGGTACTTGACCGTGTCCGTCATCTGTATATTTCATCCATACAAAACTAAGTCTGGTATGTTTCCAATGTCCTTTCTCTTTGTGAAAGGTACAATGGTTATTTTCGAAGGAGTCCTTCCTTGTTGAACCATTTTTCCATGGTGTCCAGTGCGTGCTGCATCAGAGATGCTATTGTGCTCCCGAACTTCCCTTGTACTTTAATGACGATGTCATCCGCATATCCGATTACGCAGAATCCTTTGCTCTCAAGAAGAATCAGAAGTTTTTCCACCACCAGACTCCACAGCAGAGGTGACAGTACACCTCCCTGCGGACATCCTCCAGTAACCCGCACCTTCTTTTCAACCTCATTGAGAGTTGCTATGACTGTTCTGCATCGGAGCATGTTGTGAATCCATCTGCACAGCAGATCTTCATGTGGAAACATTCCATTTACAGTTGCAACGCTGCGAAATTCACATATTTTCCAGGATTCATGTGTATTATAATTTACTACTTCATTTTCCTACGTGCCTCCCTCTCATCCATATCGCTGATTTGTTGCGTAATTTCATTTTTATACTATTCACAAATTTTTTTTTGTATAATCAATTTTTTGTGTTGCAGAATACGAATGGACTATTTCGACTCATTCCGCCGTGCTGATATTTACGCTTTAGGTCTGGTTGTTTGGGAACTTTGTCGTAGGACTGTTAGTAACGGCATAGCTGAGGAATACAAACCTCCGTTCTATGATGTGGTGCCTAGTGATCCAAGCTTCGAGGATATGCGAAAAGTGGTCTGTGTGGATCAACAGCGGCCAAATATACCCAACAGATGGGTCAGCGATCCGGTATGTTTTAAAAATCAAATTTTCCCATTTTTTGTTGTTTATCAGGTCATCATGAACATGAATTAATCAATTATCAAACGGTTTATTATCTACTTATCAAATAAATGTAGTAATTCCCCTGACCAGTCAACTAATAATAAGGTCTTCAATTTTATTTGAATGACTGGATGGAGATTATATGTGTCTGATCAATTATAGGTTTTGATGGGAATGGTCAAGCTAATGAGAGAATGTTGGCACCAGAATCCCAACGTAAGGTTGCCCGCGTTAAGGATTAAGAAGACCTTGTTGAAATTAGGAAGCAGTGAAAATCTGATTAACTTGGACGATATGGAGATATGTGTTTGAAACTAATATTTGTTAGTGTACAGTGGCAGTTCAGATAGTACATCAGCTGATAGTGTTATTAAAAAAGAGTGAAATGCTCATATGACTCTATTGAAAGTTTAAAATTTTAATTGTTGACACGTGTTATTACTTATATTATCATGTTCTTGATCTTGGGGATATAACTGATTCGGTTGATGTTAAGATGGGCCCATTAGTTTCAAATTTCAAATTTTTTCGAATTATTCTTTGACAAGTGCCATATTTTTATGCAATTTGATTTAGATATTCAAGAACTGTTTATGGAGTCTAGCTACGGAGATTGTTGGAATAAAGGCAAGCATATCTTTATGTTTGAATTTCATAGTGTAATTTGCTCATAATTTTTCCACAAAATATACTATTACTTGCTTTTGAAAGTACCGGGATATCAAAAATTATCCTTGAGGGTGGTTGTGGAATATAAAACGTGTCTTACTTACGTTATCAAAAATTGTGTCAAATTGTTTAATTTGAAGTTTCTAAAAGTGAGAAATTTCGCAATTTTATACGAATGTTATAACACAGCGCTTTAGACGATTTTCACGTGGCCTATCGAAATAAGGTTCGAATTGTATAAAAACACAATTGCATGAACGCCGGACGTCCTACGTAATTAGCTACGAACGTAATCATTTTGACATATGCCTCGAGGAGCTCGCTACGCGTCAGTTAGAGTTTATACTTTTTACCTCGATCTTGTTAATTCGGGGCTGTTTTATGCCACGTGCGGCCGGCGCCAGTTGTAATAAAGTGTTTTTTTTTGGTATATTTTAGTAGCTAGACAAATTCCCTTTGGTACGTCGCACGTTAGACGCGCGTAGCTGAGACCTGAGAGTACCTGTTTCTATTTTAATTAAATTTTCCTATTTAATCGACATTTTGGGGCCCGAGACTATGCTATTTAGTTGGCCCCGTTCATAAATTAATGACATGGAGCGAAAACCGCATGCGAAAAGTCCTCGTCAAAACGTTCTATGTTCCGAAGATTTGCACTTTTCTAACTCGCGAGCTACGCGCTCCTCACGTGAACTTCATTCGATTTATCGAAAATTAATCAATTTAAAACAGTTTTCGACCCCGTTTGTGGCTATTGCTACCTTCTAAAGGGTTCAAAGTTAACATTTCGTTTTACATTCCACAACCACCCTTGACCAAGATAATTTTTAATTTGTAGTTCATTATTGTTTTACAACTGAAATAAATAGGTATAAAATTTGTAGGTTATTGATGATGTCAGTGTGACAGTGAAATAATTATTTCAAACGTAAAGTAAGACACACGTTTTAGATTCCACAACCACCCTTGAGCAATATAATTTTTGATATCCCGGTATCTATAAGATATTCCAAAAATTGAATAGAAGCGCCCTTACATGATGAAAATTCCTTCTAAACTTGAAATAACTATTGAAAGTTTCACTAGTTTAATAAATAAATGTAACTAACATCGCAGCTTTTTCAAACAAATGTTCCAAACAGTGGCGGCTCGTGAATTTTTTAAGAGAAGAGGCTGGACATAAAACTTTTTTGTAAAAATATACTCTATTCAGCCAGTTAATTTAACCTTTGCACAGCGACCGTACCAACGTGGAGGTATAGAATTTCTCTTGGCTTTTTTTAATTTTTTATTTTTTTCTTGGATCTTAAAATTTATTTTTTTTGAAATTTTTCATATCTTATTTTTTTTATTACTTTTATTAACTTTTCTATATATTAACGGAATTCTACGGTCTTTAGTTTGCGAAAAATGATCAATAATATTATCATAAAATGTATCATTTTGTTTTAAGTGTTTTACTTAATCTTTTTCAATAGATATTTAACTAACATTGTATAAACGATTTTGGCCAATTGTATTTCGCATGTAAGTTTTAATTCGTTTGAGAGTAGAAAATGATCTCTCCACCGATGCCGACGTGACAGGAATGGTGACTGTCAAACAAAGTAGTTTATAAAACTGAGGTAAAACTTGTTGCAAATCATTGTCTATCATATATTTTATCATATCGGCGTGATAGTTGCCATTTCAGCTATGTTTTACGGTATTTAGTAATTGGACTGGTCCGAAAAACGGCAACTGCGTTGAGCAACACGTGTTTAGGGTTTGAGATATATACAGAGTCTAGCCTCAGGGCACTGTTGCAAGATTAAAAATAACTACTGAGAACGGGGAATTAATTTGTAAAATTAAAAAAATTATCAGAGAAACGGGAAATAAAATAAAGAATGATCAACAAGATGAATTGATGAAGAGGTTGAGCCTCCTTAGCCTCCTTCCAGGAGCCGCCACTGGTTCCAAAGTACTTTGTAACATTTGTTTGAAGAAGCTACAGAGTTAGCGAACTATAGTTACATTTATTTATTAAACAAGTGAAAATCAAACTTTTAATAGCTATTTTATTTTAGTTATTATTCCTTCAAGGCAACAGATTATCTTTTTCTCAATTAATTTTAACTTATGTGGAAATAAGATTTTTATAAAATTATTGGAATGTGAGGGGGATAAAGCATCGAGGGCTATTTTGAAGCATAACTTCGAAATGGTCGTCCTGTTTGATCACGCTCATGACAATTTTATTTTTGTAGTTTTTGCGTCATTTTGGGGTCCGCCGGAATTGTTTATTGTTGAATTATATTTAGATATTAGATGAAATGGCCTTCGAATTTATGTAAATCCATAATTTAGATTCCACTCTAAAGTTTGATGTATAAACTTGACATGTTTTGAGAGGAAAGAGATATAGAGAGTTTTTGTTTTGTTGAGAATAGCCCATTTTAAACCGATTTATTAATAATATTCGACGAAATTTACATTTGATGAGTAATCCCGATTATCTCTTTAGAATGCCTAACTATGTTTTAGGGCACATTAACTAAAATTTTTTGAAAATATTTGTACTCTTACGTTTAGAAAACGGGTTGATGAAATATAGCGCATATATGTTTTTGATCATTTTTCGACAATTTATTGAATAACCCTTTTAGGTGAGGTGCAACAATATACAGGAACATCTTGTACATCAGTATTAAAAATAAATATACATTACAATTATTAAAAAGACAGTAAAATTCAATAACATTATAACATCAAATTATTACAAGTAAAATGGTAAAATGTTTCTGTGTCGAAACATGTCAAGTTCATCCACGTTTTTAATTATATTTAGGCTAGTTTTTGCAATCTCTATGTTGATGTTAATGTTTATTGGGTCCATTACAGTTTGCTGTGAATGAACCTGATATATGATGATTATTACAGCTATGTTTAGTTTAAAATGTCCATGAGATATAGAATACGCTTATTTGTCAGGCATTAATTTACATTGTTGGTGTCATTTTATTTAAGTCTGAAATACTCATGTATGATACATTACTGAATACCAATTTTAATTACTACAACTGAACAATTTTCGTTGCAGACAGATATTTTAAGGTAAGCATTGCATGTATTAGCTACCGCTGTAATGTTGAGGATAAAGGTCGAGATATTGGAAAAGTTGTCTGGTAAGAATTAGCAACGCGAAATGAAGTGAAATTTGCGACGGATCCCCCCCACCCCTTTTGTCGCGTCATCCGGAATTCCTAATACCGAAAAAGTATCTTAATATCATCGAAATATACGTTGGGCTTCAACCAATTGCACGTAAACTTAGCGAGACATGATTTAATTCGTGTAACGAACTGTTACGCATTTAATATTTGTCTTGACCAGATTAGATTGTTCAGGCTTTCCGTTTGGATTTTCGCAAGCTAAGCATACCGTGGTTACATCAGAAATAGCTTGAACAGAAGGTAATGCCGGTGATTGTGCGTGTCGTAAAATAGTGTTTATATTTTCCAGTTAATGGCTAGTTAAAACTTTCCAGACGACTTCTCTCGTATCTAAAAGTTATTAGAATAACAAAATAAAACACATTTAACTTTGTGTTTTATTTCGTTATTCTACATAAATAAAATTAATTTACATCAAGTAAACGCCGAGTCCATAGATATATCTAGTAACCTTGCCATGATACAATGTGGACAGCTAATGATAATATTTAAATTTATTTTATCTTATATATATACTCGATTAGGTATATCTTTTTGCTTCAATCGAATTTTTCACGAAATCTATCCACAATAATTCCACTATTGAATGTTCTATGTGGTTTGTTTTTGGTGGATGCCATTTTTACAAATATTCGATAGAAGGCATCGTTACTTTGCGATAGTAAACTATTGGAATAATAATAATTGAGATTGCAATTTCGTTGTTGATCGCATCATCATTGAACTAAAACAACTGAGTAACTTGCTGTCATTTTACAGTTTATAAAGAATCTACAGATAATCTGGTGTAATAACTAAAGGGATAATTTTTTGAATACTTTGAACAGTTATAAATCTGATTAACTTGGTAATTTATCAACTGAGATGGATTTTAAATAAGTGTCTAGTCCGCCTAACTGGAATCTCTCGTGGTGGAATAACAGACGAGATCGCTGATGAACACCGACCACAGAAAGATCACTCACCTTTCTACGATATTCTAGAGAGAATAATGAATCAGACGAATAGCTCTCTTCTTCCTATCTATTGGTGTGGATATGCCTGATTCAGGTATTCTCTCACATTAATTGTAAATTGGGCTGGACATCCGTCGAGTTACAGGAACATATTTTGCCTGTTGTGAAGCAGCACATTTTCCAATAAAGCCGGTAATTCATTCCCTAGGAACTGCAAAAAGTGCGTTGTCAAAGAATTGTACCATCTATTACGCAACACCACGCGCAAATGCTCCAGCATCCTTTATGTTAAACTCTCGCATCCAGTGAGGGTTTTCGCTAGTCCCAGAATTTACACAAGGTTATGGGTTTTATTTCATATTTAGTCAGAAATACCCGATTTATTGGTTTTTCATTAATATCTCAGATAAGAAGAAGAAAGATAGAGACTTGTGGTTCAACCGTTTCCTTTGGCCTTCAGTTCTCTTTATTACTGGTGTAAAAATTTCTGTATTCAATTTTTTCGAGAAAATTAACAATTAGAAAGCGAGAAGTAGGACGGCAAAGCAATTTCGTTCAATGAAGGTGATGAAGGAAGACAATCTCTTTTAGATGACATTAAATAGAGTATTTTCTGATGAGTGGTGCCCGAGATTTAGCGTTTGCCCAAATCAAAGTTGGTCTTTCCCCCATCACTATCTGAACGGTTAAGTTTTGTAGCAAAGTTCTTCATAATTGTCCAAAGATTTACTTGCAATTGTTTTCAATAAACCTTGTCTGGGCAAATTGTAGAAAAACCCCTTTTTTCCAATTTACCATATGTGTTACGCCCCCCAGCGGCCATTTTACTAGTTTGAAAATAATTCAAAGCAATTTCTCTTGGCCTCATTTATCAGCGATATTTTTTTCGGGAAGATGTACGGTGATTGGTTCTCGAGATACAGCCGCTTACCTCGCTTAGTGGGCCGCCCAGTACGTTTTAAACGGATCACATTTTAGATGTTATTACTATCCGAACATTAACTTAAAGATCTACTTTTGTAGACAACATAATTCCAAACGATTCATTGAATCATATTTCACATAAATAGCAGCATTCCATTCCGTGATTCATAGAGCATTTCCAGTGTATTTCCTTGCATTAAAGTCCCACTTTCATATCTCTAACATTCGGTGATACCTCTCAAAAAGTTGCTAGTATACATTTAAAACATAATCTAGTAGTTTCATTAAGGCCTCTGAATGAACTTTCTAATTTGATAATCAACGCTAAAGATAAAATAGACAATTTTGGAAAATCTGCAGTTTATGAGTTAAAATGTCCGCATTGTAATAACTTCTATATAGGCCAAGCAGGTCGATCAATATAAATTAGATTTAAAGAACACTGCAGGTCCTCTGATTTACAAAAAATAATAGACGGAAGTTAGATTTATTAGAATGATTAGAAGTTTTGAAAAACTATATTAAACATCCATCTTAGGTGCTAAATGACAAAGTTAATCTGATTTATTCACAACTGTAATGTAGTAACTGACTGAGCCGAAATGAGGATTTTAACTCCGCCGCACCTCTCGAACATGAACTCGCTAGCTCATGCTGTCGTTATAGTCTAGGAGCTAGACCGATATTGATGGTCTGAACATTAACCCGATGGCACTATGGCTTATCGTTAGAGGAAGGTTCAGTGACCAATTCATCTCACAGACAGAATTTTCCCCGGCTGCTAGATCTCGAGATACAGCATCCGCATTTTTTTTTTGACTGGAGGTTAACCCTTTCCAAGTTGCGGTTACTTGAAAAGCATGCCATCCTTATACACTTACACCATGTGCCATCATTTTTTAACGTGTCCGTTTATCAGGCCGACCAGTTAAAATTGGATCGAAAATGGACTGCAAGTTAACCCCCCAAAACTGATGGAAAATGTTCATTGGTGTTGGCAATTGTTAACATACCCTATGCCATCAAAAGTTATCAGTCCATTTCGGAGTAATTGGTCATTATTTGGACCAAAAATTTTTCTTTTTTTCATTTTGTAGATAAAACTTGCGGGTTACAAGGTAACATGATGGCACCATGTAAAATAACTATTGGAAGTCAAATAAAGATTTAAAATTATTGCCATCACTCCTTGCCTATTTCAACCCCCCGAGACCCCCTAAAACCACCCTCCCAAAAAATATGAATATGAATAATATGATCGATTTTATGATAAATTAGTCAATTATTGAAATTCTGGCGGCATTTAAAATCGAAATGCCTGTTTTGGAGGGTGGTTTCATGGGTTTTTGGGGGATTGAAATAGGCAAGGAGTGATGGCAATAATTTTAAATCTTTATTTGACCTCCAATAAAGTTATTTAACATGGTGCCATCATGTTACCTTGTAACCCGCAAGTTTTATCCACAAAATGAAAAAAAGAAACATTTCTGGTCCAAATAATGGCCAATTACCCGAAAATGGACCGATAATTTTTGATGGCATAGGGTATGTTAACAATTGCCAATACCAATGAACATTTTCCACCAGATTTGGGGGGGTTAACTTGCAGTCCATTTTCTGTTCAATTTTAACTGGTTGGCCTGATAAACGGACACGATAAAAAATGATGGCACATGGTGGAAGTGTATAAGAATGGCATGCTTTTCAAGTAACCGCAACTTGGGAACGGTTAACCTCCAGTCAAAAAAAAATACGGATGCTGTATCTCGAGATCTAGCAGCCGGGGAAAATTCGGTCTGTGAGATGAATTGTTCATTGAACCGTCCTCTAACGATAAACCATAGTGCCATCGGGTTAATGTTCAGATCATCAATATCGGTCTAGCTCCTAGACTATTAGTATACCTTCCTAACCAGTTTTAATCACAAAACATCTATGCTGACCAGACACCAGCAGTTAACCGATTTGTAGTTATTTCAATATATAATATTTTTTACCTTATAGTAGAAATTTGTAATGACTAATAAATACTAAACACAATTGAATCCCGCGAGGTCATTTCTATTCTTTTTTGTTTCTTATAAACCTCTGCTGACATCTGTGTTGATTTGACGTTTTGACAGCTATCTGCGGATTATATTATGTTCCATTTAGTAAACGAGGTGAGGTAACGAACTGTTGCGGTACACTCACGTCACATTGGTTACAAATAGAACGCGCCTTACATAATATGTAAAATGACAGAAGGCTATTCACTGGTTTTAGTTTGATTATGTTGCGTTCAGCATCGGAAGTGCAGTTGCAATTATTATTGTTCCAATAGTATTAGTGAAAACGAAGAAAATTTCTCATTTTGATTATTTAATGTATTCAATGTCTGTCATAGTTTTTTAGAGTCAGCTTGGGCTATGTGATACAGAATCTGAAAAGTGATGAAATTTTGTACATTTGATTACCAACATAACTCACTTTTATTAAATTTAGAAATGTAAAATTTGCTTTAAACTTGTGTTACCTGCAATAGTATACAGTATATTTTGTTTGGCCAAAGCCTAACATTTTAATTTGGACACTCAACTTATTCTACAGCTATGACAGATGTCTTGATTTACCAAAATAATGCTATGAAGACGGTATCTCTAAAACTTTAACTGTATTATCAAAGTTGGACCCTGTCTCTCAGCTGCACCGCCATCCATGTAGCTCAAAATGCTTAATTTTTCGGTTTTACGGTTGAATAGTTTCTGCCATATGTACAGCATCCATCTCAAAACCATCCGTTTGTACCTGTAAATATCATCGTTTCTGAATGTATTAAGTTTGAAAAGTAAATGAATTTCATCTATCAGAAAACTGAACAAATTACAGGTGAAATGTTTCCAATTCTGGGTAGTTGAAAGGGTATTCGAGACTTCTGGAAACACCGGAATTTCTAGTTTTTCAATAACCTATCTACAAGAGATAGATTACGAAAAACCTATAGATAATCAATTTTCACGAGATATTGTTGTGTGCCATAGAAAATCAGCCATATAATGCCGGATACTGCATTTCGAAGATTTTCCCAATCTACTTCAATTGCTTTCGCTATAGTACCTCCCACGTTATTTTGGAATGAATTGTCGTAAGGGGCTTCATTTAATAATCGTAATTCTTGTACAAATCTGTAAGTACACAAATGAAAAAGCCATACTGTACACATTCAGTCATAGCACACATATAGCTAGTAACTTCATCTTTCACGTTCATCTAATCTGTGATAGTTCATATAATGCTTCTTCATTTAATTGTTCCTATTTCTCGATGAAAACAAAATATAGTTGCTTCTTTAATTTTATCGAAACCATTATATTTTTATAGCTTTTATTCATAGCGATCAATCTCAAATATTACCAGGTCAAACATTATTTATTAGTTATAATATTATGATAATTGCAGGGAGTCATCAATATTAATTGTACTCATCAAAATTTGTTAGGCATTTATTAAGTTAATCTTTAGGTTATGATATTGACACAGTGAATTTTGGTTATTTATAATCTAAGAATAATATGGGCAGTAAAGTGCATTTATTTTAAGTACCGTCAAAAATCGCATTTTCAGTTTATACTCTGACTCACAGCACAATAACAATAGAAGGATTAAGATAAGTCGAAGTGAAGATGAAAAGAAATCGATAATTCAAAGAATAACAAAAAAATTGCTAACTCTTATACGTGAAGTTAGTGGTGGATTGCGCTTTGCCCTAGGTTGTCATTTATTGGTTTTCCTCACCCTCGACCTGTCCGGCTTGCGGGATCCTACCAGGCGTCACTTGCAAGACTCCTTATTCACAATTTCGAAGAGAAATCATTTATTCTTTCAACAAATAAAAATTCAATATTTTAATACAATTGAATATCATTAGGTACGTTTATTATTATTTTAATTAACGTAGTGCTATTTGACAAGGTAATTGTATTTTTATTCGTTTGAAAAGAGAAGTTTCTAATTATCTTACAAGGAGAATTACTGATAGAAGGTTAATGCACTCTATTTACTGCTTATGTTATTTTTAGATTATTAATGCTGTAAACAATGATTTAATGATTATTTTCTGTGTATGTACATTTAGTAATATCTAACATCATATCTATTGTATAAAAATTGCTGGGATGACAATTTCGACTATATCTTTGTAGAATTTCTAGCAATTTTATTGATAACGTTTAAATAAATTCTTGTAACGGTTCATATCAATTTATTTATCAAGTAAAAAATATCCAATACTCGCTCATTCATTACCATTTAATTAGGTTATCATTATTAGTTAAGTTTCATTTGTAAATAGACATAATTGTGTATTTAATAAATAATTTAAGCAATATACAAATATTAATTTTTCAACTTCTTTTTTATTTCTCTATCCCTACTAGATGGAAGGTGACTTTAAAGTCTAAAGAATTGAATGATTCAGGATATTCAAAATTCCGGAAAACTCGTAGGTTTTGATTTTATGATCATAAAATAATATTAGCCACCACGAAAACATATAATCAAACACGACGAGGACCGAGATAGGAATATGAAGGAAAAATGACGCAATTTTCCAGAATTTTCCTTCTCTTAGTGAAAATTGTACCGAGACACATCACGGCATCTTATTATTTCAATACCACAGTTCGAGAGAAAAATTTGTTTGTTGCTAAGATTTGGTAAAACTTTCCCGGTTTTTCAGCAAACAGACCGGATTTTACATTTTCCTACTTCAGATTCGTGTTCAGCAGACCAAAAAAATCCTGATGCCAAATTCCAGAAACTGTGGATTAAAAGAGTCCGAGATATTCCATTTTTTATTAACTGAAAATGGTTTTTCATTATTTATTAAAAGTAATAATCAAGAGCCTCCTTTTTCTTTACTGAATAACGATGTCTAAGCCAACCTGAACACGATGCAAAAAGAATTTACATATTCGTGTGGTCTATAAAATTTTAGATGTCTTTCATACTTTTGGCTTTAGACTGGACTAAAACTAAGGGTCAATTGAATGACGTTAAGATTGAACTTCAATTTCAATTCATAATTAGTATTGACTTTAATGTTGATCATCGATAATTGCCAATAAGTCAGGTTAGTGTCAATTTAATTAACAACAAGCTATTGATTAATAATACACTGATTTTATATTTGTTTTTGCATATCGGTCAAAAACATAACTGGTTGTGCCTTCGTATTAGAAGGATAAATATTATGAAAAGCATTAAATATCATCTTAGATATTAACGGTTGGAAGTACCGGGATATCAAAAATTATCTTGGTCAAGGGTGGTTGTGGAATCTAAAACGTGTGTCTTAATTTACGTTATCAAAACTTGTGTCAAATTAATTAATTTGAAGTTTCTAAAAGGGAGTAATTTCGCAATTTTATACGAATGTTATAACACTCAGAAGTCTCTAGCGCTTTAGACTCCGGGATTTTCACGTGGCCTATCGAAATTAGAAGGTTCGAATTGTATAAAAACACAATTGCATGAACGCCAGACGTCCTATGCAATTAGCTACGAACGTAATAATTTTGACATGCCTCGAGGAGCTCGCTACGCGTCAGTTAGAGTTTATATTTTTTGCCTCGATCTTGTTAATTCGGGGCCAATTTAAAACAGTTTTCGACCCCGTTTGTGGCTATTGCCACCGTGTAAAAGGTTCAAAGTTAACATTTCGTTTTACATTCCACAACCACCCTTGACCAAGATAATTTTTAATTTGTAGTTCATTATTGTTTTACAACTGAAATAACTAGGTATTATATATAAAAATTCTCGGGAAATAGGTCACAATAACACTTTGTTTTAACTATTCGTCTTTACGTACGTTTCGGTCTCACGACCATCATCAGAAGACTCACTATGTCTAAAAAGGGGGTTTATTAAAACTAATTATAAAACAAGCGTCCAAATCGCACAATTTAACTTCAATCAAAAGAGCCCACGCCGTCGAAACGAACAGAACCACGAATAATCGAAATTGTATCGTCAGAATTAATGTATAAAAAATTATTTTTTGTAGTAAGAATCCGCTATTCAGTAATATTATTAAAATATATGAGTGCGTATTGATTGGTATTCTCACAACAAATGAGAAGAACGAAGTTATTTGTCAAGTATCTACTTTCGATCCTACACATCTGGTTTCGATACTTGACAAATAACTTCGTTCTTCTCATTTGTTGTGAGAATACCAATCAATATGCACTCATATATTTTAATAATATTACTGAATAGCGGATTCTTACTACAAAAAATAATTGTTTATACATTAATTCTGACGATACAATTTCGATTATTCGTGGTTCTGTTCGTTTCGACGGCGTGGGCTCTTTTGATTGAAGTTAAATTGTGCGATTTGGACGCTTGTTTTATAATTAGTTTTAATAAACCCCCTTTTTAGACATAGTGAGTCTTCTGATGATGGTCGTGAGACCGAAACGTACGTAAAGACGAATAGTTAAAACAAAGTGTTATTGTGACCTATTTCCCGAGAATTTTTATATATAATTCATACTGGGTCAAGAATCTTATTATAACTAGGTATAAAATTTGTAGGTTATTGATGATGTCAGTGTGACAGTGACATAATTATTTCAAACGTAAAGTAAGACACACGTTTTAGATTCCACAACCACCCTTGATCAAGATAATTTTTGATATCCCGGTATGATAGGTTACTTCAACTGTCCTTTAAAGAGGATGACAGATAAATATGATTTATCAAAACCTTGTATTTCAATATGTATAACAAATTTCACTTCGACATAGATGTAGCACCAATATTTCATTTTATTTAGTCACATATTCATCTAAAGTAGGGGACATTGATAGACCTTAAGGCCTTTGCCAATGACAATAACAAGAGTTGTTTTAGTTCTGTTGCTTGGTCTCAGAAGGAGTTTTTATTGGAACTACTGAAAGTGGGAATAACTTTAACCAATATGTAATATCACTTCATTTTCTGATGAAGATAAACTGATCATCATGAGTTTAGAATGGCGTACTTATAATACTATGTACGGAATGAGAAGTATGCCATACAAGAGCATAACACTAAAGTTCACACTCAACGGATACAATTTTTCATAATATCTAAAGAGATTAGCAGGATACGAACGACCCGATTATGATATGAAATCAGGATCCGATAATTTTATCGATGGTATTGTGATGTTTACAATAATAATTGCAGACCGCAAATGTTGCCTATATAAGCTGTGACATCAGTGTTTATCAAACACAAAATACGAGAAATATCGAAATAATGTTTATCCAAAAAGTTGCAGTGGTAAGAAATTATGTAGATGTTACCGAATTTTTTTTTCTATTTACTCGATGATACGCGTTTGTAGTAGAGAAGTAGGTTCAGTTCCAAGAATTGTTGGTCCGAGATGTTATTTCATTTTCAGCTTTATGAAAAATGTAGTAGAATGTAAAAAAAGTAAACTATGATTAATCGTGGTTCACAATGATTATGAACAATAATACATTGTTGCTAATGAAAATTAGAATAAGGTCCTTCAAATATTTCAAACAACATATCAAAACAAAAATGAACTATTACAACATTAAATTATTTGTCTCACTAGGCACATAAAACATGCTTATTCTCAAACTAAACAAGTCTGCCAAATCCCTGATCATTTCATTGTCTTATAATTATCTGGTACGTAGTAGTTTTTTTACAAGAGGTTATGTTAGAGGTTTACAGTTTGAGATTGCTATGATACTACGATCAACGATCATAAAACTGTTAAATTGTTTTATTTCATTTTAGGTAACTGGAGCCAACAAAGGTATAGGGTACGCTATAGTGAAAGGGCTATGCGAAAAATTCGATGGAATAGTTTTCTTGACATCTAGAAATACCGAAAAAGGTCTTGCAGCTGTGAAAAAATTGAAAGAATCTGGTTATAATCCGATGTTTCATCAACTAGATGTCACAAATCAGGATAGTATTGACAGATTTCAGAAGTATATGAGTCAAAATTATGGCGGAATCGATATTTTAGTTAACAATGCTGGACGTGGATTTGAGGTAAATATATATCATTATTTTTAGAATTTTTTATTTTTAAATTTTTTCAATACTTGAACACGAGAGGGATAGTGAAAAACCTCACTATGTGAAGAGTTCCACAACTTCGCTGTTCGATAAAAAAATTAAGTCTAGTAGGAAGAAGTTCGGTAGGTCTCGAGTTTGACTGTGAAGTGGTGACCAGTTTGAGCTCGTCTATAGTCCTCCTATCTGAAGTCTCTCGTGGTGGAACAACATACGAGATTTCTGATGAACACCAACCATGGAAAATCTATAGAAAAGGGAGAGATCTCCCACCTTTCTACGATGTTCTAGAGAGGTCAATGTAAGTGTGACATCATCAATCAAACGAATAGCTCTCTTATTGATAGAATCCAAGAGCTTCAGCGTATGTTTGGGAGCCGAATTTCAAACATGTGAACAGTACTTCAGAACAGGTCGAATCTGTGCTTCGTAGATTATGAAGAGCTGCTGGGATGTAAAGTAGGTTTTGGCACGGAATAGAAAACCAAGTTTTTGTGAAGCGGCTTTCGCAATGGACCTCACATGATCGTCCCATGAGAGGGTGCTGTTGGTGGTGATTCCGAACATCAGGAAATCTGTTACTTAATCTTGGTTGTAGGTACCTACCTGAAAATAGAGGGTATTTCTTAAAAATGTTGTATTGAATTCAGAGACATACCTTCAAAGACCGTACGATTCTCATATATACTAAAAAAAACTGTGAGTTCTTTATATTTTTTATGGTAAAACCAACGGTTCATTTTCTTCGGTCTTAGCAAATACCATTCATTCAACGTCTTTGGTTATATGGTAGTGACTAAATAACAAACTGTATTCATAATCCACAGAATATTTCAAGTTATTCCAATTATATCGATAGAAGCGATTTGTTTGCTCAATTTTTCAAAGTTTTAAGAATAATGGTTATTTGATTCGAATCAATGAGTAATTCATCGTTCATATTCTCCATCTTGATAAAATGAAGTGTTATATGTCTATCTCTTCCAGGCTGAATCAACAATTCCATTAGGTGAGCAAGCGCAATCTGTCCTGGGAGTAAATTATTTCGGCATAGTACGGTTATCTAAAGCACTATTTCCTCTTCTGAGGGACCATGCTCAAGTAGTTAATTTTTCCAGTGCTTATGGTTTTTTACACAATATTAGATCTGCCGTTCTGAAAACCAAGTTCAAGAACTCAGCTCTGACACTTGACGATCTAAATGATCTCATGAATCAATATATAAGGTAAGATGGTCTATACTAATGATAAACTACTTTTTTATCCATAATATTTGATGGAAATTCAGGTCTCATTGTGCTCAACGAATATCCCATATTCTAAGTAAATCGATAAATAAAATATGCAATAGACGTTTGGTGATTTATTTTCGAAAATGTTTCACCAAGTGGCGACAGTGAACTCAATTAATCAATAAAAGACCTGCTGGGAAAAAATTCAGTTCGAGAACATTTCAGAAGTTGGTTGCTCAAAAATCTGGATTCATTTATCATAAACTTACTGTTATTATCTGGAAACACAAACTGTACTTTATTATCTTCCGTATTATACCAGAAATTTCAACTTATCTGTTTGATAGTTGTTTGTTCTTCATAAAGAATAAAAGTAAATAGAAGAGTTTTAGGTAAACAGATAACACCTTGTTTGAATCGGTTGCGACTTATTTTAACGTAATGTGAATTTCAAAATGCATTGTTTTATTCTTAGAGACTGCAAAGAGAACAGAAACGTGATCAATGGATGGCCGAGTACACCATATGCTCTATCGAAAATAGGCGTTACGGCTCTTACTTTCGTTCAACAACGAGAGATGGATGACGAATTTCCAAACAGGGAGATATCTGTGAATGCTGTCCACCCCGGTTACGTATCCACAGATTTAACAGATAACAAAGGATGGTTAAACGTAGAACAAGGATCAAGAGCACCACTATATCTCGCTTTGAAGCATCATAATTTGAAAGGAAAGTTTGTGTGGTGTGATAACAAGGTTGTTGATTGGACCGCAGCATCTACCCCGTCCAGAAACGATACTTGTTAACTTCTTTTTATTCTTTAATGATTTTCACAAAGTACATCCATTTATAAGAATAAAATATCATAAATCATTTCCAACTGGTTTTATTAATTCATACAATCGTTAACGTATTTTTATTATTGTTCATTTTTTGAAGATGCTCATATATCCTTGAAAAATATTGGCTACAAATGTTCATACTGAATTCACTATAGTATAACACTGTTATTATACTATTACCATTTGGTCACCAAGTACTATTAATGCATAGTTTTTCTCATTCACGAAAGCGAGGTCTGAATACACTGAAGTACTGTCTAAGGGGAGATAAGTAGAAGCTTGTTTACGCGAATATTAAAGAGTTGGAAATTACTAAATCGTGGAGCAACGTGGAAGACCTTATGTGGAAAAAAGTCCCACAATCGAGAGATTCTGGGAATTAATGAGCAGTCGAAATGCGATGTTCTAGAAGTCTCGTGAAGCAGGGAGTAAGGGTGCATACGAGCAGAACCTCTTGTGGTCCCAGATGATCTTGCCATAGTCGTCTATCGAAACCATAGTCCATAGTCGTCTATCGAAACGAGATAGATAGATAGAAGATCTTTAGTATGATTTCAGTTGTTGTTCAAGCAGATCGCCCTCTTTTGGACAGAGTCCAGAAGTTAGAGGGGTGGTGCTACTCCCCATATGTGAGAACAATATGTATTCCAAGCTCGGTCTAATTTGAGTTTTGTAGAGGGTAAGTAGATTCGCAGAGAAACACTTTCTGGGTCTAACCAGGATTTTTCTTGGGCGGCTGCTGTGTATGGACATGCCAATGCTAATAGAGATTTTGTGTGAAGGCAACGCCACCTAGTTCGAAAGATTCAACATTATTTATGTTTACAATAGATGACGTAACGACTGTTTTGAATTAAGCTGTTCAGAGTGTGATGACTTTAACGTTAGAAAATCAAGTCGTAATGTAGAAATTAGATATAAGAGACATTTTCAATCGTTTATACTCAATAAAACAGATTCATCTTTCTCCAATCATGTCTTGAGAACCGGACATACTTTACCAAATTTAGATAAGTTTAAAATTTTGCATAATCAGTAGAATCAATAGAATTTTTTGAGGGTATAAAAAATAGCATTTTAAACGATCAATTAGACTCGTATTACAGCATTCTTTTCCACGTATTCATAACATAAGCGGAAACCGCTTCACAAAAGATTGGTTTTCTGTTCCGTGTCGGGGGCTGCTTTACATCCGCAGCTCCTCATGGTCTGCAAAGCACCGATTCGACATGTCCTGCAGTACTGGTCACATGTTTGGAGTCCGGCTTCACAAACATGAAGTTTTTGGATTCTATCCAAAAGAGAGCTATTGGTTTGATTGATGATGTCACAGTTACGAATTCATTGATCCCTCTAGAACATCGTAGAAAGGTGGGAGATCTCTCCTTTTTCTTCAGATATTTCCGTGGTTGGTGTTCATGAGAAACCGTATGTTGTTCCACCAAGAGAAATTCCAGATAGGCGGACTACACGAGGTCAAACTAGTCAGCACTTCACTGTCAAACTCGAGAGCTGCCGAACTTCTTCCTACTAGACTTAATTTTTTTATCGAACAGCCAAATTGTGTAACTCTTTACCCAGTGAGGTCTTTCTCTATTCATCTATTTAATCTAATTTCCTAACACAGATTCTGGTCTATTTCAGGAGAAAGAGTGGTGCTATTTTCAAGGTAAATCTGCACTTTTTGGGTCTCCGCCCTATTGCAATTTACCACACCATAAAATTGAAAATAACTAGACGCTTTTTATGGGTAACGGTTTGCTTATTTAATGACGGATGTCGACGTTTAGTATGTTCTCCTCCTAACAGTCCTAACTACTACGAGCACAACTCTGAAGTCAAAAATTCTGTTCCCTACCATCATGTTCTCTACATCCCCCATTTCACAACATGCCGAGATCTAATTCAACCTGCGATGTTCCTACCAACTCACGGTTGTAAATATATTGTTAACGCTTAAGTCTCTTTAGATCGATCATGACACCACAGCTAAATAGCTCCAGGCAGCTGTTTTGTTTTATTCTGGCTAATCAGTGGAATGAGTAGAGCAGTAGCGATATCTGCCGATGTATATAAGCCAACAACAGAATGCGAACAGAGGGATAGAACAACTAACGCCATCTATTAGCGAGTAGCAATCTCTATACTACTCGTGTGAATTAGATTAATTCCTAACAAGTAATTGTTCAATTATTTACTTTAGCATTGGTTTGTGTCGCTCTATGGTACACTTGGTCCTAATATCGACCATTGTGACTTTTATTAGACACGGAAGATCCATTAGTCACATTGCGCTGACTTTTCTAAGGTACGAGGGCAAGGTAAACAGTCACTGGAAAAGTAAACAAGAAATGATTTATCTCGTCAAAACTTATTTTATTTCTCAACATAATCTCCTTGTAGCCTGATAGATTTCGTCCAACGTTTTTCAAATTTTTCGATTCCTTCCAAATAATACGATTTCGGTAATCCTTCAAAATGGACGTTTGTTCTGGCGATGACCCCATCGTTGAAGCCAAATCTTTTTCCGCCGAGCCATTTCTTCAAGTTTGGAAATATATTAGAACCGAAAGGGGGGAAATCTGGAGAATATGGTGGATGACGAACCAATTCGTAGCAAAATTCATGTAATTTTGCCATTGCGACTACGGACTAGGACTCCGGTGCGTTGTCCACATGGAAGAGCACTTTTTTCGTTACCAAATGTGACCGCTTTCGCTTCAAATAGGCGTCGAATCGATCGGTGATCGTTTTGTCCTTTTCATGGTAATCGATATAGGCGATACCTAGGGCATCCCAAAAAACTGTCCCCATGTGGCCGATAAACCCTGTTTGGCCTTCGATTCACCAGGACAAGTCCAAAAACCTCCAAACCTTCAAGAAAAATACGAATGCCTATCACCTCCCCCTACATTCCACTGCTGGGTCACAAAATTTTTTTTTTACAAAAAATTGCAGTATACACGAAACTTCATTAGCTGATCCTCACAAGTTATTGAGTAATTATTTTTGGGGAAGCTTATATACAATACATCCTGTAAGAATAACAGTCTTGCTATTTTATACTTATATTTACAAATCCTCTATAAAATTTTCGAGTAAAATACAAATAAATACAAAATATTACATAAGTTAAATATCTTATTCTAGGTACAAATATACCTGTTACACTTACAATGAGCATATAATTATCAGTTTGTGTTTCAGTTCATCACAAGTTGCTTGATTTATTTTATTACTTTTTATGTACACCAGATTAGTTCAAATCCCTTCTTCACATTTATGGGATAACACTTTTGTCAGTTAACGATTTCACACATCTACCTTTGTAACATATTTCGGTTTCTTGAGTTATTTCTGTAACTGTAGACGTCGATGACTTGAACGCTTCTGCTATCGGATTTAGTTTGTAACTTGCTTCCGTTATAGCATCTGCGGATGAAATCGAAGCTGCGGTAGTAGTGGACGTAGTAGTACTATTCGCTGTAACCTGAAGATCTACGATTTTTGGAGTAGTGGAAGCTTCATTATCGAATGAGAAATCTGGTATAACTGACGAATTCTCTATATCTTCTTCAGATTCTGGCGCTTGTGTGCTAGTGTTGGCGTTGTCCTTTTGCTCATTCGACATACCGAGCATGTCATAAAACGAATCAAAGAAACTTTTCTCCGTGGAAGGTGAATCGGTCGGAATGTCTGTGGCATTATATTCCGTTGATGTTTGTATTGTAGGTGAAAACGTTGATGACTCATCAACATCACTATATTTTAATTGATTTGCTTTGTCCACCACTTCAAAACTGTTGAAGACGGAGTGGTAGTTTTGGGATTCAGCACTTTCGAAATGATCTGCTGGTCTTTGCTTCACTAATTTCCATACACCCCTGCGACGTCCTTTTTGCTTTGGAATTTTTTCTGCAGAATACGACAAAGTCGTTGATATTTCCTGTTCTTCGCTCTTAACATTTGCACTCATGTCCAGCAGCTCTGTGGCGTTTGAAGTGTCATCGTTGATCGCAGATGTGGTCTCAACTATCGGTAAAGCCAATGGGCCTCCAGGACTGGATTTGTCTTGTTTATCTTCTATTTCTATTTGATTGAATGTAGGTAATGCTGACGCCTCTATCCATTCCGGATTTTGTATTACTTTGGGTCTGTGTATAGACGAATATGGTATTTGATCGTCTTCACCGTTTGAAGGATCTATAGTTATTTGGAACTTTGGTCTTAGAGTAGTTCCTTCGCGATTTTTGAAGAACGAAGGATAGTTTCCTCCTTCAACATCATCCTTTTCTACTTCTTTTTGAGGAGACTTGAAGTGCGACCTTCCTCTCTGTCTAATAGTGTTAGTTCTTCGTTTATCAGTGCTTGGAGTGACTTCATTCAGAGATTGCTTGTTGTTGTTTTCGTCTGTTCTGCCAGGAACTCTGATTCTACTGCGGATTCTGTTGTATTTTGTCGTTTGAACCTCAATCGCAGGTTCGGTTGTTGTAACGGGCTGATATTTTGGTCTTATTTCACCGACGAAACGAATCGTTGTTGGTGGATCTGACGACGTGGGTGGATATGTTTCAGTAACAAGTTCCGGGGTGAATTGAGCGTGTTCTGCATTCGTATTCTGGTATACGGAGGAATACACTTGAAGGATTCGATCGTCGTTGGCTGAAGTGCGTTGATTGGTGGGTGCAGGTTGTAAGATGTGGAAATTAGGTTTTCTTATGAATCCATAGAATTCGCTATCATCATTTTCGGCCTTATCCGATGATCTCGATGGTAATGTAGTCAAACTCTGGGGTGTAGTTGATGGTGCTCGTGGTCTAGTTCTTGCTCTCCCTCGAATGCGAATCGTAGGTTTCTTGGTCGTACTGTGTCTTGGCTTGTCTTCTCCGCTATATCTATTGACCAATGGTGAAGTTTTAGATTGAACATGAGTATGATCTGAGATTCTGTGACGTCCCGAATGTTCTGGAGTTCTTGGACGTTCAGATTGACCGTATTCTGATGTCCTTTGACGTTCTGCTTTGTTGCTCGACAAATCTAATGAGTCCGATAGCGGATGTTTGATTTGAATATCGACAACAGGTACTCTTTGTTCCTGTGATCCTATTCTAGTATTTTGATCCTCATCAGATGAACTCCTTTGTGGTTGCAGATTATAAAGTTGATGGTACTCTTTTTTAACTGGTAGGAGATTAGTGTTATACTGAATATTTTCTGCCGATTCTGTTATTACCTCTTGTTCATTTGCTAATGTTCTTTCGAACTGCATGTACGACTCAGGTTCGGTCTGAGCACTAAAGAAGGATGGATTGTATGATTTAGATTCGGTGCTTGTTTGCAAAACACGCTCGGTTATGGTGTTTGGAGTTTGAGCGGTTCTTCCTCTTGTTCTAAATCTTTGGTTGGTTGTTCGTTTCGTCGGTTCATTTTCACTGCCTTTCGAGTAACTTTCCGTTGAGCTCACATCATTGTGCTCTGTAGTTCTACTTGGATGTAATGGACGCCGCCTACCAACAGTACGTCTATATGAAGATGCCGTCGTGGTTTGCGCATTGAATCTGGTTCCTGCTCTCACACGGCCTCTGGTTCTTTTCAAAACCGTTGTAGTCTCTGGTGCAGCTTCGGTTGTTTGTATGATGAATTCAGGAGTATATTCTAATTCTTTTTCTGTCGTCGTGATTGTTTCTACGTTTTCTTTGGAAGTTGTGGAAGAAAGTAGCTGTTCAGTGGTGGGAACCAATAATGTGGGTGAGAATAATGGACGCACTCCTTGGTCTTGGAGATCGTTGATAAGGCCAGGCAGATTTGGATTTATATTAGACAGTTCTACAGGTAAATTATAGTTATTTGGATTCACCTCCCCTGAATTGATTTGACCTCGGTTTTGAACAATAGGTTCGAAACGATGATCATTCGCAGAGTTACGCACAAATTGTGGTTGTTGTTGACCGTTCAAATTTGCATTGATATCTAAAATTCCTCCATCTATTATATCTTGATTTGATTGCTGTATCGAATCGCCTTGTAATGGCAATTTATATACATGTGCTGGAATATTCTCTACACTTGAATCTTTATAGCTAGGAGTTGTTGAACGTGATGCAAATTCTTCATTCGGTAGATACCTATTGATCTGGGGAGTAGGAGATGAGAAATCATTATTCGGATTGAATCTATGTACGGTACGTGGTTTCTGAACTTCAAATAATCCCTGCTGCTCATACGCTGCTGAAGCCGCAGGAATTTTGATTGTAGACGAATCAGAATTCGATTTATCTCTATGATTAGAATAATCCTCTTTTTGTTTATTGAGTTGCCCGAACTGTTCTTCAAATTCTTGTATAGCTTGTGTTAGAGGATTATTCGATTCATATTGGGGAGACGATTCGTATGAGGGAGGGATATTATTAACTGTGGAATATTGAGTTGGTTCGACTCTAGAAGGTCTCTGTGTTTGGAGAATTTCGTCACGTGGTCTTTGAGAGTTATGATTGATTGCAGAATATTGTGTGGGCTCGGGCCTGGAAGGCCTCTGTATCTCAACAACTTCGTCACGTTGCCTTTGAGGGTAACTGATGGTTGAATATTGTGTGGGTTCAAGTCTGGACGGTCTCTGGGTTCCCAGAATTTCATCACGTTGTCTTTCGAAGTTATGTGCACCAGCGTTAGAAATGTCATACTGAGGTTCATTGAAAAATCTGCCTGGTGCTGTAACTCGAAGTGCCTTAGGAGTATCGGAAAATTGAACAACGCGGTTCAAATTGTTCTCGGGTGACGATATCTGAGCTGAAGGTTCGAAGGACGCTGGACTTTCTACCGGTTGGGGAGTTTGATAAGTTGGTAATTCGGGTTTATCAGAGGTAGCAGGAAGAGATTCTTGAACTTCGAAATTTTGAATAGTATCAATGTGATTGGGACCTGGAATAATTGGTTTTTCCTGATTAGTTTCTTTGTGAGAAATAACAACAGACCCTACATGTGGAGAAGGTAGGGGGATCTTAGAAAATCCTGGTGGTGTTTTGTAGCTAAGAGGTGCGACGAAGAATGGAAGCTTATCGACCTTGCGTTGTATTCTGTTACCATCTACGTTTGAGAGATAAGGCAAAGGAAATCTAGAGAATCCATCTGGAGGATTGATGTTCGAAGGACCAATGAATACTTGCGGGGAGCCTGGGCCAGCTGAATCTTGCACTGTGATAGTTTTGGCATTTTTCAACGCGTTTAGTACATCAGATACTTTGACTGTACCATCTCCTCCCATGTAAACTGCTAGTGGTGGTTGATGAGGCTTACGTTTCCTGGTCTTTGCAGGGGATTGAGTAGTATGGATACCGATGTCCTGACCTTGTTGTATCTGTTGCTGTAACTTTTGCGCTTCCAGTGCTTGTTGGATGAAATCTTGTCGTATGTTTTCCAATCGATGTTGTTGAGCAGGAACCTGGAAATTGTTAGGAAATACATTTTCCTGTCGTGGATATTCCGTTTCTTGTCGAATTATGTTAGATTGCTGGCGCTGGTCTTGTATCTTTTGGTCTTGCTCCTGTTGTTGTTGTTGTTGCTGCTGTTGTTGTTGTTGTAATTGCTCGAGAGGAACATACAATAATTGAACTGTTTCGTTGTCTTCTGCTGCTTTAGGTGGGATCCCGATGTTGTTTATGTTTTGATTCTTGATAGCATCATATAAGTCGTAATTATTGACCGACTGAGGTTGTTGAATACCTGGTCCATTCAGTCCTGGAACTACAAGATTATTTGGAAAATATTGTTGGTTCAGGGGTTGGGGCTGGTATACTTGTTGAGCCGGTACTTGTTCAAGATTGGAAAGAACATACTGGGGTTGCTCCGGGAATTGTCCAAGTAATCCGGGTGATATATTTCCATTTGGATTTGTGAATTTAACTTGTTGATTCAATGGAAGCTGATTGAAGTTTGGTTCTTGATTTGGAGATAGTACGACATTTTCAAATTTATATGGTATATCAGGGATTGCTGGCTTATTCCTGTAACTTTCTCTAAGATACGGTGGAATATGACTAGGCTGTTTCCTTCTGAAATCGTCGTCGGTATAAAATTTCTGCCTCGGCGAATCTAGATTTAAAACTCTACCAGTTGCTTTTCTATCTTCCAAAACTGGAGTTTGCTTGTTAGTTTGTGAAGCTATTGGAATCCATTCGTTGTTGTCGTAAGATCTGCCAGAATCTTGAGCTTCTACTGCCATAAACAGTAAAACGAGACTTTGAACTGGTACTACCCATTTTAGTTTCCTTAAGATCTGAAACAAGAAATTAATAATTACCATTTTATCTGTAACGTTTTATTATTATCCATTCATATATTAGAATATACTTTTACTGATTTAATATCATTATTTATGTAAAACAAATATTTGTCCTAGTTTTCATTAAGAGACCAGAGAACAGTCGAAACAGTGGACTTGTCCTAGCGAATCGAAGCCGAAAAAGGCCAAAGTGGGTTTACCGCTCAAGAAAGTCATGACGACAGTTTTTTGGGATGTACACGGTATCTGCTCTCTGTTGACAACAAGCGCGATCGTGTAACAAATTCAAAGGAGGTTTTGGCGATGTTCAAGCGCGATAAGAAGGAATGTTTGCACCATTTCGTAACCGTGGACGAAACATGGATCAATCACAACACACCAGAGCCCAAAGAACAGTCGAAACAGTGGACTTGTCCTGGCGAATCGAAGCCGAAAAAGGCCAAAGTGGGTTTATCGGCCAACAAAGTCATGGCGACAGTTTTTTTTTGGGATGCACACGGTATCGTCCATATCGATTATCTTGAAAGGGGTAAAACGATCATTGGCGTATATCACGCAGAGCTGTTGGATCGACTCGACCCCAAATGTTTTTTATTCAAAACCAAAGACGTTCTTAGGACCACCCATCATTGTATTACTAGAGCCCTGCAGTTACCAATTCAACTGATTCAAATAGGAGAATATGTCAGGAAGTGATATAAGTTCCAATTCAAATTTCGATTACGTAACCGTACTTTAGAAGCAGGCACCATCGACTCGGCTTCCGCGCGCTCGTTTTGAGTCACGGTTATGTAGAGCGATATTAACCAATAGCTTCCGATGAAACATTATTTTTCTATGTTGAAAAAATCAGTTATAATACACCTGGGTTGGCCTCGCGGAATATTGAATCACTGCTATAGAAGCTAATGAGATCACATTTGTGATGCTTGAATTTGCTCGAAATAAATGAGTCGGTTTGGTACGATAAAAATGATACCTATTATTAAAATTGAATATTTAGAAGTCTAATAATATAATTGTATAAGGACTAATCTCGGAATAAAACTAGTTATTTCAGACTGTTTTCTCCTATGTTGAAAGAGAAAATTGATATATACGATATTAATTCAATACTGCAACCGGATCAGCTTGATGATAATTTAAAAGAAATTTCATATAAAAATGGAGAATTGAATTTATAATGCACTCACTTGTGTCAGGTGTACCTATATTCAGAAGTGAAAGTTTATCATAATATCTTATATTAGGAGCAGACATTTGTTGCTGATACGCGTATAAAGTGATCTATTTATTGAAGATGACGATTTTATAAGATAATTATGTACATGATAAAGAGTTATGGTATGTATGTGATTACAGCAATGAGAAATAACTATCTTCAGCAAATTTAAACGTAATGTAACAAGAGAATAACGAGTGAATAATATTACAACTATGTTGCGAATTCGGTGAAAATTCACATACGATATTTTGAATTTACATCCTAAATTGGCGTTCGGTGTTTGTGACATTTAAAAAATTCCAATAGTTTCAGCCTTAAATCCACTGTGGTTCCTCGCGAAGAAATATCGAAAGTTCCTAAATCAATGTAATTTGATCTTTGCTTAATTATGCAAGTAATTTGACCATGATTTTTCTCTTCCTGGTTCACCAATTATATAGCAGTATATGAATCTAGGGCAATCGACAATCCCGCATAGTAACAACGAGAAGCGTATCAAAATACATTCAAGTGATTCCCAAGGAGTATTAGTATACTATGTGCCTTCTGACGGAATGTTAGACATTTTACATGCAGCCCATTTATTTACCTAGTGCAGTACGAGATATCAATTTTGTCAATGTTTTAGATTGCACTGGGTTATTTTAGAGGGACATCTACTTTCGAGTAGAGAGCCTTAGATGCTTTGGTCTCTTTAACATTTTTGTCAACGAGGTATTTATGCCTGGTTAGGAATATTGACCGACAACGCTGCAGCTTGCTCATTCCGCTGATGAATTCGTGAGAGCGAAACAGCTGTCCAGTGTTAGTAGTCGATACAGAGAAATCGATTTACCTTTAAGATTCACATTTCATTTCCATTCACTGGAAATCATCTATGTCTTATGTCATCTAAAATTGATAATATAGGTATGTATTATTTGGGTCAGTTGGATATTCCTATATTATTAACAACTTTAATGAACTTATTGACACGTTTCATAAAATCTGTGATAAAAACCCAAATCAGTGCAGTAGCACTAACAGGCTAACTTGAATCTCAGAACATAGAACGTAGAAATTGTTATACTACCGGGCTATCAAAAATTATCTTGGTCAAGGGTGGTTGTGGAATCTAAAACGTGTGTCTTACTTTACGTTTGAAATAATTATGTCACTGTCACACTGACATCATCAATATCCTACAAATTTCATACCTATTTATTTCAGTAAAACAATAATGAACTAAAAAATTAGAAATTATCTTGGTCAAGGGTGGTTGTGGAATGTAAAATGAAATGTTAACTTTGAACCTTTTACAAGGTCGCAATAGCCACAAACGGGGTCGAAAACTGTTTAAATTGATTAATTTTCGATAAATCGAATGACGTTCACGTGAGGAGCGCGTAGCTCGCGAGTTAGAAAAGTGCAAATCTTCGGAACATAGAACGTCTTTACGAGGACTTTTCGCATGCGGTTTTCGCTCCATGTCGTTAGTTTATGAACGGGGCCAACTAAATAGCACAGTCTCGGGCCCCAAAATGTCGATTAAATAGGAAAATTTAATTAAAATTGAAACAGGTACTCTCAGGTCTCAGCTACGCGCGTCTAACGTGCGACGTACCAAAGGGAATTTTCTAGCTACTATAATATACCCAAAAGCGGTTAAAAGCTAGCGGTCTATAGCCAAGATAATTTTTGATATCCCGGTACATAAGCACTCGTATAATAGCACATAATATACAGCCTCAGTAAGGAGTAGAGTAGGGAAATGTATAATATAAATAAGATGGAACTCACCATTTAAGCGACCACGAATGACTTACACGTTTTGGTTTTTCGATGCTTTGTGAATATTTTGTTAAGGAGTAGCGGATAGGGAAATGTATAATATAAATTAGATGGAATTCGCCATTTTAAGCGACTACGAACGACTGATTAGTTTTTGTTTCTAGAAGCTTTGTGGTTATTTTGTTAAGGAGTAGAGGATAGGAAGATGTATAATATAAATTAGATGAAATTCACCATTTTCAGCGACTACGAACGACTGATTAGTTTTGGTTTATCGATGCTTTGTGGTTATTTTGTGCGAAACCTAGAATTTTTCGTATATAATTTGTATTGGAAATGCTCGTAGGTCAATCGTGAGTAGTGTGTTACAAACAAACTATAAAGTGTACTATACAAATAATGTTTTGTGCATTAAAACCCTAAACAACAATAATTATGGTTAGTTGTGCAGCTTGTAGATGTTCAAAGACAAGGAAGAATAAAGACCAAAATATTACATTCCATATCGTACTTGGGTACCCTATCATGATTGGTTACTGGTTAAGATGGTAGCGAGCTTAATAAAAGTTCAGTGTACTACTCAAAGACCCTTGTACACTATCCTCTGCTAGATTTTTCAGGGGGTATTTGGATACCTCGCTGCTTGACTGAATCTCAAGATCTGTTTTATGCTTAGTTTCTTTATATCACCAACCCTAGTCAGATTAACCTGATTCGAATGAGCACATTCACAGATAAAGTGGGTAGACGACTCCACTTTGTCTCCCTGGTATTTCGTACAGAAGGGCTTGTCCACTCATCGAGAACTTTTGTTTGCCTTTGGACCTACCTCATTGGTCACCAGCGTTTTGGAAGTTCTGGAGCCATCATTGCTTCTCCATGCTGAGGCATGTGATCTCTCAGATGGTTCCACAAAATCTGTATACCTCCGCTGTAAGGGAACCAGCGAGGGAGCCAATCTGGCCCCTTCTCTGGCCAGTTTGTCCGCTTTTCAATTCTCTCTCCAACCTGAGTAACCCGGGATCCAGGTCAGGTTGAGCCTGTTAAGGATCTCCTTGGTCTCGAGGACATATAGTGCGTTGAGTTCCGCTTGACTGTCAGAACAGAACCAGATGGTCTCATTTAGCTTACCATAGCTGAGCAGCTTCTCCGCACATCTATAGATGGCAAGCATCTCGGCTTGGAAGACTGTGTTGAGATACCCATTCGCACGGAGTAGGTACCCATCAATCTATCTAGAACCGCAAAAGCATGCTCCGAATCTTGCGTATGTTCTAGACCCATCCTTATACCAAATTGTGCCATGCTTTGGCCTAAGGCCATTTTGGCATTCCTCTCTCGACGGGACGGCAACCCCGAAATTTGCAGCCTGTTAGGCTGCCCCATTAAAATACAAGATTGATCTGCTTTTAAGGAGCCATTGCAGCTAAAGCCTGTAGACCGCCATCATTGCGAGATTCCTCATGGTCAGTGATAGGGGTAGCATTTATAGTGACAAGCCCGGTCGCATACTTATTCAGCCAATGCTCCTTCCCTGATGTTATATTCATAGTATAATAGAGACCTAGAAATCTTATGAAATAAATTGGTGAAACAAAACTAAATCTCCCATCTCATTATTCTTATTATAAAGTATGTTACTATCCGCTGTCCATTATGTTCAACTTAATGTATCAGAATAATAAATGTCATGTTTTATCTGTTTTATTCATTCATACTAGAAAAGGTATGTCATCAACCGTGAATTCTCTATACAATGACATGCGGCCATATCGTTATAACGAATGATAAATAATGCCATTAAAGACATAAGGTAGTTGTAGTAACCAGAAGTTCACACAACTGGCATGTTTCACTACTCGGACTGGCATTATGTATTTAACTATTAAAAGTAGGTAGTATCGTCGTTTATTAATAATAATACTGCATTATTGCGGTTTAGTTCCAGCATATCACGGAGTATAGAGCTGCATGTCTTGTTAATATTATAATGCAGGCATTCTCGTAAAAGCCTTAATATATTTTGAATGTAGTTCAGGTACATTAAAATGATGAATGGCAACAATAAAATCATACGAAAGTTTTTAAGCTAATTCTTTTCGCTTAGTGCAATTTTACTTTTAATCAAAGTATCTTATACAGATTTCCAAAAAGAAAAATAATTACGTTCTTGGGCAAAACGATATTTAATTTGGACAACTTTTCTATAAATCTTGAACGGTCACAGATTTAATATGAAAATAAACACAAGTCCAAGTGATAATTCAGTAGCGTCTCGGATACAAGGCTTGACGACAATACAGAATCACTCTGAGTCTTGTTTAAGACGTTCGTTCATAAAATTCCTTTGTATTTTGTTAGTAACAAATTAAACGTAGTGTGTTCTATCAAAATCTGACTATAATTCAACCAGATTCTAACAATATTGTTACAGGAGTTTTTGACACCTTTATAAATCAAAAATTGATTCTAATTCATTTAATTTGAAATCTTTGGTTTGATTCTGTAAGCCGCTTAGGCTATCTAAATTAAGTAAGGTATGACTTGTTTGTAAAAAAATGCTTAGCAAAGGTTGAGTCTGATTTGTTAAGTCTGAAAGAAAGAAAATAACAAAATTGGAAGTTACGACAAGTTCTACCTATATAAAAGTTATCACAGTCTGGGAAAATTAGTTTATAAGCTTCACGTTTACTATATTTATTGGTTTTGTCTCTAGCATTATACAGGGTTCGTCACTGAAGTGGGAAAATTTAAAAACTCTGCTATTCATTTGACATTTGGGTGAGGCGTTGAAGCTAATGATAAATTGTCTGTCATTCAACGCCATTTAGTAAACATGGAACAGTGGTCTGGTGCTCATCGTGATTTCTGTGTTAAATCGGTTTACATTATAAAAATTATGACTCCACGACAATTGTGAGAAGTTTTTTTGCAATCAGCTCAATGTTCATCATCATGAACGGTTACCGTCTATTAACGTAATTAATTGCTGGGTACAAAAGTTTCAAGAAACTGAATCTACTTTAGATTTAAAACATAAACGCGCAGCAAGAAGTGTTAGGACGCTAGAAAACATTGATAGAGTTCGAACTGCCATAACACGTAGTCCAAAACGTTATGCGATTAAACATGCATTAGCATTGAATATCAGTGAACCGTCCATACGTCGAATCTTACATAAGGACTTAGTTTTCACTCATATAAAATTCAAATTGTCCAAGAATTTAAAGAAGCTGATTTGGTTACACGCATGAATTTTTGTTATAAATGTTGTAGCGTTTGGATAGGGAAGAAGATGAAGCCCGTTTTCATCTTAACGGCTATGTGAATAAAGAGAATAGCCGATTTTGGACCGCTGAAAACCCGCGTCAGTTACGTGAGAAACCCTTACACAGTTCTAAGGTGACAGTATGGTGTGCTCTTATCCCCCTTATCTGGCATTATTGGGCCATTCTTTTTTGAAGAAGATCGAGGAAATGCTACAACCGTTACTGCAGTTACACGATCATGGTCACATCATTTTTGGGCCAAGAACTGGTTCCATTTCCAGAGATTACGTGGTTCCAACAAGACAGTTCTGCCAGTCATACTGCTCGTATGTCTATTGCTGTTTTAAGGAAACTCTCCCAACCATATCATATCCAAAAATGGAGACATTGGTTGGCCAGAAAAACGTATGTAGATACAGTACGCTTCACTCACGAACCCTGTATATAAGATGGCAGAGTTTATTTTGTGGTCTGAAACTGATTTTAAATTATGACGTGATAAAATGTTATGAATATTTCCTCTTACGGAACCAAAATACGTCGGAGAGAATGAATTTTGTTATTTGATCAACCGAAAATCCAATATTGATAGCTATTGATTTTATTGTGTCCAATTCAAAAGTGAGGTGTTCTTTTGACAATGGTATTGAAAATGCTCTATGAATCAGGACATGCTGTAATAACTAGTGAAAACCTGGAGTTAATTTGCCCAGAATGGGAAAAGACTGGAATTATTTTTTTTTAACTTCCAACTGAACCTCAAACTGAACCGAGTGCTGAATTCACAACATTGTATGTCGAAACCATCATAGGCCATCATAGGCACCTTTACCCAAGCAATTAGCAGGCACTGTTTCAGGAATCCTACCTAACCTACCGAATGCGGATGTTCATTGACCTCTTTAGAACAGCGTAGAAAAGTGGGATCTTTCCCTTTTCTATAGATATTACCAAAGTCGGAAATCTCGTCTGTCATTCCACCACGGTCGAAAAAGTTATGGAACTCTTTGCCAAGTCAGGTCTTTCGTGATTACCTTCAATCTTTTAAGAAAAATTCAAACGACTACCTCCTCTTCCAACATTCCACCACTCGAGTATGAATTTTTTTTAAATCGTAGCTGATGAGTCATCACTAGGCCAACAATGATTTATTATTAGTCTTTATTCCATCGACATATACATATGGACTGCGTGTGGCAATGATAAGCGCGGGTAGTGCCGGCGTAAGAGAGGGGATACGAAGAGGACTAATACTGTCTTTATCTATCGACTCGGGACGTAAACATACTAGCTACAGTCATGTTGCATTTCCATGGCAACGCAGCGGCCAATAGAAACGCGATAGATAAAGTAGATAAAGACAGTATTAGTCCTCTTCGTTTTCCCCTCTTTCACGCCGGCACTACCCGCGCTTATCATTGCCACGCGCAGTCCATATGTATATGTCGATGCTTTATTCACGATTGTATAGGAAAAAACTGTCTCCATGTTTGTACAATTTTTCAAGGTTGCTTGCTTTCGATGAGCGTCAAAACAGAACTGAATGACATATCAGTCCGAAAATTTTGATGCGTTCTAGTTAAAGATGGTACATGGCATTTTTCGATTGTGGAGCCATCTGTTTTATGTTTCAGGGACTTTTCACCTTGTCCTCCCACATACGAAAGAATTTAATATCGTATGAAGAATGACTTCCAACTCCGTTTTTTATCTTACAGTTACATTTAAGCGTTTACACAACTCATTTTTCGTGAATCACTCATAGTTATTATTATGGCTCATTGGAAAGTTCTAAAGTGATGATCAAAAAACCCTATGTATTAGGCAATCGGAATATATTGAAATCAGACCAAAGAGTAATCTTCTAGTCTAGATGCACTCTGATACAATTCATCCTTAGCCGGGTTACTGCAATTGTATTATAGAAAAAACTGGTGAGTCACTTGAAAGAGAAAGTTATCAATATAGCTGTCACCTTTGTCCTGCTTACATGACTTATATACGACCAAACGGGGGCGCCTAACAAATTTAATTCCTATCAACGCAACATTTCATTCTCAGTGGGTGTTTCAATACGAAACAGATATGTCAGCCTTTTAATATGTTACTAGAACAGTGTTAGTAGAGAAAAACGTTCCATTTTGGCTAAAACTAGAATGTCACTCACGATGTATCGTTAAAACAAGTTATAGCACATTCAAATGTTTTATGTGCCATTATCTGCTATTTAATTCTCTATCTCTCCATGTCAGTTTTTTCACGCTACGATTCAGCTGAATGTGTAAACTTTTGAGAGGGAAATAAGTCATCACCAATATAGTCAAGATGTATTTCTCTCTCCGAACATTACAGTTTTTAAGCACTTCTGTATAGACGGAAAACGTAAATTGAGTCTCATTTCCATATTCCTACGTAATTAAGTAATTCACTCCCAATGATAAAATCGTACTACGTGGATCGAGTCCTGAGTTTCAATATAATTATTTCGCGTCTTGATTGAACATTATTTCTTGCTTGGAAAACATTACGCAAATCAATGCATCGCTTGTTAAACATTATAGTCTAGGAGCCAGAGCGATATTGATGGTCTGAACATTAACCCGATGGCACTATGGTTAACGTTAGAGGACGGTTCAATGAACAATTCATCTCACAGATCGAATTTTCCCCGGCTGCTAGATCTCGAGATACAGCATCCGCATTTTTTTTTACTGGAGGTTAACCCTTTCCAAGTTGCGGTTACTTGAGAAGCATGCCATTCTTATACAATTCCACCATGTGCCATCATTTTTTATCGTGTCCGTTTATCAGGCCAACCAGTTAAAATTGAACCGAAAATGAACTGCAAGTTAACTCCCCCTAACCTGGTGGAAAATGTTCATTGGTATTGGCAATTGTTAACATACCCTATGCCATCAAAAGTTATCGGTTCATTTCCGAGTAATTGGCCATTATTTGGACCAAAAACGTTTCTTTTTTTCATTTTGTGGATAAAACTTGCGGGTTACAAGGTAACATGATGGCACCATGTTAAATAACTTTATTGGATGTCAAATAAAGATTTAAAATTATTGCCATCACTCCTTGCCTATTTCAACTTCCCAAAACCCTCTAACCCCCCCCCCCCCAAATATGAATCATATGATAATATGACCAATTTTATGATAAATTAGTCAATTATTGAGACTCTGGCTGAATTTAAAATCGAAAAGGGCTCTTTTTTATTCATTTTTTTCATTCTGCCGGATGATTTTGGAGTTTTGAGGGGTTGAAATAGGTGAGGAGCGATCGCAATAATTTTAAATCTTTATTTGACCTCCAATAAAGTTATTTAACATGGTGCCATCATGTTACCTTGTAACCCGCAAGTTTTATCCACAAAATGAAAAAAAATTTTTAGTCCAAATATTGGCCAATTACTCGGAAATGGATCGATAACTTTTGATGGCATAGGGTATGTCAACGATTGCCAATACCAATGAACATTTTCCACCAGGTTTGGGGGGGTTAACTTGCAGTCCATTTTTGGTTCAATTTTAACTGGTTGGCCTGATAAACGGACACGATAAAAAATGATGGCACATGGTGGAAGTGTATAAGAATGGCATGCTTCTCAAGTAACCGCAACTTGGAAAGGGTTAACCTTCAGTCAAAAAAAAAGAAAAATGCGGATGCTGTATCTCGAGATCTACCAGCCGGGATAAATTCGGTCTGTGAGATGAATTGAACCATTGAACCATCCTCTAACGATAAACCATAGTGCCATCGGGTTAATGTTCAGACCATCAATATCGCTCTGGCTCCTAGACTATTATGGGGACTCACAAGTAGTTTACTGATTTTCGTTGTGGTATTGTGACCACAAGGGACCCCGAACGTTCCAATTGAGGTTACAATGCCAGAAATCGTCGATAAAAACCATGGTATGATATTGGGCCATCGGCAAGTAGAAGTGTACGAGATTGCTGAAGCTATGGGTACCTCAACCGAACGGGTACGGATCGTTTCAAATAAATTTATGAATATGTGAAGGCTATCTGCCAGATGGGTGCTGCATACGCTCTCTGTTGGTAACAAGCGCAACCATGTAACAAAAGTGTTTGGCGATGTTCAAGCTCGATAAAAAAGACTTTTCGCGCCGTCGTTTCGTAACGGTGGACCAAACATGGATCCATCACAACACCCCAGAGACCAAACAGTCGAAACAATGAATTTGTCTTGGCGAATCGAAGCCGAAAAAGGCCAAAGTGGTTTTATCGGCCAATAAAGTCATGGCGACAGTTTTTTTGTCGATGCATGGTTTAGTTCATATCGATTACCTTGAAAAGAGCAGAACGATCACCGGCGTATATCATGCAGAGCTATTGCATCAATTCGATGAGTATTTGAAGCGAAAGCGGCCGCATTTGGCAAAGAAAAGTGCTCTTTCATCAGGACAACGCACCGGCGTACAGGTTCGCAGACGTAATGGCAAAATTGAATGAATGGCGCTACGAATTGGTTCGTCATCCACCATATTCACCAGATTTGGCCCCCTGATATTTTTATCTATTTCCAAACTTGAAGAAATGGCTCGGCAGAGAGAGAGATAGAGATTTGGCTATGAGGTCATCACTGAAACAAACGCCTATTTTGAAGGATTTACTGAATCGTATTATTTGGAAGGGATCGAAAAATTGGAAAATCATTGGACGAAGTGTATTTATAGATCTACAAGGGAATAAAATAAGTTTTGACCAAATAAATCATTTCTTGTTTAACTTTTCACCTTGCCCTCTTAGAAGAACGCATATAACGACTTGTTTTATTTGTAATATTATAGGGAGTATTCTATGTGTTGTTGAGTTAGGTACCCCAAACGGTTTAGAAAATAAAAAACTGTTCTTCTTTATGTTTGACACCCTGTAGCTCGGGAACGGCTGACGTGAGACTCCAGGAATATAGAGGCTGTGTACACGCCATCTCCGGACACTCTGTATAACAAAAAACCTTGACTTTGGTCATGGAATACTCCTTTAATTTTTCACTCTGACTTAAGAAGCACTCCGTATATATGTTTGCTGTTAGTAGAAGTTCGTTGAAACGTTCAATGTAAATCTTCATTGAGAGAGAAAACTATGACAATACATTTTCATGTTGTATCATGTTAAAATTGCCATTAGATGAACTGTGAACATGATGTGTGAAATAAGCTCGGTATTATTTCATCACCGTGTGTCTAACTAGCTAGATAAAATCTTTTTAATGGTACATACATCTTTTTATGTGTTGAACCGGCTTACCTACACATTCGCTTTTGTTCATTAAATGTTATTAAAACGCCAAACCTTCCTTACTTTTGACTATTTGAGAGCTTTGATGACATTTTAAACAAATTAACCTTTTTACGGCTATAGCTTGAAGTTTGACTAATTGCTCAATTCACTTTTTCCACAAATGACCTCGGTTTGAAAGAGAAAGTTACTAATATTCAACGATTGGAACGAATCATACAAGCCATAAATAGTTTACAGTGAAAGAATTCCGCTTTCAGGTTGTTGTTATTTTGATGAATTTCAACAGTTCACTGCAGATTGCGTATCAGATTCCCCCAAGATGTGTTTTGACAGAAATATATTTCCATACAGATACATTTTCGTTACGAAAGCTTCTATAATTGAATCCCCCAGGCCTCTGTTTTTGGTTCTCTACCGTTCACCGTGTATATCTCTGATTTGTGGCAACAGATCGAATTGAAAATCTTCTTTACGAAGCTTTATGATATCCAATCACTCAATCAACTTCACCAGGTTATAGCCAGAATTTATTAATGGTTTGAAAATTGGATAGATGATAAAAATTATAAACTTGAGTATATTAAAAGTTTGATTTTCGCTAATTTATTAAATTAAATGTGACTAGTTTCGCTAACACCGTAGACCGTAGCTTCTTCAAACAGATATCACAAAATACTGGGTATAAAGCATTCCGTGTGACTTCTGCCAAAAAGATTATTACTTTCTACCAGAGACTCTCTGCTTTCTTTCTGATACTTATCTGTTGGGTCTGATTTCAACATTTCTAAATTATCGGAATTCGAAAAATCAATAGTTTTATTAATCTAATTATTCAAAAATTCAATTCTGGAAGCCGTTACTTTGTGATAGTTTATCATTTTAACGAAATAATAAATAAAACTACTTTGTTTTACTATCACTGATATTTAATATAGTCATCTTCAGACGAAAAATGAATTTAACAAATATTAAATCTACTATATATAGGTTAAAGAAGGATTTCAAACAAATTTTATGGCTATAGGAAATAGTTCTAGGAAAAACCAGAGAGGGGTAAGGTGATTAGGTAATTCCGTGAGGACATTAGTGGTGCGGGTATATTTACTAACAGACTTTAAATACTAAAATCAGGTTATTAATACATTGAAGAGATTACTGTAGTATAAATCTAGTTGATCGTTTAGGATCTTATTATCATACATCTTCATTCCTTTGAAAATTTCCATTGATTCTAATATATTTAGTTTTGAAGTTTTATCTTGACTATGTAAAATTTGGACATTATTCAAATTAGGAAAGGTATGGCCTGTTTCCTTTAAAAATAATAAAACCGATTCTTCATTTGCAAATCATATTTTAGAAACAGGCCATACCTTTCCTAATTTGAATAATGTCCAAATTTTACATAGTCCAAATAAAACTTCAAAACTAAATATATTAGAGTCAATGGAAATTTTCAAAGGAATGAAGATGTATGATAATGAGATCCTAAACGATCAACTAGATTTATATTACAGTAATCTCTTCAACGTATTAATAACCTGATTTTAGTATTTAAAGTCTGTTAGTAAATATACCCGCACCACTAATGTCCTCACGGAATTACCTAATCACCTTACCCCTCTCTGGTTTTTCCTAGAACTATTTCCTATAGCCATAAAATTTGTTTGAAATCCTTCTTTAACCTATATATAGTAGATTTAATATTTGTTAAATTCATACGTCTGAAGATGACACGTTTAGTGTTGAAACTATAGTAACGACTATATTAAATATCAGTGATAGTAAAACAAAATAGTTTTATTTATTATTTCGTTAAAACGTAATTATTATTTATGTTGATCGGAATAAAATAAATTCCGTTTATCTGTATACGTGTGAAAGATATAACCTTAATACTTGATTTATATTTGATAGACTTTCCTATTGATTGCAATTCCAGAGTTAACATATTAATTGAGTTTTAATAATAGCAGCTGCTATATAACAAAAAGCAGGTCATCCCGTTAACTGCGCATTTTGATGCTAAAATATGACAAGTTAGCCTAACTTACCTCTACTTATACACAAATTCCTCCCTTAAAAGAAATAGAATGTGAAGATGAAATTGTCAAATTATTTTTTCCCAATAACGTTGTTAGTTTTCCACGAATCAGTTCGACATTTGGTAGCCATATCTCAAATTGGAAAGTTCCATAATTTTAGCAAGTTTTCGTAGTTCGAGGTTGGTGAGAGGCTCTTCGGGTAGGTTTACTGGTAGTTTTTTCATGCTTTTGAGGTATTTTCTCGAATATTGACCCGATACTAGCTATAGCTTACACTTTCATTATGTATTTCCATTTTCTCCAGGGTTTTTCGAGCTGCTTTGCGTTGCTCCATGAGCTGATAAGCCGGCAAACAAGTATAAAAAATAGTAGCAATCCTCAGGTCTTAGGTGTCGGAATTACTCTTGGTAATCGAACATTTTTCCAAAAACCTGTTGTTTTAAGTATTTTTCATGCAACTTTCACGGCTGTTTGAGACTTATTTTTAAATTTGATGCATCGATTTTATTTAACTGTTTGTTCCAAACCAAACACATAGTCCTTTGAAAGATCCATATAACTTAATTCTAAATATTCATGTATTATATTGTATATCGTGATTATTTAAGTGGACACCAAAATATGCTATTAGTGTGAAGTTACCCACACTTTTCCATCCACACTTTATGACGTGTGTACTGTCGAAGATGGGATAGAGGAGAATTTGCAAGCTATGTTGCCAGATTTATCAGACAATCTGCTACCAAGTCCGTTTTCAGAAATTATTTGTTCTACCTGATTGATGTAACTTATTATGATAACAAATTATTTATATTGATTATTAAGAACAAATAAAATAATATCCTTTAAATACTCCACATGGGCTGCACCTACAGGGTGCCAATATTTCATTTCTTTACAAACGGTATGAATAAAGAAATTAATATCATTACTTTTTGTAAACTACGGCAAGCTTTTTGATAAAATTTGGATTGATGCATCTCCTTAGGCTGATCTTTCGTCACAATACCATTACAATCCTTGACAAGCCGTATGAAAGGAGAAAACAGTTTTTTAACAGAATTTTTGAAAAGTCGATATCTCCGACACTACGGTCAGCTTGTTCGTGAAATTTTGGAGCATAAATCTCCTCATGTTACTTTTACAACACAACTGTATTACATCTCTCGACAAACCGTACAAAATAAGGGAATACTTTTTTTGTAGAATTTCTGAAAAATCGATATCTCCGTAAGTACGATGAGCTTGTTCATGGAATTTTGGCTGATAAATCTAATCAATCTACTCTTACATGATATTATCATTACAACCTGTGACAAACCGTACGAAATGGAGAAATAATTTTTTTTATAGAGTTTTTGAAAAATCGATATCTCCGTAAGTACGATGAGCTTGTTCATGAAATTTTGGCTGATAAATCTAATCAATCTAGTCTTACATGATATCATCATTACAACCTGTGACAAACCGTACGAAAGGGAGAAATAATTTTTTTTTAGAATTTTTGAAAAATTGATATCTCTGTAAGTACGATGAGCTTGTTCATGAAATTTTGGCTGATAAATCTAATCAATCTACTCTTACATGATATTATCATTACAACCTGTGACAAACCGTACGAAAGGGAGAAATAATTTTTTTTTAGAATTTTTGAAAAATCGATATCTCTGTAAGTACGATGAGCTTGTTCATGAAATTTTGGCTGATAAATCTAATCAATTTACTCTTACATGATATTATCATAACAACCTGTGACAAACCGTACGAAAGGGAGAAATATTTTTTTTTTAGAATTTTTGAAAAATCGATATCTCTGTAAGTACGATGAGCTTGTTCATGAAATTTTGGCTGATAAATCTAATCAATCTACTCTTACATGATATCATCATTACAACCTGTGACAAACCGTACGAAAGGGAGAAATAATTTTTTTTTTGAATTTTTGAAAAATCGATATCTCTGTAAGTACGATGAGCTTGTTCATGAAATTTTGGCTGATAAATCCAATCAATCTAGTCTTACATGACATCATCATTACAACCTGTGACAAACCGTACGAAAGGGAGAAATAATTTTTTTTTAGAATTTTTGAAAAATTGATATCTCTGTAAGTACGATGAGCTTGTTCATGAAATTTTGGCTGATAAATCTAATCAATCTACTCTTACATGATATTATCATTACAACCTGTGACAAACCGTACGAAATGGAGAAATAATTTTTTTTATAGAGTTTTTGAAAAATCGATATCTCCGTAAGTACGATGAGCTTGTTCATGAAATTTTGGCTGATAAATCTAATCAATCTAGTCTTACATGATATCATCATTACAACCTGTGACAAACCGTACGAAAGGGAGAAATAATTTTTTTTTAGAATTTTTGAAAAATTGATATCTCTGTAAGTACGATGAGCTTGTTCATGAAATTTTGGCTGATAAATCTAATCAATCTACTCTTACATGATATTATCATTACAACCTGTGACAAACCGTACGAAAGGGAGAAATAATTTTTTTTTAGAATTTTTGAAAAATCGATATCTCTGTAAGTACGATGAGCTTGTTCATGAAATTTTGGCTGATAAATCTAATCAATCTACTCTTACATGATATTATCATAACAACCTGTGACAAACCGTACGAAAGGGAGAAATATTTTTTTTTTAGAATTTTTGAAAAATCGATATCTCTGTAAGTACGATGAGCTTGTTCATGAAATTTTGGCTGATAAATCTAATCAATCTACTCTTACATGATATTATCATTACAACCTGTGACAAACCGTACGAAATGGAGAAATAATTTTTTTTATAGAGTTTTTGAAAAATCGATATCTCCGTAAGTACGATGAGCTTGTTCATGAAATTTTGGCTGATAAATCTAATCAATCTAGTCTTACATGATATCATCATTACAACCTGTGACAAACCGTACGAAAGGGAGAAATAATTTTTTTTTAGAATTTTTGAAAAATTGATATCTCTGTAAGTACGATGAGCTTGTTCATGAAATTTTGGCTGATAAATCTAATCAATCTACTCTTACATGATATTATCATTACAACCTGTGACAAACCGTACGAAAGGGAGAAATAATTTTTTTTTAGAATTTTTGAAAAATCGATATCTCTGTAAGTACGATGAGCTTGTTCATGAAATTTTGGCTGATAAATCTAATCAATCTACTCTTACATGATATTATCATAACAACCTGTGACAAACCGTACGAAAGGGAGAAATATTTTTTTTTTAGAATTTTTGAAAAATCGATATCTCTGTAAGTACGATGAGCTTGTTCATGAAATTTTGGCTGATAAATCTAATCAATCTACTCTTACATGATATTATCATTACAACCTGTGACAAACCGTACGAAATGGAGAAATAATTTTTTTTATAGAGTTTTTGAAAAATCGATATCTCCGTAAGTACGATGAGCTTGTTCATGAAATTTTGGCTGATAAATCTAATCAATCTAGTCTTACATGATATCATCATTACAACCTGTGACAAACCGTACGAAAGGGAGAAATAATTTTTTTTTAGAATTTTTGAAAAATTGATATCTCTGTAAGTACGATGAGCTTGTTCATGAAATTTTGGCTGATAAATCTAATCAATCTACTCTTACATGATATTATCATTACAACCTGTGACAAACCGTACGAAAGGGAGAAATAATTTTTTTTTAGAATTTTTGAAAAATCGATATCTCTGTAAGTACGATGAGCTTGTTCATGAAATTTTGGCTGATAAATCTAATCAATCTACTCTTACATGATATTATCATAACAACCTGTGACAAACCGTACGAAAGGGAGAAATATTTTTTTTTTAGAATTTTTGAAAAATCGATATCTCTGTAAGTACGATGAGCTTGTTCATGAAATTTTGGCTGATAAATCTAATCAATCTACTCTTACATGATATCATCATTACAACCTGTGACAAACCGTACGAAAGGGAGAAATAATTTTTTTTTTGAATTTTTGAAAAATCGATATCTCTGTAAGTACGATGAGCTTGTTCATGAAATTTTGGCTGATAAATCTAATCAATCTAGTCTTACATGACATCATCATTACAACCTGTGACAAACCGTACGAAAGGGAGAAATAATTTTTTTTTAGAATTTTTGAAAAATTGATATCTCTGTAAGTACGATGAGCTTGTTCATGAAATTTTGGCTGATAAATCTAATCAATCTACTCTTACATGATACTATCATTACAACCTGTGACAAACCGTACGAAATGGAGAAATAATTTTTTTTATAGAGTTTTTGAAAAATCGATATCTCCGTAAGTACGATGAGCTTGTTCATGAAATTTTGGCTGATAAATCTAATCAATCTAGTCTTACATGATATCATCATTACAACCTGTGACAAACCGTACGAAAGGGAGAAATAATTTTTTTTTAGAATTTTTGAAAAATTGATATCTCTGTAAGTACGATGAGCTTGTTCATGAAATTTTGGCTGATAAATCTAATCAATCTACTCTTACATGATATTATCATTACAACCTGTGACAAACCGTACGAAAGGGAGAAATAATTTTTTTTTAGAATTTTTGAAAAATCGATATCTCTGTAAGTACGATGAGCTTGTTCATGAAATTTTGGCTGATAAATCTAATCAATCTACTCTTACATGATATTATCATAACAACCTGTGACAAACCGTACGAAAGGGAGAAATATTTTTTTTTTAGAATTTTTGAAAAATCGATATCTCTGTAAGTACGATGAGCTTGTTCATGAAATTTTGGCTGATAAATCTAATCAATCTACTCTTACATGATATTATCATTACAACCTGTGACAAACCGTACGAAATGGAGAAATAATTTTTTTTATAGAGTTTTTGAAAAATCGATATCTCCGTAAGTACGATGAGCTTGTTCATGAAATTTTGGCTGATAAATCTAATCAATCTAGTCTTACATGATATCATCATTACAACCTGTGACAAACCGTACGAAAGGGAGAAATAATTTTTTTTTAGAATTTTTGAAAAATTGATATCTCTGTAAGTACGATGAGCTTGTTCATGAAATTTTGGCTGATAAATCTAATCAATCTACTCTTACATGATATTATCATTACAACCTGTGACAAACCGTACGAAAGTGAGAAATAATTTTTTTTTAGAATTTTTGAAAAATCGATATCTCTGTAAGTACGATGAGCTTGTTCATGAAATTTTGGCTGATAAATCTAATCAATCTACTCTTACATGATATTATCATAACAACCTGTGACAAACCGTACGAAAGGGAGAAATATTTTTTTTTTAGAATTTTTGAAAAATCGATATCTCTGTAAGTACGATGAGCTTGTTCATGAAATTTTGGCTGATAAATCTAATCAATCTACTCTTACATGATATTATCATTACAACCTGTGACAAACCGTACGAAATGGAGAAATAATTTTTTTTATAGAGTTTTTGAAAAATCGATATCTCCGTAAGTACGATGAGCTTGTTCATGAAATTTTGGCTGATAAATCTAATCAATCTAGTCTTACATGATATCATCATTACAACCTGTGACAAACCGTACGAAAGGGAGAAATAATTTTTTTTTAGAATTTTTGAAAAATCGATATCTCTGTAAGTACGATGAGCTTGTTCATGAAATTTTGGCTGATAAATCTAATCAATCTACTCTTACATGATATTATCATTACAACCTAGGACAAACCGTACGAAAGGAAGAAATATTTTTTTTTTAGAATTTTTGAAAAATCGATATCTCTGTAAGTACGATGAGCTTGTTTATGAAATTTTGGCTGATAAATCTAATCAATCTACTCTTACATGATATTATCATTACAACCTGTGACATACCGTACGAAAGGGAGAAATAATTTTTTTTTAGAATTTTTGAAAAATCGATATCTCTGTAAGTACGATGAGCTTGTTCATGAAATTTTGGCTGATAAATCTAATCAATCTACTCTTACATGATATTATCATTACAACCTGTGACAAACCGTACGAAAGGGAGAAATAATTTTTTTTTAGAATTTTTGAAAAATCGATATCTCTGTAAGTACGATGAGCTTGTTCATGAAATTTTGGCTGATAAATCTAATCAATCTACTCTTACATGATATTATCATTACAACCTAGGACAAACCGTACGAAAGGGAGAAATATTTTTTTTTTAGAATTTTTGAAAAATCGATATCTCTGTAAGTACGATGAGCTTGTTCATGAAATTTTGGCTGATAAATCTAATCAATCTACTCTTACATGATATTATCATTACAACCTGTGACAAACCGTACGAAAGGGAGAAATAATTTTTTTTTAGAATTTATGAAAAATCGATATCTCTGTAAGTACGATGAGCTTGTTCATGAAATTTTGGCTGATAAATCTAATCAATCTAGTCTTACATGACATCATCATTACAACCTGTGACAAACCGTACGAAAGGGAGAAATAATTTTTTTTTAGAATTTTTGAAAAATCGATATCTCTGTAAGTACGATGAGCTTGTTTATGAAATTTTGGCTGATAAATCTAATCAATCTACTCTTACATGATATTATCATTACAACCTGTGACAAACCGTACGAAAGGGAGAAATAATTTTTTTTTAGAATTTTTGAAAAATCGATATCTCTGTAAGTACGATGAGCTTGTTCATGAAATTTTGGCTAATAAATCTAATCAATCTACTCTTACATGATATTATCATTACAACCTGTGACAAACCGTACGAAAGGGAGAAATAATTTTTTTTTAGAATTTTTGAAAAATCGATATCTCTGTAAGTACGATGAGCTTGTTCATGAAATTTTGGCTGATAAATCTAATCAATCTACTCTTACATGATATTATCATTACAACCTAGGACAAACCGTACGAAAGGGAGAAATATTTTTTTTTTAGAATTTTTGAAAAATCGATATCTCTGTAAGTACGATGAGCTTGTTCATGAAATTTTGGCTGATAAATCTAATCAATCTACTCTTACATGATATTATCATTACAACCTGTGACAAACCGTACGAAAGGGAGAAATAATTTTTTTTTAGAATTTTTGAAAAATCGATATCTCTGTAAGTACGATGAGCTTGTTCATGAAATTTTGGCTGATAAATCTAATCAATCTACTCTTACATGATATTATCATTACAACCTGTGACAAACGGTACGAAAGGAAGAAATATTTTTTTTTTTTGAATTTTTGAAAAATCGATATCTCTGTAAGTACGATGAGCTTGTTCATGAAATTTTGGCTGATAAATCTTATCAATCTACTCTTACATGATATTATCATTACAACCTGTGACAAACCGTACGAAAGGGAGAAATAATTTTTTTTTTGAATTTTTGAAAAATCGATATCTCTGTAAGTACGATGAGCTTGTTCATGAAATTTTGGCTGATAAATCTAATCAATCTACTCTTACATGATATTATCATTACAACCTGTGACAAACCGTACGAAAGGGAGAAATAATTTTTTTTTAGAATTTTTGAAAAATCGATATCTCTGTAAGTACGATGAGCTTGTTCATGAAATTTTGGGTGATAAATCTAATCAATCTACTCTTACATGATATTATCATTACAACCTGTGACAAACCGTAAGAAAGGGAGAAATAATTTTTTTAGAATTTTTGAAAAATCGATATCTCTGTAAGTACGATGAGCTTGTTCATGAAATTTTGGCTGATAAATCTTATCAATCTACTCTTACATGACATCATCATTACAACCTGTGACAAACCGTACGAAAGGGGTAAATAATTTTTTTTTAGAATTTTTGAAAAATCGATATCTCTGTAAGTACGATGAGCTTGTTCATGAAATTTTGGCTGATAAAACTAATCAATTTACTCTTACATGATATTATCATTACAACCTGTGACAAACCGTACGAAAGGGAGAAATAATTTTTTTTTAGAGTTTTTGAAAAATCGATATCTCTGTAAGTACGATGAGCTTGTTCATGAAATTTTGGCTGATAAATCTAATCAATCTGCTCTTAAATGATATTATCATTACAACCTGTGACAAACCGTACGAAAGGAAGAAATATTTTTTTTATAGAGTTTTTGAAAAATCGATATCTCCGTAAGTACGATGAGCTTGTTCATGAAATTTTGGCTGATAAATCTAATCAATCTACTCTTACATGATATTATCATTACAACCTGTGACAAACCGTACGAAAGGGAGAAATATTTTTTTTTTTTAATTTTTGAAAAATCGATATCTCTGTAAGTACGATGAGCTTGTTCATGAAATTTTGGCTGATAAATCTAATCAATCTACTCTTACATGATATTATCATTACGACCTGTGACAAACCGTACGAAAGGGAGAAATAATTTTTTTTTAGAATTTTTGAAAAATCGATATCTCTGTAAGTACGATGAGCTTGTTCATGACATTTTTGCTGATAAATCTAATCAATCTACTCTTACATGATATCATCATCATTTATCATATACAGTACTACTACTACTCATCGTACTTACAGAGATATCGATTTTTCGAAAATTCAAAAAAAAAAATATTTCTCCCTTTCGTACGGTTTGTCACAGGTTGTAATGATAATATCATGTAAGAGTAGATTGATAAGATTTATCAGCCAAAATTTCATGAACAAGATCATCGTACTTACAGAGATAAAAAAAAATTATTTCTCCCTTTCGTACGGTTTGTCACAGGTCGTAATGATAATATCATGTAAGAGTAGATTGATTAGATTTATCAGCCAAAATTTCATGAACAAGCTCATCGTACTTACAGAGATATCGATTTTTCAAAAATTCTAAAAAAAAACTATTTCTCCCTTTCGTACGGTTTGTCACAGGTTGTGATGATGATATCATGTAAGACTAGATTGATTAGATTTATCAGCCAAAATTTCATGAACAAGCTCATCGTACTTACAGAGATATCGATTTTCCAAAAATTCTAAAAAAAAATTATTTCTCCCTTTCGTACGGTTTGTCACAGGTTGTAATGATAATATCATGTAAGAGTAGATTGATTAGATTTATCAGCCAAAATTTCATGAACAAGCTCATCGTACTTACAGAGATATCGATTTTTCAAAAATTCTAAAAAAAACTATTTCTCCCTTTCGTACGGTTTGTCACAGGTTGTAATGATAATATCATGTAAGAGTAGATTGATAAGATTTATCAGCCAAAATTTCATGAACAAGATCATCGTACTTACAGAGATAAAAAAAAATTATTTCTCCCTTTCGTACGGTTTGTCACAGGTCGTAATGATAATATCATGTAAGAGTAGATTGATTAGATTTATCAGCCAAAATTTCATGAACAAGCTCATCGTACTTACAGAGATATCGATTTTTCAAAAACTCTATAAAAAAATTATTTCTCCCTTTCGTACGGTTTGTCACAGGTTGTAATGATAATATCATGTAAGAGTAGATTGATTAGATTTATCAGCCAAAATTTCATGAACAAGCTCATCGTACTTACAGAGATACCGATTTTTCAAAAATTCTAAAAAAAAATTATTTCTCCCTTTCGTACGGTTTGTCACAGGTTGTAATGATAATATCATGTAAGAGTAGATTGATAAGATTTATCAGCCAAAATTTCATGAACAAGCTCATCGTACTTACAGAGATATCGATTTTTCAAAAATTAAAAAAAAAAAAATATTTCTACCTTTCGTACGGTTCGTCACAGGTTGTAATGATAATATCATGTAAGAGTAGATTGATAAGATTTATCAGCCAAAATTTCATGAACAAGCTCATCGTACTTACAGAGATATCGATTTTTCAAAAATTCTAAAAAAATTATTTCTCCCTTTCTTACGGTTTGTCACAGGTCGTAATGATAATATCATGTAAGAGTAGATTGATTAGATTTATCAGCCAAAATTTCATGAACAAGCTCATCGTACTTACAGAGATATCGATTTTTCAAAAATTCTAAAAAAAAATTATTTCTCCCTTTCGTACGGTTTGTCACAGGTTGTAATGATAATATCATGTAAGAGTAGATTGATTAGATTTATCAGCCAAAATTTCATGAACAAGCTCATCGTACTTACAGAGATATCGATTTTTCAAAAATTCTAAAAAAATTATTTCTCCCTTTCTTACGGTTTGTCACAGGTCGTAATGATAATATCATGTAAGAGTAGATTGATTAGATTTATCAGCCAAAATTTCATGAACAAGCTCATCGTACTTACAGAGATATCGATTTTTCAAAAATTCTAAAAAAAAATTATTTCTCCCTTTCGTACGGTTTGTCACAGGTTGTAATGATAATATCATGTAAGAGTAGATTGATTAGATTTATCAGCCAAAATTTCATGAACAAGCTCATCGTACTTACAGAGATATCGATTTTTCAAAAATTCAAAAAAAAAAATATTTCTCCCTGTCGTACGGTTTGTCACAGGTTGTAATGATAATATCATGTAAGAGTAGATTAATAAGATTTATCAGCCAAAATTTCATGAACAAGCTCATCGTACTTACAGAGATATCGACTTTTCAAAAATTCTAAAAAAAATTATTTCTCCCTTTCTTACGGTTTGTCACAGGTTGTAATGATAATATCATGTAAGAGTAGATTGAATAGATTTATCAGCCAAAATTTCATGAACAAGCTCATCGTACTTACAGAGATATCGATTTTTCAAAAATTCTAAAAAAAAAATATTTCTCCCTTTCGTACGGTTTGTCACAGGTTGTAATGATAATATCATGTAAGAGTAGATTGATTAGATTTATCAGCCAGAATTTCATGAACAAGCTCATCGTACTTACAGAGATATCGATTTTTCAAAAATTCTAAAAAAAAAATATTTCTCCCTTTCGTACGGTTTGTCACAGGTTGTAATGATAATATCATGTAAGAGTAGATTGATTAGATTTATCAGCCAAAATTTCATGAACAAGCTCATCGTACTTACAGAGATATCGATTTTTCAAAAATTCTAAAAAAAAATTATTTCTCCCTTTCGTACGGTTTGTCACGGGTTGTAATGATAATATCATATAAGAGTAGATTGATTAGATTTATCAGCCAAAATTTCATGAACAAGCTCATCGTACTTACAGAGATATCGATTTTTCGAAAATTCTAAAAAAAAATTATTTCTCCCTTTCGTACGGTTTGTCACAGGTTGTAATGATAATATCATGTAAGAGTAGATTGATTAGATTTATCAGCCAAAATTTCATGAACAAGCTCATCGTACTTACAGAGATATCGAGTTTTCAAAAATTCTAAAAAAAAATTATTTCTCCCTTTCGTACGGTTTGTCACAGGTTGTAATGATAATATCATGTAAGAGTAGATTGATCAGATTTATCAGCCAAAATTTCATGAACAAGCTCATCGTACTTACAGAGATATCGATTTTTCAAAAATTCTAAAAAAAAATTATTTCTCCCTTTCGTACGGTTTGTCACAGGTTGTAATGATAATATCATGTAAGAGTAGATTGATTAGATTTATCAGCCAAACTTTCATGAACAAGCTCATCGTACTTACAGAGATATCGATTTTTCAAAAATTCTAAAAAAAAATTATTTCTCCCTTTCGTACGGTTTGTCACAGGTTGTAATGATAATATCATGTAAGAGTAGATTGATTAGATTTATAAGCCAAAATTTCATAAACAAGCTCATCGTACTTACAGAGATATCGATTTTTCAAAAATTCTAAAAAAAAATTATTTCTCCCTTTCGTACGGTTTGTCACAGGTTGTAATGATGATATCATGTAAGACTAGATTGATTAGATTGATCAGCCAAAATTTCATGAACAAGCTCATCGTACTTACAGAGATATCGATTTTTCAAAAATTCTAAAAAAAAATTATTTCTCCCTTTCGTACGGTTTGTCACAGGTTGTAATGATAATATCATGTAAGAGTAGATTGATTAGATTTATCAGCCAAAATTTCATGAACAAGCTCATCGTACTTACGGAGATATCGATTTTTCAAAAACTCTATAAAAAAAAATATTTCTTCCTTTCGTACGGTTTGTCACAGGTTGTAATGATAATATCATTCAAGAGCAGATCAATCAGGTAGAACAAATAATTTCTGAAAACGGACTTGGTAGCAGATTGTCTGATAAATCTGGCAACATAGCTTGCAAATTCTCCTCTATCCCATCTTCGACAGTACACACGTCATAAAGTGTGGATGGAAAACTGTGGGTAACTTCACACTAATAAATATGCTTAATCCGTTTATAATAGGTTTAAGAGTAGGTATTTTGAAACACAATGACACTGGACTTTCCAGTCACCACCTGTGAATCGTTCCAATCGATGGTAAAGAGTCCACATAATGCTTAACAAGCGATGCTTTGGTTTGCGTAATGTTTTTTCCACGAAAGAAATAACGTTTAATCAAGATGCGGAATCGTTTTTTTTTCCTTGTTTACAAACATCTTCAAGGTTGCTTGCTTGCGATGGATGTCAATACAGAACTGAATGACATATCAGTCTGAAAATTTGAATGCCTTCTATTTAAAGATGGTACATCACAAATGTCACATGGGATTTTCGCTTGTGGCGCCATCTGTTTTATTTTTCAGGGATTTATCACCTTGTCTGTACATTATTTGGTATTGAAAATAGATTACTCATCACATTACATACTTAAAATAATAAATTTTAATGAAATTATGCAACTATGGTTTATTATAACAACTGTTCAAAATTTCCACCATGCTACGTGCAAAAATGCTGGGAGTAGTTCTAATTTCATCACATTTACTTATAATTATTTGACGTAAGTTCTCCTCGGATCCGATGGAAACCTTGGAAGCAAATGTTTTGAAATGTTATGAAACAAAATACCCTCTACTTAAGAAACATCCTGTATAATAGAAATCATTGATTCGCTGGTTAATTACCTACCAAGAAGAAAATTGTTTAAAAGTAAGACACAGTAGATAGTACTAATTAGAACATGTGGATTGTGGAGAAATCACCCGGCATGATCTAAACACGGATCTACGTAATAGCCGCTCACTAACAGCACTTCTAGAAGTAGGAAACATGCTTGCATACTCCTTGGACCGTGCGACATGACATTCCAATCTACCACTACTAGACTACTACACATATTACCTACACTACTTAGGTACTTTCGAACTTAAAGGGATGTTTGAAACTGTTTGGTCTAGTTTTCCCATTTCGGTTTAAACTCGTGTTCAACTGAACTTCGAGAGCACATGCGTTTTTCAAATGCCTATTTAGGTGAACTCAGATACATTAATAGGAGGGCGCCAAATTCCGAAGTTCTGTGAAATCTTTTACGTTTTAAATTTTTCAGGAATTCGACCCCTTCAAATTTGTAACTTTGCGGAAATCTTATCCGTTTTAAAGTGTTATTTGTATAGTTGATGTACGAAAATTTGTTTGTCCTCAATTATTTACTGGAACGAGGGGGCGTAAATTAATAATCTGCCCTCGAGTGCGTATTAAAATTAACAGTAGCGTCCAGTACAGCCAATCGCAAAATGAGAAAGAGCCCAGGTCAAATACGGAGAAAGAGGAACTTTTAAGGTTATCTGTGCTTCAAAGGAGAAGTTATCTGTGATTTTATGATTAAGTGTACTAGTTTTTAGCGTTTTCCGTTTTGTAGTTTCATTTTGTTGTTAGTTTGAAGTTTGCCTTTGGAATAAAAATGCTTAAAATAGCACTTTGAAGAATGAGAGAATGGTCACATTTATAGACATTAAACATAATTAGATATTCGTGAAATGATCATGAATTAAATCATACTTGGTTCTATTATTCAGGCAAAGGTTTTGAAAATTCGATTCTGCAGCTGCAACGTTATTTATGAAGTTAAAGGTATTTTATCGTTTTCCATTCATGGATGCACACCCTAGTTCATATAAATTGCAATATTATGTAAAACTTTAGTTGCAACAACAATAGCTTTACAATTTTTCAATGTTCACGTTTGTACAATATGATCTTTAAATAGGATTTTTTGTTCTCATTTGATAGTCATTGAATAATTTTCTGCCCTCTTAATTGAATAAGTGAGAGGTGTTGTAAGTTATAAGGTCTTATCGGGTAGCCACTTTCACCTACTCCTGCTATTAAATGCTGCCTAAAAATCGTAATCATCCCAAATATCGAAATGATTTATTCCCGGGCGAACAATCCTGGGTCGCCCTGGTCGTTTTATTCATTTTCGTATTCATTTACACTACTTAGATTAATACAACCGATAATCGATTATGGTCAGTACCATAGATGATAATCCCACCCAATCCGTAAATAGCATGAGCAGCATAAGAAAAGCAAATGATCCGAGTTTAACTCTCATCCTACTGCCACCAGGTGGGCTCTTACCGTTCACAGATGAGTCCAAGGTAGATCAGGCTTCTGGGGCGGGAGTGTACCTAAGAAGGCCAAAGATCATAATCTCAGTGACTCTAGGCGATTACTGCATTACCGCTTCCAGGCGGAGGTTTACGCAATATTGACTTGTGCCTGCGAAGAAACTATGTAAATGGGCGCATACATATTTGCACAGACAGCCAGTTGACTCCCGGAGGACTCAAATCACCCAGGGTCACATCAAGCACTAGCTGAACTAGCCAGGAGAAATAAATTTCAACTCATCTGGGTATCTGGACACAGTTGAGTTGAAGGAAATGAAATGACCGACTCCCTGGCTAGGCGAGGGTCGTCAGGCGCCCCTGTCGGACCGGAGACAATCTTCGCTTAATCAAATTGCTTGAGAGTCTTGCCCTTCTGGGACAACTTAACAAAGAGTGGTCTCACGACGCATGAGGTAAGCCAAGCTTTTCATCAAAGAGCATGTGTCTAGGTCCTCAAAGAAACTCCTTTCTCTGAACAGAAGGGACATCAGCGAGATGACTGGAATCCAAACCGGTCACTGTCGTCTTAAAAACACCTTCATACCACGGGTATCGCAGATGATCCTATATGTAGGTAATGCAGAGAGGCGGAAGAAAGTGCCTCTCACATCCTGTTGGAATGCCCTGCGTTGGCATCCCTCAGGCACCGTTACTTCGGAGAATCAAAACTGCTCCTAGAAGAACTTATAGAAGCCAGCGTTGGTAATATTCTGGGTTTCTGGCGGGCCACAAACCTGCTAGAATAGAATAGTCTTCTGACCACAGTGTGCATAATGGACCCAACAAAGTAGCTTAAGTGCATTTGGGGGCTAAGCCTCCTCCCCTCAAATGATGATGATTCGAGCTTGAACTACCACCTCCTTTTGATCGCAGTTCAAAATTTAACGAATATTGGAGAACTGACATTTTACTCTGAACGTAGTTTAAACCATGAAGCTAGTCTAAAATTCAGTTTGGAAAAACGTAAATTGAGTCGGGCATCTATTAATTGCCTTTCTTTGTAGGTGAATTCAGTTCTGGGTCTTTTTAAGGTCTACGTAACAAGCTGAGTCAAATTTAATGTACCTGGTTGTCAAGTCAGATAATTAACATCTAGTACCTGCACCCTAGGCCAGCCACCCTTTTGTAGGCAATAATGATATTTTATTGCGCCACCTTTGTTTCTGACCTAACCTAACCTAACCTAATATCCTAACTTTGTTGATATAGAATGCAAATAGTGTAATCGCGCTAATATTAACACTCTCATAATAATGACAAATTTTATACCCTGTCCCATCACCATTCTATTGTCTCGAACTAGGTTTCTTTTTTTCATGTGATGGTGATATCTCTAATACCATATATAATTTTCTGGCTAAATGTCCAATGACAAAGCCAAAAAAAATGCAAATATTGTAATCGCGCTAATCTTAACACTCTCATAATAGCCAATAATGATTGTTTATTGTACTCCCTTTGTTTGTAACCTAACTTAACCTAACCTATTTTTGTTGATATAGAATGCAAATATTGTAATCACGCTAATCTTAACATTCATAATAGCCAATAATGATTGTCCGTAACATAACCTCGGAACTCAATTGACGTGGTATGATTATATCAGTGGGACAGAATTCACATAGGAATATAGAAATGAGACTCAATTTACGTTTTCCTGGAAAAATTCGGTCTAAGATCTTGAGTTTCTGTTGATAAGATATCATTATTCTATTTATTTAAAAAAGTAATGTAATGACAACATGTTCATCATCCCTGTTAATTAAAATAAGCTTCCATAGAATTTTAATTGTGTATATATTTAGTTTTCCGCATACGGTGGGTTAAGGTTAGGTGCCTACGGAATACAGCTAGAGAAAAGGTGCATTATGATGTCCTATGATGTTTTTGACATATGTTGTGAATTCAGTACAGTTCATTTTGAAGTTAAGTCTCGTTTTTAGTGATGGCATGGTATGATATCTTCATGGTTGAAATATTGTCTAATGACAATAATAAAAATAATGTAATCATTAATCATAATCACCATCTGATCAAGAAATCAACACGACCAACTGAAACCAGCCTTGATTTTAATTTGAAAACGAGAAGCGCCGAATCAAGTTTATTACCTGGTTGACGTCGAAATGCGAACTTTTTGAGGGAGTCGATTTTGTTTAAACTGTGGGAATATGCGAAATGTCTGAACTGAACAAACAACACTTTCAATTTATTGAAAAATGTTGTTTTCTATAATGAAACCGATCGAGATCTTGATTAAAGCGAATATTCATGGATATTTTATTACAGGATACGATAAATATGTAAAACGCTTGACTTTTGCATTTGAATTAATAGAGAACATTTTTTTATATCATTGAAGACGATTAAAATGTTTCTTATAGATATATTTATGAGGTATTCGATTCCTATTTGTTTTATTCAATCTTATTCTGAAATAGGAATTTAATATAAACTTAAATAAAATACCTAACTACTAAAATGTTGATTTTCACTTGTTAAATTAATAAATATAACTAGTTTAGCTTACACCGTAACTTCAAACAGCAATTAGAAAGTACTGTAATATCGTGTTAAACTTTATAAATAAATTTTACAGTGAAAAAGTGTGAATTGTGTATTTATAAGTTATTGAATATTATTCCTAATCGCTAATGTATCAAAATTAAGAATATTTATTTATTTCCATTCCGCCACAATTCATCAATTAATTCTGTTCAATTCAAAACAATTTTAATTGTTCCGTCCGAAGTATATTCACAAACGTCCGCCTTTCAAGGTTTGCCAAAGACACGTTTTTTTATCAAACCGTGACCGTGAAAGTTGTTGACATTTGCGTAATGTCAAGTTGATGAAATTGTCAGCATTTATTATCGTTATATTTAATTAACACGCCAACGTTAATGTGTGAAATTTCATGTATTAAAGTAGCGTTCATATTTCCTAACCGGACCTTTTCTGCACACTTATAATACAAAACAGACCGTGGAAAGTAACAAAAAAATAGAGAAACGTAGAGAAACCGGACACTATACTAGCGTTGCCTTTAAATGGAAAAGATCGGCAGCTTTACTTTAGCATTGGAACAGATTGAGTATGTAATCTTTTTATATGCCATGCCTGAAGCGAACTTTGATTCACTTAGAATTTTATGGCTTATTTTCAAAGGAGTATATGTTTCTACTGTAGATTATATCAGTTTCATGAGCAGGTTATATTTGAGTGTTCCCTCTTAGCTAATCCGTACTGTTTATAGAGTACGTCCATTTATTATCTATGTTAAATGTATATCATTACGGTGGACCAGGAGTATGAACTGTTCATCAATTAATTATTAATTTATATAAGATTTTGTGTCTTGACCACATCTACCGCAAATTTAATTCCCTTTGTGTGGTTTACACTGCATCTATTTAATTAATTTACAACCAATAAATGTTTCACGTCACCGCAATTCATGTTCTGATTATAATTATTTTCGTTTCGATGAAACTCGAAGGACAATGGATTTTATAAGCTCTCACATCGGATTTTTGAGAGATAAACATTAATAGTAAAAACGAAACGGTGACCTCCGTGACCGGTTTGAAGGAGGGTGTTGGTTATAAAAATGTTCGATTTGAGGCTCCCATAAAAAGTTATGGCCTTCCAGCGATCACGTAGCCATCATCAGAGTAAACTCAGTTTACTGGTACTGGGTAGGCGAATGTTTTAAATGAGTTCAATTTCTTTATAAATTGCTTCTTGTCCTATAATTTGTTATTTTCACCTTCTACGAATTAAAAAGTCGAAGAGCTTCCATGTCTGTTGAAATGTCGAGTTCTCATTTTAAGTTCACGTCCATGAACCTTCGCTCATACCAAAATGATCACATCGAATAAGGTTGTAATGTTAAATTGAAAACGGCGTTTGAAAGTTTAAGGTTAGAGAAATGAGGTAAGTAAATCTGTACATCATTTTCATTATGCAATATAATAATATAAGTTGAACAATGGCAATAAACAGATGGCTATGAGTCAATAAACTTTTACTTTAAAATTTGTTTTGATGTATTCATTTCATACGTATGTAATGAATGGATGCATGTTCCTGCATTGCAGAATTTTTAGTGGATAAGGGTGATTATTTCTTATATATAGTGTTATAGTGTATCCATAGTTCCAACACTTTTATAGTTTATTAACTATTAAAAAGTTCAACCACTATACTAGAAAAAAACCTTTATGTATATATAGCTTTGTAAGTCTGATTACAATTTTTCACTTGGGGAAGCCACTGTGTGGTTATTCACAATAACAGATCCTTTAGGAATTTTTCTTCAGTGTATTATTTAGTGAATGTTTATTTGTAATATGACCGTCAAACTTTAATTTTGATAAATTTCACCAATCATTAAAAAAATTACCATTAAATCATCTTAAGAAGATAAAACGAACCTACTACTCACTAAATAAAAATTTTAGCTATGAAGATATTTAACTTATTTCTATATTAATGTACTGAACCTATACACATTTTGATCTGTTTACCCGCTGTTATTTTAATCATAATCACAAAATTATTGTAATTTTTAAGTAGTAGTACCGGGATATCAAAAATTTTCTTGGTCAAGGGTGGTTGTGGAATCTAAAACGTGTGTCTTTACTTTACGTAAATTTATACGAATATTGTAACACTCAGAAGTCTTTAGCGCTTTGGACTCCGGGATTTTCACGTGGCCTATCGAAATTAGAAGGTTCGAATTATCTAAAAACATAATTGCATGAACGACAGACGTCATATGTAATTAGCTACGAACGAAATCATTTTGACATATGCCTCGAGGAGCTCGCTGCGCGTAAGTTAGAGTTTATACATTTTACCTCGGTCTTGTTAATTTGGGGCCGTTTCGTGCCCTGTGCGGGCGGCGCCAGTTGTAATAAAGTGTTTTCGGCTATGGGCCGCTAGCTTTTACCCGCTTCGTCTATGTTTTAGTCACGAGAAAATTCCTTTTGGTACGTCGCACGTTAGACGAGCGTAGCTGAGATCTGAGAATAGCTCAAACTGTTTTCATTAAATTTTCCTATTTAATGGACATTTATCGAAAAAAGAAGGGCCGTCGGGCACGGTCCGATACTAAATCCAAGTACATGGAGCAAAACGTCACGCGAAAAGTCGTCGTAAAGCCGTATTAGGTACAACCAGTTTGCACTTTTCTAACTCGCGTGCTACGGGCTTCTCACGTGAACGTCATTCGATTTACGGAAAATTAACTATTTCAAAACAGTTTTTGACCCGGATTGTGTCTATCACGACTTCTGAAAAGGTTCAAAGTTCACATAATTATTTCATAATTTGTAGTTCATTATTGTTTTACAACTGAAATAAATGTGTATGAAATTTGTAGGTTATTGATGATGTCAGTGTGACAGTGACATAATTATTTCAAACGTAAAGTAAAGACACACGTTTTAGATTCCACAACCACCCTTGACCAAGATAAATTTTGATATCCCGGTATAATTATTATATAACATTCTAATAATTATTCTAAGAGTGCTTTGATAGACAAAGGAAAAGATCGCTTTGGATAGGTCTAACTGATCATTCAGAATATTCTTTTGGTAGTATTTGACACCTTTATAATTCTCTATTGATTCTAATGTATTTAATTTGAAACCTTCGGTTGGTGAAATGCGGCTAAGTAAATTAGCAAAGTTGTTTTACAAACAGGTCATACCTTTCATAATTTAGATAGCCTAAGCATTTTACGTAATCAAACCAAAGGTTTCAAATTAAATACATTAGAATCAAAAGAGATTATGAAGGTGTCGAAAACTTCCAAAACAATATCCAAAATGATCACTTAGACTTATAATAAAGTGATTTTTCTTTGTCTTTCAAAGCCCTCTTAAAAAAATGTTTATAATATTAAATAATAATTTTTCTATTGCACAGTTCTCTCTACTTGTAATTCTAATTGAATCCCTATTATCCCTATTGTACTCTAGTTCCTATTTATACTTAAACTGTTTATTGTTTACTTAATTTTGTGTCATTAGATTATTTTAGAAGATTGGCTCAATGAAACTTTATTCTACAATTAAGAAATTGACAAAACTTTTGTTTCCAACAAATATGTCAACATTATTTTCCCTGTTATAATGTATCTTATCAATCATAAATTGATACAACACGTAGACAAAGAAACTGTGTTGCCTATCTTCTTCTACTACATAAACTACATAAACTTCTTAACACTTTCTTCTCAATAAAATTCACTTAGATTTGTGTAGATACGTACCAATTAACACCTATTACGTTAGACATGCTATTAAGTTATAATTTGGATTTCTAAAAACTCTCTGTAAACTTACACTCCAGAAACATTAATAATAAATAATTGGGCTTTCGCTTTGTGAACATCGAGTTTACCTTTGATCCAATGACAATTTCCAGTCGTAAAATGTGTGCAAGCGCGTGAATCATGTTAATTATATAGAGAAATTGAAAAAACTATCACGATTCACCATTATCCGAGGAGAAGATGATTCAATTAGATACGCCCAGCAATAGTAAATAGGCAAAGATGTTACAACATGCAACAGATGAGTTCTTATTGTTCACGATGACTTTGAACTTGAACTTGATTGGTCTGAGAAGCATATCCATACATACACCATTACGTTTCACATTAAACTGTTGAAACGAAAACAAATGCTTTCGATTTGAAAAGGATAGCGAGTTTTGCATAACAAATTAACAAAGTGAGTAATATATATCCAGAAAATGTTTGATCTATCCCTAAAGCAATGTTCAAAAGTGGCTGGATAAACGATTTGATAATAATAAAATTGAAGAGTCTATTCTAGCGATTACGCTCGCAGAAACAGCTCACACCCGTAGGAAAAGGTAATGGCGTCGGATTCACTATTGTAAAGGATTATAAGCAACTAAAGGCGTCCAAATTATATATGTAGGCCTCGGACAACAGCTAGTATTTTATAGTAGATATACTCATTATGTTTTTTAGATGTTGTTCAATTTAAATCATTTTTTTTCGTCAAACATATGATCCTTATTGCCATAAAAAAATATAATCTTTTCAAAACAATTTTATTATTTTAATGACAACTTATTCATACAGATATTTAACGAAAGACTACAAGACATATTCCACAAAACAAATGTGTGTGAAGTGAGCCTGTGTAAAACCCAGCATCACTTCGTCTTGGCAACACTGGCGCGCTTCTAACTTGAAGCTTCTCATACATATTTTACATGAATGCGTTGTAGGACATATCACACTCTAACTTAATGCAATTTGTTTGTACCACATTACATACATTAATTTTTGAGTAGCATCCTGATGAAACCATACATTATAAGGCTTAAACGAAATAACACAATTGGAAAGAATAAGAACTGACAATACTAATAGATTTTTGCTTTATTTTGATTACATCGTTGAGTAAGAAGGATTTAGCCTCTATGTATAATGATGAAACTTCCAGTGTGTATTCCTGAAGATGTGAGCTTTCATTTGATAGAATACACAATAGGCCATCAACGAGATGGCATACTTAGAAAAAATAAAAAGTGAGACTTCTCCTACATTTAAAATTTTTTGTTCAATTTCCTTTTGTTTTGCGTAAGGACCCATTCAGCCTCTCTGTGCAATGATCAAACTATTATTAAGATCTAATTAATAGTATACAATCAGATTTTACCGACAATAATTAAGAAATAAATCAAGTGGTGTTTGAGAACTCCACTTTATAGAAGCCAAATATATTTCGCATTCTAGGTTTTGAATAATTATTAGAACGATTCTAGATCTTGCTTTCACGTACTCAGTCAGATATGACTATCCGATTACTATTTGGTCAAGTCACTGGTTGCCGTAAATATTATATGAGCAAAATGAAGTAAGATAAAGAGTAAAGCAATTTTACTAAAAGAAGACATTAATACTTCAAAGTGGTAATATTACATTCTACTAAGCTTAAATAATCAGAATGTTCTGCTTTCAAATTTATCTTTTGTTATTTCGTTATGTAAGAATTTCAAAGAAATAGGTCATTACTCAAAAATTTTTTAGGTATACCTTTTGTCGTTAAATGTCAATTATCTATCATAAAATTTTGAATGTCTACGTTGGTCCTGTTAGAACTAGGCAACATTACCAGTTGACGAGAATGATAACTAGCATTGTCCATAACAATTACGATATTTTTGGGTATATTTAAAAGAAGACCAATGTTCAAAAAGTTTTTTGACAATGTTTTTGTCAAAATCTAGAGAGGAATATGTTATAATTCCAGCTGAAAGCAACAGACAGTTCGGAACAAATTCATTATCTTAACCTGCATGTATTATTGTTATTATTTTGCCTTTACTCGAAGGAGCTTTGGTTTGGCATTTTTTTCCATTCTTTTTAGCAGTGTCATGTGTATCAAACCGTGTTTCGTCAAGATAGATAATTGAATGATTTTCTCTATATAGTCTAGGAGCCAGAGCGATATTGATGGTCTAAACACTAACCCGATGGCACTATGGTTTATCGTTAGAGGACGGCTCAATGCCCAATTCATCTCACAGACCGAATTTTCGCCGGCTGCTAGATCTCGAGATACAGCCTCCGCAAATCGTCTATTTTTTGACTGGAGGTTAACCCATTTCAAGTTGCGGTTACTTGAAAAGCATGCCATTCTCATACACTTCCACCATGTGCCATCATTTTTTATCGTGTCCGTTTATCAGGCTGACCAGTTAAAATTGGACCGAAAATGGACTGCAAGTTAACCCTCCCAAACCTGGTGGAAAATGTTGATTGGTGTTGGCAATTATTAAGATACCCTATGCCATCAAAAGTTATCGGTCCATTTCCGAGTAATTGGCCATTATTTGGAACAAAAATTTTTTTTTTCTCATTTTGTGGCTAAACCTTGCGTATTACAAGGTAACATGATGGCATGATTTAAAATGATTGCCATCACTCCTTGCCTATTTCAACCCCCCCAAAAACCCCAAAAACACCCCCCAAAACAAAGCAAAAAAACAAAAACGGGCGTTTCGATTTTAAACCCCGCCAGAATCTCAATAATTGACTAATTTATCATAGAATTGGTCATATTATCCACATTATTCATATTCTTTAGGGGGGTGGTCTTAGGGGGTTTTGGGGGTTGAAAACCTAAATACGGTCCCTGAGGAATACCCGATGTGATTTTGATAAAATTAGATGTACAGTTGCTTATTTTTAACTCTAGGATCTATTGTTCAAATACGAATTTATCCATCGGAGGAGATTGCTATTATATACAAAAGTACACATAACGTTGCCTCTTGAAGATGAATCAACACCATAAGGACAAAGATAATATCAATTTCACGTTCAGATTAGAAACGTAGAGAAAAGTTTAACATAGATGAAGTGCGGGAATCAGTCAAACGGAGAGAACTGATATATTCATTAGATCTAATTATTAGTATACAATCAATTTTACCGACAATAATTATCAAATAAATCAAGTGGTATTTGAGAACTCCACTTTATAGATGCCAAATTTATTTAACATTCAAGGTTTTGTATAATTATTAGAATGGTTCTAGATCTTGCTTTCACATACTGAGTCAGACATAACTATCCGATTACTATTTGGTTAAGTCACTGTTTGCCATAAATATTATATGAGCAAAATGAAGTAAGATAAAGAGCAAAGCAGAAGACATTAATCCATCAAAGTGGTAATATTACATTCTACTAAGCTCAAATAATCAGAATGTTCTGCTTTCAAATTTATCTTTTGTTACTTCGTTGTGTAAGAATTCCACAGAAATAGATCAATAACCCAAAAAATTTCTCTGGGTTTAGGTATACCTTTTGTCGTCAAATCGCAAGATAGGATCACGAATATTAATAATTTGAGAAAACATATTACCAACGATTCCTGAACCCATCCCGATTGAATGTCGTAAATTTCTTGATATATTAGTAGCTATCTGGAGAAAATTAAGGCATCCTCGTGGTTACAAGATTCTGTATTGGGACCTAAACTATTTATTAATTGCGTAGTAGTAGGTGGTACTAACTGGAAATTTGAATAAATTCAAATTTATAATAGCTTTTCAATTAATTTGGTGGGTTTGGAGGCCAAATGGAGTCTACATACTGGTTTCACATGAATATAATTCCTGCAATACTACTTCAAGAATATTTGGTGTTCTGATATATCATTTGTAAATACAAAGGTACAAATAATAAAAACATGAGGAACACTAGGAGACAACAATGAGATGCCTTACATTGTTTTCTTTTATATGGAGACTAGACGTTTCCCTTAAATTTCTGCGTATAAAAATAAGACCGAATACTCATATTATATATATTTAGGAAGATTGTGTTGACGCAACATAAGCCAGAGTTGAATCAAACAATAATCAAAGAAGGCAGAATATAGGGCGAACACTATTTTTTTTTATATATTTCCTCATGGTTGAGATATTATACCTATAAAGCAATGGCTAGATCAAATTTTTTGGTTGCCAGTTCTCCATCCAAGGGCAGGATGCTCCCTACCCACGCTCGAGGAAATTTCGATAGGAGTAATAATTTTATTCCACAATTCTTGGCTTTTTTCAAGAACTAATTACCTAATGACCTTCAATATCGGCTATCAAAAGGGCGATCTGGGTGAATATTTGGGGTCGCCTTTGTTTGAAAATAAATACTTTATTAGTAACATTCTTGCCTAAAGCTTTGTTGTTTCATTTGCGTATCTGGTCAGTATGAACAGAAATGGTAAAATAAAAAAAATCCCTCGACAAATTGAACAAAACTGTTTCCAGGGGTGGGGTAAAAAGGGCACATACTCCTTGCTGGGTGACTTTTAGCATGTGGCTTGCTAAGGCGCGAAATGAAACATACAATTAATTGTGTCATCTTTTTCCTCGAACTTGTGGTCTATGTTTACTATGATGTGCTTTTTATTCAGCTAAATTAACTTTGGCTTAGAATGAATTGAATAAAGTCAAAAACTAGGTTCTATCCACATCATAGCTTAATGCATTTCCATAATAATTCAGAACTTTCATTAGGTTACCTATAATTTTATGCGTTCCTGGAGAAATTGGTTCCGAAGAAACTTGATCTTTTGCCCAAAACCTGATAATTCCTAAAAGAAGTTTGCTGATAATTTTATAAATTATGCTTTTAAAAAGATTTAGGAACAACTATCAAGTGAAGTAGATTATATTAGCTTCGTTTTAAGGAAAATATATTCACTTTTTCCTTTTTACACTTTTATTTCATCAAGCTGTTACGAAGTCGTCCGTCCCAGTTTTATTTCAGTATTGAAAATACATAGTTTGGGGAGCGTTATATTGTCATAAAAATACTGGATTTATTCAATTAAAAATAGCAAGTAGTCCTGCTAGTTTTCAAAACTTAAAGAATTGAAGAAATAAACAGCGCTATCTTATTCAATTTAGACGATAAAAAATAATAATATTTCCATACGGTTTAATTCTACCTTGCAAGAGATACTGGATATGCATTTAAGATTATAGCTCACCATGATTTTATTAATCCACGGTACGTGTGGTGAAAGATACACACAAATAAATCACTAAAGTAAGAGTTCGTAGAGTGGTACACTATACAACATCACTGTTCCACTGGCACATGATACACTCGTACAATCGCCTAAGAAAGTCTTGGAGAAGGCGTTGATGGCGTTCTTATACGAGCCAAGAAGTATGGTGGCGCGGGCTAGAGGGAATAACAACCCCGAGTAGCTCGGCTGCTCAAACAAGGGGGCCTTTATAACTACAAACAATTATACTTGCGGCATTCTATTGTACTGGTTTGAGGTGTGGATGGTTAACATCGGTAAATTCTGAAAGTACTTTCAACCGTGTCATTGTTTTATAAAAATAAACCGTTGATATTCCGTTGAACTGAGTTCTGTAATTCAAAACTTTTCAGTTATGAACTAACCGAAACATCAAGGCAAATATTTACTATACACAACGATGTTTTGATCTATCAGGGGAGGTGTTGTAACAATTCTTCTAAAAAGAGAGCGCAACTTGTGTTAAAATGAAATAATTAATAACGTTGAATATAATCTTTTTATATCTATGGTTTCGGCGTTTACGTAGTGTAAATTCATAATACTTCAGAAGTTGGAGAATAAAACTCAAATTTTACACAAAACTTTTAACATTTAATTTAAAAATGCTGACAAATTGTTTCACCACACTGTGGCATTATCAAAGCGAGGAGTTATCAACTAAAGCTAAATCTAAAAGTATGTCCTTAAATATCAGGGATCAGAATGTGGTGCAAATTGAGGGATGGGGGTGGATAATGGTGGGAGTGTGTTTACAAAATTGTTAACAAGCGGTGAATTATATGTGTCGATTTGATCATTTAATATTACATTATTATTGTTTTTTGCGTGTTTCAAAATTTCTATGGATTCTAATATATCAAGTTTATGTCCTTTTTCCTGAATATGTAGAATATCAGGATTAAGGGTGAAATTGTGGTTATGTTCTAACAGGTGATTTGCGTAATTAGAGTCTTCTTTTTTGAGCCTGTAACTTCTCAAATGTTCATTGAACCTTACGCTGAAACTGCGTCCAGTTTGTCCTATGTACAAAGCACTACAGTCATCACATCTCAGTCTGTAAACTCCAGATTTCTTTAAGTTATCTTTTTTAGATTTCGAGTTATTAATATACGAGCATAGGTTATTTGTTGTTTCAAAGGCGACGTTTTTATTCTGTTTTTTAAGGAATTGAGATATTTTTAGTGAATGTTTACCTAAATATGTTAGACATGTGAGATTTGATTTTGTATTATTATTAATTTGCGGATAAATTATGCTTAAGGCTTTTTTATTGAGTTTATTTTGGAGTATTTTATTAATTATCTTGACATTATAACCGTTATTTTTGGCAATATCTACGATTCTGTTTAATTCTAAACGGAAATTATCTTTACTTAATGGGACATTAATTAATCTATGTATCATACAATTATATGCTGCTAGCTTATGTGATTGTGGATGTAAAGAAGTGTTGTGTATTGTGGTATCTGTGTGGGTGGGCTTGTGATAAATAGCGAAAGAAAAGTAATTATTTGTGTGTGAAATTGTCAGATCTAAAAAGTTTAAGGACTTGTTGTTTTCCATCTCTAATGTGAATTCTATATTTGGGTGTAAGTTGTTGATATAGGTGAGAAAAGAATTTATTTGACGGTTACTGCCTGTATAGCAAGCGATTACGTCGTCAACATAGCGATACCAATATACAAACATGTGCTGAAAATTGGAATTTAAAATCTTAGTTTCCAAGTAATTCATAAATATTTCTGCTAGCAACGGAGATAATGGCGAACCCATGGGGAGTCCGGTGTTCTGTTTGTAATATTTATCGTTAATTGTGAAATAATTTTGGTCTATGCAAAGTGAGATTAAACTTAATATTTCCTGTGTTATTGCCGGTAAAGTATTATTGCGGATTAAAAGATCTTCAATTAGAGTGATGGTCAATTGTGTGGGAATACTTGGAAAAAGGTTCTTGACATCAAAAGATACAAGTTTGATATTTGTCTTTAGTTCTACATCTTTTATTTTTTCTATTAACTGGAAAGAGTTTTTTATACTGTATTTAGGTTTAACATATACAAACTTTAAACCTAAATACAGTATAAAATATATGTTAAACCTAAATACAGTATAAAAAACTCTTTCCAGTTAATAGAAAAAATAAAAGATGTAGAACTAAAGACAAATATCAAACTTGTATCTTTTGATGTCAAGAACCTTTTTCCAAGTATTCCCACACAATTGACCATCACTCTAATTGAAGATCTTTTAATCCGCAATAATACTTTACCGGCAATAACACAGGAAATATTAAGTTTAATCTCACTTTGCATAGACCAAAATTATTTCACAATTAACGATAAATATTACAAACAGAACACCGGACTCCCCATGGGTTCGCCATTATCTCCGTTGCTAGCAGAAATATTTATGAATTACTTGGAAACTAAGATTTTAAATTCCAATTTTCAGCACATGTTTGTATATTGGTATCGCTATGTTGACGACGTAATCGCTTGCTATACAGGAAGTAACCGTCAAATAAATTCTTTTCTCACCTATATCAACAACTTACACCCAAATATAGAATTCACATTAGAGATGGAAAACAACAAGTCCTTAAACTTTTTAGATCTGACAATTTCACACACAAATAATTACTTTTCTTTCGCTATTTATCACAAGCCCACCCACACAGATACCACAATACACAACACTTCTTTACATCCACAATCACATAAGCTAGCAGCATATAATTGTATGATACATAGATTAATTAATGTCCCATTAAGTAAAGATAATTTCCGTTTAGAATTAAACAGAATCGTAGATATTGCCAAAAATAACGGTTATAATGTCAAGATAATTAATAAAATACTCCAAAATAAACTCAATAAAAAAGCCTTAAGCATAATTTATCCGCAAATTAATAATAATACAAAATCAAATCTCACATGTCTAACATATTTAGGTAAACATTCACTAAAAATATCTCAATTCCTTAAAAAACAGAATAAAAACGTCGCCTTTGAAACAACAAATAACCTATGCTCGTATATTAATAACTCGAAATCTAAAAAAGATAACTTAAAGAAATCTGGAGTTTACAGACTGAGATGTGATGACTGTAGTGCTTTGTACATAGGACAAACTGGACGCAGTTTCAGCGTAAGGTTCAATGAACATTTGAGAAGTTACAGGCTCAAAAAAGAAGACTCTAATTACGCAAATCACCTGTTAGAACATAACCACAATTTCACCCTTAATCCTGATATTCTACATATTCAGGAAAAAGGACATAAACTTGATATATTAGAATCCATAGAAATTTTGAAACACGCAAAAAACAATAATAATGTAATATTAAATGATCAAATCGACACATATAATTCACCGCTTGTTAACAATTTTGTAAACACACTCGCACCATTATCCACCCCCATCCCTCAATTTGCACCACATTCTGATCCCTGATATTTAAGGACATACTTTTAGATTTAGCTTTAGTTGATAACTCCTCGCTTTGATAATGCCACAGTGTGGTGAAACAATTTGTCAGCATTTTTAAATTAAATGTTAAAAGTTTTGTGTAAAATTTGAGTTTTATTCTCCAACTTCTGAAGTATAATCTTTTTACATATTGAATTAGTAAAGTGGTAGATTATCACTTACATTATCCGATCCTCCATCATAATATAAACTAAGAAATTAGAAGAACTCGGGTGCCTAGATTATACGAATATGCATCCATCTTTCCCCTGTAAAAAAATCTAAAATTGGAGAATTAAACTCAAATTTACACAAGACCTTGCTTTAAAATTTGTATTGATTCTTGAATATTGAGTTATGATGTGCTTTTTTCTGATTATTTGAAATATCGCGATTAAGGGTGATATTGTGATTATGTTACAATAATAGGTGATTTGCAACCTTACACATAATCTGCGTCCAGTTTGTCCTATACATATACAGTCATCACACACTTCGTCTCTTATATTTACTAATATAATTTGAATTTTAAAATAAATGAAACATATGCCTATTCATTTGTTATTAGTAAATAAACTTTTTCAATTACAAATCTTTCGTCTTTATCGTTTTCTAGATGCTCTTTTGAGGGTATATTTTTACAATTTTTTACTTCAATTTTTAATAGTAATTTCATTTATATTTATAATTAGGAATTAAATTTTGAAATAATTTTATTATTAATTTTTATTCCATTAATTAAATAAATAAAATGTACAATTTGATTATTTATTAAGCTATTGCATATAGCTTCTATCGCAGGCTTTGAGCGCGGCGACCGAATCAAGAAAAAAAAAACAAAAAACAAATACCGTAAGGAAATATCCTGACACCCACCACTCCGCCTACCATGTAGCTCGGCCGAGCTTAAAATTGTCGAAATGTTAACTTTGAACCTTCTAAAAGGTCGTGATAGCCCCAAACTGGGTCGAAAACTGTTTTGAATTGGTTAATTTTCGATAAATCGAATGACGTCCACGTGAGAAACCCGTAGGTCGCGAGTTAGAAAAGTGCAAATTTACGGTACATAGAACGTCTTAACGAGGACTTTTCGCATGCGGTTTTCGCTCCATATCGTTAGTTTATGAACGGGGCCAACTAAATAGGAAAATTGAATTAAAACAGTTTGAGGTATTCTCAGCTGTCACCTACTAGCATCTGACGTGCGGCGTACGAAGTTGAATTTTCTAGCTACTTAAATATACCGAAAGCGGGTAAAAGCTAGCGGCCCATAGCCCAAAATACTTTATTACAACTGGCGCCGGCCGCACGGGGTTCGAAACGGCCCCAAATTAACAAAATAGAGGTAAAATGTATAAACTCTAACGCAGCAGCGAGCTCCTCGAGGATATGTCAAAATGATTACGTTCGTAGCTAATTACATAAGTCGTCTGACGTTCATGCAATTGTGTTTTTATACAATTCGAACCTTCTAATTTCGATAGGCCACGTGAAAATCCCGGAGCCGGAAGCGCTATCGTGATCTGAACGTTAAAACTTTCGTATAAAATTGTGTTTACAAGTCAACTGACACTTGTCACCATAGATAACTCTACTAACGGTAGTAGAGTTATCGATGCACTTGTCACAGAATACTCTTCATAGAGATCAAAATGATACTCTTTTTTAGTCATAATTCGTGAAGATTTTGAAGGGGTAGTGGATGTTTTTCTGCCCAACTTTTTCCAGTGGCGTAGTGCTATGCAATAGCTTTACCGCGGCAGTCCCCGAGTGCCACACGTTTTTTTTTTTTTTAATATTCAGTTAAATTTGTAGGGAATTAATACTATTTAATTATTCTTTAAATATTTGTAGCAAATTTTTGAAGGTAATTTAGTTGCTGAAAAAAAATTGGAATAAATAAGAGCGTTAAGCAGAAATGGTTTGAATAACTTACAAAAAATGTTATCCATCAATAATAATTAAATTTTATATTTTTATTATTAAATATAAATCATTTATTAATATCTATTTGAAATAAAATTTTGTTAGAGTAAAAAATTATCATTTTCAGCATTTTTGATAAAATTTCAATAGTGGTTATTGTAAATTTTCTCAATTTTAAAACTTTATTTATCAATAATTCAAATTTATGAATATTTTCATAAAAATGTGGCTTAATTCATATTTACTAGTATAATTTAAATTTTATAATCAATAAAACATGCTTATATATTCATTATTAAATAAAAATTTACTAATTAAATACATGAAAAATAGCAGTACATTAATTATTTATTATTAAAACATGAAACAACATCTTCAAGCGATGTTTTCGGCATCCATCTTTCAAATGTAATTTTAGCTCTACAGAGTTTCAGGTATTTTTTGCAAATTGCAGAAATCGTTTAATTCGAAATTGGAATGAGATATTGGTGTTGATTCTTTATTAGTATTTACTCATGTTATATGTTCTGAATTGTCCTATTAATATAAGACTCTCAAGTCGTAATAATTGTATTAAAATTTGGATCAAAGCAGGAATTTGTTCTCATATGTATTATCTGAAGTATATGAAACGTTTCGAATCTTTTAAATTAGTTCAAATTCTTTATAAATTGCTTCTTGTCCTATAATTGTTATAAGCAAGAAATATGTTCACCTTCTACGAATTAAAAAGTCGAAAAGCTTTCATGTCTGTTGAAATGTCGAGTTCTCATTTTAAGTTCACGTCCATGAACCTTAGCTCATACCAAAATGATCACAACGAATAAGGTTGTAATGTTAAATTGAAAACGACGTTTGAAAGTTGAAGGCGAGAGAAATGAGGCAAGTAAATCTGTACATCAATTTCATTATGCAATATGCAATAACAATAATATAAGTTGAACAATGGCAATAAACAGATGGCTATGAGTCAATAAACTTTTACTTTGAAATTTGTGTTGATGTATTTATTTCGTACATACCATGGTATGTTATGAATGGATGCAGGTAGTACCTGCATTGTTCCTTCTGTATGATGTTATGGTCTCATTAAAACGTGCTTCATGAAATCCAGAATTCTGAATATTATCAGAAGATTGGTCTATTGAGTTAGGATTCTTAGTCCTAATTAGGACTATTGTATACCCTCCATATGGGACAACTTTCCGGTGTGTCTCGAGTTGTCCAGCAACCCTAGCTATTGAACGAAACAAGAGCACCGCACACGAAATAGGAAGGAGTTCCCCTAATATGGATTTGATCGGTCAGAGTTCATGGAAATAGTGGTGATGGTTGCTGTAGTGTAGTGATTTTTGCTGAACGTTCTTGATACTATAAGGGTCAGTGATGCATGGTGATCCCATGTAAAGACTTCTTTAAAAATCTGGATTATCCTTTTTAGGTAAGTTAGATTGTTAATAAAATAGAAGAGAAGATGTCTTTCTAACCACCAAATCCAGGACGTAACAGTATTTGACTTCCTTGCTTCCTTTTGTAGCGGAGTTTAATTCAGTAGAATGTTGAATTTGTAGTTAAGAGGAAATTAGAATTAATTTAAGTAGAATGACGTGTTAGTTTATTGGATTATTATTATTATTGGTGGTGCTGTCCCTATTGCGTCCTTGAACGACTTATCCTTCTCTTGGCATCGTTCACAGTACGCCAGTGAGCTTTAGATCCTTCACGAAGATTTAGGATTTTTGCCAGCTCTAATGGTGTAACTTACTCTACGGTCATTTTGTATGTACCAAAGTAGTTGCTTCTGCGGTGCTAATGTGTCTGTGTTTACTGAGACTCTGCATCTCCATATCCAAACATTTTATAGGGGAAAAAAGAATAAATTAGGAAACCACCTTTTACGCTTATTAACAGTGCTAATGAATGTTAGGCATGAAGTTTAACTACGTTATACCTGAATCGACTACTATAAGCACTTTTTATTCACATAACAGAGTACAGTTAAGTATTTGTTTCTTATAAAGTACCAATTGAGATAATAAGTTCAGTTGAGAACTGGGTACCACTATTTCTACCGAGTGAAGGGGACATAACTAATTAAACTTCATTACAAACTAGTCTTTTACCTGCTAAATATTCATATTTTCAACTAGATATGAAATACCACATATTCAGGATAACTCTTTCAATAAATTGTAACGGTACCTATTAATAGATTGATATAAAAAATCTATTTTGACGCATTGCAAAATGATTTCGAACTAAAAATTGCAGCAGTTGTTGTTGTCATTTGCATACCGTGCTTTAGAAATCACAAGAGATCGAATATTGTTTTTATTAATGCTCTATTATGTTGATTGATTCAGGATTCTTTCCACAATCAGTGAAAGTTGATAAAACACGTGTCAACGAACTACATAGGTACTTAAAAACTTGTTCCTTTGAACATCAGAGAAAGAATCTTTATATAATATATTTAATTGAATTTCCAGTATTGCAGCAATACAAAAACGTCGTGTTCGAGGTTTTTTTTGATATATAGCTGGCTTATCAATAATTTTGCACTGCCCCTCAAAATCTGAATCCATGTGGGTTTGAATGGAATTTTGAAATAAGTTTCTTCTGTCAAGTAGGAAGTAACACGCTTGATTGATGCATACTTATGTGAATGAGTACTGATATTCTCTCCCCAGTAAATGTGCCAATTATAACGGAACACAATATACGTGTAATCATGAATACTATTAAAAATGAACTTAACACGTTTTTTCTTTGCGGAGTTGGAAAGAAAACCCTTCATGAGGAGGTTAAGAGCCTTGAATCTAATGGTATGCTGCGAGTCACCTTCCAGGCATATTAATTGAAAACTTCAACCCCTGCGTAGGCTCGTCTAGTGGCTTCTGTGAGTCGGAAAAAAGGCCGAAAAAAGCAAATATTTCAGAGCCTAACGAGACTCTATCTCCCACTCGTTTTCGAGGATGCTGAACACGATGGTGGTGGTTTAAACTCTTTCTGAGTTGACCGTCACCCCCAAACGGCCAAAACAACCCCCAAAACAGGTGAAACTCGGATATACCGACATATTCCGAGAAAAACCGCGTCACCTCCCGTTTTCGAGGATGCTGAATACGATGCCGGTACTTTGGAATTTCCCCGAGTCAAACCCACCCCTTAAACGGCAAAACACAACCCTCTAAAGGGGTGAAACCTTGTAATTCCACTTGTAAGCGACGTAGATTATATTGAGCGGATCATTTTTTTCAATGAAAATGGATTTTATAACGATGTTTTATATTTACCTATAATGAATGTAATTGTATGCGTCAATAATAATGATTTATATGGATATATAGTGGATATGTAGTTATATGCGTCAATGAAACAGTTTTATATTTGTTTGGGGGTGACGGTCAACTCAGAAAGAGTTTAAACCATCGCCATCGTGTTCAGCATCCTCGAAAACTTGTACCTCGTTAGGCTCTGAAATATTTTCATATTTTTCCGACTCACAGAAGCCACGGGCTGTTGCTTCCGGTGACACTTAGATATGCTGGTCCATTGTATCTTACCTCTGTATTGTTTGATCACAGTACCCACTCCAGTACTTTTGTTCCTTGTACAAGTTTGTATAAGTCTTTTACTTTACTCTTTTATGGTCCAGTGCTTCGCATTTACACAGTATGTGTCACTGCTTCTGAATCCTTACGCAAACTCTGCATGTCAGGTCGCCATTGTATATTCTCATTTTGTTGAGGTGCCCCTTTACTGGCGCATGGCCAGTCATGAGCCCTGTTATGACTTTCATTTTTTCCTTGTTTACAACACGTATTTTTTCTCGTGTTTGTTTTTTGGGAGTTTTTTCCCAGGATTCTCTGTGGTTCTCTAGGATCCAGTCTTCTACAGATCTTTGTGCTGCATGTTTTGATACTCCTGTAGTTTGTTCTGGATCTGGATCGTTTTTCGACCCTCTTCTTGCAAGTATGTCAGATTTTTCATTGCCCGCAGCTCCCTGATGTCCCGGCACGCCTATTAGCTTAACGCGGTTCCGTTCCTCTTTGCTTGCCCATACCAGTCGGAATCTCACTCCCTGACTTCTCATTGCCTTAAGTGCAGCCTGACTGTCAATATATGAATCTGCTCATCTTCGATGACTCTCCGATTGAATATGCCTCTGCTTGAAAAACGGAAGTGTGCTTGACCAATGAATAGCTGAAGCCAGTCTTCGTTTTTTTAGTATACTCCTCCTGTATCTGCACCTTTTTAAGTCGCAGATTCGCCTATGTACCAGATCTTCCCTTGTAAAAAGGGGCCCAGGTTTGTGTTTTCCCATTCGGTTCTATCTAGTATTGGTACCTTGAATGTGTTGTTGAAAGAGTATCGTTTTGGAATGTGATCTGTTCTCATACCTCACACGTCCTTGGTCACTTTTCTAATGATGTTCATGTATCCTGACCCAATGTGAAGATTATCCAGTGTGTTTTGTAATCTAAAGGCACCAAGTCTTGCTTCTCCATGGACCACCAACTGGAGGGGAGGCAATCCTAGTAGTGTCTCATTTGCTGCAGTGAGCGTAGATTTCATAGTGCTCCCAAGACATGCAAGGTTTTGGCCCTTGATTAGCCTTATCATGGTCCCTCTTTGTTATATCCTAGGCCACCATCTCAAAGAGGAATATGTTATTGCAGGCTTTACCACTATGTTGTACAACAACTTAACATGGTGCCAGCTTTCTTAGTGAGAGTGTACTAATGAATGTATGCCTCCTCTGAAATATATTTTCAGCGAAATTCTAAAAACGTCCGTCGTTCCTGAGATATGGAAAATGTTTTGCATCTTCCAAGTTCTTGAAAGGGGAGATCCTAGACTCATCATTGATTATCGGCTGATAAATATCATTCAATTTTGCAAAACCATTTCAAATGACAGTCATGGATTGGAGATCGACGATCACAAATATGGTTTATCCACCATGTATGTCTCAGAGTTCGTCAAGGTCAAATCGACATCATATATACAGTCTACTCACGAGCGTTTAACTAGGTTGACCTATAGGTATTCTCGTAGGTAATGTGCCATCGTTCGGTTTTTCGAACCGAAACTGATTCATCATATTCTTGCAGGGGAAAAAACCTCACGCTACACAGTTCACTGCCTTTATTGCGCGCTAGGATTTTAGTATTCCCTCTTCGAAAATACTCAAATCCCAGCCCAAGCCCTAAACTTCTATCAGTGAAAAATGTTTGAAGTGATAGAAAACCCAAAATATCCAAATAATCTGAACCGTGAGTCAGGATATTACCTTTCCAACATTTGGAAACCCATTCTCGAAAATTTCACTTCGCACATGATCACACCAAGGGCCAGGTGCCGGAACAGAGTTACCCACCGGAATGAAGGTAGTGAACTACGTAGCGTGAAGGTTTTTTCCACAATAAATACCGCTACGAATACGTTTCAGTTCAAGTCTCGAGCCTGGCCTGAAGATGCCTCCTGTAATGGTTGGCGGAACTTCGCGAAAAGTCGTGCTATTGTGACGTGAAATACATCCGGAATAACTTTTTACCAACTTTTGATGAAGAAATATTATTATTGCTATTGAACTATGTGTTCTAATGATTAATGATACACGGCATGTTGTGTGTAACTACGAAGTTACTTGTCTACGTGCTTTTTCCTCATTGCTTATCATGACATGTCTGTGATCTTACCCGAAAGAATGCCGTATGAAATTTGAACCAGTTACCCAGTTATGGAGTTATGTCAGCTAAGCTTGTATGTAGTAAAATTACCTGCCTTTACCATTCATTGCCCATTAGTAATTAGGTAATGTCTAATACGAAATCGCGATCTACTTTAACTTAAATGTTGAATTGCAAAAGTCATTGTTAGTCAAATAATAGAATCCATTTGGTAATGAAGTGTTGTTGATTGATTGTTACTTAGGTATTTCTTGCATCTCTTGAGTAACCTTTAGCACTAGCGAAGCTTCTACGCACGAATTACCTATTACCGAATGTACGCGCTGATTCAACTAATTCAAATTCAACAATGCTTCGCGATATGTAATCGCTAATGGGCATTATTATAATGTGGTAATTTCATACGGAACGTCTAATCCATGATGATTTGTTGTGATATCATTTCCGAGCTGCAGGAATCCAATTTTAACCCTACAGTCAAGGGCGGATCCAGCCAGGGGTCACATAGTCGTGGTCAAGTCAAGAACTTATAATTTAATTGTGATAACAATAGATACAAGTAAAAAGTAGGTATTTCATTAATGTACGTAAGTACTGTACTTAAAAATATTTATTCTTCATTGTACACTTGAAAAACTTAACACATAATAACTTGTATATTCATTCTGTTGGTTGCTCTCTTATTTTATTTTTAAAGAGCATTACAATCAGTGTGGTCACGACGATACACTTGATTTCATTGTGTGAATTTATCTAAGATTTTAGGTTAGGTCAGTAAGCTTAAGGTGCTACCCTGACCCAATGACAGAGAGAGACAATAAATACGACATTCAACACAGTCGACAGGGACTACGAACGACGCGGGTTCTCTGTCCGACTCACATTTTATTGAAATTTAATTAATAAAAAATTCAACTTTCATATTTTTTCACAAATGAAATGGGCATTATTCAAATTATTGAATTTCCTATATATTGGTGTGAACCAATAAAACAAATAAAATCAACATTTGAAGGAGTTGAAGATTTACTTCTATTTTAGTGGTTTTTTTGTGAATTTTTAATCAAGTAAATACGAAGCTTAATAAAAAAAATAAATGGTGATTTTAAAGATAAAACATCAAAGAATTATGTGGACTTTACATTTACTTTTCATTTCCTTCAGTTTTTGAGGGTATAGCATCTAAAGATAGCGAAAACACAGGATTGGGTCCGGGAAACGCCTTAATGCTCTTCAATCTCCCTCGTCCAAAAAAAATATATAAGTAGGTACATAAGTCACGCAGCACTCTTTCAGTAAGTAGGTACCTACATATCTACCTATGAGGTACTTTATGAGCATTAACAACAATAACATTTAAGTTAAAACACACGCAATTTTTAAGAATACTTATAAAGGTACACTTATAAACACATTATAGGTAGAAAGAAATTTTAGTTTTTTAACTTAGAACTATGTTATGATATGTTGAAGTTTAGTCGCTCCGATTCCGATTGAAGTTAAGTCTAGCTAGACGTTACTTAGTCGACAAGCGCGCGCAAGTGTGGCGCGGTAAAATTCAAATTTTCGATGCGTTCGTTCCCAAACGTTTGCCATTATACAAAGTTATTATATTAAATCAATTAAATATTGAAGGTATGTAGTTACATAAAATCATATATAAATAAAATCATTATGTTCATTTAATGGTCCACATAAGTCCTGGAACCAGCTCAGGGGGGGGGGGGTCATGACTCCCATGACCCCCCCCTGGATCCGCCGTTGCCTACAGTACTAAACTTCTTTTGGGGGTTACATAATAACTACACCCTCGTATATTTAACGATTTTAAAAAATATGTTTATTTATTTATTTTATCTAAGTTTATAACCATGAAATCTGCTGAAATAATACTTAAGTCTGCTTCAGTTTCAGTAGTACTATACTAGTGATTCATAAAGCAAATCGGAATAAGTATTGTTAAAGAACAACAATTCTAAATTATGCATGAACTGAATGCAATACCCAATGATATCAAAAAAAATTATTGCATACATATGAGTGGGAGATTCTAACAATGACACACATACGTTTCAGTTTACGTTATGTTAAGTAATACGTTTTGTGTAAAATGAGTGACACTTGTTTTCTCAACCACTCAGAAGTGCTACTCATGTTTATTCTATTTCATTTTGTTTGCATTATAGTTTATTTGTTTGCCACAGACTAATAAGTGAAACCGAACTTTCACTAAATGGAAGATTAGATTATCAACGTGGGCAGGTTGACTTTATTAACTCTAATCAATAGCTTCTGTTTCAAGTGATCTGAAAAAAGTCGTTATAAAATTAGCAATAATATATTATTCTACCTTGTTTTCCAAACAAGTTTGAGGCAATTATTAAATACTTCGCCTTATTTGGGGCAATGTTTTCAGTAGGTTAGGTATCGATGTTGCGATGGCACGTTTACAATGAATGAACAAACATGCATTTAAATAATCAATTCTGAATTGTTGCCCAATTATTTCAAATTTTGAATTTGATAATGCATTAACACACACTTAACATACCAAGAATGTAATATTGACAGACGTAATGACTGCTTTGATAATAAATTATTGCAGTTACGCAAAATTTCGGAATGAGGAGATGATCCTTACATTTCATCACCCTTGATTTTTTGTGATGTCCTATGACCCAGTTCAATTGAACTTTAAGGTTGCAAAACCAGCCCGCTTTGGACACGAGTCCACAGTCAAACGTTCGTACTGAAGTTTTGTGTTGAGCTCGGAGAAAGATCTCCATAAGATACATCATTATAAAGGCCAATTGAAGAGTTTAATATAAAATTTAATGTACCACACCCCGCGAACGGTCAGTAAAAGTACTAATCCAACCTGCATTTTCATCACTGACCTGGAAGCTTAGCGTTTAGTGCACCTGCATTTTCGTCAGCGTCCCGAAGGGTCGGGATTTATTACACTTGCAAACTCGTCACCGAATGGATGGAGCTTACGTGATATAAACTAATTGACAGTTAACATATTCACTTACAACCCCTTATTTATAAACAGAACAATGATATCAAACACATTTAGCAAAACGTAATTTACTTATCTCGTTATTTTTATATTTTGTAATCTTGAAATTAGTTATCAATTCCTGCCTTTTCTTAACTTTAATGTAATGAGCTTTGTGAGAAACAGGATTGAAAGTTATCTGTGCTAGCCCTTTGTCGGGTTCCTACGGACGGCTCTGCTCAATAACTCGAAAACAGCTGAAGGTAGGACATTGAATTTTTATGCCAGTAAATTCCGAATATCATATCTAAATTGTGTCAAATGATGCCACAATCGAAAATCCCAAAAGATCTCTGTGTTGTACCATCTTCAAGTAAAACACAGGAAAAGGGAGCGAAAAATTAGGAAAACGTTACCCTCGTATTTATTTAACATCTTGAAGAGATTGGTCTTATGTTTTTCTGATATCTTAATGTGGGGTCAGATTTTAGTTCAATGATTTCAGTTGAATTCAAAAATTCTATAATTTATCTATAATATGTAGGGCTTTTGTATGGAAATAATTGTGTTTCCTTCTCCAGTAAACACAATCCCACCAAAAACATTCTGTAAAAAACTAGCCAAGTCTCGATGGAGCTGCTTCTTTATCTTTAAAAAGTAATGAAATCTAGACAAAGTCGTACCAAGTCTAAGGTTCCTTACTGCGATTTCTTTATTATTATAGTTAATGTTGTGTGACTTGGCCGTTGAATATTCTTTATACGTTAGTGGGTACAAGTCAATTTTGTTTACACGTAATGTTATCTGTTGTAACTAACTATGTTTGTTGAGCGAGATAATAGTCCATACTGGTAATGGTAATTGGACGCTAGAGTCTCATTTTAGGCTGTTGTTGATTGTGCAACACATGCATTCAGCATTGACAATGCTCACTTCTGCTCTCTTATTTTTGGAGCGTCAAATCGACCACCGATCTAACATAAAATAGACGTATAGGCAGACTTCTATCAATGATTAGAAGTCCGTCTGTACTGGAAATAATTTTTTATACGTTTGTTTCAGGCTCGCCTACACATAAATTTTATTGAAATACGCAGATTTATCAAGCCTACAATTGACTGGTTATTGAACCAACGTTTTCCAAGTAGCAATTTTCCATCGTCAATGGGTAGCGGTTCTGGCGACAGATTGGTGCAATGGTGTCATGGAGCACCTGGTTTTGTACCCTTGTGTACCCTTCAACAGCCAAGTCACACAACATTAACTATAATAATAAAGAAATCGCAGTAAGGAACCTTAGACTTGGTACGACTTTGTCTAGATTTCATTAATTTTTAGAGATAAACAAGCAGCTCCATCGAGACTTGGCTAGTTTTTTACAGAATGTTTTTGGTGGAATTTCACTTCTTTTTGTAGAAACGTGGGCATATGGATTTATTTCACCATCAGCATTACACGTGTACACTTGCATTTCGTCCCAATGTTCAGCAACGTATGCAACTATAGCAGATCTGATACTGCAAGTTGAGTCAGTTCTACCATACACCAAGAAAGATATTGAATGGAAGAGACAAGACCCGTCTTTCGGCATACCAACTACTTGGTAGCCACTAAGTTCATCGTCGTGTTTTAATATTATCGACATTTTTTACGATATTATCTTGCGAAATCAAACACGTAACGTTTATGTTTATATGAGAGACAGCTGATACATTGATAGACATATATACGACCGTGGTCACATATAATGTCCGTGGCAGACCATTTCATATCATAGATATTATTAAGGACACAAATGGGCTCTTGTGTTTTCAAATAAGGGTCACCAGGTACTCCAGATCTTCGATTATCCTAGTTTTTATAGTTTTCCCTTTATGTGGCCATTAAAACCTAACTCTTTACCAAATTTCAGCTCTCTGAGTTTATGGGAAGTACTATTTCTATTATGATGATCAGGAGTGAGTGTGATAAATGCGAAACTTTGCTTTCGCTTAACTTCGGAAATAAATGACCTACATACAGACTTGAAATTTTTTATTTTAAGTATGTGATTTTATAGCTTACTGGATGACGAATTTCTGCGTTCTGGTCTTATCCAGAGGTTCTCAAATAGGGGCCTGAAAATGCGGCGAAATGGTTCCAGTAAAGGATGGTACGGCAGTGTTTGCCTCGCGCTCGACTTGGCGGGGGCACAGCAGTGCTGATATTGGCCTTAGATGTTTTCCGTCTAAGTAATCTGACGATTTGTGATTCGAGGTTTATAGATTTATTTGGGATTATTAGAAAAAAAATTTGCTCTAGTTTCGAAATTTTCAAGTGGCATCTGTTTCTACGGTTAGATTCTTAAGATCAATATAATTAGGTATATTACATATTATTATATTTGAATCCTTTGTTCTACAGATTGATTTCCGACTGTGGAAAAGATAAATTTACAAGTATAATATTTTCTATTTTTAAGTTATTTGATAACTCGCTTTAATAATTCACTGGGTGATGAAATAAATGCCAGCAATTAAACTTTACAGCTCGCATGAATTGAATTTGTGTTGTTTTTTTGCTATTTCACATATTTTTGAAATTAATTTACACCAAGTAAACACTGAATTTATGGAGATATTACTGATATTCGTCAGTTATGAATATGTTTGTTATATTTCTGATTCATTCATTTCAATGTATATTATGAAAATGGTAGTCGACATTTTAATAAACTTTTATCAATTAATTGTGTTTCATTTTTCAGATTTGGAATGGAATATCACAAAGTAACAATTCAATACCATTTTTAGATGCTTTATCACTGTCTTAAATTTACTCTACTTTGGGAATATGTGGCATGCTATTTTCATCCATCATATTTAGAATTCTATTAACCATTACTCATTCTGAATTGCAATTTTTTGTTTTTAATTCTATGACATTATTCGTCTTACATAATATTTCATTTGCTTTTAAAGTTTCACATACCTACATGTCGTTTGTCAATACAATTCAAGTAGGAAGTACATAATTATTATTGCAGTTAAAGAGCCAATAATATTCTTTATCATGTTATGTTCATGTTAGCCCACTATTTACAATTGCGTCCTTGAAAGAAATGACTAACTTTATTGTTATCTTATTAATATTCCATACGTTAACCGTCATTGTTCTATGCGTATTGTAGTCCATTGACTGCAAACAGTTGTTTTGAAAGAACCATCTCATGCAATATAAGTTAAATTAAACAAGTGAAATACGAGAAAGCCTTTTACTCAATTCTGGCTTAAATTAAATGTAATTATTGTGTTTGAAGATATTTAATAGAAAATAATAGTTGAATATTGTAATATACTATGATTACAGTATGACATAATCTACATTCACGTGCATTCAAGCTTCAGAACTTACTTTCTCACAAAGTCATGTGATAGTTATTTGTGTAAAGAACAGAGAAAATGTACAGAAACATAAACCAACTTATGTGTTTCACGGATAATAATTATTATTGTATTCATCGATATAGGTCACTTTAGAATCTATTCAACGACTGTCCGACATTTATACATCGTTCGAAATATTTTACGGAGTACGAGTTGAAAATGTTTCACATTCACACACTCCTGCTTTCGGTAACCACCGACTTAGGCCTTCATGCCAGACTTTGCAAATACTTCGGCCACGTTCAAAAAATGTACTAGCAAACACCATAGATGAAACAACAGCTAATATACAAAACTTAGTTTAAAAAAAAGAAAAAAAAAACAGAAAAATTAACTTCCCCCCAGTGGAATCGAACAATAATTCAATTCCACAGAAAGGACTATCCCTAAATTCGAGCATTAGCCTGGATACCAAGTTCAAATGGAAGAGGCATGTCAAAATGAAAACAGAGCAAATAAAACTCTGAATATAAAAATATGTATTGGCTGATGGGAAGTACTTTCCAGCCGACTATCAAAAATATCCTAAGAAGGAGGGCTCAAGCCATTGCTTCTTAGTGGATTTTGCATTGTGCAATAAAACATACAATATGTAAAAAAAATTCAGAATACACCTGTAACTGACAAATCAAAGTGAGTACGTTCTCTTTAGTATAATCTGAAGAAAATTTTCATCGGTAAGGTGAGGACAGTCAAACAAGAAATCAAGGATTGCCAGGGGTTATAGAGGAGGGTCTGTAACAAAACTACCTTATTAATTATCAATTAGAATTCATTTAGATATCAAAGAAGTTGCTAAAATTCAAGCTAGTTTTAAGAACACCAATGAACGTTAATATAAATAAGATATTCTTTACTGCTTTTGATTACGAACAAGTCAAGTATATGAGGTCATTTCTTAGCACGACCGTCTCGTCATAAATTAATACAGTTTGTTTGCATCTGTGGGACGGAAACGAGATGTAAAGTCTCTCAATCCTTGTCAAAGGAAAGCAAGTGCTTTTCAGAATACTGTTAGTTAAGATATATTTTATGATTAGATTCGAAACGACAGGTTGATCGCTTGCTATGGTTTAAACAATGGTTTTTCACCCTTTCTTTTCCGTTGAAGCTTCAAATTACTTACGTTAGCGTAACATGAGATGTGCAGGACGCAGTCGTTTCTCATAAAATATGTAATTAGAATATTAACTTGATATAATTTTCATCCATACCTAAATTCAAGGGAGTCTAAATAGGGTCATAAAATTGAGGTCCGCGTCAACAAAAATAGAATAGTTCATTTGTATCCAACTCACAAGACGGAGGCAAGCCTCTCTCTCTCTCTCTCTCTCTCATTGGGTAGAAGTTACTACCCCCCAAACATATTGGGCAAAAAGGAGTGGTCATTCGAACTAATAAAAATCAAATTCACCACACAAAATTCAGTTATATTTTCTAACTTGAAATATTCTCTAGAGAAATCACGTATCACTTTGTCATTTTCAATTAAGTTAACTTAAACTAAATCAGAGTTGTTTTAGATTTTCAATCAAAGTTTGTTGTTCTCAGTTTTTATTCACTTCAAGATCACTTATACATTCAAATTAGTTTATCGATTAGTTTCGATCCCCTAGGTTCATCCTGGTTGCGGAATTAATTAATAATCTCAGTTTTATTTTTTCTCTTTAGTTACCTTAGATCATCTAGGTTGTTTTATTCGAGTTTAGGTTTGATCTTATTTTCTATTCTTATTAGTAATGAAGTTAATTTTAATATTATTTCATTACATATTGTCATAATAATTGTTTATTATTACTAATTTAATTGTTATTTTTGTTAAATTTTATTGATGTTGTTGGGTACGAGTTTATCTGATTAATTTTAGCGTCTACTCCTTCTAATGTGTTCAATTTATAAGTGTCCTGTGGAATAAAAAGGTGTTAACGATATTTCTCACATTTGTTCTGGCTAATCAATGATTGGATCAAACTCCCACGTGTGTTTTCTAAGCTAGATGGCCACACTGTAAATAAATCGAGGAATAGGAATAATATAAATTCCTTAATTAGATTTTCAAAGTTCAAACAGATAGAGACGGAAATCCATGTTCAGGCCATAGCTTTCGAGCATCAGTGATGATAGTGCAGTGATTAGTTAACAGGAGAACCACAAGGGCAAGGGCATTCACATCAGTAAGTGTGCAATACATGTTAAAATCCAGGCTGTAACTTGGTAATATCCACAAATATCGAGTCTCAAAAACTGTTATTTAATCTATATTTAAAATGTTTATCAATCTTAAGATAAGAACAACAAATTTGTACTCGTTCTTTCAAAAGTTAATTCACTTCTTGCTCTTGAGAAATCGCATTGTTTTGATAAAACAGCAGGAGAGATGAGTTCGGTATTATTACTGATGATAAAACAGAAAAATTGAATAGTTCACATATTGGAACTTTTCATCATTCTCTGGTAGAATATACAGTTTATTGAATTATTTTATACTCAAGCAATGTTATCAAATCATTTTGCTAACAGCCGAAGGTATTATAGAATGTATGAATTATGTTCAATTCCTACAACGTTTCAATATTATAAATATTGAAACTTCCTGTCTCTTGTGAACGCTTTACTCTCGTGAACCATTAAGTTGAAATCCTTGACTAGCCGATATTGCATAAGGTTATTCTCACTTGAAACAACAGCACGGTTTATTCGCCAATTTGAAGCATTCACGTAATAGCATTTGGAGTCGATTTCAGCTGATTTCATCGAAAAACTTAGTTGTTAAGGTCTTCAATTATTGAGACCGAATATATAACAGAAGGGAAACTGAATTTAAAGCTAAGGTTACGAAACAACGCGGCATATTTAGAGGGTAAAATTAGAGTAGATAAAATCTGCAGGGAAATACAAAATACGAAATAAATATTGTTAGTAATGTTGCATAAAAGACTGATGCTATAGTTTCTATTCGTTTTGAATGATTCGACGCTTTGATGTATTCTACAGTCTTATTGATAAGAAATAATCACCCTTATCCACTAAAAATACTATTAAAGTACTGTGAACCTTTCGGCTATCAAGTAGCCATCATCATTATCATTATTATAAATCAAAATGTGCCTGTTTAAATACTATTTGGGGATAATAATGTGAACAATGGATTACCGTCAGCTGGAGATAAATCGAAATTTAATAAATTGCTTTTTCGTTTATACATTTCCATTCCTTCTAAATTACTCAGATATTTGTCTGTACTGTGTTTTAAAAGTGGTAAACTTTCTTGAGAAATGGTGTGACCTGTATTCAAAATATGTTCGGCTACCGCTGATTCTCCACCATTATTTTTTTGTATGTGGGCAAAATGTTCCTTATAACGAGATAAAATGTTTCTTCTAGTCTGACCCACATAGTATTTTGAACACGACTCACAATTGATTTTGTAAATCCCAGATTTGTCGGAATCGGAAACTTTATCAATCATGTTGCCTAAACGGTGTTTTAGCTTGTTTTTACATTTATAAACTGCTTGTATTGCAAATTTAGAAGACAAACTATGGAGTTTATTAATAACTGAAGAATGATAAGTGAAACTTTTCAATCTTATTGAAGTTTTTGAAGGTAGTGGCTCTAATTTGGATAGATGGCTACGTTCCAATTTCCTTTTTGTTTAGAAATTGAATTATTCATCAAAGATTTGTGGTAGCCATTTTCCAACGAAAGTTGTTGAAGTTTTTCAACTTCGTTGTTATAATTGCTGGATCAAAGGGACGTTTAATAATCCATGAACTAGAATATTAAACGAAGCTATTTTATATCTAAATGGTGTAGCTGAATCCGCCGGGGAATACTTATTTGTTTAAGTGGGTTTTCTGTATATGTCAAAATCCAAGTGATTACTATCTTTTATAATGTCAAGGGAAGGAAGCTGATTATCTGTCTCTATTTCGACAGTGGAACTCAGTGAATCAAATTGCTGTTAAGCGTGTTCAAAAAGCCATGTAAATCAAAAAAATCTTTACTTCGCGAAAATGTCATCAACATATCTAGACCAAACTTTTAGAAACTGATTCAATTTTGATTTTAAGGAGATTTTAAGTTCGCTTAGAAAAATATTGTCCAAAAAAGGAGAGAGTGGATTGCGCACTGTTTATAGTAATCTTTGGTGAAAGCCAAATAATTTTGCTTCATACTGTACAGTTCATATCGGGGATATTAATATTTGAAAGCCATTTCTTCAGAATGTTTATAGATTGAGGGATTGGAAACAACATCAAATGAAACGAGAGTATCACCAGGTTCAAGTTTGAATTCTAGAGTGCCTCCCTCACTTTCCAGAATAAATCATCAATTGAAAGAGAGAGAGTGACTATTTCCAACTTTTTTGGTTTGGGAAGTTGTCTTCTTCTTCTGGACATACCACACTTTTATCATTAGCTGGCATATTCACGCTGACTAACAAATGATTGAAAGGATAGAAATCTCAGGGCCTTCGGCTAATCGAAACTAAGGAGTAATAACTCAACTATAAAATATGACAACCTGTTTCAAGGTTATATTAATAAGATACATCGTTCATCATCTTCAGACGAATTCCTCTTACTCTCAATCTCGAATATATTCGGCGTTTTGGAGAAAGTAATCGGAATTAAATCGAAATAAAAAGTGAATTATAATGAGTACATTTTCTCTGCAGCATTTCCTTCGGATGACGAAATCATTATTGTACCTACAGACAGCGTCTGAGTAAAGTGAAGGAAGTCGGCAACAAATTGAGAAATAATAATATAATAACCATGTTGGTAGTTCTTTACGACTCCAACAACGGTATCTTTGTATTAGTCGCTGTTTGGAGAGCATATTTGTAAACGAAATAAGTAGAGGGCTAATAAAGGTGTGGCTAGTTCATTCTAGATCATCGAGATGACCAGCGAAAGTCCTTCAGACCGTGACACACTTCCTGCACAATACCTCTCTCCGACAAATCATTTCATTTTTAAAACCAAACTCATCAAAATAATAAATATCAAGGTCATATTCACACTAGCCTTTCAATATTATTATTACTTAATTTATTCAAACATGAATGTCATGAATTTAATAACTGTACTGTAAAGTATATGTTAATTCGTAACAGTTAATACGGAGTGAGCCTAGCGAACGAATTCGTTTCTTGAATCGGGTTATATGGCCTCACAGCGTTTCGAAAGCCTGAATTTTGGCAATTCTCAAGATAAATGCACTATAAAATAACTTTTAACATGAATAATGCACTCGAAATTGATATCCACAGCCCCCTGAGATGCCATAGAACAAGTTTCATCAGTTACAGGAACCTTTTGAAATTTTCGCATTATCTCGTTTCCGATCCCGATCCTCGATACTACCATTAGTTTAAGCCTCAGACGCTAAGGCAACATTTCGCAGCGTTCCAAAAGATATCAAAGAATCTAAGCAATATTGACGCCTTAAAAGATAATTTGAGGTTACTATTTTCAGAATTTCTATAATTTTTTCCAATGAATCCATTATGCAATAATGATAAATAGGGGCGGGCGATGGTTATGATGGCCGGCAGTATCTACAGATCTGATCTGTGTGGTTTTGATAACTGTCACTGAATATGCCGTGACATGAAAATACTCTGGTCTATAATTCATTAACATATTTTCGATGTATTTGTAGCAATTCAACAATTTGAGTTCAATGAAAAAATCCGTACGATCGCATACATAAGGGAACTGAGATCTGCATTTTTATTGGATCTTCTGGTCTTGATTTCGTGATGAACTCGTCAGCTATGCACGCTGAAGGAGGCCCTCGAGGTAGAAACAAAGTTACAACGCTTGGAACTAAGTCGTTTCCCTTTTGTACTAAAATTATCTTCAATATATCTTGAAAATAGCAAAATTTGAGTAACTATTTGCCATTATGATCGTATGAAATACCGAACGCAAGCTACATCTACTATACGAGTATGTCACATTAATGCTGTTAAAGTCAATGCCATCTAAAAAACGGTGATCTTCAATTTTGATCGATAAAATAAGGAAACCCCAAATAATAAAAAAACTGCGCATGCTGGAGGGACATGATACATGGTTACATGCACATTTTTCTTTCTCTATTGATTGGTTTCCTTGAATAAGCATCACGCTATTAAAGAAATGACTTTTGCTATTTCGAAGTGTGTGAGTGGTGTCGATGATACGAAACGTTGCTGCAGGAAATTTTGATGTTTTTCTCAATATTCGGCAGCTCCAATATTTGCCTTACCAGCAGGGCCGTCTTAAACTAGGCTGGGGTCCTTGGGCACACAAGAATTTGGGGCCCTTTTGGAAAGTAAAAAAAGCTAATTATAATAACATTTTTACTAAGTATGACCATTTATTACCTATAATCCTATAAAGGTAATCAAATATAATATGATATAGTATGTCATTAATAATATTAGAATGCTGCTGGTTTTTTGGTTACGATTACGATAACGGGATCTTTCGGGATTTCTGTTGAGCAAAATCTTCTGTTATATCCTTAAAGTCAATTTTTTGAAGGATATCACTTTCTATGCACATAATTGACAAATTACTTAGTCGTTGTTGTAACATTGTTGTTCGTAATTCATTTTTTATTCTCTTAAGCTGCGAAAATGACCGCTCTCCACTACAATTGGTAACCATTAGGCAAAGGAATATTCTTGTAGCAATTTCTACGTTTGGAAAAGTTTCTTCCAATTTATCTGATTTTATTAGGTTATGTAAGGTTGAGATATATGTGTGAGAATAAATGTGTGAGAGAAATTGTTGGTCCTTCGGGGCCCTCTGGGCACGGGCCTCGTGTGCCCTTATGGTGAAGACGGTATTGCTTACCAGCATACAAATCTAAGCAAGATTGCAAGATCTCCGCTATATGTCTCACTTCTCTCAAAATCCTCTACTCGGATAGAGAAGATTGGAGTAACGAAACTCCCACCGTACTGCCACTGGATGGGCTCATATGGTTCACAGATGGGTCAAAGCAAGAGCAAAGCTCTGGTGCGGGAGTGTACCTAAAAAAGCCAAAGATCACTATATCAGTGACTCTAGACGCTTACTGCACGGTTTTTCAGGCGAAGCTCTACGCAATATTGACTTGTGCCATGGAAAACCTGCGAAGAAACTATGTAAATAGGCGCATATATTTTTGCGCAGACTGCTGGTCGGCTCTGAGAGCTCTCAGATCACCCAAAGACATATCAAGGCTTGTCAAAGAATGCAGAGGTGCACTAGCTGAACTAGTCATCTCATCTGGGTCCTTGGACACAGTGGAATTGAAGGAAACGAAATGGCCTTCTCTCTAGTCAGGCGAGTGTCGTGGCGAGAATCACCATGCATGAGGCAGACCAAGCTCTTTATGAAAGATCCTGTGCCTAGGCTCTCAAAGAAACTACTTTATCTGAACAGGAGGGACATCAGAGAGATAGAATCTAAACAGGTCGCTGTCGTCTCAACAAACACCCCCCACACAACGGGCATCGCAGATGACCTAATATGTAGGAAATGTGGACAGGCGTGAGAAACTGCCCCTCCCATTCTGTTGGAATGCCCAGCATCCCTCAGGCAACAACACCTCGGAAAGTCAAAACTGCTCCCAGACGAACATATGGAAGCTAGCACTGGTAATATTCTGGGTTTCTGGCGGTCCACAATCTTGCTAGAACAGATAGGCTTCTGACCACGGGGCACACTGAGCCCCCTCCCCTCAAACGATGATGATGATGATGATACATATCTGAGCTATTCGTCAATGATTGTTATTGAGATATTAAGGTTTTAGGTATCTACGTTTCCTGTTGAAATATACGAAAAAAATGGATAACTCGGAAGATACATATTTATGGAAAGGCAATAACCCTTAACAAAATGACCTTAAAATTTGTTGTACAATGAAAAAATAGAGACAGGATCATCTTCCGGTACAACCGGAAATACCACCATTTTGAAAAAAAAATTCAATAGATCTTATTCTCTCAAGTCTGCAGTCATATTTTCAGATCAGAAGCTACTCTCGTTGTATATGCACATGATAATTTTGAATTCTCAATTTTTTTCCACAATACTGGATTATTAGATCACCTTGTTCGAATGTAAAACCTCAATCACTGCAGTTTTCATTTCGATTGCGCAAACGAAAAAATCGCTTCAGCTTGCGTGAAGCAATCAATCATGTCGAATAGGTATTATACTATTATTATATAATTTTCGCTACAGTTCTCTCGAACAAATTTTATTAGACCATATGGCTAACCAACTTTTTCTTATATTCCATTTAAATTGCATCCGGAAAGTATTAAATTACAGGACGGAGAATGCTACGTTTCCTTTTCCGATTACGGTTACGAAGAAAGTAGAATTATTTTTTACGATCTTTACCATTCAATACTTACTTGTCGCTAGTAACAAATGCTCATTGAACGAAAATGTATGAACATTTTGCATATTTATTGAATAATTGAAATGTGCTATTAATTCCGTACGTGTTTTAAATTGGAAAGAGATTTGAACACTTCGGAATAATCAGAGCAGAAGATAACCATGAATTATTAGAGCAAGTAGGTGCACATGTATTTAGACAAATGGATAAATAATAATTATAATTTTGTTCCTATTAAATTAATGAGCATGCTACTTGAGTAATGGATGTTTCATAGCCTTAGGAATCCAAATTAGAAGTTTTTGAAGAGGTTATTTCGAAAATCTTTACCTCCCTCAGTATTAGAAAAGGGTATAAAAAAAATTGCAAATCGTTTCTAAGTGATGAAAATAGAAATTGTACTGATGAAAACAAGAAATTTTACTTTGTTAAATGTCACTTTATTTAACAGAATGTTGATTGCAGTGGCGGTTCGTGAGTTATGAGAGAGAGTGGACACAAGAAAAGACTTATTATTTTTTGTACATAGAATCCATTCTCCTATTTTTCATGCAACTTTGTTGTCAAAATCCTTAATAGACTGGACGAACTTCTTTTCTATTGATAGGACCGCCAATGCGTTCAGTCGATCTTCTGACATTGTGCTTTTCAGAAAAGTTTTGATACGTTTGAGGGTGGAAAAACATCGTTACATTCTGCTGTCGACATGAGCGTTGTACAAATAATATCCAACAGTTTGTATGTTTCGGTCAAAACTTTTTTTAGGTTGTTTTCTGTTATGAACACTAAAAGTGGCAAAATACCACCTACGTCAAACATGTCATCGCGCTCATAAATTGCTGAAAGTTTACTTTTTAATTTTACACTGTTCAACATAGTATGTTTCACAGTTTCTTCAAAATGTTTTTGTGGAAATGCATGTCTATAAGTTTTGAAATTTTGAGGATCAAATAATTTTGTTGCACTTAAGTGATCCCTAAAATCAAATCGGTCGCTAATTTGGCTTAAAATAGTGTCAAATAGTTCCTTTGCTCCAGCTGTCGTTTTTTTGATTGTCATTGTCAGTAGAATTTCTAATTCGAATAATTTGCTGTTGGAATTGTTGAATTGCCTTTTGCAGTTGAGCACTGTCAAAATAGTGACTGAATCCATCCCATCTTCGTCAATAATTTTTTCTAAGCATTCTTTGAAAGAATTCTGGTATTCAAATAATTTGTGCACGGTTTGAATTTTGAAAATCCAGCGTGTAGGAACAGCGCGTGGTAATCTATGTTTGACTATTTCATCAAGAATTACCGTTCGTTTGAAAAAAAGCTTGAAAGTGACTGCAAATTTGCAAAGAAAATTTTTATTGCATTGTGCCGCTTGTTCAATTACTAAATTAAATTGATGCGCGTAACAGTGAATATAATGCGGGTGTGGGAATATTCTTTTGATAATGGCTTGGACACCATTTGTCTTACCACTCATCACGAACGCCCCAGGGAATAGTTTATTGTTATCAGACCCAGAAGGAGAATTTGAAATAGTTTGGGATTCATTCAGCAATAATTTTGGTAACACAACAGCATTATGTTCACCCGGTTTAAAAAAAGACCAAAAGAGTTAAAAAATGTGTCCATTAAACACGTATCGAATAATAACAAACATTTGCTGATGATTAGAAGTGTCTGTAGTTTCATCGGCCTCCAAAGCAATGAAATTTGCAGATTTAATTTCTTTTGATATTTCGTGCTTGTAAATTTGCAAGATTGCATCTAGCAATTCGTTCTGAATAGTTTTTGAGACGCCTTTAAACCCTTGTGAACCAGAACCTTCCATATCTATTGCAAGCACAGCGTCTAATTCAGCTGCAAGGTGGATTAAGACTACATAAATACCTGGATTTTTCGAAGTCACTATTTTATCAGGACGTCGTAACTACAATTAAAACGTTCCGCAAAATTTTATACACATAATTACCCGGCAAAATATTACGATTTTTTTCCACAACCTCGTTATACTTAATTTTATGTCGCAAATATGCACTGTCTAACTGTTCACGTATGTCCATTTTGCCTAGAGCCCAGAAATCTATGCATGCATCCATGTGAGAAACGGAATTTTTTTGTTACTGGACATCCACATATCCACTCGTATTTTTCATAGATATTCTTGTTGAATACTCTATAGCAAGTTCGGATTTTACTTGTGGAAGTGTAGTTTATTCTTTTTAATAAAACATTTTTGCTCAAATGATAGTGGGTCTTTTAAAAGATTTTACACACGTCTGACGTGCGGATTAAAATAATGCACTGAATTACATGAGAATTTCTTTCTGTATTTATCTAGGTGGTTGTGCGGGCACGTGCCCTTGTGCCCTTTAGTACCAGCCGCCACTGGTTGATTTCAATTTCGAGCCTTACAGTTCATTATCAAAACATACAATGAGAAAACATTGAAACATCATAGCTATGATAAATAATTGAACCATAATGTCAACAAATGTTTTTCTGGTTATAAATACATATGACATCTAAATTATATGTAAATTCATCGGAAATAGGTCACGTTAACATTTATAGCAAACTAATATAACAATTTCCAATGTAAACTTCAATTTATCTGTAAAATAGAAATGAACAAAAACATGAATTCATTCACATATTATTAGACTTATATCATGAAGAAATGTCTTGTAATTCTAAAATGCCATTTAAAAGATTTTCTCATGTTTATAATGTCTTCAGAAATTGTGCCAAAGTATCTACCTACTTATATAATTATCCGGCAAGCTATAACTACACCGCGTATTATAAAAAGCAGGTACATAATTTCAGAATATAATAACACATGCAGCATTCATTATACGCCTGATAAAGATTTAACAACAATATAACTAACAAAAAAATGATTTATCGAAACTAGAGCGACTATTTCAGGAATCGATGTTTAATTATTTCTATTTCCGATATCCATAACTCGAATAATAGCTTGATATTTCTTCGAGATCACATAGCATTATCTTGAGATGGAAATCGAAAAAGAACTATATAAATTACAAGACTTTTGAATTATTTGATATTGAGCTATAGCAGTAGCTGCAGGGTATAAGACATTCCTCAAATAATATTTGCTTTCGAATATTTTTTAGTAGTTTCTATTTTTAATTTTAAATTGACAGACATTTATTTATGGGCGTCAGGTGATATGTATTATTCAAAATTTCACCTTTATTCAAGAAATTGAGTACAATTAGGTATATAAAATCGCTACAATATTGAAATTTATAATTCAGTAGATTAATATGCGTCAGAATAAAAATTTCACCTTTACGCATGACGTTAATCGTAATACTTATAAAAGACGTAGCCTTGCGTTTTCTATTTTAACTAAGTAATTTTCTTATTTCTTCTCCTAAAAATGAAGAATTATAATTCAGAACTGAGGATCAAATGCAACTCGTAATTTTAATAATGATTTTTGTCCCAGGTATGAATTATACATAAATTTTCGGGAAATAGGTCACAATAACACATATGCTTATTATTTCCGTCTTCACGTACGTTTCGGTCTCACGATCATCATTAGAAGACGTATCAATGTATAAGACGTGATTTCTTAAAACTAATTGTATTAACACAAAGCGTCCTTATCGCACCAATTTCAATTAAAAATACCCACATCGCCGAAACGAACAGAAACACGAATAATCGAAATTGTAACACATAAATGTTTCAAGTATATGAAATGTATCAAGAATCCACTGCTTAGCAATTTTCTTATGATATACGAACTCATGTCAACAAAGTCTGTATACGACTGAAACCAAAATATATAACGCACAAAAATCTATTTTCAAACCAGATGTTAAAGTTTTATGAGGTAATAGAAAAAGGTTGTCAGACCTTATTAGAAATATTACTATTTGACCATTCTACCTAAAATATACTTCTAACATTATAAAGACGCATGTAGGAATTTGCAAGGGTTTTAATTAATTAAATTAGTGTAAATCTGACTTAATATCTGAATATATGTTCTTTGATTTACAGACTGGGAGTCACGTTTTATGTGAATCATCTCCAGAATAGATAATTTATATATCAAGCAATTCGTAATAGTCTTAAACCAATTCTATATTTTGCTTTTCTATGTGATAACTAACATAAAATAATTGATAAATGTATTTATTACATTTGCCTTTCTCACTAAATGAATGAAACCAATAAGACTTATTTAAACACTTTATTAAAAACACTTTTTCACATCATCAATATCACTTTATAAATTGGAGAAATATAACAAACACTTTGTGCTGAAAAATATGAAGTGCCACATTAATATAAAATACATCATGTCCACCATAATAAAAACAACAGAAATATATGTTTCGACAGATACGATATTCTGAGTAATATGGATTTATTTAACTGTATTTGATGTGTTTGTTCTGTTGTTTTATATTACGATTACGTATAATACTATGTAATTTTTAATAAAATAACACATTTTTTTAACATCAGTATGACTGCCAAGCTTTACATTTTTACTTATAACTAGATATATTTCATGAACAATTCTAGAATTTTTCACTTTAACAGTTTCCATAAACTATTTTTTTGCAAAAATGAAAAGGTTTTTTCCCAGTTGAGGAACTTCAGTTTATCACGTTATCACTGGGAATTGATATCTATTTCTTCAATTTTTCCTTTTTTTTTAATTTCTACATTAGGAAAATCCGATAGATAATTTCAAAAGTGAACTTTATAATAATAATAATAATACACTGAAACTGTGGATACATTATAACACTGATAAGTACGAAATAATACTCTTATACACAAAAAATATTATTAAAGAACTAAGGACTTTTCGGCTACCAAGTAGCCATCATCAGAGTAAACTAAGCAAAATGTACTTGTTTGAATACTATTTGGGGTGAATAATGGAAACAAGGGATTATCAACAGCTGAATATAAATCGGAATTCAATAAATTACTGTTTCGTTTATACATTTCTATTCCTTCTATATTACCTAGATTTTTGAAACATCCTGGAAAGCAGGAGCCTCTTCTTTTGCGCGGAGCCTGAAAACCGCAACCAGGCGCGTCCCCAGGTGACGGATAGGGGAATGCTCATGGCCCTGTTGCCAGCAGGGTCAAGGGTAGGAGTAGACATGCTCCCGCGGACCAACAGGCACCCAGACCCCGGATAGAATGTGGGACTCCCAGTCACATGTTCCTGACAAGAGGGTGACGGATAGATTGCGGCTGATACGGAGAACCATATGTTCCGGATGAGTAAGTTATCCCATCATAGATAACTTAGTGAAACATACAGGAAAAATCGACAAACTGATTCAGTACTGAAACACAGGTACCTTAATATTGGGAACAACAATATTTTGGTACATAACGAGACACCACAGGAAACATCCAAAGCGTGATGGAGTACTGGAAACCCAAAAACCAGAATAACATGGTTAAAACGAAACATACAGGAAATATCAACGTACCGATATAGTACTGATACATGGACACCCTAATATTGTGGAAAAACATCATTGGGGGTATACACACAGGAAAGATCCATAACGTGTTCGAGTACTGAAACATCAAAAAACCGTAACACCGGTAAAAAACCAAACAGGAAATTATCCACAGAGGATAAATCACTAAAACAAAATACCGTAAAATTGGGCATCAACCATATTACGGTATATATGTTACTGTGAATGTCCGATATTAGTGAATGTTAAGATGCACCAGTGTATGTCTACAATCACCAATATTAATGGTGTAAGTCCGAAATTATTTCAATATTTTTTTGTTTTGGACATACACCGGTGAATGTTAACATACTCCAAGGCAATTTTGTGTGTCTTAGATACTGCAATTTACTAATTACGTGAATGTTAACACACGCCAGTGTTTATTCGAAATTAAGTGAGAAAGTTAGAGTGCTATGGTTCTCTATTTTTTCCACGCCGACCACCTGTCGCCGCACCGCTAATAGGGCAGAATATCAGAATCCGAAATATGTCTACTCTGCGACAGAAAAGAGGCATCTAAAAGAAATATAGAATTAGCGAAACTTGGACTTCAAGATCAAGGGAAAAAATGCTTTAAGTATGGCAGGCAAATTTTCCTCCTGCAAAATGTGGAGAGACTGTAAGGTTGCGTGTTCCTGATTTCGACAGAGGTAGTACAGATTCCAGAAATATCCTTACATGTTTTACAAATGTGGATGGTGACTATTATCAATTGGCTACAAAACATGGGACGTTATCACAGATGTATACTAGAAATCAGTTTTCCATCTGTAACGAAAATTTTATCAATATATCCGAAACTTCTTCTACAAAAATATTAATGCGTGAAATTGTTGCTTTGGAATCAAGATTTGGAGGACAAGGATATAAGCGTTGCAATTGTGCACAAAAATGCAACACCAAGAAGTGTTACTGTGAAGTTCGTGGAGTTATTTGTAATACTTAATGCCATAACAGTTTGCCATGTACTAATAAATATTTTTTTTCTATTTTTATAGCCAAAAATGCTACCTAATTACCTGTAAGTAGGTACGTTGTAACGAATGAATATTTTTTGAATTCTATAACCAATAGGGCAATAAATAGCAATCATAATAAGTGTACGTTATTGTTTACCTTACTTGGCAGGTAATGCTATTTTATTTGTATTACTGATTTGAGATTTTGATTAATAAACAAATTATATTTGTTTTATTTATTATAGTTCTATGATTTTATTTATTGTAACAATTTGTGAGTTCATTTTAAATCAGACCCGAACTTCTGTTTTGCCGATATCTTTGCTAAATTTTCATAATTTAACTCATCATGAAGAGAATAAAGATTAACCAAGTCGTCGTGGTGTATGATAACATTCACTGGTGAATGACCGAAAACATAAAGAAACGGAATAAATAACAAACAATCACCAGCTGGCTTGGTGGTTGTTAACATACACCAGTGTATCTTAAGATACACTCCGCTTCGGACATTCACAGTAACATATACAAAACGTGAACACCAACGTAAACAACGAAGTAGATATTTACGTTTAATCGACGTAAGTATCACTAATAAACAACAGAAGAAACTCAGTTCCATATAAAATCGACAAACCAAGAGAAAGACGCAGTCCGTATCCTGAAGGAATGTGATAAACGGTCCCGGGATATGGATGAAGATATGAGAGGTTTTAGCAGGTATGCTCTAACATCATTGAGTGAGTCATGCACTACCTGAAGTGATAGATAAAAGCTGACGGTGTGCATCAATCATTTCCTCTCAACAGAAAAAAAAAAGATTTTTGAAACATGTTCTGTTAATGCTGATTTTCCACGACAATACTTCTTCTTTTCTTGATGAATCAGTTAAAATTTTCCTCCTTTGTTAGAACCTATCATATTGAACACGACTCATAATCAATTTCGTGAATTCCATATTTGGCGGAAACGTTACCAAAGATGTTGCTTAAACGGGTTTTCAGCTTGTTTTTGCATCTATGAACGGGTTTAAACATTATTATCATCCTTCAGTAATTAATAAATTACATAATCTGTTTTCCAAATTTGGAATAATACTCCTTTATAGATGCAAGAACAAGTTGAAAAACCGTTTAGGCAATACCTTTGATAAAGTTCCTGATTTCCACAAATCTGGAATTTACAAAATGTATGTCAATGTCAATGTGTCAAAATAAAATGAATATTTCAGCTCGTTATAAAAATGCTGCCAATATTAAAAATATAATAGGGAAAGGAAAAATCACCATTTACATAATTATCTCACTTGTTTGCAATATTAATCCCAAATAGTATTCAAGGAGGTTCAGTAGCTGTATACATAAACACATATAAAAATAATAATCGTATAGTTGTTGTAGACTTTTCGTGTATTTAAAAGTTAATTATAATTAATAATTGTCTACCTAAGCTATAGTTTCAGCTAATTTTTCATAGAAATAATTATTGGGACTCGCTCAAACTTGCACAGAATTTTTATGTCATTAAAAAAAACCATTCCTATTTAGCCGTTTTTTTTTTAATTCGAAGATTTAACCACGTCCCCATAAGCTTTCATGTTAAAATGTTCTTTTTGACTCGATATATATTTAAAAAACGGTGTAGTGAAACCCTCCAAAAAATTAGACGTATTCTCATATTGTTATCCTCAACGGTTTGTGAAATTTTAAAAAATGTTATCATAAAAAACTATCTCTACCGAACTTCCTTAAACAGGTAAAATTGGTTTACTCAGATGATGGCTCCTTGGTAGCTGAAATCGTATTTTAATGGTATTTTTGGTGAATAAAGGTGATTATTTCGAACTTACTAATATTCATAATAATGTGTATGAAAGCATAAATACATATACATATTTGTAGTGTTGTACAGAATATGTTTTGTTGTAGGTGCAATATTAATAAAATATTTATTTATTATTGGAGGTTTGAAAATAATAATCGTACATATTTCTCTGATTCAATAAGCTACATTTCTGATTCGAGGTTTTTTGTTTTCTGAAACTGTTAATTTGATATATTTCCATTATTTTATTCCGAATTATATAATTAAAATACATCAAAGGTTATATCAATATTTCCATATATAAATATATGTATTGCTTTAATATAAAATTCTAGGGAAATAGGTCAAAATTGTGACCTATTTCCCGAGAATTTTATATTAATTCATACGTGGGTCAAGAATCTTTATTATATGTATTGCTATACTTTCGGTGTTACGTATATATGTATTGTGTATATTGATCACGATTTGAATAATAGATAGTGGATATACGACGTTTTTACGCTTGATTCAAAGATCGCAGGCGCTTTGAAGAAACGACAAGGATTTTGTTGTACATACAGCAGACATGTGGTGATGGTGATGTCGTCACCCTTCCCCCCCCACCACACACTGTCATAAGCATTTCAATGAATTGCTTTATCGACCAAAGAAATAAGGGTTAAACAAGCTAATTATTTTCCTTCATAAGTTTAATTTGATGAGAACATCTGGGAATGGGATAGGTTTGCTTATAAATACAGTAATTATTCTTAAATAAATATCTACTTAGACTTACGTAAAATAAAGACTAATTCGATATGACAGTGAAAGGTGGGGTTGTGACGTCACACCATCGGAGTTAATTGTTTCACTTACAGAATGGCTCATTCGTAGATCGCCCCTATGTATTGAAATGATAAACTTCAAGTGGGAGTTTGTGTTTCATTAATAATTTATTATTAAATTAGTACATGTAAATTGGAAGGGATTTATCACCCTACAGAAAAATGTGTCGATCGTGAAAAATTCTAAAGAAGAGACAGGTGAGTATATCGATTAATTCTTCAAAGTTACTTATTTAAGCATCTTCGGACCATACTGAGAGAAAATTATAGTTCGAATTTCAACTTCCCCATCGGCTCATTGGAAAAAGGGAATATTGCCTAGTTATCTCAAAATTCTTATAGTAATTCTTCTCAAAGTATTCTATTCTTATATATATCAAGGAACTTAATAATAGGCCATACATTAAATAAATATTTCATACTAAGTTGAAGGTCACAAATGCAATTCAGGTATATGAGTATGAGCATTTTCACAATAGAAAACTAAAGTAGGAATGAATTTATTCATTCGAGAATTTAACTATTCTTTTTCATTTTTGATTATAGATGAATTAATTATTATAACATTAGAAAAATATTGAATTTTTTAAAGATAACTTCAGCAATTACACTCCCGGACAAAATTAAAGTATCACTCAATACATTGCAATTAATTTTTATACCATTCTGTATATAGGACGATTCTTGACTATTTTCAACATTCATATTAAAGAGTGTTTTCCCACCGCCCACTATGCAGCGCTGGTGAGTGGTGCCTCTAAAAAGCGAGTGCTAAAAGTTTAGCAGCCACCATTGAAGCTCCATACTGAAGTCACCAACAAGTGTGGAATACGTGTTTATGCAACTCTGCAATTGTTTCTCAAGTTGGCGGTTCGTCGACAACGGAGCATCCGACAAAAAGTACAAGAAAATTTTGGGTACATCCATGTTAAGTAAAATTTCAATATATTCCGCTCCTAGTTATTTTATTTTGTTTGATTGATTCGTTACTGTAGTTATTAGATTGCTGCAGTATTTCGCAAAATCTCATGTCTTGTGATTATCGCTATGAGTTTTGATTAGCCTTGGAAATGAGGAGCTGAGGTGGTGTCGCTAAAATTTACGACGCTTCATTCGGTGTGTATTTCCAGAATAGTACTTATTAGAAAATGAAAGTGCTATATCTCTGTGACAGTGCACCGTAGGAAAAAAGTGCATGTATATTTGTAGGTTTTTTCGGCTCTACAACTTTTATATTTCCACTGTAGCGCAAAAGAATTTTGTTTGCGTGGAAAAAAAGAAAAATGTTATTTTTGGTATGGTGCCCTCTGATTCTTGTACTTCTGGTTGTAGCGCAGCGACTTGATGATTGTAGAAAATATGCTTCTCTACAATTTTCCTCTACGACCTGGTGTTCTCGCTGAAAATATAATCCAAAAACATTTTGATATTTCCAAAAATGCCCAACGGGTGGGGGCTACAACGTCATGGTTTTAACCTAGTCACATGCCATGCTGACGTTTATCGTTTATTAAAAAAACAGCTTCGGTAATATTTTCTCGACAGAATGACTTTACTTCGTGTATATAGTTCCATATAGAACGATGTTTCTTTGAAACCGACTACTCTGGGGAGCCCCGCATATTGGCCAGTGTGAAAACACTTTTGCTTTCTCAATTTAAATAGAACACTGTGTATATTATGATATTTTTCAAGTTGCCATGGGGATTTTTTCGATGTAGTGTTTTGCTACTTTATACTGAGGGGGTCCAATTTAATGTTTCGTATCTTATTAAATAATGGGCATTAACACTTTTTACATTATGTATTTTTTTGATATCGTGCATTTTACTTCAATTTACACATTTATTGGATAAAGTGATTATTTAGGTACATCATATGTAGAGATTACTCAACTTTTTCCAATGGACCATCCTTATATTATACCGAAGTTAGAAAGATCTTTTACTATTCTTTAAGTTCCATTAACTCCCCTATCCCTGATTATATGGAACAGTTTATAAATATCGAGCTCTCAAAATACGGACTAAGTATTTGTATTGTTTGCAGGGCTATGGTAAATGCAAAACATGAATACCTATAATCAAATCTGAGTTTGATAGTAATGTCTCGAATTGTGCAATGTTTAAGACTGGCATTTTACCAGACTGAGATCCACACCTTCATTGGAATTTGAAAGATTGGCAGCGTGTTTTATTTGCAGATGAAGAAAAAATACCTACATCTAAGAGCTCCTTCTAGTATATAGAAGATAGGGAGGTATATTTCCAAGCGTCTGTATTTGCCAGAGCCTTTTGGTGGGGGCTCAGCTATATTCTGCGGTGACATGTTTAACTGAACAAAGGTGCATAAAGAAGATACAACAAGATCATGTTTGTTGGTGCCAATTATCTTAACGTATGACGTTACCAGACCCCACGTTGCTGAGGTAAATACTCACTATCTCAATGCGGTGGAAATTTCTGTTATGGAATGACTCTGCATGGAGTTCAGATCAGAATCCCATAGAACATGTTAAAATATCGCATTAGAAGAATAGAAAATATAGTTCAGATGAAAGAAGCAGCTACAGAAGAATGGAAGAACAATCCCCAGTATGGGTTCCAAAACCTGATTAAGGTAATGCCACGAAGGCTTAGCTTAGAGCATTCATTGCAAACCAGAAGAGGATACACCCAGATATCAAAATGTTCCTAATTTTTACTTTTTACAGGATATTACGTTGTTAAGTTGTTCCTGGTTAATGTTGAATTAACGCTTTAGTTTAAGAATTTGATTAAAATTTATTTAGAGTTAATATTTTGATTCAACCTTTGATTATTCACACATTTTTTTATAAGCTACTGATTTTTCATAAGACCTTGAAAAAATAGTTTGAAATTTAAAATGAATTCAATCAAATTTGGTGCGATATTTTTGTGCGGGAGTGTATAAAGTTGAATAAAAATAAAACTGAACCATAGGTGGGATTCGAACACCCATATCTCCTAAATTTCTGGTCAGTTATCCTGAAAGGAATTCATTTAAATATAAGCCTCAGAAGGGAAAGTAAATAGGATACACGTGAATCTAATTCTTTCATGTGTTATAGGATGCTTTCCAGCAGGTAAATTTTGTCTACTCAGAAAACCACCATATCTATTTCAAGTCCGATTTCACTAGTTTTTAATTCGCATTTCATCGGAAAGTTAAAAAAATTAATATCTTGTATTTAATTTTCCTCTGACATTGCATTTGTACTAACATTTTTTGAAAAATTGGCAAGCAACAATAAAACTATAATAAATAAAGAAAAATAAATATTTTATTAATCAATCAATCAAGAACATGGTATCCCTTGAGAAATATATATTGTCATTTCAAGATTCATTGTTCAAACGCTCTTAAACAAAGATACAAAATCTAAGCAATAACTATCATTCTATGAGATAAATATATAAATTGATTCATATCTTAATAAATATCCAAATTTTGATGTATTTTCTCATGTCAAAAGTTCTTAAAATTAAACAACAAATACATAAATCACCAATTCGAGTTACAAATCTACATGAGTGGTGATATTTCGTTCAAAATAATTGATGAATGAATATCCCACTTTGGTGTCATTCCAGTGGCGCACGTTTAAGTTTTGTCACTGGGTTCGGACATACGTATATACATTAATTATGCAATGGAAATGAGAAATTCGCGATTGATGAAAGGATGAGTACTTCCTATTGAAGTAATGCATTGGTCAATTTACTCATATTGATTTTTGGAAGATATGATTGAACCTGTAACCCCTTTTATGTATCGAAAAATTCACCAATATTTGCAGAAGAAAACTATTTTAGTTTTTAATACGTTCTAAATAGAAAGAAGGAACGTTTCTGAAAATATTTTCGTAGTACGGTATTTCGAAAAAAAATATACTCTATGTGATATATCTGAATTGATATTGTACTTATAACTATTGCAGTTTGTTACTCAAGGCTTAGAATGAACGCTTTACCTCCAGTTAACCCGTCTTGTATCATATTCGTTGGTAAGGGTGATACAAACATCAAATAAAATAACTATTGAAAGTAAGATTATCACTAGTTTAATAAATGAATGTAAATATAGCTTCGTTGACACCCTAGCTTCTTCAAACAAATATTAGAAAGTACTAACTTTTTACAAAAGACCTAACCAAATATAAGAGCTATCTAGACGTAGCGTACAAAACGCAGAATAATTTAGCTAGGTTTCCAAAAATAATAAAGATAAATCATCCGATCCGAAGTTAAATGTGAGGTTTACAAGCTGACATGGTTAAGATATATATTGGTCAAACAGGAAGAACCTTCAAAAAACGGATCAAAGACTATAGACGTAATAAATCTGATTCAACCTTTGCAGAACAATTAATCATGGAAGCCATTACTTTAACGATATTTCAAAGATTTTGAAAGTTCAGAATATAAGTAATGAATTAAATTTGCTGGAATACCTGGAAATTAATAAATATAAGAACTCCCATATGCTATTGAACGATCCACAAATACTTAATAAAATTATCCTTTGCTAAAATGTGGATGAGGGCAAGGTGAAAACTGCCTGAAAAATGAAACAAGAAATGATTTATTTTGTCAAAACTCATACTATTTGTCAACATAATCTATTTGTAGCCCGATACACTTCGTCTAATGTTTTAAAAATTTTTTGATCTCTTCCAAATAATACGATTTCGCCTATCCTTCAAAATAGGCGTTAGCTTCAGCGATAACCTAATCTCTTTCCGCCTAGCCATTATTTCAAGTTTGGAAATAGATAAACATCGCAGGGGGCTAAATCTGGAAAATATAGTGCATCATTCCATTCAAAGAGTCCCCATAATGTTTAACAAGCGATGCTTTGATTTGGGTAATGTTTTTTCCACGCAAGAAATAATGTTTAATGAAGACGCGAAATTGTCTTTTTTTCTATGACTACGAAAATGTTCAAGGTTGCTTTCGATGGGTGGAAGAACAGAACTGAATGACATATCAGTCTGAAAATTTTAATGCGTTCTACTAAGAAGGTACATCACAAATGTCACATGGGATTTTCGATTGTGGTGCCATCTGTTTTATTTTTCCGGGACTTTTCACCTTACCCAATTATATACAATTTCACTAACCATCTTTTCTAAGATTATTATCATCAATTTATCTCCTTTGTATTAAGTTATTACTGTGTAATATTTGTTTGAAGAAGCTACTGTGTTAGCTAAACTATAGTTATATTTATCTATTGAATTAGTGGAAATCATACTTTTAATAGTTATTTTATTCAAGTATAGAATTGATTTTCATCACGTAATTGCTGATTCTATTCAATTTATAGTCATTCAAACGTTTCTCGATCAATTCAATTTCCATTGCATACTACGATTCCAACCGTAAAGTGTATTTCGAAAAATTGGTATTTTATACTTAAAATTCGAATCTTGGATTCTATCAATTCATCTATGTATGAAGTATCCTTTATTGTCAAAGAAATAATGTAAAAATTTCGTACAATCTTCAATTTCATTTTAATGGAATAAACCGATACAATATTTTTTTATATTTTCATGATATAAGTTATGTATGTAACAAGAATCCAGTTTACAATTAGTTTGCTCTCTGAATTCGTAGTCTTTGAGTGTTTAGTAATCGCGTGGTTCATGCGCAGAACCAAACAAGAATGGGACTGCTATGTATCATAGCTTCTATCATGGTAGAATGAAAAGTAAGAGATACAACTATCAAAGGCTGAACGCCATCTCATGACAGATGTCTCAACTAAACGAATTGTTAATGAATATCATTACAACAAACCTCTTGCCTCATATTGTTCAACGGCGTCGTATAACTTTATCATCATCATTGGACACCACGACGCCTTTTAAAAGTAAAATTTTGTAGTCTTTCCGTGAATGAAAGCTTCTGACGATACAAGTCATGGATAGGAGAGGCTGGTCTTATAGGATAAATATACACTTGTTTCAATCTAACATTGTGAAACCTTCAATTATGCTCCGAAAACTGAATCAATACGTTAACATTAATTCCATGATTAAATAATTTCTGTTGGCATTCAAAAATATCGTCAACAAAGGTATCAAGATTTCTAAATGGATATGAAGATTTACAGACGTTAGATCGAAAAGGGTATAGACTAAAACAATTTATTTTGATGCAAAATACACTTTCGGCAATTGTATCGCTAGTGGTCCATTGTGAACCGTACACTGAGTAATGGCAAAATTCTAATCAGACTTATCTTTCACTCTGTCGAAACGTACGAAAGGCCATCATCTGTCACGTACGACCGACAGGAACCTCTATCTCCACTATGAAGCTTTATGCTTCTTTTTCTGATCTCGTCGTCTGTCAGGATCGGCAAGGTTAGCTAAGATCTTCAGATCCTTGTAGTCCAGCTGTAAGTACCATCTCACTGACATACGTCCTACATTTGTGGATAATGTGGTGGCCACTAAATTTGATAGCCACATCTGGATTTGTGGAAACTTTCATATTAACACTTGAAGCTTACCTTCTATTCACACCACCCTCTACATAGTTAATGAATGTACTATACCGACGTCCATGGCTAACCAGTTGCGATGAAGTGTTAAAATAATACCATAAGCCAGAGTTAAAAATACACGTGTTCAAATTGTCAATGTGGATTATACGGAGATTGAGCTCGTTTAGTTATATTGTAACTGTCGTCTGACACACCATTATTTTTTTTCATTATTTCGAAATTTAACTATGAGGTCAATCAATACGCTCTGCGATATGCCGTTAAGACGGAGTGAGTAATAGTAACATTAATATTAACATACTGACCGACTTCTCAGTTTAATATACCTACTTCAAACCAGTGTTAATGTATCATGAATCATTAACATCTTGTATATTACTTTTTTCTACAATTTAATAATTAACTTCAAAACGTTTGGAAATTTTCTCTGGGATCCGATTTCTATTGGAAGTGTCCATAACCTCCAGAGCCTCTGCTAGGGCTCACATCAATTCGTTTGCTGCATTACTTTCTCAAAGTATGAATCTCTAAGACTTATTCAATTCTACGGTATTCCTGAATAACGCGTAGAAGCCGCAGATGCCAATTTCCTTAGATACTTATCGGATTACCTCCTGAACGTTCCTTGGTTGATAGAATTTGAAATAATCAACATTGAATGCATGCTGCAACTGATTGGAATATCTACTGAGTTATTGATATCTGAAAATGTATTCATTCCAATGAAAATATCAATCGTAGGATATAGGCTACAAAGGTAGTTGACATGAAATTGTTTTAAATAACTAAAACGAGATTAAATCCACATTTACAACTTGTTCAATAACTATGTTCCTGAATATGAAATAAACAAGAGGGAGACCACGCAGATATAATAATGACGAGAACAAGCTTGATTTCTAAAGCTTAAAATACTTATCGATTATGGTAATCGTGAATACGAATATCTTCAGAAAACTACGAAAAAAGCAACCGGTATGTTGAAATTTCAATTCCAGTCGATATCATAAAATGCGTAGAGCTTTCCCTATTGCAATATTTCCCTACATTTCCTGATGTTACCATAAATTGTCATGATTGAAACCACCACATTAGACACAATGATTGATTGATTCTAGCAATACTCACAAGCATTTCATCATCGGGAATCCTGGATAATAAATCCAGCAATTCATTGTTCGGAACGGAATGTGGCCTAAGGATTCTTCTCAAAAATTTGTTGGCTCCCCAAAGCATGAGAAGATATTGAATTGGTATCAAATACAAAACTAGAGTCGCTGCACCCAGCAGAATGATTGCTATCCATGATAGATAAGGTATTGTGAAGTTGAATGTACTGCAAATAAAAAATGCTTATCGTTATAGAGAAATGACATGCGGAATTGCATTTGCCAATAATGATTGTCATTGGCAAAGTTTTGTTGTTGATAACGTACTTTTTGACAGCTTCCAGTAGCGAAGCAATTTTGCCAATGGCATTTTGTACTCCTTGTGTGACATCTTGGATAGCTTGCAACCTCTCTTTCAAACTTTTCTTCTCTTCCTGAAAGCAATGATCAAAATTGATTGTTTACTCGGCTTGTAATGTGAAGAGCTGCAATAAAAAGTTAATTCAGAATCGACAACATACTAACTTTTTCCTTATCGTCTTCGTCGTCATCCTCTAAATCAGAATCCGCCGTTTCATCCCATGGTACAGCCGTTGGACCAGCCAATGCTTTCAAAGCGTATTGTTTCAGGAAAATTAGTAAGCCTCCAATTGGTATCATCCATGGTTGAAAGTAATAACACAGAATCAGCCAGAGGACGAGAGCGGCGAAGCTTTGTAATTTCGATTCCCATTCGAAACAATTTCTGCAAATCAGAAACACTAGATAATAAATCAGATTATTGGATGTTGAGGGTGGTCATAATGATGATGTAAATGAATCCGCAAATCACATTCGAAACTTCGTATACCATATGGTAACATGATGATGTTTTCTGAACGGTTTACTAAGTCAACTGGAGCAATAACAAAATAGAGATAACAGTTTGTTTACAATGAGGATCAGGTGAAAATGGGTCATGTTTATTCACTTTGGAAGTTCTTGATATACCTATTTACAAGAACGGAATGTTTGTCGAGTCCGACAGGCATTGTTAGGGTGGTTTTAAACTCTTCAAGCAGCTTTGAGGATGTATGTCGACTTATCAGCATCAAGAATCGATCAAAAAGTCCTCATTTGAAGATATTTTAGAGGAACAGGAAGATAAAGCTCTATGTGTCTGAACAAGTGAACGAAAACAAGAAAATTGTAAATTGCATCTGTCATAGCTATTAAATGAATATGTTTTCTGAATGGTTTACTAGGTCAACTGGAGCAATAACAAAATGGAGCTAACAGTTTGTTTACAATGAGGACCAGGTAAAAAAAAGGTCATGTTTATTCACTTTGGATGTTCTTGATATACCTATTTACCAGAACGGAATGTACGTCGAGTCTGCCAGGCATTGCTAGGGTGGTTTTCCACTCTTCGAGCAGCCTTGAGGATGTGTGTCAACTCATCAGCTTTATCAAGAATCGGTCAAAAACTCCTCATTTGAAGATATTGCAGAATAATAGGAAGATCAAGCTCAATGAGCATGAACAAGAGAACGAAAATAAGAAAACAGTATTGAATGAATTCAATGTCTCGAGAAGGGAGTGAACAATTCCTTCACTAGTTCTTACTTTTGTGCTTTGATTGAGATAGCAAGATGAAATAATGTAGTACAAACAATGTCCTGAATCATCTCTGATAGTGAGGATACTACAATTCAAAACTATGTAAACTATGTGAAGTTCCTAAGACAACTGCAGTTTTGATATAGGAAAATTATTGAGATGTTTCTGTTTGGAAAGAGCACGATTATCCGTTACCTTTTCATTCTCTTAGTAAATTTGGAACTATTGGTAGAACTGGTATACTTACTGAAAAAGTTTCCCGCATTCATAGAAATAGATGACAAACACTTTCAATCTGAGGACGTTCTTCACGAAAACCTGTCTCTTGAACTTAATTTCGCCTTGCATGTACTTTTCCTCTTTGGGATTGAGCGTTCTTATACAAGCTCTTACGGGATTCCACACCAAATTCATCTCCAACAATATTTGCGGACAGTTACCTTTGGCTCTACTCCTCAACTTTTTATCTTTCAGAGCAAACCATCGTTTTTCCCCGTTCCGCATCCTCAGCAATGGGATAGCTATTTTACCTAAAAATTCCACTTTGTGATCGCGATCTTCGTCGAAGACCGTCACCTCCAGCACGCTGTTGATGTCTTTGATGTTAAAAGTGAATATCTTCTGCCATGACGGCGATAATGTTTTATATTCGGTTTGGGTTTGTAATCGAGCGTTCCCCAGTTCGAGAACGCAAAACGGATCGCTCTTACCTCCAAGATCCGCTGCCGCCAGCCCTGTAGCTCGATATACTTTAACGGTGAGATGACCTACATCTTTGATGTTTTGAAACGTACGATGCCATTCCTGTAACATAATTAGATTAGCCTACGCCTGCTGAAGTGAGCGAGATAATTTACATATCGATTGAAGAGCAATTCTTGTTCTCGAGGGTTGTCCTCGTGGGTTGTCAAATCTGATATCGTTTCGGAAGCTGTCGTACCGCTGATGGTGAGGAGAAGATGTAACGATCCAGCGCCGTCTTCTAACGATTGCCATAAGCTGTGCGTACGTTCTCGTTCTAAGGTAGATAAGTCGAGACCAAATCTGAAAAATGCAATTGTTTTAATCTGCCTAAACGGTTCAAGTTGATAAATGAAACACATATTTAAATATGATGAATCATATTATTCAAAATTGACTCAATTGATTTGGATTCTACTTCTCTATCCAAAACAAGGGAATTTTTTTTATACTTTGCCTACACGAGAGGGAAACCTATAAAGTTCGAAGAAAATCATGTGAGCCAGCAGTGGAATATAGGGAGAGTAAATACGCATTCGAATTTTTCTTGTAGGTTATAGATATAGGGAGAGACCTCACTAGGTCTAACTTCGCTGTTCAATAAAAACATGAAGTCTGCTAGGAAGAAGTTTGGCAGGTCTCGAGCTTGATATTGTAAGGGGGACTAGTTTGAGCTCATCTAGTCCGCCTATCTGGAATTTCTCGTGGTGGAACAATAGACGATATTTCTGATGAACACCGACCATGGAAATATATCTAGAAAAGGGTGAGATCTCATACCTTTCTACGATGTTCCAGAGAGGTCAATAAACTCGTGAGTGTGACATCATCAATCAAACGAATAGCTCTCTTCTGGATAGAATCCAAGAGCTTCAGCGTATGTTTGGGAGCTGAACTCCAAACATGTGAAGAGTACTCCAAGACAGGTCGAATCTGTGCTTTGTAAATTATGAGAAGCTGCTGGGATGTAAAGTAGCTCTTGACACGCAATAGAACACCAATTTTGAGTTTCAGTTGCATAAAACCATAAGTACTAGATTATCAGATCCCCATTTCAAAATCTTCGGCAGATCTCCATCAATTGCGTTAACCTGTTCCTGTATCGTTCCACCAGCTCCTTAGGATGGTATAGCGGCTTTAGATGGAAAAAGCTGTATGGAGTGTACCATCATCTGCAAGGCTGTGGACAGGACAGGTTGCCACTTCCAGCAGATTGTTGATATGGAACAGAAACAAAGTTGGTGCCAAGAGAGATCCCTATGGCACAACAGCGTTGAAAGCCATTGCATCGAAGGATACTCCGTCAATCACCACATAGAGTGATCTGTCTGAGAGAAAACTCGATAGTGAGCGACAAAGTTGAGGCGGCAAACAATATGAATATGACGGAAGTTTCCCAAGAAGGTTTTGGACCAGACTAGGTCAAATGCTTCGGAGATATTCAATGATACAGCTGGAGATTCCCCATGTTTTTCAATGGATTTCTGCCATACATGTGTTACGTAGACAAGCAGGTTTAGATATCACAGATGCAATGTGTGTATAATTATTAGGAAGGGTCTTCATTCCTTTTTTTGGAATTGGTTGCATTCTAGCTGTCTTCCAGATGGAAGGAAACACATCAAGTTTGTATGGAAGGGTGAACAACCTGCAGAAAACTGGTGTTGATTCAGGGGCACATTCCTTGAGCATTTAGTCTGGCCCCATAGACTTTTAGTATTGAGATCAAGCAGAATGCACCTAATTGTGCCCTGACGAAAGACAATTTCAGGCACATGGCTATCGATGGCAGCAATATTAGGTGGTCCTTCCCTTGAATAATTATTAAGCAACTATTTCCATGGCTATAACCTTGAAGGATTTTGAATTACAAATAATAAATTAATATTAGGAATATGTATCAAATAAAACACAGATGCCCAAAACGGGAGGATATGCATATATTCAGTTGTATGTCAAAGCTTCGTAGTTGGACACTAGATCTAGTTTGTTTGATATTCAATATCGTTGAGGTTTTATCCTAGGATGTAGATCTTTAAGAATTATCCTCAGTAGGACTGAAGCGAGTTATAAGTCACGTGAAGGTTTGAGGAGGCTTATAATGCTTTTACTTCAATTTGGTTTTAGTTTACAATCGTGGATTTCAAATAGAGGTATAGGTGTGAATTCTATATAGAGAAAATTGATGTAAAGCTGTATTTTGAATGAGTTACAATAATAAGGGAATTAATGAATTGTGATGACATGATCACGTGACTTCCCTCACTTTTGTTAGCAAAATAGGTTTCGGACACAGGCGGGTCAAATGAGATAGTAAGAAATAATGAAATAAAGTCAAAATCAACCAGCCTCTAAGCCAAGGGAAATTGTGGAGTTCATGTTGACAAAATGAAATCAATGGACATATAATGCAGTAGTTCGGGTAGAAGTAAACAAGGATCGGGTTAATTCAATACAGTAGACCGTAGATGAAATATGAGTAAACATTACGTCAAAGTCAATCAGCCTTCTCAGCAACAAAATAGCTGAAACGTCCAGAAATATAATATGGAAATATGATATTAGCTATAATTCCCTTAGTAGTAACATGAGGATTACATGAATCAGGAAAGTTGAGAGCAGTCCAATCGTCCAAACTATGCGAAAGCTTAAATTTCTCTTCCCATTTACTAACAAGATCGTTCCACATCCACCAACCTGGCATCTGTCACACAATACATCGCTGAAAATATGGATTCCGGCTAACAAGTCGAATGACATCGACTATCGATCTATCCAAGGCCTTCGACAGGCTTGACCACAGACTTCTGCTGGGTGGACTTGATGGAATTGGTTTCTCTGTGGAACTCTTACCTTTCATCGCCTCATATCTTAGAGATAGGCGGCAATTTGTCGTGGTAAATGGGCAGAAATCGGTTGAATATCTTGCTTCTTCAGGAGTCTCACAAGGATCAATTTTCGCACTACTATTTTTAACATCTTTGTGTCTTTTATATGCCGATGATTTTAAAGTGTTCTTTGTCATCAAATCGTGTGATTTTTCAGACATAGACATGCTCAAATTGTTGTTCGTAACTTTTGTGCGATAGAGGCTTGAGTCTGCATCTGTGATTTGGTTCCCTGGTTATGCCGTTCATGAAGATGCCCTGGAATCTGTTCAGCGCCGTTTTTTGAAATACCTGTGCTTCAGGATAGACGGTTTTCATCCTATCTGGGAATTCCTAATTATTTCCTGTTAGATATATTCAATATGTCATCCTTTTCTCGGAGAAATAATTAGGTACTCCAGGCCAGTTTGTTCAAGTTGCTTAATAAGCTAATTGACTGCCATGCTGCTGGAAAGAGTCAATTTCCTAGTTCCTCGGCTGAACTCGCGGTCTGTAAATACTTTCTACCTCCAAACTCCTCGTACTAACTTACTTGAATTATCTCCATTATTTTGCATGTGCCATATCTATTATACACCAATGACACTCTTACTTGATATGATATTTTCAATTCCAGCCCGAAACAGATTGCTCGCCCACTGCAATGAAACAATATTCATACTTTTCAGGTCTTTCTTTTTTCTTTTCCTCTTTGTACATTGCTGTGATAAATATTTTTGCCTATTTTCTTTTCTTTTTGATTTTGTCTCCTCTCGGACTAGAGTATAATTAGGTTATTCAGAATTAATTTACATAATAATTGTTAATATATTAATTCTCTTATGCATTGTCCTGATCTTTGACTGGGTTCATACCTGTTGACCAGTGTAAGATTAAATGAGTAAATAAATAAATAAAGATAGTACAATGTCTGGCATGGTGTGAGAGTATTCCAAAAATATCTCGCGCCAGTTACGAATCGACGTCCCTTGGTTTGATTTGGTGTCGCCATGTGGTTCAATCAAGTAGTCTTACATTCCCCGTAACTTTTGAAAAGTTCGAGAAATCTATCAGTCAATGTCGCATATTGTTTGATTTCTTAGTGGAACATCTATCCGTAGGTGGCGTGAGATATTTTGTTTTTTTTTACCATGCTCTTGCTCGGTTCTATCTACAAACTTTCTCGTGCTACTGATAAGCTCTACGAGAAGAACGAAACAGCTGTCTAGGACTACAAGTTTGGAGCGTTTCTGATCAACGTAAACTAGAGAGAGCTTATGATTGTTATCCGGCAAAAGCCAATATGAGATAACTGAATATATTCAAATACACATTTATATCTAATTTCATAACTTCGTACTGGCATTGTTTTAGATTTTTTTCGCAACATTATGAAGTTCCGTGCTCGTACAGCAATCCATACCTTTACCCCGGGGAAATTTCAGATCTTTTACCGTCGCGTATCATGTATAAGTAATGTTCATCGATAACAGTTGATGCTGTAGGAAAAGTGAAACATATAGTATTCAAACCGTATTAGAGAACTATCGATTTTACCTTCCTATGAAATCATCCTTTGATTTATCTTTATCCCAGACAGTGATTTCCAACTGCTGATCTCCATCGTCATAAAGGTGTAGGTCGAATTGTTCCAGCCATCTGGGATTTAACGATCGCCATACTGTTCTACTCTTGTACTTCTCGCTTCCTAATCTGGGTTAAGACAAAGTTTAGGAATTAATTATTTAGTGAAGCGGAAATAAATACTGCAGATTTGGATGTTTTTATTCCTAGTCGAGATTGTGATTGGGAACAGAATAAAACCGATTCGAATTCGTTCAAGAATTAATTATATTTGTATTTTATCTGATACTGTCAGTCATGAATCAATAACTTCTTAATAAGATCTCTTGAATCATAGAAATTGAAACTTGAAATTCTGAAGGAAAGAAGAAGCACCTCAAGTTCAAATAAGGGTCTACGTTCCCGGACAAATACAGTTTCGTCAAATTTCGATTTTCTATATACACTTTCGTCCGCCTTACCTGCCCTAAAATTTACGTTTGTAGATAATTATGTTATCTTATTTTGTACAGTAAATCAAGAACTATAAGCTAACGATATTTTTAATGCTGACGAAACCGTACTTTAACATTTGGCAATGTCAAAGAAAACTTCTGCATTCAAGAGTGATAAATTTGCTGGACAAAAATCAGCTAAATAGCGAGTGACACTTCTTTTTTGCTATAACATGAATGGTGAGAAGGAAAATCCACCAATTATAGAAAAAAGCAAAACTCCGCGATGTTTCAAAGGAACACATCTAGATAAATTGCCAATAGAATGGGTATCCAATGAAAAAGTTTGAATGACAACAGAGATAATGAGTTTTTGGTTGAAAAACTTTGAAAAAATAATGTAAGACCAGGGTAGAAAACTTCATCTATTCTTAGATAACGCTACTTTCTACACAAAAATAGAATTGGAAATTGTTCGAATTGGTTTCCTACCTCGCAACATTATGTCTCATTGTCAACTTCTGGATCAAGGGATAATACAAAATTTTTAGATAAAATATAGAAAATTTTTGATAAGAAAGCTTTCGGCTTTTGCGAAACCAAAGACAATTTTGAGAGAGCAAAAAAGGCATAAATTTGTCAAGTGCTATGGTATGGATAGTTGCAGCATGGAATAAAGTTTCATCTGTCACTATAAAAAAATGTTTCCAGAAAGCTGGGCACAAGAAGATGAGGCTTTTGAAGAAAAATATGACATTTCACTAAGTCAGTTTTCCTCTCTCTTAAAAAATATGCCAGGAAATCTAGATCTCGGAAAATATTCCTTAATCGAATCAGAAGCCAGATTTTGATTTGCAGGAAATAATTTAGAAATTCACTGACAAAGAAAGCAAAACTATTGGAGATGAAGAATGTGAATGTGACCAAGACGAAGAGATCTTGTGTTCATCTGTGTAAAATATGAGTGGAGTTTGTGAAAAATTGGAGGACATACAAAATTTTTATTGAAAAAAGCAATGGCGGGTTGGCCATTGATATTTCCCAAAACTTATGAAATGTGAGAATGAAGTAACAAAAACCAAAATGAATAATTTGAAACAGATTTCGATTGAACAGTTTTTTCACAGGGTAATATTTAATTATTTAAAAGTTTTGTTTTCCAGTTACATCACATTATGTTGACAAAATATGGATATAAAAGTACATACACAGTACATATATAGTTGTTGTAATTTCTTTTACATGATCGCCCAGAGTTTGTATTTCTTCATAGCAGCCACTCCTCTAAACGGCCAAAATTGAATAACATTTTTAGTGACCACTATCGAGAAGTTTTACTGTACAACTACCCCTTAAGTGCGAACCTGACGAGTATTACCGTCCACATGGCCAAGTTTACATTTAGTGCCAGTTGGTTTTGAACAAACTATAGTTATAAACTCTACTGATAAACTCCCTAACAACTTACCTAAATTTGACATATGGATCTGAGGTGCCTGTTTCGGGATCGCAAGCCAATAAATTCCTTCCTTCTACTAAAACTATTGTCACAATGGAACTCCATATCTGTGATTTAAGTCTTTTAGTAACATCGGAAACTCTACTGTTTTTCTGGAAATACTGAAATTAAAGAATCTTTATTTGAATAATGTTAATATTAGATTATTGGGAACGGATAGATTGTCTGCATAGTTTTATTTTGTAAACTCGCCTCCATCGCTCCATTATTAACTCTTGGAGAAGAAATAGGATGTTTAAACTATTCTGAAACTTTTGATGAGTAAAATCCCCACATAATTTGCAGCCGTCAAAATATTTCTAAAGAGATAATACGAATATTGAATGAGATTATATTTGAGGTGTCTTATATTGTATCTCCCTCATACCAGTGTATAAATATAATTCAATAATTTAATTTACAAAAAAACAATTAACACTTTTGACGAAAATTTATTTATAAATTTTAACAATATTTATTTTGTTTCATGTTCAAACTATTTCGAAGGTTAGTTTTGATATGTTTTGATACAGTCGTACAACTATTTCTAATAAGATCATCTACCGCTTCGCGGTTTCGGGTTTTCATTAGATTATTGTGCTTTCAACTATTTTCTGTGTACAGGAGTAGGCTGCGCTTGATCACTGAGTAATGGGCATATTGAATTCTATGAATTACCGAATTAAGCCTCGATATATGTATACTGAAGCATTAGCGATACCAAAGGCACTCAAATGGACAAACAAAACTAACACGAGTGACTCTTAATAATAGCATCAGATTCTATATCTGTACTTAAATCAATAAAATGCGAAACTCTAAAGCACTATAAAAATAAAGTTGTGACAGATATCCTAATGATATGTTTTGACTTCTATATCCAAGGTATCAATATTAATAGTGTATGGGTGAAAGGACATGTTGCAATCAAAGGAAATTCCTTAGTAGACAGTGCGACTGAAAAAGCCATAGATTTAGGGACCACCATAGATGTAGTAACACTAAATTACTGTCTCAGTCTAACCAAACGCTATAGTGGCGACAAATGTAAGGATGTTGGGTAAACTTTGTAGAAACTTCAAAAAACCCATATACACTTGTATATCCAGATTATCCAAAAAACGCTACATATATAAATGCGGTGGATATAGTAGGAGATATTAAACTATAATAACCAGACTTAAATTAAACTATTGGAGATCTTAATCACATATTTTTTCGCTGTCATCTTTACGAAAATGAAAGACGCACTTTCAAAAATTACAAGAGCTAGGCGTCATATTTCCGACCAACATCGTAAATCTTTTAAATTACAATCACATGAAAATATATAACATAATTTTCCAGTACATATAACAAAATAATATTTCAATTTATAAATGTAGCCAATATCTGATAATTTTTTTTTGTGGCTAAAAGTGACAACTCTAAGGTTAACAACCCCCCGCAATAACAAACAATTATTTTCCAAGCAAAATTATGCACAAAATATGTTGGATAGTTCAATCAATTTCATTTATAGGTCTTATGATTATTTTTGAATAATAAACCATACCCATCTCTAATCAGTAAAACAAACTACTTCAAAACCTCAACCGGGAATGTTTTCAGTAGAAAATTTCCACTATAATAATGTTTTGATATGCCAAAACGTACATAAATCACACAAATTGACAGAATCTATTGGTTTTTAGAAACGTCAAGAAATAATCAGTAGAATCGATCATTCTATAGGGGTAATAATACGAGGGAATCGAAAATTTGAATTTTTTAGATAGCCACCTGAACCAACAGTCTCCTAAAAACTTTTCAGGAACAGATAGATTTTTTGAAATTCATTTTGAGGAAAAAATTTGGATTAGATGTATTTTGACTAGACTTCCTCCATAATAAATTTTACCAGTTACTGTAAAGGTTATATTTTTATTGTAATCCATTTGTTAAATACACATGTGTGGATCGAAGCTAATATGCAACCACTGCATGAGATCAATTTTTCCACTTAAAAACTCATTTAGGTCAAAATGATAGAATGTTATCATTCAAACATCGATACGAGGGAAATATACGTACATGAATTATTATGTTCTGTTCTTTATTTCCGGTTAATTTTTTAGAGAATCAACACCAACATATAATAAATTCAGCATTTTATGTTCACCAAGGGAGAATTTGTGAATGGTGTAAGTTAAAGCAAAACAGCGATATAATTATCAGATCTGTTGATGTCTCAAAGGGATGTTAAGCCCACTTTGGCTTTTTTCGGCTTCGATTCGCCATGACAAGTGCACTGTTCTGACTGTTCTTTGGTGTCTGGTGTATTGTGATGGATTCACATTTCGTCCACGGTTACGAAAAGGTGCAAACAGTCCTTCTAATCGCGCTTGAACATCGCCAAACACTCCTTTGAAGTTGTGAGCAAATGCGGCACCCAACTGGCAGATTGCTTTCTCATACTTTCACATATTCAGAAATTTATGCAAAATGTTCCGTACCCATTATTGAGATGCCCATAGCCTCAGAAATCTCGTGCACTTCAACTGGCCGATCGTCCAATATCATACCATGGATTTTATCCCCGATTTTTGGCGTTGTAACCTAAATTGGACGACCAGAACGTTCGGGGTCTTTTGTGGTCATACTACCACAACGAAAATCAGTAAACCACTTGTGAATCGTTCCAATCGATGATGAAGAGAAGCCATAATGTTTAACAAGCGATGCTTTCGTTTGCGTCATGTTTTTTCCACGCAAGAAATAATGTTTCATCAAGACGCGAAATTTACTTTTTTCCATGCTTACAAAAATCTTCAAGGTTGCTTGCTTTCGATGGGCGTCAAAACAGAACTGAATTACATATCAGTCTGAAAAATTCAATGCATTCTAGTTGAAGATGGTACATCACAAATGTCACATTTATTCATCGATTGTGGCGCTATCTGTTCTATTTTTCAGGAACTGTTCACCTTGTCCTCGTAGTGTAGTATTGAGTGGAGATACAATAAGGAGCAACACCCCTAGTTTGATTCAAGCTCTAATCTCTATAATGCTCACGAAAACAAGCAAAGTCCTTGATGCCATATCCGGATCCAGTATCGAACTGTCCAGAATAGTTGGGCGACTCAACTATTTATGTGGACAAATATTTTTCTATACACTCTATAGAGTGTATATAAAAGTGTATTAGCTAGAATGTCAAGTATATTTCCGTAACTGACAAACCTTTTTCTATTAGCTCGTGAATCCAACATCTGGTTTGAAAGTGAATACTTAAATTTATTTGTCTCGTCCTCTCGTCTCTAGTCGATCACTTACTGTGTTGACATGAGCATGCATTTATAAAAAATTCTGCTTAGCAGTGGATTTTTGATAATTATACTATAGCATTGAGGTTTACAATTTCGTTTATTCGTGTTTCTGTTCGTTTCGGCGACGTGGGAATTTTGATTGAAATTGGTGCGAAAGGGCGCTTTGTGTAATACAATCAGTTTTAAGTAATCAAGTTTTAGACATAATAAGTCTTCTGATGAGGGTCGTGAGACCGAAACGTACGTTAAGACAAGAAAATATAAAGCATAAGTGTTAATGTGACCTATTTCCCGAGAATTTATATATAATTCATACCTGGGTCAAGAATCTTTATTATACTCTATAGATCAACAGTAGCAACAAAACTCATTTCCAAGCTTCAGACTAGCATTATTTTCTGCAAAGCGATGTCATTGTTATGTAACAAAGGTATAATTTCGAAAGTAGATCCTCTAAATTATTTTGAGTTCAGGTTTAAAAATATTGAAATCTCATGCACTGAGCAAGCAACAAAAGTTAATTTCCTGGAAGACGGTGGCGTCAGATATCCTGAACTGTAGAAACACCTTTGACGTCACCAGTTCATTGTATACTCCCTCTTATACAGACATAAGAGATTGACTGGATGATTTGCAATGTTCATTCATCAATATCTACAATTATGTCAGAGGAAATAACAGAATGTGATCGTCGTTTCTCTTACCGTTGATTGAAGGAGTAACTTTTTAAATCAATGCTCTTACATACAAAATAGCTTGGTAAGGTAAAGCGGGATAGATCCCCACGGAATACATGGTAGATTAAAATTTCTAGGTTTTTGTTTTATATTCATTTAGTTTTATGTAGTTGTTAAACATCAAACTAATAAAGCCGAAATTGGTAGTTGATTTATGAGGTTTATAAGCTAATATGTACAACAAACAAACATCATTAGAAAGTATTATGGGCAAAATTTGTAACTTTATACGTTACTGAGTTTCTAATATATTGGAAAGAGACTATAACTGACATCTATGTTTCAATGGCGAAAATCGATTATTTTACTAGTTTGTGAAAACTCAAGTTCAGTTGTGGGATTATATTGATTATTCCTGCTGATTTAATTATTTGTCCCTCGAATTTGTGGTGAAGGTATTCTTCGTATTGTCTACATTTCAGGGTTTAAACGATCGAGAAATCTCCATCCTTTTTCCCGTGCCATGTTGTAGAGGGAAATTCCTGGCAGAGCACTTCTTCCAAGCTCAGCTAAGTTTCAAGGACGGTAACATTTTTTAGTTGGAATAACCAAATTTTTTTGATCAGTTGTTCATGATCTCTACCCAAAATTATTTTCATCTACAAATTAACTTCTTAACCTTTGGTTCGGAAATTATTTTACTTTATAAAATCCATAATTTCAATTTAATTAATCAAATTATTTAGAATTCTAAGTTGTTTCACTTCTAATTTTCCTAAGTACTGGTCTTTGCCAATTAATAAAATAAGTATGTTATTAATCTAACCAATTTTGCTCCAATTATAATTTCTTAGAGAATTAAAACCAGATTGCTAAATTGAAACTTATCTTTATTTCTCTGATATAATCAACATTTATCCATCTCGTAGTGTTGGAAATTCTTGATCTTGAGCTGAAGCAGTTGGCGCTCTGGGTAATCCGATCAATCAAGATTCTAAGGGCACATATCACTATGAGCCCCGAGTGTAAGATATTCTAGTGAGATAGTTGGGACCATTAAACACAAAAGGTTTCTTTAAACCCTTACATACTGGTGTTCAACGCTTAGAAAGAAATGTCTAATCTTCATTGAAGAAGTAAAATGAGCTAGAATTATATGTGGAGAGACTGTTTTCGAATCGCAAAAATGTTTTGACTATCCAAATGACGTTGTATAACATACTAGTCCGTAATTAAAATCGTACATCGGCAATACCTTGAAACGCCTAGATCCAGAAGATGAGGTCCCTGCGTGTTGCGCATCCAATTTCCGGCCGTGTTGCTCCCAAAAGTCATCAATATGAGAGATTTACACGTCATATTGTATTGGAAGTTGTCCCTATGATATTTTATAATCGAAATTGCCGATTCAAGGCTTAAAAATCCCCGTGTCCCAGCATTTCGTGTCAAAAAAATGTCAAAATGATCATTTCGACCAATACGACAATTCATGACAAATCATCCCTGTGTCACTCGATTCGAAGCTCAAAAACGATTTATTTCAAAAGAAACCGTGTATTTGCAATTTTCCACAATTTTTCACTTATAGCTTTTCGCGTGCAATTTGTCATCATTAGCAACTTGAAACATGGTCTTAAAACGTCATTTACCGTAAGTATGCAAAGTTGTTGACCTTAAATGCCTCAATTTTGAGTCTTGAGGAATTGCATGCCGTCAAATTTAGCGTACAAGTTAATCGTGTCAGCAACTTTTGCTTTGGTAACTAAACCATATCTTACGACTTGCTGACGTGCAACTCCCCAAGCCGAAATTGAGGCTTGCCACCGGAGTTTACGTGAAAGAATTCCTCTGGAATATGCTTTCAATAACATCAAGAGTGCCTTATATTATAAGAAACTTCAACTCAATTAGCACTGTGCATGGTACTTCTTTATCAAATTGTAACGCTTACCTTTCGACTTAAGATCATGGGGCTATTGTATATCACAATGGTCTGTGACAGATTCCATGCTGGTTATAGGGACTTTGTTTTGACCCTGATCACCCCCCTTTATGATGTGTTAAATCGGATTTGGTCGAGTCGCAGGTTATGTAATTAAAATTGCTTAGATACAGAAAGCTGATGGAACAATATCCCAAGTTTCAGTAGTGATTATTTAAATGAAACATTGTAACGTCATTTCAAAATTTGGGCTTGACTTGCAAGATAAAATGTTAATTTATGACCTTAATTCTGGTAGTCCATTACATACATAGTAATAAACGTATTTATACTATCTTTATTACAGTTGAGATATGAGATAATATTATGTCAAATCAATAATTGTTGTATTGTGAAAGCCAGACTTATTACCCGTTGCATTTTATCGCTTCTTTTCTTTATTCTCATACTCAGCTTTTCGAGGACATTTTGCTGCTTTGGTATTCGTAAGAAATGTATTTCTTTTGTGGAATCTGCAGATTTGGTTTCGGACAATCTATCTTCTTCCGAATTGATGCTACTATTTGAAGATATCAATTCTGACATCCGCATGGTGGTATCGAACGTGGTACAACTGCTTCTACGATTTCAAACGATTAAATTCATAACTTCATAAATGTTAACTTCATGAAATCAAGGAATATTTTTAATTTTAGATTACGATAAATGTAGAACCTACTTAGTGACTCTGAGAAATTGATGTTTATTGTGTTCTTCACTAAGCAAAAAGGAACATGAAGTGTTCTAAACTATTCTAAGGAGGATTCGAACCACAAACTGAAAAGGTTTAATTTTTGAGTGGAACTTACACGTGAATAATAATTAATCAACTTCACTTCAATTCAACTTATGTCATCTAACCCAGAAGCAATTCCCTTGGAAAAAAAATGTCATGGAAAGTTCTTAATTATTCATAATTATTGATGATGAATGATACAATTTTCCTTAATTTGAATGTCCTGGAGTATTGCATTTCATATAAAAATGATTAATCTATTTATCGATGAACTGGTGTTTCAAATTATCAATTGGAGGTCAAATATAAAATGAGTTATTATATATGGATTTTGAATTCACGATGAGTACAATGATAATAAATATGACTAAGTTAGGTCCTAAAATTTCATCAGATAGCAATTTAATTAGCATTACTCATCAGTACTCTTGATTACAAAAATGTAAATATCGAGTTCCATTTCTTTCTTCAAAGCTATAACTACAAGTCGAATCCAGTAAATTTGCTCTATGTTGAATGGGTTCATTGTGTCTCTTTATTACGAATTCAGACTTATTTGTACTAATATGAGTTTACATTGTTGGTCAATATACAATCCTCTATATTAGATTACAGGGCCAGATTTTATTTTGACGGGGCCCTAGGCCTTTGGTGGGAGCATATGTAAAGCCATTGACATCAACCTGACAGCAGGTGTCTGTATGAAACATAGACTTCTGAAATACATTATGTAGATCATTTCGAATGTAACACAGAGTATAATTTAATCAATTCAATCATCTCCAACTTATTTTCTGTACGTACAATCATTTACATTTGACCCGCAGGTATATCCGGAAGCTGTTTTGCTAACAAAAATGAGGGAAGTCACATATTCAATTGATCACAGCTTTTTTATACTGAGAAATACGTTATCGAATCGAGTCAAATCAGGAACAAGATGAGTTTTGAGAATATAAATAATTTATATTCAAATGACGTGGAGCAAGAAAGATTACTTTTGACCACAAGAAAGCCTGCGTCTCTGCAATGATTATCTTTAAACTTTGTTCTACAACTCAAGCACAGGATAAGTGGATGAAGAGAGATTCAATTATTACAGAAGTGTTAGGAACAGAGAGTGGAAAATAATTAGGAACGCTTTACGATTTATGAAAGAAGAGGCTTCAAATGAGCAGCCAATGATGAACGTCCCTCATCTCCATCATTTCCCTTCTAGTGAAATAAAAATTTAATTTTAAATTTCACAAAGCTTGCTTTTAGATTTAATTGATATCCCGGATGACAAAGTAACAAATAACATAATTAGGGGATACACAGTCTAATGAGTTTGACATACCGTTTGTCTAAAATACATCAAAAGAATATGCACCTGCCTTTTATAATAATATGGTACGTTCCTTGAAGTTGGTTCTACATTTATCTATTTGGAATTGACTCAGAACTAATCAAAGGCCTTGAATAATATTCCTTCATTCTCTAGAATAAGCTTCCGTAAATTTTAATAATTCAGCAATTACTTGTCCGAAATTAATCCAATCCAGAAAGATAGTATAGGTCTCTCTATAATCACGTTCTATTGACGGTAATATATAACTTAGCATAGTTATCGATCGTTGAGAATACAGCTCTAGTCGTTCCGCTGATGAGCCAGAGAAGGCGAAACAGCTGCCTGGAACTATTTACCGGCGTTGTCATTGATCGATCTAAAGAGACCCATACCACTTTCTCATACAGCAATGATACAGAAATATTTTTTACACATTTCTCTGGATGGTATTCCATGTGAATATAAAACTCGTGATCTTTGTATTATTATTAGTATTAGCCAAGACGTATTCCAGGTTATTTCATATCAAAGTTGGGCTGTGCAATTCAATTTTGAAAACTATTTCTCTTTACTTTCAATTGGTGAACTTCATTTTATATTGTATGCTACTCGAATATGAATATGAACAATTCAATGAATACAAAAGATCCCGGTTTTGAGTTTCAGGAATTTATCTCAAAGAGAAGGGGGTGGGGTGCAAACGATGAGATTATTTTCGTTATTGATTTGATATGTTGAAAGCAACATTATATTTACTCAGCGAAATTATCCGAATTGTGCATTGCAATATAAATAGGGAACCGTCACTTGAAAAGCTGGCTTCATTTCAACATATTCGTCTCAGTTATGTTGACCAATATATCGATTAATTGATCAGAAAAGACATTTATGAAGATGAAAAACCTTATTCGAGAAATACTGAATCGAAAACAAGATGATGAACATTTTCCAAACTTCTTCTAACGTCCCCAGTTCAGCAATTATAGAATAAGATATTTCAGAAAGATGATAAGCTGTTGAAGCATTCCATTTAAATCAAAGAGATCTATACATACATAGACCTCTTTGATTTAAATTGCATGTTGGACAGATTGGCGCTCCACATTCTCGACGAGAGGTTTCGGCCAGCGTATTTGCCGCGACAGGACGAGACTGAGAGCGGCTCTCTACATTCTCAATATCGACACTCGTGAATGAGGGACGTTTTGGAAACATCTGTCGCTGTACCATTTCGGACTGTAGTCTATTACAATTATTATTTGTATGTAAGTCAAAAAAGTTGACAAAAGACGTTGGAACAGGCCAAGGTGGTGGATTACTGTCGGCCGACTGACGGGATCGAAAATTTGGAGGGAGGGTCTCGTGCATATACAAAACAACACGAGATTTCTTTGATTCGAGCACAAAATACCAACACGAAATGGAGACCAATAGTAGAGGGAAAATAGACTGTTACATGGAAAAAGTTTGTAACAGGCTGAATGCACCTTAGTCCCTCAATAACGTATGAAATATCCCCATCGATTTGATTGCCGCGGGCTAAATTAGGGGAGGTCAAAGCTCGCGAAAAATTGTTTTTCGCAAATATCTTGAGAACGAGAAAATATGAAGAACCAATTTGGAGATGAGGCGATTTGATATAAGAATTTGTTCGGAAGTTTTTTGTAGGGGCAATTATTTACGAGATATAGCGTTTCCAAAAACCAAGAGCGTAGAAGATCTATTATTCAAAAGGTACATTTATGGGGTTCTTATTTATTTAATGAATGCATTTATTGTACATTTTTGCATTTATTTGTTCATTTAATATACACTGGCCGTGGTATTAGCTTTCCTCAGTTTCGCTTTCCGATTTTTCCGTCACCAAAATTTGGACGAGGAAAGATGATGGATTGAGTTCGTTATCGATATCAAAAGGTTCCATGTTCGTCCAAGTTTGGCCATGATATTGGCTGCAAACTACGGAACAGTTCAATCCTGCTTTCCGGCATCAAAAATTGAATCCATAATCTTTCTTGCTGTTACAAAATACTGTATTGAGTAATACATCATTTGATAAGAAGTATCGTATAAGTATACCCTCCAGAAAAGATTGGTTAAACAATAACCAATGGTGAAATATAGTTCACTGATGGGGCCAGAAACCATGGGCAGGCGGAAGCAGGGATATACCTTCCCAAGTAAAAGTATTTCTATATCTCTGGCAATAACGCGCTGTTCCCAAATAGCGCTGGAAGAAAAAATGCAAACCCAGAACAGTATATGCACAGACAGCAAGGCAGCCCTTGCTGGGCTGAGTACCATGAGAATAACATGGAAGCTGGTATAGGAGTGCATCAACATGATAAACAATCTTGGCGGAGATGAAGGTTATCCATATTCTGAGTTCCCAGTCACTCTGGAATAAGAGGAAACGAAATAGCCGATTGCCCTTCTGGTAGATAGGTGAACACTTCACTAGGTGACACGTTAATCGTTAACCTAGGGAACATGTTGAACACTCTCGTGTGGGAACTGCCCTTGGGTGAACTGGTGAACACTCGTTGTGAGAACCGCTCCACAAGTTATCACTTGACAAATAGCTTCAGCCTAGGCATTAAGGGATCACAATGTCCCCTTAATTTATAATAATAATGATACATCAGTAGCAGCTTGGAGCAGAGTTTTGAAGTGACTCTAAAATAATATAGAAAGTAAGTCAACTTCCCGAGTCTGGTAACAATTATTAATCTTATCACCGATGGACAGGAGCTATGAGAACAATCCCAACAGCCTCTTCAGAAGTCTTGCTGAACATACCGCGACTTCACATTTACATACAAGGCGAAGCCTGGTCAGTCACTAATAGACTAGCCAGAGGGCAAGCGTACAAGCCCGGTAAAATGTATAACGAGCTATAAATGAGTTGGAAACTGATCCCATAATGGGAATGTCATCGGACGGGATGCTTCCCAAATATAGCTTTGAGAAAAACTCCAAAATGGTCATAACAGGCAAAGAGGCATGAGAGGGAAGATCTCCAATAAATGCAGAGGAAGGTGCAGGAGCAGGAATACATATATAGCCAAGTCAAAGACAAGAGTCTCACTCAGTTTGGGCAAACACGCGACGATACTCCAAGTAGAAGTTGCTGCTATTCAACACTGTGCCGAAGAGTTATTAAGGCAAGAATTTAGGAGGAAAACCAATCGCCATATACTCTGACAGTCAAGCAGCTAAAAAAAATATTCAGTTCCTTACAGATCAATTCCAAACTTGTCTGGCACTGCTAAGGAACCCTACAAGTGTTGAGCACTCAAAAAAGACTGTCTACAGCTTGAATACCAGGTACACACAGGTTACAAAGGCAGCGAAGAGGCTATCTCACTGGCCCGAGAAGGAGCACGTAGGGCTCTGATTGGTTCAGAACCCTTCTGTGGTATAGCGAAAGCGCTGCGCAAATTAGTACTTGGATAAAAAATCAATCTCGAGAGTGGTAGAACAAGGCGCCAAAATGCACGGAGTATCTACTAAGCCAGAATAGGAGATCAACAAGAATCATGGTTGAACTCCTAACAGGGCGCTGTAGACTTAACAAATACATCAATAATATCAAACTGGCAGATACAATTTCATGCAGGTTCTGCCAGGAAAACTAGGAGACCTCAGTACACATACTGTGCTAAGGTTTTCAACGATAGGAAAGGAAAATCATAACCCTCTCATTATATGGAGGATCTGAGCCGGGGACCCTTATAACAAGAGGGCATACCCAATAGATCTGCAAAGGTCTTGGTGGGGAGGCTCCTAGCCCACAAGCCCCATACAATCCATATATCTATCATCACCGATGATTCGACTCGATATGGACATTAAATGAGGTTGCTGAGGGAATGTATCGTGGTAAGAAAGCCATTCTACGATTTTCGTAACAAGTAAATTTCTCTCGTGACTCTATTCCATGTATTTACGATTATTTTAAATATACTTAAATGAATAAATTCTGTATCTCGAGAACGATTGCACCTACAAAATAAATTTTGAAGAAGTTTTTATAGTAGTAATGAAGATCTCCAATATTTACAAAAAACTAGTTTGAATTGGCGTCTCAGCCTGCGATAATGAAATGGATGGCAAACTCACAAATAATTGACTGATAAATACTACGGTGCATTCAAAAATTCGGCCAGGTACAAATTATTTCCAATTCAGCCCTTTTTTTCGTCTATTTTTCCTGGATACAAACGAACATAGACGAGACTTGGCGACAACGATCTTTACACTCTCGTATTTGGAAATTTTCGGATAGTTTTAGCGAGAATGTGGAGCGCGCTATAGAAAGAATGCCAATCAAGGTTATCACAAAATTGTTAAAAGTAAACATAATTAAGTGTTTGGATCAAGAACAATTCATTATCCACGATTCTACTATCTGTGAATTCAAATGAGTGGAATTTTCCAATGAAAAGCAAGACATTGATTCCTTGATTCACGCTGTTCAATGAATTCATTTATTGTTGAGCTACTAGAGTAATTGTGTGGAATATTTCCACATCATTGCCGTGTGCCGTTACAACGTTTAATAGGTACATTGTTTACCTGCTTTCATTGCTTTTCAAACTATCCGTATCCCAGCAACTATCCAAATCATTGATTGAATTGCTTTTCGTTATTTGTATTAGAGGTCTGAGGTTTTTGATAGTTGTCGGAATGTCTGGTAAGGAGTATGTTTCCATCTCATTTTGAATTTTTTCGCTAAAACGCGAAAACTTAGTTTTGACTTTTCGTCGCAATTTACTGGTTGCAGTTATGTCCAACATTATTATTAATCAATCATGAATTAATGAATTTTTTATAAATTTAACTTGTTCTTCATTGGTTCCTGAAAGAAAACTGCTTTGATTTTGTGGGAAGCTTCCAAGTATCTATGTACCTGTATGAAGTTACATACTTATATTTTTTAATTTTCACAATTTGTAATAGTGTCTATTGTAAAGTGTACGTGTAATCGTATGATGATTACCATTTATCGTAATGCAATATTAAGGTTGATCATATGTTTCCAAGGGAAATGGAAGGTTCTCTTTTACTGTATTCGTTCGCAGCGTCGAGCAGGTAAATGTTGGTAGGCATGAGGGTATGAAAAATTAGGACGGTCGTTTCATAAAATATACGAAGGCAAAGTGAAAAGTTCCTGAAAAATGGAACAAGAAATGATTTATTTGGTCCAAACTGATTTGCTTTTTTCTGTATGTTCCTTAGGTGGGGAATGAAAGATAGCTTCCTCTCTAGCGTCACTCCCAAGTATTTCACTTCTTTCACCCAAGGTATCTTTTTCTTGTTTATCTCAATATCTTTGGTTGGTTTGTGTTTGATGTCTCTCGTTGAGAACATTATCCCTTGACTTTTTGTACCCATAACAAATCCAACAAAACAACGTGAATATAACGTTGTCGAATAGGGTGACAGATGAAGTTTAGTAACCGAATGGCTGATGAGTATACCTCCCATACACTTTGGAAAAGACAACCTGAACATGGAGATAAGGCGTCAGAACAGAAAGAAATAGCTCATTGTTGTTTCCTTGACATTTAGGGAGCTTTGGACAACGCGTCACACGCGCCACTATTATAGATATTCAGATGAGTTCACCATGGCGATGAGCTGGCGTTTATCGGACAAATCGTATAATTATTGTGTAATCAATAATGTTTCTCTCATTCGTATTGTCGTATGTCGTGTTTCGCGATGAAGCTCATAAAGCTTTTATCATATTAATCTTAGGAAAAAAATACGCATCCTTTACTCTCAGATTGAATACGTTTACTTTAATATTACAGCTCAACTTTTCAAATATGTAACCAGCTGCTGTTACGTGATGTAGCGCGGATTAGAGACTGTGAATAATGGACAAACTAACTAAAATTTGAGTTCTTAATCAAGAAAACCTGATTTTTAAATACATAATATATAAAGTAGAGAAATATTCTAAAATACGATTACGTTAATACGTGTCTGCTTGAACATATACAAGAAGTCCAAACGAAGATATCAGGCTACATACTATTATCATCTATAGGAAAATTAGGGTACCTGTATTGTTTTCAGTTTTCTAGTTATAACTTGGCAATGAAGTGTCTCATAAGTACGAAATAATCACCCTTATCCTCTGTAAATGCTATCAAAGTACCAAGGACTAGCAACCAACTAGCTAAATTATGAAACAAAACGTACATGTTCAAATATTATTTGGGGTTAATACTGCAAGAAAAATAAAAAATCTTGAATTAATTAACGGAGAAAAACTGTCATTACTTGAGAGCAGATAGAAGGAATTCCTTTGAGATTATGCTTAAAGATGGTTATAATAATTCGGTAAATATCATACTCTGATGGTTGTTACTTGGTAGCTAAAAGCTTTTTAGTACTTCAATATTGTTTTTAATGGATAGGTAAGGTTGATTATTTCGTACTTATTAATATTATAGTGTATTCACAGTGTATTCTCTAATTGAAAATGAAAATCAGTCTCGCTCATTATTCTTTCCGACAGGACGACTGCTTTATGCAAAATTAATGTTGCTTATCAGAATAAATAGCTTTTTGGAACTTGTTAGTGGGCTTGGAAGAACAAGTTCGGCGATCAGTTTGCGGAAATAGAGTATTTACGTAACAACGAAAATTTCTTCTGTTTTTGATGTAAACTGGACTGAATTTAAGGTTACTGAAACTTAGGAATTATCAACCAATCGTGATATAATACGAGCTGTTATGTCAGTGCCTTCTCTGTGTGTTTAATTCTATGGAGGTTAGAGATTTGATGATCTAGTTAGGATTAACTGTCACGGGGCATTGTACGAATAATCGAAAAGTCGTAACTTGTTTCATCCTTCATCCTTGCTGACAATAAGATTCTTATACAAAATCTAAAAGCCTGCTATTATTTAGAACCAGACACGAATCAATATCGGAACCTCCCATTTCCTTAGAGAAATATGAATATTACCATATAGCTACGGAGTCAGCTACACAAATTTCGGGCCCATTCCTCCAAAGTTGATTGAGTTATTTTTCCACTTATTTTCATTCTTAGGATAAGTGGAATGATAGTCTGCCCACCTGGTGGGGGTGCGGTAGTAGAGATGAAATTATGTTAAAGAAACTTTCCAAAAATGTAATAGCTCCAAAACTGAACTTCTTAGTTATTACAACGCCGAAGCTGAATTCTGATTTGCTTGAAAGATTTCCGCGTGTTACCTTCAGTAAACCGGCCTTTACCGAAACATCGAAATGAGGGTATTGCTCATTCAAGGTTCAGTGAGAAACAGGGAGGAGACCGATCAGAATGAACATTTTATGTTTCATGAAAAAGAATTTATTTTCAATCATTTTATTCCTACTGCTTCTGCCATCTTAATGTTAAAAAATAGACGTCGAATAAAAATTAACAATATTTGTAAACGGTTCTTTACGAAACGCTCCGATATGTATTCATTCTTGCCAGAATCAGTTGTATAATCATCGGTAACGTTTTCGTCAATATCATCATCATCAGGGAATGCAAAAATTCAGACATTTCACGCCGCACTCACAGAATAACCAATAATACACTGAAGCGACACTCGCCATGTCGCGCCTTTGAAGATCAATACACTAATCTGGTTTATTATAGCTATTGTTTTGATGGTACTTTGTGTGGTAAATTTAAAATGTCGCGCAGAACATAGATGAAGTTTTCATTGTATTGTGTTCAATATAATAATTTCATTATTAGAGTATACATATATATTATAATATAGTTCCTTATTTAAAGTCAAAAATTCCGCTCTTAAAAAATGTGTGCTGTTGATGTATTGGAGAAGTAAATAAAAAACAAATTGTGAATAAGAAATCTATATTTTGACGTAACTTGTATATATGAACTTATACACTGCGGCCCAAATGTAACGGATAAATTCATTTTCTAGTTATTAGCCATTTTAGAAAAAAAGCAGGTCCATTTGTGTATCGATATGCACATCTTTTCTGATATTAGTATCGATTTTAACTTAACTTAACATAGCCGTAACGGCTATGATGTTATCATAATTGTTTCAAATCAAACACCTGTAGATTCATCTGGGTTTTTGGGATCTGTACGAAGAGTTGAGTTCAGAAATTAATTCCAGTTGAGGTTGGAAATTATACACATTAAGAATGACCTTATTCTATTAACGCTTAAATTCACAATTTCCTTCCGAAAAAGCTCTTTACATAAAAATTGTTTCCCACTCCCTACCCTATTGAAGTGACAACTACTGATATAATTTTTTAAATTGTATGAGGGTCAAGTGATACCTCATTTTGAACCTGAGGGTGACAGGTTTCTAAGATAAGCTCATCATACAGATATCAGTGACTGAAAAATTCACAGGGTGTTGACTTTAGCAAAATCATCGATGAGGACAAAGCTGTATCGAAAAATATCAGGAAAGATATGCAAATCGAAACAAAATCACGAAAAAAAATGGCTAATAAATTAGTCGAGGAAATAAAGCACTAAAATACGTCCAACCTTCCAAAACTGGCGCAGCTAGATGGATTGAATTGCGGTTTTCTGCATTCTATTCAGAATGTAATTTAGAAATTTTGCGCCAGTTTTGTATTTGGGGCAAACTCTTTATTGCATTTCTACAGCGAAAAAATGCATTTTTATGAGTGCACTTCTTGAGGTGAATAAAAAACTAATTACTCGGTGAATGATGAGTCAAACATGCTCGAGTTGGTTTCTTGGGGATTTTCGGGGTCGTTGATCACGAATATGATGTCCAAAAATTTCCCTGAGGTCACCTTGGACCAAATCGGGGTATCCTGAAGCCCCGGATATTGATGAATTTTATTGAAACTTATTTTCTTCAAGCTTGTCAACTGATCGAGCAAGGATATAAAGGTCGCTGATGATGATTACGACATGCAGAAACTTTCATGAAATACCTGTGGATACCCGGAAACCGGATATCTTCATCATCTTCTAGAATTTAGTTAATTTTTCTTCGAAATAAGCAACAAATTCTGGCTTTCAGGGGTTTTGGAGTCGCTGATCACGATTATGACACCCAAAAAGCTCATAGTCGTGATCTTGAGAACTTTTGAATCTGAATCATATTTATCATCACATGCTTCATTTCCTCGAAGTGGAAAGTGAATTTATCAGTCATATTTGAACGACAGTGTATATGGACTCTACCGTACCAAGTACAATTACCTTCGAAGTATTCTCTTGCACAGACGCTAATCACAATTTCAAAATTAAACTGTTATGATGATCGAGAAAAACAGTCGAATATGCAGTTGGTAGCAAACGATTCATAAGTTCCCTTGCTACGGGAAAATGTATAAATTAAATGGGCAGCGCGCTGCAGCTTTGACTGAATCTTTCAAGCCGGTAGACTATTGAATCTCATAATTTATTTATGAAACTATTAGCAAATCAAATTTCAGCTATTGCGGTATGATTTCATTTTGCATATTTTCTTGTATACGATCTTCCGTGGGCGGTAGACGCATGAGCCCTCGCGGATCAGATGTCAAACTAAGTTTTTGGAAGCTTGAATCTCTACTTGAATTTCAGCTTGCGCAATCACATTTTTGAAAAGTGTTTTCAACATATAGTGGAGTAAATCTGGCGACAAAAAAGACAAGGTCGGCGAAAATTTTACGATTCTTAGCGACCCGGTGGAAAGTGTTTGTCAGGGTACCAATAACAACCTTCTGAAATTTCTATTTCCCAAAGTGGGTGCAACCCCTTTTTTTTGGGCAAAAAGATTTTTTTTGACATTTTTAAGGGTAGTTTTGCAAACAAAAATTAATATCTCTGGTTGTATTGAAAATTAAGAAACCAAAGTAGAGCCCTTTCATTGTCAATGTCCAAGGAACTTCCAGTCCAAATTTCAATTTGATCCGACCTCCCCCCTCTCCGTAATAGATATATATATATATATATATATATATATATATATATATATATATATATATATATATATATATATATATATATATACTCATATATACAAAGAATCTTGCGTAACGGCTAACTCGGTCATTTTTCAACTGATTTGGCTGAAATTTGGACTGAAGATAGGTGTTATGGTCTCAAAACTACCCTTCTAGTGAAAACATTGAATAGTTTTCCAGAAATTCAACTTTGAGTTAATTTTTTAGTTATTTTTCAAATTAAGATATCTCATGTCATTTACATCCGATCTGGATCTGCTTTACAGGAAAATGTAGGTATTCGCATATAGTTTTATGTCATGGAACTCATTTTTTATTTATTCGTTTTCCGGCCTATATTGGCCATTTTATTTTCGGTTTTAATATCCCCAAAACATGTGTCAAATTAATTAATTTGAAGTTTCTAAAAGTGCGAAATTTCGCAATTTTATACGAATATTGTGAGGCTCAGAAGTTGATAGCGCCTTAGACTCCGTGATTTCGAAATTAGAACGTTCAAATTGTATAAAAACACAATTGCATGAACGCTAGACGTCCTACGTAATTAGCTACGAACATAATCATTTTGTTTCCCTCAAGAAGCTCGCTACGCGTCCGTTAGAGCTTATATATTTTAGTAGCTAGAAAATTCTCTTCCGTACGTCGCACGTTAGAAGCGCGTAGCTGAGACCTGAGAGTACCTGTTTCTGTTTTAATTAAAGTTTTCTATTTAATGGACATTTATCGGAAAGAGAAGGGCCGTCGGGCACGGTCCTATACCTAATCTAACTACATGGAGCGAAAACGGCACGCGAAAAGTCGTCGTAAAGTTGTATTAGGTACAACCAGTTTGCACTTCTCTAACTCGCCAGCTACGCGCTCCTCACGTGAACGTTATTCGATTTATCTCAAATTAACCAAAATGGCCAATATAAACCGGAACAGAAATAATTAAAAAATGAGTTCCATGGCATCGAATTATATGCGAATACCTACATTTTCCTGCAAAGCAGATCCAGATCGGATGTAAATGACATGAGATATCTTGATTTGAAAAATAACTAAAAAATTGACTTAAAGCTGAATTTCTGAAAAACAATTCATTATTTTCAATTCAAATTCAGGGGGTAGTTTTGAGACCATAACACCTATCTTCAGTCCAAATTTCAGCCAAATCGATTGAAAAATGACCGAGTTAGCCGTTACGCAAGATTCCTTGCATATATGAGTATATATATTTCTATTACGGGGAGGGGGGAGGTCGGATCAACTTGAAATTTGGACTGGAAGTTCCTTGGACATTGACAATAAAAGGGTTCCACTTTGGTTTCTTAATTTTCAATACGACCGGATATATTAATTTTTTTTTGCTAAGCTACCGTTAAAAATGTGAAAAAAAACCTTTTTGGCCAAAAAAAAAGGGGTTGCACCCACTGTGGGAAATAGAAATTTCAGGGGGTTGTTATTGGTATCACAATAAACATTTTCCACCGAGTCGCTAAGCATCGTAAGATTTTTGCTAACCATTTGCCAGATTTACTCCACTAATAGTTTAACCTCTACTCCCCTCCTGTTGTCCTCCTCATCAGACATTTGCCAACAGATTACCATTAACATAAATAGTAGAAGGGTTATTTAGTTTGGTGAAATGAGTCAGCCAAATTTGTCGTGGGCTAAGGGGCTAATATATAGGTACATTAGCATAAATGTGATCTTAGTAAGTACATGTGATTACCGATTTAAATATGTAACTCCATGTTAAAGAAATCTATACAAACCAATGAACATTCATTTTGTGAAGAATAAGAATTATTATTTTAATCGATCACTGCACTATCATATATCATAGTTAAACACTTCACTATACACATTTATGATCCACAAATTGTACCATTACCCACACTACACTAGCATGCTATCTGACTGATGATTTCACACCTATTTTGACATCATTCTGTATTATAAATGAGCTTCGATATGACCTTTAAAAGAAAACGATAGCGTTCAAACCAAACTATCGATTCGAAATTTCCTTCAAGTTGTCACTGAAACTACTACCTATTTATTGAAAGTAACATGTGAAATCCATTATGACATGCGGTCGGGAAGGTTTATCGATGTTTAACTTAAATTATAGGGAATACCGGATATATGAGTCAAACTTCACACATTTAACAATGATGATTCTATTATAAACACTGACGCCCAGACAAACAATATTACAAATAGGAATAGAAGGAAATTCAGTTATGAGAAGTAACAAATGTTATCTATACATTACAGATAGCGGTGTTTGTTATTACTGTTAATTTTTACGATATAGTATAGTATGTAGGTACTAGATAGATCGATGTTTAAACAATTACGTTTCTCTGGGAGCGGTTTATTTATCAAGAGAGTCACCATATTCTCATTTATGTTATTTAGTCCACCGGATTTAGATAAAAAAAGGGGTAGTATGGAGGCCTAGTCAATGATTTTGGTATTGCAAACATTTGTGTGATAACCCGCAGTGAGATAAGAAAGGGGGATTTGGGAGATTTTTTTTGGCCCTTTCCACCGCTTTTTGCGTTTTCCGAAAAAAATAAGCGCCTCGGTGAAAAATAACAAGAGTCAAAACTATAGAACCTCAAATTTCCTATCGATTTTGTCCCATTATTTTTTCAAAATCCGCGTTGTTTCGCCGCTAGCGCACACAAGCATGTATATATGTATACTTTTTGCCGTTTTTTTGCATTTTGAGCAGAAACTATTCATTTTTGTAGGAAATAACATACTAAGATTGTATAGCGGAAAATTTTCCAACGACATGACTCCTTTGAACTTTCTCGAAGTACATGGTTTTCTTGTGAGAGCCCTGAAAAGTGCGCAGTAGTGTGAATACAGGTATACAAATATATACTTTTTCGATGTTTTTCTTATTCAAAACGGAAAAATACGAAATTAGAATATTTTCTACAGTTCTTTATTATCATTTTTGTTGAGATTCATTATTTTCCGCGATTGCGCCAGGTAATGTATATTTTTAAATTCTTTTAATGATTTAAAAAAAAATAGAAAGAAAGTTTCTAAATCATTCAATGACTTTATAAAAATGTGAAAAATAAAAGATATACAAACATGAGTAAATAGTTATGTTACATTTGAATTTATTTTTAGTATTAAAATGATAAGAACAATAATTCAAAAATAAACAAGTTGAAGTTAGGAAAATTGAATGAATATTTTTTTATTATGGTATAGAGTATTATCACAGTGGTTTAATAAGATAAAACACTTTTACTTGTTTATTTATCACATATTGATAGCGCAGTAGTGTGAATACAGGTATACAAATATATACTTTTTCGACGTTTTTCTTATTCAAAACGAAAAATAAAAATTATACAAAATTAGAATATTTTCTACAGTTCTTTATCATTTTTGTTGAGATTCATTATTTTCCGCAATTGCGCGAGGTAATGTATATTTTTAAATTCTTTTAATGATTTAAAAAAAAATAGAAAGAAAGTTTCTAAATCCTTTAATGACTTTATAAAAATATAAAAAATAAAAGATATACAAACATGAGTAAACAGTTATTTTAAAATAGAATTAATTTTTAGTATTAAAGGATAAGAACAATAATTCAAAAATAAACAAGTTGAAGGTAGGAAAATTAAATGATTAATTTTTTTATACTATAAAGTATATAAGTGATATATTAACATGAAACACTTTTACTTTGTTTTTATCACATATATTGATGAAACAAATCGTGACTATAGTTTCGACACTAGCGTGTCATCTTCAAACGATACTAATCTCTATCGGCTTTCCGCGCTGCCATCGAACGCCCGAAACAAGGCATGTCCAAAAATTATCTTGACTGATGAATATCACCACCAGTTACTTACGATATGTATCGAAAATAACTCAGCCGTGATCCAGGTATGAAACCGGGTCGACAAAAGGAGAAGTCACCATGTTAACCACTACTCTACTGAATATGATAATGACAATGTTGTTTTAACCAGATAATGAGCGAAATACCAATAATCGGACTGATATTAATAATGTTAGAACCTTATTTACAAATTATTGCAGTTCTTTGTTTTTGAGAAATACATCAAATACTTGTAGAGGAATTTCGGGACTTATAGCAAGTTTCATAATATGACCTGAGGATGCCACTTGCAATAGTTTGGATATAGTAGCGCTCATGTGACGGCAACAATTCAATAAAGAGATTACACATCTGTACAGGATTCATAACGTATTAAATTTGCATGACTGGATCCATATACCTTATTTTCGAAGAATTCTGAATGATAACATTCAATCTCTGGGTATTTGGGGGAGAATATAATCATTTAGAGAGGGATAGAGAAAATGTAGCAAATGAAGAAACTCTTTGCATTCGTAGATTCGGATTGCACAAATCTAAATAAGCCGAGCGAAAGAGATCAACAAATCGGAATGAAATGTAAAGTCCGATTTCTCCTTTCGTATAAATATTTTGTTATTACGTGTAAGCTCTATAGTCTATACCATTATAATGCAGAGTGATATGAAGGCAATCTCAGTGCGGTGTTTGCACTTGACACTCCCATTAAAAACTCCATCCAATTTGTTGGATTTGAATTTCAATTAAAAACTGCACAGCGAAGAAAATACAGTAGATTTTATGTTATTTCAAATCTACTGACAGATATATCAGAATAATTATCTTCAATAAAATAAGTATTAAAAGTTTGATTTTCATTAATTTGATAAATAAATGTAATTATAGTTAACACCGTAGTTTCTTCAAACAATATTACAAAAGATACATAAATATAGATGGTTAGTGAAATTTAATCTAATCGGGGTTGAACCAATACCTTCTATAGATGGTATTGGTTGAACCCATCGAGGGATTGAACGATAAACTGGTAGCAAAAGGAAAATCAAATTATACATATTTAATAAGGGATAATTATTAAGTATTTGTTGATCGTTCGATAGGATATCGAAACTTATTATGTTTATCAATTTTTAGGGATATCAGCATATTTAATTTATTACTTTCATTATATATGATGTATTATTAATGTTCATTGATTAGTTTTTTGAAGGTCCTTCCTGTCTCACCAATGTGGGCAAGACCCACATGTCAACTTGTAAATCTCATATTTGTTTCCATCGGATGATTTATCTTTATTATTTTTGATAAAGCAAGCTAAGTTATTCTGCGTTTAATACGCTACGTCAATACCTAAATTAATAAGGAAATTAGAAATTTTAGTAGTGGGTAGCCCCATATATTTGATACCAACATAAGATAGTTTTGTGGTGCGTTGAATTGATTCTAAATTTTAAAAAATCAATAGAACCAGCTAAAGGCGAAATTGGTACAACAATTTCTAACAAGTTGTGAGATATTTTGGAAAATAATTACAATAACTTTTTAAATATTTCTTTTATCTTTAAAATTCGCTCAATAACATCAGTTTATGTAGAACGCAGTTTTTTTCTTACAAAAAAAATTTAACGAATAGAAGATGGGTAATCATTCCTGATCGATAATTTAGAAAATTATTTAATTTCATAATTTAATCAAAATGCAACACTTTGCAAGTAGGTAATTAAGTATATCATTCTACATAAACTCTGTAATATTGTTTTCTGACTATTAATAATATTAAAGCATTAATCCGTCCTTTTTAATTATTTATTCAATATAATAAAGTTGTAATAATTATGAAGTTGCAATATTTTGCCTACTTTCACATTTACTTGGAAATTTTTAGAAACTTCTATGCAAATAAATGCACATAAACAATTAGGATAAAACATAGAAAATTAAAAACTGTTCGATCATGCTTTTATCACCATTCTTAGGAATAATTAAGAATGATAGTGATTCCGTATCCATAATATATATGAAGCCTCTAGTAATAATGAACTCACCTGCTCTTTATCTTCTTGGCTCTTTGGATATAATGTGACAGTAAGCGATATGTCTCCAAGTGGTGTATCTGTTCTCAGACGATCTTGGAGCGGGAGTATTAAATCTATTGGTCGGGAAAGATCGATTGCTGTTAGGTCCAGCATACAGGATCCCATAAAATCGTCCTGAAAAACACATTTACACAAAGCTCATTGTATTTTTTATGTACAATTGATTTACATTATTACAATGAGTAAATTTTACTGGATCTCTCTCTCTCTCCCTCTCTCTCTCTCTCTCTCTCACTCTCTTAATTACATGTCTAGGAACCCACAATAAGCGAATAAGCTCATATGTTCAAGTTTTATTTTCATTTGTTTCAGAGATACTTTGATCAAAGAGGTATTTCGCATCCCTTGTGTCCACTTTTGTAGCTGAAACCAACGACTTTATCCATTCCATAGACAAAAGTCTAGGGGAGTGAGATCGGGTGATCTCAGTGGCCAAGGGGGCGCACCCTTGGCCAATCCAGAGATCGCCAAAATAGGTATTCTGAAAATTTTTTACATTATTTGAATACACATCATGCTGGAAGATAATACGTGTTCGAATATTTATTTCATCTTATATTTTCTCTAAATGAACTTCCGAAAAAATTTCAATAACCTTCCCCAGTAAGGCACAGTACTACCATTACAGAACCCACAAACAAACATGATATCAGCTATTATTTATGACTGAATTTACAATCTCATAAAACTAGCACAATTGTCAGTTTTTACGACACTTGCCTAAGTAGATGTTTCAAATTGTCATTTGGGACAACGTTATCAAAGTTAACTTGATTAACTTTTCAAAAAGAAAAACCTAGCTATCTGTAAAACATGTGAAAATCGGACTTGAACATATGAACTTATTTTGGTTTCCTAGACATGTCCTTAAAATATTTCCAATTTCTCCCGAAACAACCTGTATATAGTTGTTACACGCGGGCTTGGCCGGAGGAATAGCAGGTGACCGCGGCTATTTCGGGAATATTCCCATATTCATATATAGCTGTTGCCGCTTTCCGGGTTGGTGTAATATTTGATAAAATTTTTTTTTAGATCTGGTAAAAAAAATCTTGTTAAATAGTACGTGCTGAAATTTCATGATGATCGGTTGAAGGGTTTGGTATATAGAACATACGGACAAACATATCTACAGAGTTTTTGATTAATCTCACATGTCGACCCTTCCTTCTCCATCCCTAAAACCCATAGGGCTGAACTTGGAATTGGACGACATGGGGGTTTCAGTATTCATCTCAGCAACCCCCCGAAAACTACGTAATGGACAATAATCTCGATCTCTGCACACGACACCTAGCACTCACAAATTTGATCTTGGAATTATACGTCACAAGTATCACTCTTCATTCCAAGCTATCACTATTTTTACAAGTTACCCCATTGACATTATCCAGCATCAAAATAATGATTAAGAGACAGAATAGATTTGCTCACCTGCATGCCCCAGTCGTAGTCGAACACTTTGATTTGAATAGGAATAAATGGATCTTCTATAGGCACTGTGAAACTCTCATCCCATGTTGGATTCAAGTCTCTATACACAGTTCTAGATTTATAGATTACACGTCCTCCGCACTTAAACTTAACATAAGGATCACTTAAACCTGAAACAAATTTGTTTTTAATCCATCCGAGCATAGAGCAGTTTCGTCGCACATTCAATTAAAAAGGGTTCGGCTGAAAAGTAGTTAGTGAATAACATTCTAACAATCTTGAATAAAATAACCATTCAAATTTCGATGTTCACTAGTTTAATAAACAAATGTAACTATAAATTCACTAACACCGTAGCTTCAAACAAATATCTCAAAGTGTTAACTTACTATGAAAGAGCTACCCAATATATAACTTTAATGATAATTCTACGATAGATGGTTATTGTAATTTTACGTAATTGAATTTAGCCCAATGAGGGATTAAACAATAAGCTGGTATCTTATATAAATTTAACAAGGGAGAATTATTAAGTATTTGTTGATCGTTAAATAGGATATTGGGCTTCTTATATTCATTAGTTTCTAGGGATTTTAGCAAATTTAATTTATTACTTTCATTGTGATTGTGTAAAATCTTGAAATCATCATTAAAGTTAGGGTTTTCTATGATTAAATGTTCCGAAAAGGTTGAATCCGATTTATTATTAATGAAACCTGCCCAAAGACTATAGGGCCGGTTTTTTGAAGGTCTTTCCCGTTTGACTAATGTATATCATAGGGCAAGACTCACACGCCTTCATCGGATATTTATCTTTATTATTTTTGATAAAATTGCCTAAATTATCCTACGTTTTGAACGTTACGTGATTACCTAAATTACTAAGAGAATTGGAAATTTTAGTAGTGGGTGGCCCCATACATTTGATACTAACATAAGGATAGTTTTGTTTTTTTGTAGGAAATACTGAGTTGATAGCTAACTTGTATCGTTTTGTAGATAGGATCTGATCTATTAGTCCGGAAGATTAACCATTATTTACCGCAATTTGTTCAATGATATTCAACTGTTTATCAAAATTATCTTTTGACTTCGGGATTGTAGTAATGGAAAATTCTAGGAATGTATTCAATTGTCTATTAGTTCCAATGAAACATGTCATGATGTCGTCAACGTATCTATTCCAAAATATGAACTTCTTCAAAAAGGAGTGTTTATGAATTTCAGTTTCCAAATTATCCATAAATATGTCTGCCAACAAAGAGCTCAATGAGTTGCCCATTGTTAAAACATTTTTAGACAAATCGAAAATAATTCCATTTGAGTTTTGAACAAATCGCAAGAAAATTGGTTTCTCTTGTTTAATGGAAGGGTTGATAAGAAGGAAAGGTACCGGAGCTTGATATATCACTTACAATGTGAACCATTGAGAAGTTTGACTTATGGAGAAACTTTAAAATCTAAGATCTTGATCGATATATTTACCATGACCATGGTACTCTGCATAACCTCTGAAACTGTATTAATTCTGTATGAGGAATCTATTCATAGCAAACTGGCCAAAAAAGTACCTATATGGTTTACCATACGCCAGTGGTATCTTTAAGGTCGATATACCGATGTACCATTTGTGCCGATAAATAACTTTTTCATCTACTGAACCTCTTTCCTAACAGGCTCGAGGCAAAGCACTGGCCCCGTATGTCGCTTTCCAAGTTACTAATGGGAGATCCCCAGCAGCAACGAGTGAAAAATCTACTGACGTTCAGCAGACAAAAAATACGGAATCTGGTTGCATTCCTGAGCGGAAACGCCCCATGCAACATCTTTGCACGATGGGTCTGGTAAATCAACCCAGTTGCAGGGGTTGCGGCATGGAAGAATAGACACCGATGCATGTGCTGTGTCAGTGTACGGCATACGCGGTTGGTTGTCGGACATACCTTGGAGACGATAAAACTAACACCCGAGGAAATCAGAAGTATCACCTACATCAGGCTTCTGAAGATAGCAATATGTGAGGACATAATAGGACACTAATGACCGCAGTGCAGTGGGACTCCCTCTGGGAAGGAGAACCAACCTCTCGAAGGAAGGAGGGGTTTCAGTTGGTAAGAATCCGGCAGACCCGGGGCATGAGCCCCCGAAGCGTCTATGCAAGATTCTATGCAAAAAAAACAGCTTCGTTAATAATCGCAGAATGTGCTTGGATAAACTTTGTGGGGTTTTCTTTTTCAGTATCTTTCTTATATGAACATGAGTGATGTAATATCTCTCTTCTGCAGGAATTATGAAATTGACCTGTATTTCTGTTTGAATACATCCTTTGAAGTTTGTAGAAAGTATCAATCAAAAATGGTAATGGCTGCATATGGATGGATCTGGAAACAGAAAAATATTAACTCACCGTTTTTGTCCATGGCCGCCAACCCGTGTCCTCTACGCAGATGCACCCGAAGCTGGAAGAAGGAATGTTGTCGAAGCGACGCCTCTCGTTTGTGGATAATTTCATCATTCGAACTTAACTGAAATCAACCGGAAACACTGCTTCAGATGTAATTATATTGAGAGCTTTCATCGTGAACCAGATTCTTCAGATGACAAAGCACACTGAGATAACCTCAAATCCTTTACAAGGAGATTGGAAACAAATTTATTACTTTGTATGAAGATGAAGGTTGATATGATTACAAAAGAGATACTGTCAAAACCGAATACAAAATGATGTCCAACATAGGAGTTATTTGGTTTATCATCAATGACAATTACAATTACATCATTAGATGGAAAAATTCGAAACGGAATATATTGTCCCTGCTGCTAAACATTCTATACAAAAAAACAGTGGGTAGAAAGTGGAATAATAATAAAACGATATAGTGCGTCGGGCTCGCTCCAACTCACAAGAATCTCCTATATACAGCTCGATTTAACTCAATCTCTGTACAGATTGAGTCAAATAGTCCGGTGTATTGACAGTTAAAATAATGGATGCGAATGAGAATAGCATGTATCCTCAATCTGAAACAAAACGGGCGTGATTTATAAGGCGCATGTCAGTACCCCCTAACTAACGACATAGACCAGCATTCTTACTAGAGATGGCAAAACTGTTATTTCTAAATAGAAATCATAATACCAAGTGCTATTATTGATATTTCTCAGTTGCTATTTGATAATAATGCTAATGATAATAAGATATGCCACAGTCACGGAATTGCTTTTATGAAACAACAGTTGGAAAATAACAACAGATCGCTGAATAGTCACCCATCTCTAATTGTTATTAACTAACAATTTGACCTGTTCAATACACACTCCCCTTTATCTATCCCACAACACAAGTTCTTCTTATTATATGATACGATGCGTTTAGCTATCTCATACTCTCACATTCATCATATACACCGCTCGATCTGATCCAATCTGTATGTAAGGATATTAAGCTTTATAAATAGTTTTGAGCATGAGTTATTAAAGGGAGCAGAACCCAGAATTCGTAACATGTTTTTGTACAAACAAAAAGTCATTGGCTTTACGATCGCTGTTCCTACATAATAACGCATACAATAATCTAGAAGTGAAAGTTATAACATAAGAAAGCGATGACATTGAATGCCTTAACACAAAACATATAGATGTCTTGTTTATTGGTATGCCGGGAACAATTACTACAGATATCTATTAAACAATAAAGGTGCAGGTGACTTTATTATTCAGGTCTAAGTTATCTGAAATTAATGTTAGAGCAGTTTTATAATTTTTTGGGTGAGGTGAACAACAATTTGGCAACTAGGTACCTTACGATCTGCAATAATCAAACATTGTGATTGTTTCATATTTTATAAGCCACATACTTACAGGTAATAAGTCAAGACCAGCCACGGTTCCCGGAGTTGATACTCTAGGTCTAGGAGATCCACTGGGAGAACTAGTAGTATCACCACCTGGGCACGTCGTCCGGCTGAGGGGAGAGTCTGGAATAAACAGGAGAATAAGCTCGAGCAAACTATCTTCAATTATTATCGTAATTGAAGCTTCAATTAATTTACATGGTTTGTGTTTGCTAAGATTATGGTTGTCAAATAGGAATAAAAGAGGGCGCTATGGTGAACTTTTACTAAACACACTTTTCGACCTTAGATACATATTCTGATTTATACTATGAACGAAAGCATAGAGCGATTCAAAGTTCCCTGAAGATTTTCTAATGCAGTAGTGGGCTGCAGCAACAATTTGTGATAAATGTTCCTCAAATTTTGAAAGGAATTTTCTTATTTCATTATAGTGCAATTGTTTCCATAGTATCTTATGTAGCACAATTCACCCACAATCAAAGCTATTGGTTGCAAATTAAGAGTCAAAGAGGTTCTAAATATTTTGAGTGCCGTGTTGAGTTACGTTCATGTTTTCGATGTCCTACTTAATTACAAAAATTGAAAGTAATGCCAAAAAATTAATTATTTGAAAATGCCGGAAAACTCAAAGAAAATTACCCGGAAAAACAGTCTAATGTCATTGAAATTATCGTGTGATAAGACACTAAGGAGTTTTTTTGGTGGCTGATAACGAATTTAACATCAAAAACGTTTGAAAATAACATTAGGATTATGTGGAAAATGAAGGGAAATATGAAAAAATACAAGCATTTTTTCAAAATTTATACAAGTTTGCAACTGTCTATTTGAAGCTTGCAATATTGCAATATGATGTGCCATTTTTTTAAGAGATTCGTACTGATTTTTTTTGAAATAAATTCTTTAACTAATTTTAAATACACATATTTATAAGTTATTCATAATTTAACATTTTCATAATAGTCATCATCTGATTCATTGATTTCTATGAGGTGAACCTCCTTCTTTTCCGGTTTTTTACAGTTTTCCGCAAATGCTACTCTGGAACGAAATGTCGCATCTATTATGCATAAAGCGATCATTACGTGTAAAATTAGAAAATTTGCGTGAAAATTATAACATTTTTCTGATTTTCCGTCGATTGAATGAATTTTCGGGGAAAATGTTCTCGGATTCGTGTTCAGCGACCCAAAAAATCTCCTGGAACTCATTTTGGAGACTTAATTTTCATCTTTTGATAAATTAAAAATTATCTTGAAAATTGGGTTGAAAATAGGGTTGATTTATCATATAGGGGTGAATTGGGGGAGATTGTAGAGTCGCTCAGTAGTCACAAATAACCTCCATGGTCCTTAGAGCTTCATGCAAAAATGTATTTCTCATTCGACTCACTGCAAAAAATTTAGATATTCGGCCTTTTTCCCCACCTTACAGACTCGACTATTATACGACTATTTCAAAAAAGTTTACAACTGTGAATTTTTGCCTAAATTCAATCCAGTTGAAACGACAACAATGTATATTCCATAGCATCAGATGCATTTTTGAAAATCGATACCGAATTTAGGACAAAAAATCAGTATCAATAACACATATACAATTTCGAAATCGAATAAGTACGACGTAATTGAAAAATGTATGAAATAGACATAATTGACCTTTGTGATAACCTTTGTTTAATATTTCGAGATGCTCATATTATTGAGAGACAGTTTAAGAGTGTACGAGTAGGACGATGTTTCAGAGAATTTGTGTTTCCCTTCTGATTTCTTTAATTTTAGTGTATGGTGCACCCAACAGGGTGAGTAGTTAAGAGAATTTTCACAACATTGGATTATGCAAAACATTCCAACACGAACAAAAATTTTAGTGTATCATTTTCTATATTGCAAGCTTAGAGATCAAACTTGAATTTTGGAGCTCTCTGGGAAATATTTATCGAATTCAGTCGTCAAAATTGGTGTTTTAAATTTATCATGATACAACTATCGTAGGCTTTTGACGTTTTTCTAAGAGAATTTATAAATTGCTGCGACCACGTGTTACATTCCACATCATTTCTGTCCACTTCAACGACCCAATTGTCACGAAAACCAAACAAATTACATTATAATTATTTATTAATTGTATTATGATATTTTGATCTTGACATTGTTTCAGTGAGTTGAGTGAAATTGAACAATTTTTGACATGTTATGTATATACTCCTGAATGTTAAATATATAGACAAAATCAAGGTTATCAAATAAGGTTATTATTATACTCTTCGCGGACATAGTCCGAAGAGTATACACTCACTCAAGCTATTTCAAAAATAGTTAAAAAAAGCCCTGGAGCAAAAATACCTTAACCATAGGGCTTTTCATCAAATTTTAAGCCACTTTGAAAAAATTCCTCTGTCTGTCTGGATATCCATCACGAATGCTTGTCTACAGGACTATAATAATTGTCAAAAATAATACATTTTAGGTACTTTCAGGATATTTGATAATATAACAAACTGTCAGTGTATTAATTTTTTTTCATCGCTTTCAATTTTTTTTCATAGGTATATGATGTTACTTTGTCATCCAAGTTGCCATGATTATTACAAAATTGGCAGTTACCAATTAAATTAAATGAGGTAATCAGTCAATTAACAGCTGAGTTGAAATACCAAGATTACGAATATTATCTGTATTACCGTTTATGTTATTTATATATGACGTTCCATTATAGAATTTGTTTATTAATTTTTTCTTTAATGATGGGATTGAAAAATGTTTCTGGGTAGCCATTCATTTCCATTGTATTACGAACAATCGTCTTGGACATAATACGTCTTTTGATGATGGTCGTGAGACCGAAACGTACGTAAAGATGAAAATAATAAGCATTTGTGTTAGTGTGATCTATTTCCCGAGAATTAATATATAATATAACTAGATAAAAAAATTCTTTCATCGTACGGCACACTTTTCTCTTTGTGAAATTATTTTGTCCTTTCAAATATTCTTGCGATGAAAGCGTGTTGTCGAATAATTTTTCAGATAGTTTTTTATTTTAAATTCATTTTAAAGGATTTGCCGTCTTAAATGGATGAGCAAAGAAAATATACGTATTTTCAAATCAGCTTGTGTGAAGTTTCATAAATTTGGATAAATAATGAGGAATTTTTTTTTAATCCATCTAACCCAACAACTGTGATTATGAATGATAGGTATATCTGATTTTTCAGGAAATAGTCCATGACATATGTATGTTGGAGAGTGATGTAGATTTGGATAAAATCATCTTCAACAATGGAGAACTGCCAGCTGATCAAGAATTACAGAACTATCTCAAATGTGTATACGTAAACCTGAGATACATAGAGCAAGATGGGACGATATTATTGGAAAATCTGATCAATAGTAACTACATGCTTGAAAATACTGCAGAGAAAATACGATGTTTGGAAAAACTTGATAAAAAAGAAATTCTAGAAGATATAAATACTTTCGTGGAGTGTATCTATTGGTAGCTGTCCTTGTGAACGTTATTTACATCTTTATTTATTAATTGTTCTATTAATCTGATACAAGCATGGGGTAAGAATCTAAGCTTCGGTTCATTTCCATTGTATAATATGTCAATAAAAAACCATTGTGGAAAACGAACTCTTACTGAAATTGAATTTCCGCCGACCGGGCATAGGTACTATAGATATATGTTCCTTATTTGAAGTTTGGATAATTTAATTTTATCTTCTTCAATTTTTGAGATTTTTCAATTCTAGTTCAATTTTTGTTGTGGATTGGTAACATTTCAATATGTTTTCTTTGAATTAAATACCCAATACAATATTCTACCACCCTTCTAGATCATTTCTATTATTATTGAGGGGGGGGGGGCATTGCCCCTTGCACTCCGTGTCTCCTGTCACTTAGAGCAGCGGTTCCTACTAATGAGCATTCACTCAGCTACCAAAGCTCACTCGAGAGTGTTATCCATGCTCCCCCAGGTTAACGATACTTCTAAATAATTAATATAATTCTATACATTTCACCTGAATGATCTGTTAGATGATACTCATGAGAATGTTTTCTATTGAGGTTAAATTTATTTGAAATACAATAATAAACAAGAGAAAGTGATAATTCAAAATTTCTGTGTTTGATTCTTTTTTGAATTAGCATGTTAAAAATTTACAAAGACAATAATCAATTTTATCTTTGAAGCAATTTGTTGGGGAGGTCGGATCAACTTGAAATTTGGACTGGAAGTTTCTTGGACGTTGAGAATGAAAGGGTTCTAGTTTGGTTTCTCAATTTCCAATACAACCAGAGATATTATTTTTTTTGCTAAACTACCCTTAAAAATGTCCAAAAACCTCTTTTTGGCCAAGAAAAAAGAGGTTGCACCAACTTTGGGAAATAGAAATTTCAGGGGTTGTAATTGGTACCACAACAAACATTTTCCACCGGGTCGCTAAGTATCATAAAATTTTCGCCAACCATTTGCCAGATTTACTCCACTATAAACTAAACACTAGCGGTATATAGTGTCCATTTATGTAACCATGTATGGTAAATAGATGTGTGAAAAATTTTGTGCAGTATCGAAATGTGCCATCCATGTATATAAAACTCGACATAAAAATTTCAAATTTGTTTGCCAGCTAAAAATTACAATTCCATTTCGGAAATCATTATCCAGAACAAAATTCTTCTTTCTTGAGGTTTTTTTGTTTTTTAATGTTGTCACAACAAAACTACCCTATTCCCCAATGGTATACACATGATGCACCTCCAGACAGCTTCATTATTTGAAGATCAATGTTTAGAAAACTGATAATTTTCATACACTATTAGGTGTTTCCGCGTTCATAATAATTTCTTTCACAAACGACATTTTAAATTTTGAAAAAATGTTAACTGTTACTTGTTAGCACATACAACACGATATTCAATTAGCCATAATGATCAACATCCGCCCATTCTTTCTGTTCTTACCAAAGAAAGCTTTGTGTGACGAGTTTCAGGCACCCTTAAAATTCACCTGAGACCTTGAAAGGTTCCGGTAATCAAATTGTGATGAATATCATTCCGTCTGTGTATATATGCTAAAAGAGTTTTGGTCTATAAACCGTATCGTAAATAACTTACCCATGAAACAAATTTTATAGGGAATTATACAGAACACAATATATTACGCATTGAAAACACAACTACCTACAACAACGCACACAATAATAAGAACTGACGAAATTGAATTTTATTCGAATATTATGTCATTTATTCATTTTATCATTCAACACGAAATAACCATTACTGGAGGCTATTAGGTGGTGTGAAAATCGTTTAAAACAGATGTAGTATATAAATGACTAGGAAGTGTATTACAGCGATATTTTTTCTAGGGCAGTTTTGTTATTGTGCGAAAATAGGAGAAACTACTCGAAATCCGTGTCACTTGTTCAGTTCACATAAGTAACCTGAAAACATAGCATCAGAGATTAGAATATACCGGTACTAATTCTGCTTTCGCAATTTTCATGTTAAAATTCTGCAGGTATCACGCGATATCTTGTTTTAGGTATTTCGATAAAATATTGTCAGAGTTGTAAACACAATATTAAGCGAACAAAAACAATTCGCACGTGTACTTAGGCTTATCTTTTATCAACATTATACGGGAAAAACCCATTTGATAGGATAATTTGATTTAGAAAATCTAATGTGAGAAAGATGGAAGTATCAAAAGAAGAAGGACTAATATTACTAGAAGCCCACATGCATGCTAATGTGAAAGATTTTCGTAATATTACAACTTGCTTGTTTTATTTATTTCTGTTTTCATATAATTTAGAAGAGAATGGATGACTATGATTAATAAAATGCATCTGAAGACGGTTTGTGCATTAAAATAAAATATGAACTAACCAAAACTCTGGATCGGTAGTGTGCTAGTATGTGAAAGTATATTATTATTTCAAGGACTTATAAAAGCATAAGGTATATATTATTGAATTGATGTTTAGTATCTTGAAATAACTTTTTAAAAATTCTATGTCAATCAAACACCTAACTATTCTCTTTGGAAATTTACACAAAACATTTAACTTAGAATTAATGCGGACATATTGTTAAACCATACTGTGGCATTCTCAAAGCTAGGAGTTATCAACTGAAGCTAAATCTACAATTATGTCTTTAAATATTAGAAATCAATCTGAATGTAGTACAAATTGAGGGATTGGGGTAGACAATGGTTAGAGTAGGAGTTTAATCATAAAATCGTTGACACGTGGTGAATTATAGATATAGATTTGGTCATTTAATACTATGTTACTATTGTTTACTGAATGTTTCAAAATTTCTTTGCATTCTAGAATATTGGGTACGTAAAATTAAGGGTGAAATTGGGATTATGTTCCAATAGGTGATTTGAATGATTAGAAACCTTTTTTTGAGCCTGTAACTTCTCAAATGTTCGTTGAAATTTACACTGAAACTGCGACCAGTTTGTTCCATGTACAAGGCAGTATATTCGTCACACCTCAGCCTGTAAACTCCAGACTTATTTGTTTTATTATTTTCAGATTTTGAATTATTAATATATGAGTATAGTTGTTTTAAAGGCGACATTTTTATTCTGGTTTTTAAGAAACATATTTTTGTGTTTACCTAAATATGTTAGACATGCGAAATTTGATTTGGTATTATTATTAATTTGCGGATAACTTAGGCTTAGGGCTTTCTATAAGTCTATTTTGAAGTATTTTGTTTATTATCATAAATAAATAATCTGAAAATTGTCAAGGGTTCATATAACTAATGGTACTTGATCATGGGATCTCTGGAGGTTGTGAATAATAATTTTGGGTGCATTAATCATGTTAAAAGTGAATATTTTTGTGTATTTATCTAAGGGATGGCCGATGTCCGGGGTTTCGGTTCGCTACGATATGTTGTCTAAGCGTCGGAGGTGCAAACTAATGGTAGAATCGAATTCCTCAACCATGAGAGTATGTTCTAACGCAGTTATATCGAAATCGAAGAGATCGACAGAATTCACTATATTTCCATACCTACATACCTACCCCTTATGGAATTTGGAAAAAATTTGAAAATTGTCAAGGGTTCATATAACTAATGGTACTTGATCATGGGATCTCTGGAGGTTGTGGATAATAATTTTGGGTGCATTAATCATGTTAAAAGTGATTTTCATTGTGTATTTATCTAAGGGATGACCGATATCCAGGGTTTCGGGTCGCTACGACTTGTTGTCTGAGCGTTCGAGGTGAAAACTAATGGTAGAATCGAATTCATCATCCATGAGAGTCTATTTTGATTATATCGGAATCGATGGAAGCACCAAATTCACTATATTTCCATACCTACCCCTTATGAAATTTGGTAAAATTTGAACTTTGCCAATGGTTGATGTAGCTAATGGAACTTGATCTATGGGATTTCTGGAGGTTGTGGATAATAATTTTGGGTGCATTAGTCATGTTAAAAGTGATTATCTTTGTGTATTTATCTAAGGAATGGGCTCATCTATGTCACTATATTTCCATACCTACCTCTATGAAATTTAGTAAAATTCGAAAATTGTCAAGGGTTCTTGTAACTAATGGAACTTAGTCTATGAGATCTCTGGATTTTGCGGATATTAATTTTGGGTGGATTTATCATGTTAAAAGTGATTTTCATTGTGTATTCATTTATCTGAAGGATATCCAGGGTTTCGGAGGTGAAAACTAATGGTAGAAACGAATTTCTCATCCATAAGAGGATATTCTGAAGCAGTAATAACGAAATCTTTACTTAATGGTATAACTAATCTATATATTATAGTTATATGCTGCTAACTTGTGTAATTGTGGGTGTTAAGAAGTGTAGTGGTAGTCTATGGTGGTATCTATGTGGGTGGGTTTGTGATAAATAGCGAAGGAATGGTAATTATTTGTACGTGAAATGGTAAGGTATAATAAGTTCAAGGAGATGTTTTTTTCTATATCTGAGGTGAATACTATATTTGAATGTAAGTTGTTAATATAGGTGAGAATGTATTTGACGGATACTACCTGTGAAACAAGCTTTTACGTCGTCAACATAGCGATACCAATAATTATACAAACAAGTGCTGTCATTTTGAATGTAGTATTTGATTTTCCAAGTAATCTATAAATATTTCAGCTAAAACCATAGATATAGATGTATTTAATTATTCTATTAGATTACATTACTACATTTCTGTGGTTTTCATAGCACTCCAATATGTTCATTTATGAACTACAGTTCTCGTCAAATAACTTGGCCCGTACGTCATCAATGGGAGTATCTGATTATGAAAAGTTCTTGATTCACACGTGTTATATTGTTAGGTTGGTACAGAAATTTCCGTAAGCCACACGCTGCATAATCAACTTTATCGGTTGTATTCGTACCTAGTCGGTTAGTATTTTCAAGTTTCTTATAGTGTTCGTAATTCCGAGCTTATCATGTTTATATATAAATATTTGCAGCTGTTATAACCTATAACATTCGTTAGTTTACATTTTTTACTCGGATTATCTTTTTAGAGTGAATATTAGATTCAATACTTTTAATGTATTGTCGTGTATTAGAACGGATTACACTTTTAACGGACGTGCAGCAGAAATTGTGTTAGGTTCCCTGTGAATGAAGGAATCGGACAGCAACGGCATTTGAAAACAAGTGCAGCAGGACATGACAGTCCTGCAACTTGACAAAAATAACGTGATTCAAATACGACAGGACCGGGATGTTTTGTCTCTTTCTAGATCATTACAATGCCATTGACGTATGTGTTTTGCGTAGAAATTATACGTTACAATGCTTCTTTATCTAAATCATGAGTATTGGAAGAAGATAGACAATTTATAATGTGCCGATATTATTTCATACAGGTGCCAAGTTATTTGACTAGAACTGTAAATACCTAATACACTATTCTATCATTACATTTTCAGAAGCAAACGATTCTATGATTTAATGGATAATTCTATGGATTTAACCTAAACATCTTAATAGAAGATACTTGCCAATTTTTTTTCTGTGAGGTTAAATTGCTCTTAATGAAAACAATAGACACAAAGAAGTGATATTTCCGAATATCTCAATTTGGTTGAGTTTGATTATTTATTGAATTCTGTCATCCCGTAGATGCTAGGTTCGATTTCTGTAGTTGGTGGTTCTTTCATGAATATACCCTCATTGTTTATGTTATAATATTACTGTACTACCCATAGAGATCAAGAATAGAGTACTCGAGAAGCCAATTTCGTGACCGGCTGTAAGAAAATTTTCGGTGCTCTTTCCTTTTCTAACTTATCGAATCTCTCTTCGATATATTAAAAAGAGACAGAGCACCGAAATTTCTCTTACAGCCGGTCAACGCAATAGCATTACGCTTACGGAACTCGAGTACTCTATTCTTGATCTCTATAGTGCTACCCCAGCGGAAAAATATTCATACCAATTAGCGTAATGAAGATTTCAGAGATTTCAAACGTCACAATTTTTGAATGAGTAGATTTTTATTTTAGATTTCCAGCACGTTGTATTGAATATTCTTTCCTGAATAGGTATAATAAAGCCATTCAAAATAAAGAGGCACTTTCACCATGCGGCATTAGAATTCTCGTTCAACTCATTCAATTATCTTTCAAGGGTCGTGACATTCCTCATCCATTTCCAAAGTCATATCTGAGTAATCGGATGTAGCTTGAGTCGGTGAGTACTAGCATCTCCATCTCGACATGTAATGACTCGGGAATACTCCAGATAGTTGAGTAATTTATATTTTAGTTAGTCTTTCACGGGCTTTGTTTGTTAATGGATGCGCGTCATTTGTAGCTGACATCGTGTGGGAATTAATTTATAGCTGCTAGCTCCCCAAACACACATTTGATAATTAAGCTGCACAAGCTATTCCATTCGTTGCGCTTCCGATCTGTGTTACCACCTGAATCATGACGGATATCTATCATGCTCTCTTTTATTAAAAAAAAGTATTCAGCAGTTTGCCCCCATATTGAAAACATTTTTTGGAACAAATAAATTGGATCCCAGAAAGTATAATATTGCAATGTTCAATAGTTACATACATTTATCCATAGATAAATTGATATACGGGTATGAACGGAAGCAGGAACAAATGAGAACTAATCATATTAGTTTATTCCATTTCAGAAAATAACCCAAAATACAGAAGTTACAGTTATATATATTATTGTAGTACAGGTAAGATTATGGTGACCTAACTTGTTCCCAATGTTGGGCGCCAATGTAAGGTTCACACCTAATATGTCACTGTAAGGCTTAACCTCATTTCCCAATGGAACAAACTAGCTCACTAAGTTAAAATATCGCTGGGTCTATAATGAAACGTATCTTGCGATTCTTGATTGTTGATTGGTTGCGTTAGGGCGCCAACAGCTTTGATGAAAAGATAAGGAAGGACCCTCAATCAAGAATTTTCGGCATTACGGGGTGGTTAAATAGTTTATGAATCAGAAAAAATAAGGGAACAATCGTTTCAAACTGAACAAAGTGGTTTTAATCCTTCAATGGAAAAAGTCACTTGTAACGTACCTGTTACATACATTTATCAAATACTCTGAATAAGCATGTTTCTAAATTCAAAATACAATCAACAAGTTTACAACGTAATTGAGATATTTTTGTGGAAGATCAGAAATCAGTGTTTAAAGTATTATATAGCAAAACTAAACGTTTCAACAAGATATGAAAAACATCGACATATTAAAGTAATTTAGGTCTTAGGTTTTCATTTTTCTCCACAACGCTCACGCAAAGGGTTTAAGTAATTTGGGTTATAAGTGCTATTAATACTCTGTAGGGGTACAGGTCAATTGCGCCCCTCAAAGGTACCTGACAGTTTTATGGTAGCAATGTGCCCGATCAAGCAATAGGTCGATTGGGCCCCGAATTAAGTTTAGGTATCTGCTTAGGAATTCCCAACACCCACCCCTGTTTTGCCACTCTTTCATGATATTCAATAATTATTCATTTGTCGGCTGTTTGTGCTTACGAACATTTTAAATTTATAGTTTTACTTACATTAAAATGGAGTCAATGATCAGTGAACGTGGAAAAAAATTACTTATCGTTGATAAGTATACTTTTTGAAAAAATAAGGAAATGGCGTTAGGAGTTACCTATAGGTGTACGAAAAACGGCTGTCCGTCTTCTATTTCTGTCGATAAGACAGAAGAAGTGCTTTTAAAGAGAAACGGGGAACATAATCATCCCATCAATGAAAAATTAGAAGTAAAGGTGAGTCAAGTTTTTTAATACATCTAGCTCTCTGGAAAACATCGATATCGATTTGTGGGCTCGCGCTGATAGAGATTTCTTTTGGGTTTGCAGAAGCTTCAAAGCTTACTTAAAAGAAAGGCAGTCGAAGATATTTCTCAACGCCCCTCAAAAATTATCAATAGTGGTATACGTTGTGCAGGAGATATAAATGTGACGGTGGCTGATATAAGCAATGTACGAAAAAGTATATACAGATCAAGAAGAAACATTTTGCCTTGTCTGCCTCGATCTGTAGAAGATGTTCACACCTCACTTATATCATACAACAGTAACCAACAAAGGCGAGAACTTCTTACTGGTAAATTCTCTTAGCCAAAATATTATTATATTTTCTTGTGTATCAAACTTAAGTTACTTATGCTCGAGGCCGAAATTCTTTGTAGATGGGACGTTCGAGTATTGTCCAAAGTTTTTTAAGCAATTTGTCACCATTCATACCATAGAAAATGGACACTACATACCACTAGTATTTATTTTACTTCTTAATAAACATACGGAAACTTATAATAAAGCTTTTCAGTTATTAATTAATTATTCAAAATCTGTAAATTTAGATTTGAATCCCAAAGAAATAGTGTGCTATTTTGAAAAAGCGATACACAGTAGTATCAGGCAAAATTGGCCTAATGTTACCATCATAGGCTGTAGGTTCCACTTAACCCAATCCTGGTTTAGGAAGATACAAAATCTAGGACTAGTTTCTGAATATCGGAGTTCAGAATCGCCAATAGGTAAATGGTTACGATGGACATTTGGGCTATTGTTTTTGGACCCCGTCGATGTAGGGAACGTGTTTGCCGAAGATTTGTATTCTATTATCCCTGAAAATGCCCGAGTTATCGAATATGCCGATTATCTTGTTGATAACTATATATCGGATGATTGTTCTTTTCAACCAGATATATGGGCATCTTGTGATAACTCCACTGAACAAACCACTAACGCTTGTGAGTCTTTTCATAGTCAATTAAATTCGAACATCCCGACATATTTAGGTTCATAGCTGTTTTATCCGATATTCAGCTAAACTCCTATATCAAAATAAATAGCGTACATTTACCAGCCCTTCTGGAAACAGTACATATAAGAAGCGACAAGAATATGTTACTAATTTAATTAGTTTATATAAAAATAATGAGCTAACTCCATTTGAGTTTGTAAAAAGTATTTCATTCAAATTTGTAAGATAGTAGTTAGGTACCTATAAGTAAAAATAACCTATTTTAGCTTAAGTTCGTTTTAGTAATTTGATAAATATTTTGTTAAACACGGTTTTAAATTTTTTACTAATTTAATAAATATATGTTATACTATTTTAATGAAGTGCCGTAAAACAGGTGGTTGGGGCTCAATCGTCCTTTATTGTAGGAAGGACCTGGGGCGCAATTGTCCCATATTACTTTATTACATGCACAATTTTTTCTGACCGCCGCGCCGGGCTCAATCGTCCATTGCCCCTCTGTAGATCTGTTTGCTTTCGATAATTAGTGTATGTTCATTAACCACATACAGGATGTCCTCGAACTGCGTGGCTAAAATAGAACCGAAGATTCTTTGATTCGAAAAAAAGTTGATGAGCCTTTTTACTTTTGCCTCAAGTGTCTTGTTTAGCCGGTAGAGGGCTTCAAAGTTGCAAAAATAATTTTGTTTTTTCGGTATAACTTGAGAACGTGATGGAGGACTTTTACAATATTTGACAGGTGAGTTACTGTCAGTAATAGCCGTTTTCGAGAGTGGAGCATAGAGCCTTAGAGACCATAGAAATGGCTCAAACTTGAGGATGTAACGGGAAAATTGTCCAGAACTTTTTTGTGGTCAATGTAATTCACTCTATATTTTTCATGTAGATAGCTTATCTAATTTGAAAACTTTTCTTACTCCTAGAAAATTTTGATAAATTCAACGAATTAGCTTGAAAAAAATAATTTTCGATTCTCTGCAATTTTGACTTACTAATTTTACTTGATTAAAATACCTTAGTTGCCTTTGCTTTTCTAATGTCATTTTGGCATTTGGAGAATTTATTCTCAAAACTGTCAGTTTTACTTTGCTTTCCGTAAAAATTTTATAAAATTATGGCTCAAAATTTCACTAACACTGAAATGGTTAATATCTCGGTAAAACACGAATAATAAAAACAATAGAAATGGGGAAACGATGTGATTATTTAGGAAAACCAAATGCTAAATTAAAAGAAACAACAAAACTTTTTGGGAAATCGCTAAGGCATCAATTGTTCGAAATGTTGCCCATTTTCCTGAATACACAAATTAATTCGTTTCAAGAAATTGGATTGAACTCTGGCTAGTACTTCAGGATCATTGTTCAATAAATCCGCTTCATGATTAATTCGTTGCAACAATTCCTCTCGTGTGTTTACTGGAGCTGCATAAACTTTCGACTTCAAAGCGCCCCATAGAAAGAAGTCGCAGGGCGTCAAATCAGGGGAGCGGGCCGGCCGTTCACTGGTGCATCGTGTCCTCTACCTATCCAGCGATCTGGATATTCCGCATTCAAATGTCGCCTTACAGCTAATGTGAAATGAGGAGGTGCACCATCATGGATAAACCAGGCCACGACGAATGTGTAAGGGCAAGTCTTCCAACAGTTCAAGTAGCCTTTGTTCCAAAAAGTTCAAGTAGTTCTCCCCGTTCAATCGATCGGGTATAACGGTAGGGCCAATAATAAAGTTATCCACAATTCCAACCCAAACATTGATTTTAGTTTGATTCTGAAAATATGTAACTTCCGTTTCATGAGGATTTTCATCAGCATAGAAATGTTCATTATGGAGGTTAAAAAGACCACATCTCGTGAAAGTAGCTTCGTCCGTGAACAGAATTCTTCTACAAAAATTGGGGTTTGCGTTTTGTCTTTGGACAATAAGCCGACAGAAATCTAGCCGATGACCTGGATCCATGGGCAATAAGTCTTGAACTGTTTTAATATGATAGGGATACAACAGTTCTTCTTTCAGTACATTATGAACTAATGATTTTGAGGCTCCAATACGAAGTCCCAAACGTAGTGTGCTCATCCCAGGTTCAGTTTCAACCGCTTCCAGTATCGCTTCTTCGAGATCTAACGTCCTTCTTGTCCGTCTGCGTCCAGTTTCTCTGCAATTTGCTTCAAATTTGCCAGTTTCGCGGAGGTTTGCCGATTTGGAGTTCTGCGATGCGGATATCTTTCCCTTCTCCGGCCATTGCAACGACAAAGTCCATAAATCAATAACATATCAACCATTTCAGTGTTAGTGAAATTTTGAGCCATAATTTTATAAAATTTTTACGGAAAGCAAAGTAAAAACTGACAGTTTTGAGAATAAATTCACCAAATGCCAAAATGACATTAGAAAAGCAAAGGCAACTAAGGTATTTTAATCAAGTAAAATTAGTAAGCCAAAATTGCAGAGACTCGAAAATTAATTTTTTCAAGCTAATCCGTTGATTTTATCAAAATTTTCTAAGACTAAGAAAAGTTTTCAAATTAGATAAGCTATCTACATAAAAAATATCGAGTGAATTACATTGACCACAAAAAAGTTCTGGACACTTTTCCCGTTACATCCTCAAGTTTGAGCCATTCCTATGGTCTATAAGGCTCTGTGCTCCACTCTCAAAAATGGCCATTATTGACAGTAGCTCACCTGCTAAATATTGTAAAAGTTCTTCATCACGCTCTCAAGTTGTACCGAAAAAACAAAATTATTTTTGCAATTTTGAAGCCCTCTACCGGGTAAACAAGACACTTGAGGCAAAAGTAAAAAGGCTCATCAACTTTTTTTCAAATCAAAGAATTTTCGGCTTTATTTTGGACACGCAGTTCGAGGACATCCTGTATATCAAAAGTTCCAGGAGAATATAAGTCTCACAGAGCAATGAATATTCTATAATAATATTTTATTTGATTTATATGCCACGTCTAATTAGTTTTATTTATCAATTATTGACTGATTTAGAGTAAAATATTACCTGTGCGTGTATACAGGCGATGTCTGGGACTTTGGGTGCTAGGAGTGCTGTGATCACTACTGAGGTCTGCAGCGTAATCTGTAGAATCCTGTCGACCTGGAGACTTGCGACGGCTTTTACGTTCACGCTTACTGTGTCCCCAACTTTTCTGCAACACACGAAGCAACTAGAATCACTACGGTATGCATTCGTGAAACAGATACAAGCATTACGCCTGCTCCACCTGTCTCCTGTTACGTCTAATGGGAAATTTATTGGCGTGTTATTTACGAACTAATTACTTTAGAGCTATCAGTTTCATATAGTTTACACAACTAAAAACACTTTCCACTAATCCTATAAAGAGAGATTGAACATTGTGTATGTGTTAACTTGATGCTCAAACATAATATTTTATAAGTAATATGTTTGTAGTAATAGTAAAATCAATCACAACAATTACATCAATAATCCTTGATCGGATTGTCTTTGTGTAACATTTAAAAAAGAGATGGATTCATTTTAAGAATACTAACTTCATTATTCATCAATATGTCTTTGTTTCGAAACAAATGAAGGACTTCCGGATCATTCAAGAGCTCAAAATGCATCTCCTTCAATAGGCGTGACGAAAGATTTTGAAATACTCTTCCGTAATGTGGGTACACATTCACTATTTTCGAAAAAACCTTTATTTCGGTAATAAACTTAAGTTTAACGAAGTTTGAAGCCATTTTACTAATATTTTTTCAATAGTGCGCGAAAACAGCTCGCAGGTGTCATGGCGTCGGCTCTGACGTCACGCCTAGGTAAACATGTCATTGTGTCTATGCGTAGCGAAGAAAGTAAACAAAACATTAAATTAATTCGTGTGATAAAAATGAATTCCAAAGTTTATAAGTGGTGTGCAGTACCGCAGTGTAAAAACACATCAATAAGAACACCCAACAAAGTGTTTGTACATGTTCCAAACAATAAAATAATAAGAGATTAGTGGATGAAGCTGACAAGGCGAAACCCGAACGACGTAGTCACGAATTCGCCACTTTATTTCTGTGAAGACCACTTTGATGTGAGTATGTTATCATATATTTGTTTTTCTCAAACTTAAAACGTTTGTTTGAGGTGAAATAGTTGAAATATTGAGGCTATGGAATAACTAATTTATTGAGGTTATGTTAGTTTTGGACTTGTCTATCATTCTTATTATCAATTTTAATCGTTTACTTTTCTTTTTGCAGTTGCCAAATGATATGGAAAATTATATGGAGTATCATGTGATGGGGTCAGTATCACAAGTACGTATGAAACCAGGATGTATGCCCCATCAATTTATATGCCAACCAGACAGGAAACCACGAACATTTGACACAACAGAGCGACCCTATATAGCTAAGAAACGAAAAATGATGATTTTTGAAGAGTGTAAAAAGGAATTCGAAGAAAATTTTATAGTTACAGAACAATCATGTTTTGAAGAAACTGCATCCGGTAGTTCAGGTATATATTATTAACTTATTGATTAGAATATAGCATTGAAAAAGTTAATTTTATTCTCAGTCTTATTACATAGCTACATTGTTGGTACACTCAAAACTTCATACATTTTTCTGTGACCTAGTAATCTCCTATTTGTGTTCATACTTATAACATTGCACTTAAATAACAAAATATTTGTTTTACAGTTCAGCAGAATGTAGAAGTTCCCCAATTAACACCAAGAGTTTTGGATAAATTAATTCAAGCACACATATCGAAAAGATTCAGAAGTAAAGCTAACCGAGTTAAATAAACTCGCATGAGTTCAAAACGAGTTTGATTATATCTAAGTTGGTTGTATCTAGGGTAAAGATAAATACAAAATTTACTTACAAGGAAGTTTTCACGTTTCTAAACTCAGACGAGCAAAATTCTCGATTTGTTGCGAGGAAATCGCCCAACATCATTACATCAATCCTGGGCAAATTTGAGCTATTTGCCTTAACAAAGCTTGGTTCCATTGTTATAGTAGAGTGGAGACGATAAATCACACGTAAAATAATAAAAGATCTATCCTAATGCGTAATCAGTAGTATTCACAAGAAAACACAGAGAATGAGTGTATTCTGTATTGACTGACAGCGGAGTTTACCTAAGCGTGACGTCATGCGCTGTGATTGGTGTTTAGTCAAAATGGCCGATTGCAGTATTTTAATGTTTTATTTTATTGAAAATGCAGATGGTAGGGTGTTAATCGCTAGAGGAGAATTTGAGAGCAATATGTGCGACATCATAATAATCATAATATCATAGTCATTGTAAAGTTTATTGGTGCCAATACCACTGTCGTTTTGCACAAGTTATTGAGTAATCTTAGTCGACTTAAATAAACATGAACAACAAAAGTCTAGTTCGCTTATCTGGAATCTGTCGTGGTGGACAAACAGACTATATTTCTGATGAACACCGACCATGGGAATATCTATAGAAAATTGAGAGATTGCCCAACTTTCTACGATGTTCGAGAGATGTCGATGACATCTTCCATCATACGAATAGCTCTGGGTAGAATCTAAGAGCTTCAGCGTGTTTGGGAGCCGAACTCCAAAGATGTGAGCGAGCAGTACTACAGCACAGGTCGAATCTGTGATTTGCAGATTTTGAGGAGCTGCTAAGATTTAAAGTAGCTATTAGCACGTAATAGAAAACTAAGTTTTTGTGAAGCGAGTTTCGCAATGGACCTTACATGATCACATGCTGCTACTACTGCTGGTGGTGATCACGAGCATGGACATGGAAGACTTCATAGAAATAATTGTCTCAGGACATCATCATATTAGGGATTGTGGGGACCCGCCTTCCTGGAGAAGATGCAAGCTTGAGTTTTGGTTGCATTAAATTCTACTAGATTATCAGATACCCATTTCAAAATAGTTCCCAGATTTTCATTGAATGCTAAAGTAGTTTAAACTGTACCGACTTGAAGTTAATCCAAAATCTTCTGTATTCATGTGATTTTATTTGCTATCTGATAATTATGAATGTCACTTCGGTTTGTTTGGTTCTCTAATTCTCTTGCGGCAATAAGGCATTGGCAAATATAAAGAGAAGGAACAGTTGAAATTTTACAATAATACGAATGGCCTTCCTTTGATTCCCATAGAGTCTCTTCGTATGAGGTGAATGACCCCAACATAGAACTTTGTGCGTGATAAGCTGTGAATATAACTTCTTGAGTTAATGATTCCCTTTCTCAATATAGATGGACCTTTAGAAATCTTTTTAGAATGGCTTATCTTATCAATATGTGATTCCAAGTTTAGGGTTGCACTTATGTTCACACCAAGGAATTTTATTTATTGTATTCTAATTTCCGATGTGAAAAAAACGAACAGTTATTTTTTTGTAGGTTCAGACTTGAGACTCTTGTAACAAGTGTTTGAAGGTCGCCTCCTCACAGGCACTATTAAAGTTTGATGTATAGTCACAAAACAATAAGAGAAGGTGAGTCAACTGCCGTCCTTAAATCATTTATGTCAATTATGAAAAAGGTAGGTACAAGAACCGTGCCTTGAGGTACTCCACTCTTCATAGTTATTATACTCGAAGTCACATTACTCACTTAAGTGTCTTGAGATCTATGAGAGAGAAAGGAGTACAGCAATTTACAGCTAATTTCCAAGCCATAAAAAGCTAATTTATCAACCAGCTTACAATGAGAAACAGTTAAATGCTTTGGTTAGAACATAGAACAAAGAACCTACTATGCAGCCATTCTACAATACAATAAATATAACAATATCTTTCGATCGGAAGTCCATGCAATCTGAACAAAGGATACAAAAGAAAAGAACCTAGTCACATGTCTGATTGCAAAGCAGCCAAGAAAGCGCTGTGCTCAAACATAATTTTCTCAAAGATCTTCTTCTTACCTGCAAAACTAAACTGAACACTAAACACCTGAAGAGTGCAGAATAGAATCACCCTCCACTGAGTCTTAGGACTTAGAGGAATTGAGGGAAATTAACAGGCAGATGTCCTTATTTGCAAGGGAATAGAGTACATGAATACACACTGTACAGGAAATCCTAAGAGCAGGATGCAGAGAACTCGGAATTAAACACAGGGGTTTCCGGGACATATACAATCCAAGATTCTCTTAAATAAATTTATGGAAAATGACGTCTTAGAAAGCTTGGGGGAAGCAGAAATGGCCTAAGAATTATAACAGCATTCAGGATGCGACACTGCAGAGTTGGCCTAGTGGATGATGAGACCGTAATTTTGCTGAGGAGCAGAGGAAACGCCGATTGACTCACTGACTGAACACCTAGTCTTTCGAGGGAGAACTACATGGTCCGGGTGACAACTAACAGTTGTCACTGCAAAAGATCCGGTGAGCTGTGCACCACATACATTTCACCATTAAAACCACGATACCATGTCTTCTTATCCCAGAGTGCTGGTCGGAACGAATTCACGGACGTGGTAGACACAAGCGGAAAGCCAAACTTGAGCGAGGCTTGCGATGACTCGTAAACGTAAAAGTAGGCGAGTGGGGCTATTCCTCGGCAGTTAGGGTGAATAATCAGCAAGTACGGTGCCTACTGCGCCTTACTGTAGGTACTCGCTTAAAGTAGCTTTTGCCAGCCAGAGCGGGATGAAAAAAATTGCCTCTGCGAAACTTCATATAAACGTTTACCCATAAAAACCACGGTGCATTGTCTTCCTATTTCAGACGACTGGTTGCAACAGATTCACGACCGTGGTAGTCATATGCGGTAGGCTATTGGAACGAAGCCCAACGGTTACTCGTCCACTTTCCTGGTGAAATAGGTAAAACGAGTAGGCTATAGCCCAGAAGGGGCAATAATATAGTCTAGCAAGCAGTGCCCGTAGTGGATTCGCCTGACGTAGTCCCGCCGGGGGCGAAAAAACAGATGCCTCTGCGTGGGTAAATGCCGGTGTCTGTGCTTTCTATCCCCGGTTTCAGGGTAATGGATTCGTGGCCAGGGCAATGATATGTGGTGGGCTGATGATAGGAAGCCGACGGCTACTAGTCAAATGGAAGCTGTATTAACACTACACGAGTAGGCAAGGGGAGAGGACCCCGGATGGTTGGAAAGACCGTCTCCTCTCCAATTAAGGCGTTGATATTTGCAGAACAGTGGCGTGCGGTTTGATAATAGGTGGAGGTAAGCGGAGGGCTAGACCCCCCAAATTTCTTATTGTGTGGACCTACACTCATAGTAAAAGCAAATACTTTGGGATATACCATAGAGAAAATACAGCATCGAAACCGGAAAAAAATTGAAAGATCTGAAGCTCACGTACTAATATAATATAACATAAAACAGTACTAAGATTGGGATACAATAATAGTTCTTCAAGGATGCGGTATGAACGACTCGCCTAATCTAATCTTATGTCTCAAACCGCTTTTCAAATAACACGTGAAAAATACACTATGGTGTGAGGCAACCCCTATCTGCCAAACGACACCACACACAGAGCCCATCATGCTCAGAAGAAAACTGAAGTGATTAACTTACTTTAAGTTGTGCAAGAAAACTATGTGCTTTTTGATAAACAGAGAGATGTGAGTTTTCAGGTGGAGCGGCTGACCTGGGTCGTATCTCCGGAAACTCCCTGGGACTGCTTAATACAGAGGTCGATTTGCTGAGGTGTTTTGAACCCATCGGCGGAGCAGAAGACATATTATTGAAGTCGAATGTTTCTAGTACGGGCTCTGAAACGAAAACGGAGATAAATAGCAAAAAAAAATACTTACAAACTTCCATATCTAAGGGACGTTTATTATATACCGAATATACGTTGCATAAAGTTATACGGAAATGATAAGATATGTCAACATAGGAAAGATGATTTATCGCTACTAATACTACTTTTGAAAAGTTACAGATTGTAAAACTCTTACCGAATTAGTTCATTCTTTCATCAAATCACTATGCTTGTTTGCATAGCAGGTAACAGACTAACCGAGTGTTTGTCTCAAATTATAATTGGTTGGACATATGATTACGTTCTAAACTAGCAGTTATTTTTATTTGTGATTTCAGAGTAAATTAAAGTATCCCTTTCCGTTTCCTTCTATTATGATATCATTTTCCGATAATCGATTTTGAATAGAACGTAATAATTCTGAAAATACTTAATTCATTGTTTTACTTGTGTTAGGTTAGGTTAATCTGTTATTGAGCTTGGCATTCTAACACCGCTAACGCTAATCATCACAGCTTAAATTTTGCTGTGATATGAAAGAAAATCAAGCGAACTATGCATTCTCCCATTTTTGGCAGAGAAAAGCCGAAAATTTTAAGCCAAAGACGTGCTTTTAAATTGGACCTTCAGAGGCGCAATTAAGGTTGAATATTGATTTTCTCAGATTGTGGTAAATGGCCGTTGTAGCGTCATCGATATCATTTTTCCCAGAAACACAATTTTTTTTCTGCAGTTGAATAGCACTTGTGACTGTGAGTAACTGTCACGGAAATATATTTTTTGTATGTTTCTTAGATAGTGTTAGATATTTTGGTATTACCATACTGTAGGGTCAGTAGGAAGGTTACGTATACTCTCAACAGGGATCGTTGCAGGCTTCCTCCTCCTTCTACTGAAGAGATCCAGGAGAGCGAAACAGCTGTATATAACTATTAGCTTGTAATTTTACTGATCGATTTATACTTGAGAAGCCTTAATACTGTTATCTGGCAAAAGCCAACAAGAAATAGATGAGTGTATCCAAATATTCCTTTACATCTCGATTGTTACATTGGTGGCATGAATTTTTCAAATCGTTCTGAAGTAGCTAAAGTAGGAACTGTATTGTATTCGGGCATGGTTTCCCCGTTTCTAATGGTATTTTGAAATCCATCTTCAGTTTTTCAAATAGAACCATAATGACAACCATGTACTTCTGGTTATGGATATATCATACGCATACATTTAACCTGCAGAAATTCTCATTTTAGAACTCAAGTGACGTCATCGATGTGGGCGATGAACGAAAATCAATAAACCACTTGTGAATGGTTCCAATCGATGGTGAAGAGTCCTCATCATGTTTATCAAGCGATGCTTTGGTTTCGTAATGTTTCTTCCACGCAAGAAATAATGTTTAATCAAGATGCGAAATTCACTTTTTTCATTTTTAGAAAAATCTTCAAGGTTGTTTGTTTTTGATGGGTATCAAAACAGAACTGAATGACATATCAGTCTGAAAATTTGAATGCGTTCTAGTGAAACATGGTACATCACAAATGTCACATGAAATTTGAGATTGTTGCGCCATCTGTTTTATTTTTCAGGAACTTTTCACCTTGCCCTCGTATTGTATGGTCTTTATTCTGTGCAAATTTTGATAGTTCATGTGACAGCAAGTGCCAATGTTCAATAAGTTCAATTGATAGTGTGAATAGTTTCAAAAGTCAATCTGACAGCGGGTATAAGACATAGAGTGGTAAAATACATTATGTACCTCATTTGAATAAAGTTTCAATGTAACATAGAATATAATATAAGGTCTTTCATTAGCGGTTTCTACAATCATTTACAATCTGACCCGCAGGAGTGCCCGAAAGCTATTTTGCTAACAAAAGTGAGGGAAGTCACGTTAGGAAGTTCTTTCATCCAAATTCTTGTGTTTCAAACATTTATTATAAACTTTTAATATATTATATCTCGTAAACGAAGGAACTCAGATTTCTATATTCTATATTCGGAGTATTTTGATTTGGAGGAGTCGATAAGTTAATATGTAGTGATCGCCGACTCCTTTAGCCTATCACTCTAGACTACCACTACTGCGCATAAGACACTCGACACGCTCATTTCACTCTGAATGCCGACAAAGAAAAAGAAAAGAAGTGCCGGGAAATCGTTCTACACTGCAACTTCAGTTTACAAATTTAATAATTAGTTTCTTATTATATATACATGCTAGAGAAATAGGTCACACTAACACTTATGCTTATTTGTTTCATCTTTACGTACGTTTCGGTCTCACGACCATCATCAGAAGACGTATCAATATCTAAAACGTGATTCCTTAAAACTAATTGTATCATCACAAGGCGTCCTTATCGCACTAATTTCAATTAAAAATGCCCATGTCGCCGAAACGAACAGAAACTTGAGTAATCGAAATTGTAACACATTAAAGTATATATGAATCAAGAATCCACTGCTTAGCAATTTTCTTATAAACTTAGAAGTCATATCAAAGCCTAGTTTGTAATACGACTGAAGGACCAAAATATAACGCTCAAGTTTCCACTTTCGAACCAGATGTTGAAGATTCATGAGGTAATAGAAAAAGGTTGTCAGACCTGATTATAAATAATGATATTCCTGTATTCTACCTAAAATATACTTTTAACATTATAAAGACGTATGTAGGAATTTGCAAGGGTTTTAATTAATTGAATTAGTATAAATCTGACTAAATGTCTGTTCTATGATTTACAGACTTGGAGTCACGTTTTATGTGAATCATCTTTTATAATATTTGGTTTCCTTATAGTTAAAACATTAACATTTTTGTAATCGAAATGATGGTTAATACTAATTAGTTTCTAAACGTAATCAAAATTGGTGCAACAAGTACACTTCGGGAGTGACATTTGGCCTAAGAACTTTAAAAATTCTCGGTTTACATTTCAAAAATATATTCTGTGAAAATATACAAAAATTGAATATTCGTTCGACAATTATCCTATTTAACATTTTTCCATGTCTTCGATATCAGCCACCGCCTGTATAGTGTGTACGCTTTCAATTCTTAATACAATATCAAATAAAGTGAGTTTGACGAATTGTTATTTTTGATTTGTTCGAGTGATTTATGTCTTGACCTATTACTAAACGCACGTTCCAAATCTGTCAGTCAGTGTTACGTGTTGATACGTTCACTCAACGTATGGAAAAATTGCCAGATATGTTTCGTCGCCCTTTTATCTGCGCAATGAAATAAGATTCACCCGTAACGCCATCGATTATGTGTTATTACACTAGTAATTTTAGATATAAAAATGTAATGAACCTTCTTCAAATACCTCATTTATATTTCATATAACCGTTTTATCGAGGAAACATTTTATTAGTTATATATTCTTGGAAAATAGAGCATAACTACACCGACGAATAATTAGCTTTGCCGTCTTTTCACGAAGCCTTGTTTTCACGACCATCATCACAAGAGTTTAATCATGTTATAATTTAGTCCTTTTGTGAATATTCAACAGTTTAACACACTTTTCATCGCTAATTTGCATTTAATTGCAGTCATTAAAATTATAGCAAGTGTCTTTGTTGTAACCACAATTCAACTAGAAATAATAGAAATTTTTGATCATAATTGTATGATTGTGTAATTGAAACATCAGATAATGTTATGTCGTAAAATGGATACAAATTGAAGAACAGAAGATCAACCACTCCCAGTTTTGATTAGTCAAATAAAAACAAGTACTTTGTTTTTATACCACTTTTATAATAACATGAAAACATGTTGGCATATGTGTTATGTTTTAGCAATTATTAATCTGAGTATTTTATCCTATGTGAGTTGGACCTCCCACCCCGCCCCATTTTGAGTTAGCCACACCAGAAAATATTCAATTTAGGAACGGGCTATAGCTCTTTGGTGTTTCGTGCTAGTCGAAGAGGGTCCCTTGGCGATCAATATTTAATAAATGCCAACATTTTTTCTCCATGCAGTTGGCAGCACTGGCAGTATTAGTTATGACCAAAATTGGAACGTGGTCGTATAACACTTTCTGACCAAGCAGAAAGAAAATGTTCCTTCGCCTTCTCTAGTCGGACTGACTCGCGGTCGCGCCGTTAGCCTTTTCATACTTCAATTATTGCCATCTTGAAGTGAGTGAAATACACCAGAACATTCTCGAAACAACGACATTATTCGCGAATGTTTAATTGTTACTGCGCTTCCGAAATTACTACTAGCGCTATCTGTTAGCGATATTACAACTACTTATTTCCGCGTGACATCACCAGGTGTCGTCAATTGTCGCGGTCGTAACAATAAAGTACAGTTAGTACACAATAATAATTGAACTAGTGAATCTAGTAAAGGTATGCTCGCTCACTGCGCGTACTGGGCTACTAGTCTAGAAATTATAGATAATAGTAGGAAAATTAAGACGCGTTTGAACCTTGGAACTTACTGAACTGAACAGTTTGGCCCTAAGGCTGGAAAGTTTTGAGAACCCTGGTCTACTGCATCTATTGGAGTCAATAGTCAAAATGCAACCTGTTTGCGGGAAGTTTGCAGCATAAAGAGAACTAGAACTCCTTGTACACAAGATGTACCGTGATTGTTCTGAAGGAATAGCAGCCATTATAAGGAATTATGACAAGGGTACCATATTCGCTTAGTTCCGTGGTGCAGCCCAGAATTTTACGTCGTACTAAGCAAGATGAAATGTGAAGGAAAATTTGTTCAAATCTAGGAAGGCAGCAAAGAGAATTTTTTCTTCCGCCAATTGCTTGTCGAGCAATTTTGACGTCGGGAAATTTTCCTGCACCAATTTTACTTGTCGCCATTGGATTTAATAACCATGTCATCCGCAAAGCTGGAAACGTATTCTCATAGAACATTTTTCATATGAATATTTATAAAAATCGGGGGACTTCATACTCAACGTCTAAATATATGTCATTGTTTTGCTAACGTTGTATCTACGGTCAGCTGGGTGACTCAGCAGAAATTTGCATAGTGTCGTATTGTCATCATTAAAAAATAAACAAAAAGGAGGAATTCGACAATACGGAAGAATAGCAAACCCTGGTATAAGGAAAATGACAATGCAACAATGTTGCCAATCATCAAAATTCGTATTGATTGCCCCAAGTTTACAGAAACTATAGAAGTTTTCAGAAGCTATTACATAATCCAAAGTTGTTGACGTCCGTTCACTAATTTTATCAAGAACGTATTAATTTTCCTGCTAATTAAACCTAATTAAGTTGTAAATTTGAAGAGACTCCAAGTCTTTCGACTAGTTAATCACAATGATTAATTACGTATAAAGGTTCACCACACCCTGTAGAGCATCAAAAGTCACTGAGTTGTCCCGTGTTGAAATCTGTGGCATATTTTCCACACATTGCTTCGTAATGGGTAATATGGACCAGCTCACTGCAAATTTAAATTGATTGGCATGTAAATTGAACACAACTAAGTGGAAAATTTACATCAGTCGATGTTCATGTTGATATGATCGTTCAACTTTAGACATCATAGGGAAAGCGAGGGTGTCCATGTACACCCCAGTGGCGCCAGTGATACGTGCCTCTTGGACAGCGTAATAAAATTCCCTAGTAACAAACGATTACCGAGCCAATTTCAATCTCCAAGTAAATAACAAAATATCATATTGGTGTAATTACTTTTATGAAAAGCAGGGTGTTTCACATAGTTCCAACTCATACTTCTTATTTTAACTATTTCTGTTTGGAGGAATAATTAATTAACAGCATTCATTTTGAAACTAGTAGGTATAAATTCAAATATTAACGAATATATTTATTATTTGTTCCATATAAGTACTTTTACAGTAATTTGTGATGAACTTGGATGCATTTATATTAATAACATTAATCTTCCAGAATTTGGAAGCGAAAATCATTTAATAATGGAATTTCCAGGGTTAATAACTATTGATGTTCATAAGCAAGCTACATACTCAATGAAACGATTCCTTCAGATTCAATACAACCTCCAGTAGAAAAATAGTTTTTGGAAAGCTGTCAATCAAAAAGAAGGACGAGTTGGGAGTGATCATATAGACTTTATACATTTTAGACAGAATATTGAATACTTTTCCAGCTAAGTGATGAAGCAACGTTGTCCAATGGAGTTTTTAGTAATGTTTATCATCTGTACCAATTTGTTTGTTTTACTTCGTGCCGTGCAGTGGCGGCTGATACTAAAGGGCACAAGGGCACCTGCCCACCCAACCACCAAGAGAAACCCAGATAGATATTAGCATGTAATTCAGTGCATTATTTTATTCCGCACGTCAGGCGCATGCAATGCTAAGATCCAAAACTTTGTTCCAGAGAACGTTCTGAAGTGTACCTATTTCAAGTATGATTCTATTGACTACGTTCATCTTCGCTATACGCGCTCATACCGTCGGTTTGGAGCACAAAGCGGCGTATCTCCAGTAAACGTCTTGCCTTCATAGTGTACAGTGTGTGAATTCAATTCGAAGACGTGAAGTCTGAAGTAACGTTACGAGGAAATGATGAGACATTGACGTCGGAAAATCCAGATATTTATGAAGGCTTATCAATTTTGCAGAAGAATTAGACGCTGTGCTTGCAATACATATGAAAGGTTCGGGTTCACAAGTGTTCATTAAAGGCGTCTCAAAAACTATTCAGAACAAATTACTAGATGCAATGTTGCAAATTTACAAGCAGAAGATATTAAAAGAATTTACATCCGCAAATTTCATTGCTGGTAGCATCACGCATACACATGTCACCCGAGGGTGTCCTCAGGGATAAGTACTGTCCTCACTCCTTTGGTGCCTGGTGGTAGATAGTTTGATAATCGAGCTGTATGAGGCTGGGTTGTCTGCCCAAGCACACGTAGACGACTTGGCAGCTACCATGTGTGAGCTGCAGAACACTGCTCGTGCCATCGTGGCTCGCTGGTGTCAGGCCGAGTATTTCTTTTCACGAGGAAACGGTATATTCATCTGTTAGGGAGCATCTTCTATCCAAAAGGGTCAGTGAAGTACCTAGGAGTTATCCTCGATGCTAAACTGAGCAGCTGCACCTGGAAACCCGGGTTAAGAAGGCCGTTGCATCTTTATGGGCATGCAGGAGAGCCTTCGTAACCAAATGGGGTCGATGGCCGAGGGTTCTGCACTGGATCTACACTGCCATGGTGCGCTCAACCTCCATCTACGCCGTCGTTGTGTGATGGCCGGTGACAGATACGGCTCTACGCCGTCTGGCGCTGGAGAAGGCTCAGCAATTTGTCTGCGTAGGGATAACGGGAGCTATGAGAAACACTCCCATTAGGGCTCTGAAGGTTCTGGTGCTGGCTCGTCCCGCTACAACTTCCAATCAAAACAGTGGCTGCGTTTACGGCGTATCGGCTTGCGGGTCGGAGCCAGTGGGTCGTGCGTCCGTGCCTCGAGGTCATTGCAAAATTTCAGATTGGGGTGCTGCTAGCTGTCCGATTCTGCGACTGAGACAGAGTGCGATAGCGCCTGCTGTCAGGTTTCAAACACCAGACGTCTCTATTACCCCGAGGGCGGACTGGAAGAACATGAACATCGACGTGAAAAGTTTTCGTTGGACCAATCTGTATAATTCGCAACGCTCGATTATACACTTCTCATTTCTGTTGGTTGATCTATAAAATTGTCATTTAATATATAAATATTGAAAAAATTGATAAAAAATATCTGCGTGTATTTTACGACAAATAAATGTATTTATTGCGCTAGTGAGTAATTACATAATCATTACTATATGAAAAAGTAATATAACTACCTTGAAATTATTAGTAATCAATAATGTGACTCATATTATTGCTAGTTCCAAACTCCTTGTCTAAAAAATCCGTAATCAACTTTCAATAGCTTTCCGACACGTGCGAGTCAAATGTAAATGATTTGAAGAACAGAAAATATATTGGAAATGATTTAGAAACCGCTAATGAAATATGCTAAATTATACTCTATTTTACATTAAAAATTTAATGTATTTTACAACTCTGGTATCAGGTTGACTTTTATAATATAACCATGCTTTGTACTTACACATGAACTATCAGAATACACCACAGAATCAAGGGATCTAGTCATCTTGCACAGAATATAGACATAAAATAGATCGTGACGTCAAATCAATGACGTCACTTGGATCATAAAATGAGCATTTCGGAATCTTCTGCAGGATAAATATATACTTGTGATGAATATTTATAACCAGAAAAGACTCGAAATATTTCAGAATCGAAGTTTTCTCGAATAAGTAGGCTTTGAAATGTTTCTTAAAATTTTGGACGTTATATGCACCCGAAAATCATTTTTATGCAGATAATGATAGTGAGTGAGCGGGTGATTACAATACATAGAATAACTATACTATATTTTATAATTTTTTAAATCAGAAGTAGAGATAGATATAAATAAAAACAACATACCTAGATATTATGATCACATCTGTGTGGTTACTGAATGTGCTAATTTCCAATGCTATTTGAATTGTTGACCGTTAAAGTATTGATAACTTTTTATCACCAACAAGATTGTGCTTACCTCCGGTTGCAAAACCGGGAAACATTAATTTTTATAAGCCACTGAGAGAATATCTTTTTGTTATAAAAGTAATGATAATTTGGAGGAACAATGGTTTAACGAATTTCAAGTGTTATTTGTTCACGTTAAAAGGTGTATTGTTTATATTTTCTGACCCGAAGAATTTCCAATTTATGATATTAAAATGAGTGAAAAACATCGTTTCCTTATAAGACGGATGTCGGAGAACAGAGATTATATGAATGGAAAAAATATATCACAAAATTATCAATCAAAACAAAGGAACTCGGATTAAATAGTTTCGACCCGCATGGGAGAGAGAGAAATCTGTTCTCATCGCTTTGTAGTTAAACGTATCGTATATGAAGCTATATGCCTTTCGCTAACTATGAAGTAAGTCATACACCTCTTCAGTCTCCAATCCTTTCATGGTATTTTACTAGGTTCAATCATACAGTAAATACAACCAAACTTGTATGGATTCAGTCAGTATTTCACAGACACGTTTTTACATTGATGAAAATTTAATTTATGAGAAAATGATTGTTAGTGAAAAGATAATATCATTGTTTGCCGTAGTGTTGATTATATATTTTAGAATTGAAGTTGCAGTATTTTCTAGTTGGTAACTTGAATAAAATCTGAATAATAATGCCTTTTGTGAGATTTTTTAGATGTACAGATTGGAAAGAATAATTGCTCTAGTGGAACAGGGTAGATAGGCCCACACACTGAATATTTCACAAGGTGTGGTTTCAGAAGGTTCCTAGAATTAGTAAATATAAAAAATAGGGCTAGAAGATTTGGTTTAGTTCCGTCAACTGTGACTATAGTTTCGCCAACACCATAGCTTCTTCAAACAGATAATACAAAGTAGTCATATTTATCCATTAAATTAGTGAAAATCAATGTTTCAATAGTTAGTTTATTCAAGTGTACAAAAAGAATCCACAGAAGAGTTACTACAGAGCAACAGGACTGACTTTTACCTCAATTATAGCTAGAAGCCTTTGACCGAGTCAGGACCCAAGGTGTTCTTGGGAAACTCCCGTCATATGGTTTGTCACCGCAACTTTGTCGTTTACTACTAAGTTTTCTCTCAGATAGATCACTCCATGTTGACGAAATCTCCTCCGATATAATGGCTATAAACGCTGGTGTTCCATAGGGATCTGTCTTGGCATCAAATTTGTTTCTGCTTCATAACAACGATCTGTTGGAAGCTCAGTATAAATAGTGAGAGGAAGGAGCAATTTGTATTATTCTTGGTGGACCGAGGTGGGGCTGCAAGTCCATGCTGCAAGCTGAACATATCCACAAATATAAGTTATCAAATGTCAAAGCAATAAACCATGATGAACGTAAACCACTTTGAATGAGTCATCCTGGGGTGTGAATATTTCCCACTTCCGCCTTGTCTACTGATTCAGGTATCAAACGTTCCTTCCTCTCTCAATTTATTCATTGGTTGGAAGTGACCTATTATCCCGTCCTTAGACAGATGATGAGACACTTCATACCGCTCTCATCTATACTCTCTCTATTATCCAGTGGTGAAGCCAAAGGAGCAAGACAGAGACCACGTCGACGCAACTAATAAAGATCTGGCAACAATTTTGGAATGGGGATCTGATAAACCAGTAGAGTTTGATGCAACCAAAACCCAATCTTGTATTTCCTAATATGATGATGTCTGACACAACTATTCCTATGAACTCCTCCATATCCATGCTCGGTATCACCACAGACTCTCATGTGGCGATTATGTATCACCTATTTCGTGCCAAGACCAAGAGGTACTTTACATAACAGCAGCTCTCTAGAACATCGTAGAAAGGTGGGCAATCTCTTTCTTTCTTATCGATTCTCGATGGTCGATGTTAAATAGAAATCTCGTCTGTTATTCTATCATAAAATATTCCAGGAGCACGGACTGCACGATATCAAGTTGGTCATCCCTTAATTGTCAAGCTCTAGAACTGCCGATCTTTTCCCTATCAGTCTTAATTTTTCTATCGAACTGCAAATTCCTGGAATTATTTGCAAGGTTTTAACTTATGCCTATAACCTCCAATCATTCAAGAATAATTCCAATGCCTAACTTCTCCCAATATTCCGCCGCTGGCCGAACATTAAGGTTTCCTCACGTTTAGACAAAATATAATAAAGATATATAATTGAAAAAAATCGATGGTAGAAGCCTCTATGGTAATTCATCATCATCATTACGATTGAATAAAAGAATAATTTATTTTCTTTGTTTTTGTATCACTTTAAAGTGCCAGTTTTAAACGGATACAAATGTATGAAGTAAACAATAAACATTTCAAGTATAAATAGAAACTAAAGATCAATAGGGTTAATGTGATTACAATTAAGAGTAACGTACCTTCGGAAATTCCAAAACGAGTAGATCCCGGGAAAGTACAATTTATGCATTAGAAAGAATAATTATTATTTAATTTTCTAAGAATTATTCTAAGAGTCTAATTCATCATTTAGGAGATTATTATAGAGTAGAGTATTTATATGAATGTATAAACTATTGTTTGCATTTGTCAACTATTAGATATGTATACATAAAAAGGTATATAGAACACAGAATGGACATAATAAATTTGAGTGGACATGTATGAGATGCCATACAAAATTTATATAAAGTTATTTAAAACAATCAATTGGCCAATGAGGCAACCAAAATTCTTTTATCGAGTAGAATGCATGACTAAGAAAGAATTTTTTTTAATTTGGGCTCAGAAACATGGAGTAAGCACTATGTTAGCTTTTTGAGTAGCTTGTTCATAAATATTTCACCATAATAGTTAGCAGAACAGCGAGTCGAATCTAACCTTAAATAGTCAATATGAATATTATGGCAACATCTAGTATTTAATTATGCAGATTATTATTAAAAATATGTGTATCAGACGACATACCGATTAGTATGCAATTATAAATATATAGTGACGGAAAAGTCATAATTTTGAAATGAATAAAACTGTTTCTAACGTCATCTCTAAAACGTTTCTTTGTTAAGATTCTCAACAATTTTTGTTTGAAGACGAAAAATCTTTTGCGAATGAGGTGAATTACCCCAGCATCTCAGGGGATATGGTATATGCGACTGAATAAGTGAGAAGTATGCCATGCGCATCGTCTCCTCAGGAAAGTAGTTCACTAAATTTGTATCATGAAAATATTTTTTGAGATTTTCTTAGCTACACTGTCAACCTGACACACCCAACTAGGAACTGCATCAAATAAGATACCCGAAAACTTTATATAGTCAGGGTTTTCAAAAGTAATGTTTTGTGTGTGAATAACATTATACCAGTTTTGTCAAGGTTTAAGGGCAGCTCATTTACAAAAAGCCAGTCAAAAAGACTTTCTTGAGAATCACTCAAGCGAGTCAGCAAATATTTTTCATTTATCTCGCTTCGAACCATACTGGTGTCATCATCAAAGAGCAGGAGATCTGCCGCTCCCACCTCCCGAAGCAGATCATTAATTACATTAAGAAACCGTAGCGGACCAAGGACAGATCCTTGTGAAACTCCACTGACAACCTCACCATGTTCCGAGGAGGTTCCATTGATGACAGTATACTGTTTTCGGTTGGATAAAAAAGAGTGAATTAAATTACTGCTGTTGTCATGAAATGTATAAGATTTCACTTGATCAAGAAGAATGGAAGAAGAAACCAGGTCAAAAGTGTTGCTTAGGTCATAGAAGAATGTGGCTATGATGAACCCTTTGTTTTATAGGAGTTAACTGACCTGGACAAATAATTTTTGTATTATATTAGCACCAAATAAAGTACTCTATTCAACACAAGATCATTCCATATAAGTTTTGTTGTGTGTATATATACATACGTGACGTAAGTCAGTAATTTCGAAAAACTGTTTTCCTGGCTAATACCGGGATATCAAAAATTATCTTGGTCAAGGGTGGTTGTGGAATCTAAAACGTGTGTCTTACTTCACGTTTGAAATAATTATGTCACTGTCACACTGACATCATCAATAACCTACAAATTTCATACCCATTTATTTCAGTTGTAAAACAATAATGAACTACAAATTATGAAATAATTATGTGATCTTTGAACCTTTTCAGACGTCGTGATAGCCACAATCCGGGTCAAAAACTGTTTTGAAATAGTTAATTTTCCGTAAATCGAATGACGTTCACGTGAGAAGCCCGTAGCACGCGAGTTAGAAAAGTGCAAACTGGTTGTACCTAATACGGCTTTACGACTTTTCGCGTGCCGTTTTCGCTCCATGTAGTTGAATTTAGTATCGGACCGTGCCCGACGGCCCTTCATTTTTCGATAAAGGTCCATTAAATAGGAAAATTTAATTAAAACAGTTCGAGCTATTCTCAGATCTCAGCTACGCGCGTCTAACGTGCGACGTACCAAAGGGAATTTTCTCGCGACTAAGATATACACGAAGCGGGTAAAAGCTAGCGGCCCATAGTCGAAAACATTTCATTACAACTGGCGCCGCCGGCACGGGTCACGAAACGGCCCCAAATTAACAAGCCCGAGGTAAAATGTATAAACTCTAACTTACGCGCAGCGAGCTCCTCGAGGCATATGTCAAAATGATTTCGTTCGTAGCTAATTACATAGGACGTCTGGCGTTCATGCAATTATGTTTTTAGATAATTCGAACCTTCTAATTTCGATAGGCCACGTGAAAATCCCGGAGTCCAAAGCGCTAAAGACTTCTGAGTGTTACAATATTCGTATAAAATTGCGAAATTTTGCACTTTTAGAAACTTCAAATTAATTATGACATACTTATTTCAAACGTGAAGTGAGACAGACGTTTCAGATTCCACAACCACCCTTGACCAAGATAATTTTTGATATCCCGGTACCTTGAGAAATATTGAATTACAAAGAATGTATTTATGAATGTAGAAGCATATTACAATTCCTATATCAAACAAAACATGGGCTTACAAACATTTCTACAAGAGTGGCCACATCGACTAATTAAATAATTTTATTATTATCCAATAAAAAAAGAATAAATATTCGATATTCTTGCGCGCTTGGAAGGATTCATAACTGACAGCAACTTTAACGAATTGGGAGCCCAATTTGGTCCTTAAATACAGGCCCATTTTCAAATTGAAATAATAATCAACATTCATTACATCTATCCACACTATGTGAACATTTATATTTACAATATTTGAAGTAATAACACTACCTCTTCATGTAGGAACGTACGTAAACAGTAAACACGTTACCGCTCCGGAAAGTATCTTTTAAAGTTTATGGAGAAAGGGATGAAGAGTGCTCTGCATATAAATTAGGTATTTCAAAACAAAAACCTCTCTGAGATGTTTTGAATTTGGTTGCTTATTATTCCAATTGATTTACTCGAGTAAAGAGGAGAGAATCTTGAAGGAGTTTGTAAAGTAGCTAACGTAATCAAGAGACTTCTAACGATTCAATTACATCGGAAGACAGGCGTTCAATATTTGAACGCGAGAGAGCTTAAATGCAATAGAACCGAGCACCCAGGGAAGACCAATTATTTATTTTGCACTTAAATGAAACGATAACAGTAACTAGATGTTACAGTTCTGTTGGTTAGATATAACAGTATTGTATGTATTTATGAAAATAACCTATTCTTCAAAATTTTAGGACATTGTCTTATTCCAAGTAAAACTTTGGGGAAACAATAGCTGCAGAATGCCTCTCATTTTGGAATGTTCATGATGTAAATAGAGATGAGCAACAGATTTGCTCTTATTAGAATTAGAGAAGATGTAAAAATGTATATTATATAAGACAGCAACACATCTCCCCCAAATTTCCGTTCGTATCTGCTTAGTCCTTCAAGGTCTTCCGATTTCATGCGTATTGAACATGTGCTTAATTATAGAGGTCGTTAGAGCATCAAAGGAACTTCGAAAATTATTGCATTTTTAGGTTTTGTTGCAGACTAGAAAACATTTGTTCGGTAAATCAATAGAAAGACAGGAAAACTTTTTTGAAGCTAATGGGATCATTGTTTCTATCTTTAAATCTAATTTGTTACCGTTACGATAATACTGATGATTTCATTTGTTTTCTCTTAGCATATGTTTTCTTTGCCTGAGCATATATCCCTTTATCTCAAAAATACATTTCTGTAATTTAATTCATTACAATAAGTTTGTTCACTTAAACAATTTGAAATTTCGAAATTATTTTCATGTTCTAATGACATTCGTAACTTTTAGCGAGAAGTTGATGTTGAATGAAATAAAACGAAATTGCAATGTGTATACATTCCTCAAATCATCACCAATTGCTGACTATTCACGATTTTATAATTAGATTCCAACCAGAAAGGAAGTATATATCTCCAGATCTAAGTTATATGAGTCAACGAACTGTTAGATGTGTGATTTAGATTTTCGTTTGCGTATTATATTCCCAACTTTGTTAATATGTTGTACGCAATCTGAGAACTACTTACGAGAAGAAATTCATAATATATATAGTAGATAATAACATTTTGAGGGAATTTTCGAACTGTACAACAAAGTATTTAAAGGTATATGGTTCTATTCCGTAATCGTTGTTTATATATTATGCATTTTGATGTTTTTTCACTCTGTATTAACTCATACTTGAATCATTGATAATCCCTAAGAGTCTGATATTGTTTTTCCAGGCAAAACAGTTTATTGAATCATTAGTAGTATTTAAGATTTCATAATTGAGGAATGTAAAATTCCTCTGTTCTCTTAATGAGAGAATTTCGAATTTTATGTTGAGGATTTTTGCCATTTTATTGCTAGAAAGTATAAAACAGGCCCATATAAAATTCTGATCTATTTTCTTTTGGATGATGGACGTCACACCAGCCACACTTTCACAACATCCAGTCCGTAGGTCTGGTTCTCTGCACATAGTTTGTACAGGTTTCTCATCGATTCCCTGCTGTACTCTTCCGGGGATAGCCTGGGCAACCCGAATATTGTTTGTCTTTTAGGATCTAATGCCTCGCATTCTGACAGTATATGTTTGGTGGTTTCAGTCTACAGGAAAGTGGTTTGTGCAGGTTACTTCTTAGCATGCTACCAAATGGCAAATCTACAAAAACAGCATTGGTGCAACTGACAGATGAAATCCAGTAAGTCCTGGACAGTAAAGAAACTATAGTTTGTGCCTTTCTAGATATAGTAGGAGCTTTTGACAATATAAGTGGCCAAAAGAGCAGTAGAAGATAGATAAGAAGATACCACGACAACCAGGTGGATGTCGCCACTGCTCTGTACCAGAATAGCAGAGACAAAAATTGGACAAGAAACTATTTTTATCCGCACAACTTGAGGCTGCTCACAAGAGCGAGTTACCTATCTACTAATGCGAAGCCTAATTGTAGACTCCTCTGCGATTTGACCGACCTCGGCATACTCTGTCAGACCTAAGGTCTGCGACATAATTCAAAGAAGCCTTGAATACACTGACGCATGGTGCAATCGATGTGATTTACCGTCAACTCCACCAAAATCATCCTAGCTGCCTTTACAAGGAAAATAAGCCTTAACCTCGATATCATCAAGTTGGAATGGAGGGTTATTGAATGAAAGTCAGAGATCAAATATCTGGGAATTACACTAGATAAAAAAATTCTCTGGAACAAGCATGAAAAAGAGATGACCATCAAAGATGCAAAAGCCCTGATGTTCTGCGGAATCTTTGCTGGAAAAAACTGAGGTAGCATAAGTAATCGGGATATTTCAAGGATAAACCTATGAAAAGCCAAAGACTAGCCTATATATACATAACAGGTGCGATGAGAACAAGCTAACGCCTGCTATAGAGGTAATCCCTACATATGGAAGTGGAGAGTATGGCGATAAGGACAACATATCGAATGACTAGAAGAGGAATAACCAACCGGAAGTATGGACCCTCCCTGTTAATCAGCAAACCTGGAACATGCGTCAAGATAAGATGAAAAAAGGTGAAGCTTCATGAATGAATTTAACACGAAGCTAAGTCGCAAAAGTGAATGAGACAAAAGTGTCACTCCAAGACAGAGTAAAAAGGCCATTCAATGGTACACTGATGGTTCTAAAACAAACAGAAGGAACTAGGATAGGAGTATATGGGCTTGGAGCCGAAAGATTAGGCAATTCCCCTAGCATTTTCCAAACGCAAATTCACACTATAGGAAAATGTGTCCATTTCAATAAAGAAAGAGATTTCCATGGAGAAAAAATAGTCATCATCTTGGATAGTCAAACAGCTATCAACGCGTTGAGCACCCACGTAATCATCTCCAACATAGTCTGGGAAAAAGGGTCCGAAACAATATGTCTTGGACCTGAGCCCTTCTACGGAATAAGGGCCAGCACAGTACTGGAAGAACACAAGGAATAAGTGAACAATCAAAGATCCCATCACTGGATATAACTACAAAGACTGAGGCAGGTACTTGAGAGTTACGTGTTCCGTCGGTTTCATTTCGAAAATGTCACCTTCCACGATTTCCTTGTTTATATTATGACCCGATCTATTATTCTTGTTCTGTGCATCTCCCATGATATTGATGTCAATTGAGGGTAGGTCCGCTAGTATTTTCAAGGCTGCTGTTGGTGTTGTTTCAATAGCACCACTTACAGTACCTGCTTTGATATTAATGTTTGGTTGACGTTACCTGAATCTCCAAAGCCTCCTCGTTATTTAAGAATAATACAAATGATGCAGTTTTCTATTTGACACTTCTACCATAGACTAAAAATGTTAACAGACATCTGACTTTCATTGTATAATGTGACTCAGTTTTTGCTAAGGAATAAGTCGAGTTGAACTGATACGTACAAACCTAGGGAGCTTTTTTCACAATTATTCATCAGAATTGAATTAAAATGTAAAAAATCAATTAAAGTTGTGATGTAGAGATATCGATGTACAATAATTATATAATTAACCAGAAACGCATACTTTGTGACGCGTTATTTTCAGATGACTTATATCACCTAATTGGGAATGGTACGTTCAGAATAATTGGTATTACTAAGGTCCACAGAACATCATAGCGTGATAGTAGTAAACACAAATAACAGATTAAACTTACTAGGAAGCAAATATCATAAACATCATGGATATACCATGCATTTTATTAGAATTGATGCATTATCAATCATTTCCAACATGCAACATGTTGTCCTAGAATCTCAAGCCAATTTAAATAAACACAAATTTACACAATTATCGATATCACCAAGAAAACGGAAAGGAAAGATATGTTATTATACAGGATTCGTCTGTGAAGCGGGAATATGTAAAAACTCTGTTATTCATTTGACGTTTAGATGAGGGCGCTGACGCCATAGAGATCACTATATGATCTCTATGACTGAAGCTAATTATAAATTGGCAGTTATTTAACGCCATTTAGTAAACATGGAATAGTGGTTTCATAAACATAATGACTCCACGACAACTGTGAGAAGGTTATTTCGCAATCAGTTCAATATTCCGCGTCATGGGGAGGTACCGTCTATTAACGCAATTAATTTCTGGGTACAAAAGTTTGAAGAAACTGGATGATCTACTTCAAATTTAAAACATAAAGGAGCAGCAAGGAGTGTTAGAACGCCAGAAAACATTGATAGAGTTCGAGCTGCCATAACACGTAGTCCAAAACGTTCTGCGATTAAACATGCATTAGTATTAAATATAGGTGAACCATCGATACATCGCATCTTACACTTAAGTTTTCACCCCTATATTCAAATTCAAATTGTCCAAGGATTAAAAGAAGCTGATTTGGTTACTAGCATGAATTTTGGTCAGATGAAGCCCATTTTCATCTCAACGGCTATGTAAATAAACAGAATAGCCGATATTGGAGCGCCGAAACCTCGCTTCAGTTACATGAGAAACCCTTACATAGTCCTAAGGTGACAGTATGCTTTTTTATCATCTGCAGTTCGTTACAAAAACATGGTCACAACGCTTTTGGGGCAAGAACTGGTTCAATTTCCAGAGATTGCGTGGTTCCAGCAAAACGGTTCTACCAGTCATACTGCTCGTATGTCTATTGCTGCTTTAATTGAACTCTTCACGAACCATATCATATCCAAAAATGGAGACATTGTTTGGCCGGCTAGACCGCCTGATTTGTTCGCATGCTTTTTTCCTTCGGGGTTGGTTCAAAAGTAAGGTGTACGTTGAGCGACCGCAAACGATAGCGAAACCAAAATGAAAAATTCAAAAAGAAGTTGCACGTATTACACCGGAAATGTTACGGCGAGTATTGGAAAATTTTCGAATGAGACGACAAGAATGCGTAGATCGTAATGGTGCCAACCTGTCAAGTATTGTTTTTAAAAACTAAAATGACAAGTCTAACTCAACAGAAAACTGTAAAAACATTAATGTTAAAATAAAATCTTATGTAGATACAGTAGTATTAAATTTTCCCGCTTCACTGACGAACACCGTATTTACATACATTAAAATATATCGTCTATAGTTAAATTGAATGAACTAAGACAGAAATTGAATCTGAAAAAATTAACAACATTATCACCAATAAGTACGAAATAATCAACCTTATCCACTCATTCTATTGGAGTACTGAAGTACTTAAGGATCTTCCAACTACCAAGTGACCATCATCAGAGTTTACGTTGATAACAGGAAGATAATAAATACGAAATAATCACCATTATCCACTCATTCTATTGGAGTACTGAAGTACTTAAGGATCTTCCAACTACCAAGTGGCCATCATCAGAGTTTACGCTGATAACTGGAAGATCCTTGGTACTTCAATAGTATTTTCAGTGGATAAAGGTGATTTTTTCGTACTTATTTATAGTGTTATAGTGTAAACACAGCTATGAACTCATTTAGTGTATTAACATTATCGCCTTCCACTTGAAAGCAAGCATTAAATAATAAATTGACAGGTTTTCGTGTTGGAACTCTAAATAAATCAAGCTAATACCCAGACTTATTACATAAATGAACAGATAAAACATAAATAAATAGAAGATAAATAATAATTTACCTTTGAATCTTACGGACATATCGAGGGAACCTCTTCTTTTGAGCTTCCCTTCTACAAATGAAAATAAATAAATTAAAATATATACTGAAAATGGAGACAAAATAAAAAACGTTAACAGACATAAAAAAGTCAAATTGCAAAGATATTATATATATATTATATTGATAAGTTTAAAAATTGAGTTATAGATGTATTGGTATTACGAACCTGTTTAAGTAAATTTTTTAATTTGTAGGGAATTGAGCACCATACACACAAACGGCGTGTCCAAAAATAATGGTTAATAAAGTTTGAACTTAATATTAGAAATAGTTTATGGGCCGCTCTTGTTCATAATGTTGGGTTGTCAGGTTGGCAAGTCTTGGCTTATTAGGCCATCTGCCGGTGGGAAGGCTTACCTGAGCGAGGGGATCATAAAAGGTCATGACCCGTATGAATGGTGGCTCAGCCGGAAAGCTGTTGCTGTTGAGACGACTCGGGTCCATAGAGATCTTAGAATATATGTATTGAGCACCATAAGGACAATGTATTCCGTATGCAAAGGTTTGAGAAAAATCTCGGGACAAATAATCATAATAATCGACCTCCTCTTTCCGCTCTCCCCACTCTAGAGACTGCGCTTAAATAAATACTCAGCAGATATCATCGACGCAACGCGAACCTGAGAAAAAGGGAGCATCGTGCTTCGAGTGGGAGGGAGCGTAATCCCGAGATTTTCTCTTAAATGGTTGCAAGAAAAAGGCCATTTAATACCTTTATTTTAAGCTCTCTATGCTCGGGTCACGCCGGGTTCGTCAAAGCGAATGAAGTAAATTGTTGTCTACCTCGTCACCACTTTACTTGAGGCAGAAGCTTACTTTTAGACAGGATGTGCATGATCTTCATTTGAGACATGTAAATACACTTTCCTTGCCTAGATTTCGTTCTTCCATGTTTCGTAGATCTTTTTCCTACAATGCGCCGGTAATATTTAATAAGTACTGTTTACAGCAGGAAAACTTATCAGTGAAGAGCTTTCGTTTTCGTTTGATGCTTAGAGACAGAATTTTTTCGGAGGGCTGAGAGTGTGTTCTCATTTCTCGTCATCATTCTGGATCGTCTTTTTCTTTTTTGTTTGTATTAATTTAATTTAGGCTTAGGTTTAGAATTTGTATCTATTATTTTGCTCGTCTGGGGGGTCAAGTTGAGTAGCTTATGCTAGATCTTCGCCTCCCATTCGAGTATTTCTATTCTCTCAATAAAGTTATATTATTATTATTTATTATTATTATTATAAGGAACGAGGATAAGCCGAATCCCGGGGTCACCAATTGTAGTGGTATTTAACTACTACAGAATAATCCTTGTTTTTTAAAATATAAAAACTGTTCTTTTAATAATTTATTTAATGATGTACAATTCTGTTATAATTGATTCTATGCGTTATTGCTGAAGGGATTGAGGCTGTGGGAAATTATCAATGTCTCTGACTCGGTCTTTAGATAGAAGAATTCCATGTGAGGATATCTCGTGAAGTAGAAAAGTCAGTTTTCTGCGATAAAAATGCATTTTGATGATTTGATATTAATGCCAAAAGAATCTGATCTGTCGAATAATGTGAATAAATGTTGCATATATGTTCTTTGTGATTTTTGCTTGCAACTAAAATGTCATCAATATAGCAAAACGTGAAATCAAGTCCTGAAGTAACTTCCTTCATGAACCACTGGAATGTTTGACCGAATCACATTCTTTCAAATGTAAAAAGACCAAAAGATGTAGTAATTGCAGTTTTGAAAACATCGCCAATCGTTTTGGAACCATGTATAATGGTGATGAGACTGGAGGAAAAGAGGATTGACATATTCTTTGAGATACCATAAACTCGAATTCCTCTTTTACGATTTTGAATTTAGTGAGATCTAACCTTCTTGAATTGGAGAAAGGTAGAATGCCTGAGTAGGAATATGACGGACTACATTATGTTCTTGATAGGAAGATTATAATTTGGATTAGTAGTTAGAGAAGGAATTAAAAAAAGTAGTATATTCCGTTTTCTATTGAAAAAATTTTGTGGTTTGGTGGTTCAATTTTTTCTTTGCCACATGCGACCGCTTTCGCTTCAAACCGGCGTCAAATTGATCCAACAGCTCTACATAAAATACGCCGGTGATCGTTTTGCCCTTTTCAAGATAATCGATATGGACGATATCGTGTGCATCTCAAAAAACTGTCGCCATGACTTTGTTGGCCGATAAACCCATTTTGGCCTTTTTCGAATCACCAGGACAAGTTTTGACTGTTCTTTGGTCGCTGGTATGTTGTCATGGATCCATGTTTCGTCCACGGTTACGAAACGAGCTTGAACATCGCTAAGCCTTTGAAGTTGTCACACGGTCGCGCTTGTTGTCAACAGAGAGCAAATGTGGCACCCATTTAGCAGATAGTTTTTCCCAAAAATTAATGCAAAATGTTCCTACCTCTTCGGTTGAGATACCCATAGCCTCAGCAGCAATCTTTAGCACTTTGACTCGCCGATCTTTCAATATCGTACCATGAATTTTATCAACGATTTTTAGCGTTGTAACCTCCATTGGACGACCAGAACGTTCAGCGTCCTTTATGATCATGCTACCACAACGAAAATAGGTAAAATACTCGTGAATCGTTCCAATCGATGGTAAAGAGTTCCCATAATGTTTATCAAGCGATGCTTTGGCTTGCGTAATGTTTTTTCCACGCAAGATATAATGTTTAATCAAGACGCTAAATTCACTTTTGTCCATGTTTATAAAAATTTTCAAGGCTGCTTGCTTTGCATGGGTGTCAAAACAGAGCTGAATGACATATCAGTCTGAAAATTATAATGCAATCTAGTTAAAGATGGTACATCATAAATGTCACATGGGATTTCTGATTGTGGCACTATTTGTTTTATTTTTCAGGAACTTCTCACCTTGCCCTCGTAATAAAGCTGGTTGTGAAAGTTTTCTTAGCCACAAGTTTTTTAATAAATCGTTGTTAACTGCTGAAGAAATTCCAGTTAAAATTTCCATTCTTCTAAAAAATGAAAATAGTTTTTCATATCCTTGCTCAGAATTTGAAAGAAGCTTTTCAAGCTGGAGAGAGATGAAAAGTGCTAAGAATGTTAAAGGGAATTGGTAATATGATCACCAGAAAAGTGAGTTGGCCTGGATAGAAAGATGTCTTCTATATCTGGAAGTTTCCTTTGTAGTCTCATGTACGAATGAGCTAGACAATATAAACGTACTTATCACTTATAGAACACGTGTCACGAGAATCAATTACCTGCAATTTTATTATTTATACTGTTTGTTTCCTTTCGTAACACAGACTGGTTGTTCCATATTTTATGAGACCGTTAGTTCACTTTAACCCTTGAGAGTCATGTAACAGGCGGTGTAGGTAAGGGATTATGTATGTCTTTACATCATCGATTCGATTACCCAAGACCAAATAAACATAAATTCTCGAGGAAATCACGAGGATTAAGTTAGAAAAAGAGCAGGTGGAAATGTTACAAGTGAGCACATGAATATCACATGTTTGTATGGCTTTAAAATTGGATAGCTCGGAGGTCGCTTCTATTTCTCGGAATATGCCACTAGTTATACAGGGTCTCCTAGAGTAGTTTTGGTACTTGAACCTTCTTGTGTCCTTCAAGTAAATAAAATCATTTATGTTATCAGCAGTTTAAAACAGAATGTTGGGCAAGATTCAGCAAAATCGTTAATGGGTCAGTTTCATGACTGACTAATGAATGTTTTAATTTCTATACTTTCTCTACGATTTGCACTTAATGCAGAAATTGGAGAGTACCTACAGTTGATACACTTATCTACGCCGAACGTGTGGGAACATTTTAAAAATCCTTATTCTAGATTTGTAAGGCGTCACCTTCTCACCAGAATTATTTGGATGCATTTCTATAAATGTCAACTATTTCCATCCGTTCTCTTCAATATTTATAGTGATTGAGTCTCTATATATGCCAATATTTCTCAACGTTTCAGATGCAAATATAAAAACAAAAAAAAGAACAACGTAAACGATTTGTAATTTTATGTCCTATTTCAGAAATAGACTATCTCTAGTTCAATCAATCTTAAAGAGTTCAAAAGGGTTAACCTCTTTCAAAGCATGATATAGCTGAAAAGGTCGTTCCATTTCCAACTCTCAATTCTCCTAAATTGAATTCTAGTATTCTGACTGATGATTATCTGCAACTAGCCATCATAGTTAAAGTTTATAGAAATTTGAATTATCTTCAATTTGAGGAATACAACATTTTGGAATAAATGGAAACCTCCTTCTCACATAGTGAGTACATCATTAATTAGAATAAAGGAATAGAAACAAAATGATAATTTGCTATTTTTTTATATTCAAGTCTGCAATCAGTTGTCAACTGATTCCAAAATGATCAAATTTTTGGCATTCCAATACTGGTTTGGTTTGGTTTTCTAGCAGGTTTTAATGTGGGACATGTTATAAAAAAATATGTGAAAATGTACTTTTACAAATAGGGCCTAAAATGACGTTCTTTCAAATTGAATTGGTTTTGACTATTGGGATTTTTTCAGGATGTTTCGCTTCAATTATTTCATAATGATTACGCTTCTTTTTTGCTGGAAGACATTTTACACATATTTTGATGATCTTTACGTTTTTGAAACATCAGACATAAATTCATTTGGCGTCCCAACCTAAGCCTTAAAAACTTAAAATATACTTTTAATCGTTACTCTCTGTTTACCATAGATAATGCTCAGGGGGTTTCGTTCTTAGAGAATGAATCTTCATCTGACTCATTGTTTTATAGGTGCAATACAGCGTAAATATCATGTTGACGTTATTCAAAAACGTAAATTTCAGAAGGAAAAGTAAGTTCAGAGAAATTAAATTTACCCGAAGATGTTACTTTCAAAATGAGCAATTCTTGTTGATGGGGCGCTCAAGGCGAAACACCATGTGTAAAGTAAAGTGAAGTAAAGTAAAAGAAGATTCATTTTCTCAACAATAATTGTTGCAAAATAATGACAAGACATTAAGAAAACAAGTCAAAATACAAAAACAAAAACTTACTTATTCAATTATTCATTAACACATTGCACAATAATTTTGAATATTTTATTTTTAAATTTATAATTCTTCATACACTGAATATCGATTGGCAAGTTGTTGAAAAATTTGATGCATATATAGGAACATTTTTTATCTATTAGTGTAAGCGTATGTGCTGGATATATATGGAGTGTTACGTGTGTTGTAATTGAATGATTTTTTGAAATCTGCACCGAATCTTCTAGGTTTAAAAGTAAAAAGAATGGGATTGATAAATGTTTATCCCAATAACAGTTAGCAAGTTGTTTCTATTGAAAAAACCTCTGCAACTTTGTTCATACCCTTATCCAAAGATAATCCATATGGCTCTTTTTTGCTGCCTGAATATCATCAACCTGGTAGCTGTTACCCCAGAACTCAACAGAGATTGAAAGTTGGCATAATAAGAAACTTTTGATGTATTTTCCTCAAGTTGTGGCTTCATGACACATAAACTATAAATGATAGAACTCAGCCTTTTACATCGTTCTTCGATTTCTTTACACCAGTTGCGGTTTCTATCTATATTTATTCCAAGACATTCCGAATAATCTGTTATTTTCAAAATGTAATTATTTAAATTTAATGTTTCTGGTATTTGCAATCTACTATGACTTGACGTGAAGATGATGCAGTTTGTCCTACTTTCGTTCGATGTGAGTTTGTTATTCATACACCAATGTTCAATTTTTGAGAGCGCAGAGGCAATTCCAGTTTCGAGAGAAGAAATGTGATTTGCAGATACTTTAATGTTACTATCATCTGCATAATTGATAAGTAACTTTCTAGCATCAGAAATAACTTCAGGTAGATCATTAATATAGATTAAGAACAAAAGTGGGCCAATGATGCTACCTTGAGAAACTCCCATTTGTAGTAACAATTCCCCAGATACGAAATTTCGTCCACCCTCCGAAATTTTCACTCTCTGCGTTCTACATTCTAAATGGCTTTCCATCAAGGCTAATTGTTTATCTCTGACTCCGTATTTCTCCAGTTTTGACAGAAGGATTCTATGATCAATCGTGTCAAAAGCCTTGGAGAGATCAAGAAATAGTCCACATGGGATTTCTTTACTTTCCAAGGATGTTATAATCGATTCAATGAATTCAAAAACTGCTGTTTCCGAATTATGGTCCTCAGGAAAACCATGTTGACTGTCCCTGAAAAGCTTGTATTTTGTGAAAAAAACCAATCAATCTATTGCATAGCTTCTCATAATATTTGAAGAATGAAGAAAGCAGACTGATTGGTCGGTAGTTCCCTAGATCTTCTGGATCATTTTTTTGTAGAGCTGCATTATCAATCCGGTTTTCAGAGAGTGAAGAAACACTCCACATCTGAAAAAACTGTTTAAAATGTAGCATAATGGACCCATTATATTCATAATTGTCTCCTCTAAAATTGATAGAGGTATTCCATCATAGCCAGAGCTAGTTTTATTTTTTAGAAGACTAGAAGTTTTAATTATCTCTTCCTCTGTTCCTTCAAATAAGTAGAAAGAGTTTTTTAATTCTGGTATTAGTAATTTGCCTTCAGAATTTGAAGAAAGATTCTCCAATAGTTCAGAGGCAATGTTGACAAAAATGAGAATTGAAATTTTCTGCATGTATGTGTTTTCAAAATTGAAAATATTGGGATTTCCAAAAAGTATAAGATTATGCTGTATTCAAGGAAGATGATTTTTGTTTTAAGTGGAACATCCATAGAATTTTTTTTTGTAGTCTCACGAATATGAGAAAACTTTTGGTGGTGGTTCATTTCGTTCGATTATATTCAAATGATAAAAATGAATAACAGTAATGACTTACTGGAAGGTAAATCACAGCGTTGAGACGGAATCATATTAAAAATTATGTGTATGAAGAGTATTAATCACCACTAAATATAACTAGTGACACACATTTGAACCGGCACATGTTCTGGAGCGATAAAAAGGCAAGAAAAAAATCGAAACGTTTGCCATGAACGTTAAATTATTCTTCAAACACAAAGAAAACGTAAATTATGCATTCTAGTTATCGTGATTTCTAGGTTATAGCAGTAACATGCGAAACTACCGACGTGCGTCTACGAACTGGCGCTCGCCGACTGCCACTCTTATCGATTCGTTCCTGTTTTCAGACTTTCGTGGTGTTGCGATAAAATGCTCGAAAATAATATGAGCAATATATTATGCAAAAAATCTGTTGGATTGTGCGTGTGTGTGTAGATATAAAGCGTTGGCTAGATACGCGCCAACCGTAATAGAAATCGGTACGTGCATAATATCTGGAATCCTTGAGCTTTGTCCAGCAGGATCGTAGTTGCAGGACAACGCGCGACTTGCGTGTCACATGACCACTGCAGGTTATCATAGAATTAACACTAAGCTAGATAGAGAGCGGCGTCTTGTAAGGAAGTATTTCGTTTGGCGTTCACATGTTAAAAGAAAAAACGCAATCCAGCATTTATCGTGCTAAGTAACCTGTAGAATGCTCATCTGAATTTGTAGAGTTATTTGTCTTATCCGGTATGCCTTCTTGGCATGAAATGTTTTAAATATCATTTGGATGTTTTAATAGCAGCATATCAACAATTTTATTGTTGCCTGATCCAAAAAATGGAGTCAAGGCATATTAAGATTAAAGCTTTAAATAAAAACTGGTGGAGCGTTCTATCGTACACTACTTTATTTTGACATCACAAATAAAGTGAAGAAAGCCTTTATTCTGTACGATTCGCTAATTATTCGAGATCAAAAGTAAAAAAAAAACAGATTTTTGAGAATACTTGCATCTGTTGGTTCTACTCTAATTTTTATCTCAGGTAAAATTCTCTACAAAAAAGTTACTAAAATTAATATTGTTCGGGATATAACTGTGAGAGAACTGCACATTGCATTCGTTTTAACAATTTTTTTTCTAATACGGCTTTTTTTTTTGTTGAAGTCTTATCAATGGATTCAGTAGACATTGGACCATCCACATCAGCGTGAATTTGTTCAGCAGTAACCATTGGTCGATTATCTCGTCTCTTGAATGGCAACCGATACATTTTTCCTAATGCACATCCATCGCAGAATTCTTCCTTGCACCTCTAAATCCGGCCCTGGAACCGACTTTCGTCACTTTCAACAGGCAAGAGGCTTTAGATCTTGTAATCGCAACATGAGAGCCAAAGCTGCAGGAGTAGATAGCTTCTGAGAGGCCCTCACTCTTGGATCATAGACTCATCAGAGATGTGTTAGCAGTAGTGACAGTCTAATGGAAAAAGAAACCTTGGAATACCGACTAGGAAGTGAACGTGCGAGACCTCCAACCCGAACTTGAGGGGTTTAACGGCAATTACGGCAAGACCTGGATGGTTCAGACAGCACAATTAGAAATGCCATAGTCGCCGCCTATGATAAAAATTGTCCCCTTAAACGGGTCACCACTAGAGCGAAAAAGCTTGAGTGGAGTACGCACCCTGAAAAGTGCAAGAGGAAAACGTGGCGACTCTTCCGTGAGCTAGGAAAGTCGGGACCAGGAAGACCTGGGATCGGTCCAAAAACAGTCAAAGGACCTATTGAGAATTTCTCTAGGAACTTCTTGAGAGAATCTCTGTTCTGGAACTGAGACCATCTCATACACGGAAAACTAGCCAAGATACTAGTAGGCAACCGTGGATTTAGTCTGCGATTCTTGAAGAATGAAAATGAAGCTACACTAAATCCCCAGAAGAAACACTTGAGCTGTTGATGAAAGCCAGGTTCCCGGATATTAGCCTTCGAGAGAGTGAGAGCGACACCCACCCCACCGGGAAGCATGGGGAGAAACTGGTCTCTGGCAGCAAAAGTGGTAAACGCTGACAAAGTAAGAAGAGCTATCAACTCCTTTGAGGCGTTCGAGTGATGGATTGTTTCCTGTACTTCTGCCAAAGGGTCTGAGCTTAATCCTGGTTCCGCTCACTGGGGTGCTGAGGGGTTGTACTGCGGTAGGATACACGCCTAAGGTCCTAAGGAGTGGAAGAGAACTCATGTAACCTTCATTCCTAAAGTGGGTAAGAAGAGCTATGTAAACGTCAAGGATTACCGGCTTATAAGCCTTACATCATTTTTGTTGAAGACGTTAGAGGGGTTGTGGACTGGTATCTCAAGGCAGGTCCTCTGAAGCATTACTCTTTTCGTGAGGAACAGCATGGTTATCAGATGGGCAGATCTGTCGAGACGTCTCTTCACTTGGCTGTTGGCTTTATAGAGCAACAGATAAAGTGCAAGGAAGTCTGCATTGGTGCCTTCTTGGACATAGGAGCTCTATTGAACAAGTGGCGGAGAGACATGGTATCCCGCGAGAGCTAATAGGGTGGATTTCAAACACCTTTCCACGACGTGGCAAGGTTATACTCTGAAAGGATCTGTATCAGAAGGGTATCCACAGGGAGCGGTACTCTCCCCCTTTTTTGGAGTTTGGTCGTGGATGAGCTACTAGTAAGGTTAAACAGTGATAGTATTAAGGCGATAGGTTATGCCGATGACATTGCCATACTCTCCAGAGTCTACGGGGGTACCTTACATGAGCTTGTTCAACAAGCCTTGATAAGTACCGAATTCTGTTGAGGAAAGAACAAACTCTCCATTCAGCCGGAGAAAACTACCACTATCATCTTCTCCAGAAGGTATAAAATCAAGCCTCTAAAGGAGATGGTAATCGGGGGCAAGTGAGTAGACTTTTCCGGTGAAATATCTGGGAGTCACCCTGGACAAAATACTACTCTGGCAGAAGCAACTGGAGACTGAATACCAAAATGCTATGATAATCTTTTGGCAGTGTAAGAGAGTAAACTGGCATCAAGTGGGGTTTGGTGGAGCCTACTCAGTTGATGTGGATCTACTCAGCTATTATTATTCCAAGACTCGGTCATGCAGTCTTCGTATGGTGGAAAAGAAGCGAATTGAATACAGCCCAGAAGCTTCTGGACCGAACACAGGGGCTCTTCCTCAGAGGCAATACATCCACTAAGAAGAGTACATCGACTGCATCATTGAGGGCTTTGCTGGGCGTGCCACCCCTATCAATGACGAAGAGGAATCTGGCAATGATGGCGGTCTAAAGGCTTAGCTGCCATGGTTTCCTTAAGAGATGGATTTCAGACTAAGCTCGTATACTTAGGGGCGGCCGAAATAAACGACCAATCAGCTTGCACTCGAATTTTAAAAAGAGTAGAAGGGAGGTTCCAGCAGAACTTTATACTTTGACTATGGTCCAAACCGTTCACTCAGTTTTTTTCAAATTTCACTAACATTGTTGCACGTCAATACAAGTTCGCCAACAGATTTCACTAGCACACTTGCTAACAAACTTGCTGGTTTTACATCGTCTTTAAATCACTGCTGATGAATTGCTCTTTGCTGTTTCCAATAATTCACTTTTGCGAGCCGTCAACAATATTTTCAAGTTCGCACGCCCTTAACACCATCAAAACATGCCACTTCCATTTTGCCCAGTCGTCAGGTTTTTCAAGTTTATCCACTTGTACTTTGTAGTCACTACCAGCAGTCATTTTAGTTCACTTCACACGTGGTCCTGGGCCCATGAACTGTTGGTTCATTCTCTAAATTATTCTGAACAGAAAAAATAATATGACAGCACGAATAACTATTTATTTAACTAGTTTTATTTCCTCTTTTTTATTCAAATCTAACGCTCTCTTTATATCTATGATTCAACTAAGCTTCTTCTGTTATGAAAGACAGTAAGATGACGTTAATTTTGCTCATATTTTACTTTTAACTTCAACATTTTTAATACAAACTATGTACTTTGATAGGACATCGCTAATCGTTTGAAGGGCTTTAGCCCCTATGTCAAGAACAAAATTTCAACTTTGCACTTAATTTTCAACGTTCAACGGCCATTTGCGTTTTTGTAAGAAGATTAGTTTCCACTGGCTTAGGGGAAACAACAGATAACATCATAAATGCATATACATTTCTTCTCTTCTTTACTGTAATTGCTTATTTAGATATATTTTATACCAAGCTACAAGGTATAGGAGGATAATGTAATCCGCTTTAAACGTGCCCAGGTTTACTCGATTTCAAATCTCAAGTAATGTATTAGTACAGAATCCTCACAGTGCAATCCAGTATGAGAATTAATAGTACTCGTCGTTGTTTGAATCATTGATTATGTATGTCATTAATTAATCAATGTGTATATTAAACAATGTAAAGAGAATATATTTTGGATACGCAATCCATATTACGAACACTAGTCTTACTGGTTGTCTACTTGTATGTCAGTAAGTGCTTCATCATATGATTAATATTGATACACGTTTTACTAAGAAGTGTAAGAATTTCCGACAGATAAAATGTATACAAATGATTTATTACTATCTGGTCAAATATTATTATACAAATAATTTATTGAAATTCCCACAGCGGAAAACAAGGTAGCATAACGCAACATAGACTAAAAATTGTAATGTTATTCACTATAAATAAGAAACAATCACCCTTATCCACTAAGAACACTGTTAAAGTGCTGAGGACCTTTCAGCTACCAACATCAGAGTAAACTAAATTAAAATCGTAATGGGCCTGTTTGATTGAATACAATTTGGAATTAATAGGATATAGAAGGGATTGCCGTCAGGTGGAAATGAATCTGAATTCATTGAATTGTTTTTCCGCTTATACATTTCCATTCCTTCTAAATTACCTATGGGTGAGGCAAAAAGATGTTAACACTGTATGGGAGACTAAATATTTTGAGACAAAATGGCGTCCATATTCCACTGAGGAACGAAGGAAGATAGCTGCTTGGATGGAGGTGTTTTAGTTCCTAAGCATCGTACAAGAAAAATGCAAGCACCATCGCGCCTGACAATCAGTAGGATCTACGAGAAGTTTGTCCGGACAGGGTCCGTTCAAGACGATTGCAAGGTGAACAGCTGTAGGACTAACATTCCGCTGAATTGGTGGCTCCCATGGCCAGCATGCTTACCCGACCTGCCACCATGCGATTTTTGGCTGTGGGGCATGGTCTACCCCAGCAAACCTCGCAACTTGGACGACCTGAAACACAGCATCACTCACGTCATCGCTGGAATTCCTGCCCAAATACAACAATGGACAGACTTCATAAGTGTTTTGAGATGGACGAGTGTCAGATTGAAACCCTGTAACCAAATCTCTGCCTTGTAATTTGAAGTGATTAAACACCCAATCCAATGTAAACATCTTTTTGTCTCACCCTGTATATTTGTCATTACTGTGTTTCAAGAGTGATAAATTTTCGTGATAAATGGTGTGACCTGTATTTAAAACGTGTTCGGCTAACGCTGAACATTATTTTTCTTCATAAAGGCAAAATTCTCTTGATACTGAGGTAGAATGTTCTAGTTTGGCTCACACAGTAGTTCGAACACGACACACAATCGATTCAATAAATCTCTGATTTGTCGAAGTCGGAAACTGTATCAAAGGTGTTTCATAAACGGTATTTAGCTTGTTCTTGCATCTATAAACAGGTTGTATTGCAAATTTAGTAAAGAAATTATGAAATTTATCATTCATTGAAGGATGTTAAGTGAAACATTTGAACTTTATTAAACTATTTGCAGGAAGTTATCCAGTTAATTTGTTACATTCCATTTTCTATTCTTGCTTAGAAATTAAGTTATTGATCAAAGATTTGTCGTAACCATTGTCAAACGCCATTTCCTGAAGTTTCTCAACTTCGTTGTTATTATTCCGCTAGCTCAAAGGGACTTAAATAATCTGTGAACAAAACTATTAAATGAAGCTATTTTATAATTAATTGGTGTAACTGAATCCGCAGGAGCATACATATTTGTTTGAAAGGGTTTTATGTATATGTTGGATTCTGAAGTGTGATACCTTTGATTATGTTGATATCTAGAAAAGAAAGTTGCTTATCTGTTTCTATTTCTACAGCGAATTTGAGTAAATCAAGTTGACTGTTACGCCATGTGAATCAAAATCTTTACTTATAATCGCGAACATATCTATGCCAAACTTTTGGAAGCTGATTTAATGTTAATTTTAAAGAGGTTTCAAGTAAGCTTGGTAAATTATTGGGAGAAATAGGAGAGACTAGATTGATCATTGCACATCCACATGTTTGATCTTATATCATCATATTTGTTGAAAGTCAAAAAAAATTGCTCCCTACATAAAGACGTAAAGATCACGTATTCCTTGCAATCTGTACCGGGGATGTTAATATTTGAAAGCCATTCCTTCAGAATGTTTATCGACTCAAGGATTGGGGTATTTGCAATGTTACTGTTAATGTAAATTAGTGGAAGTAATCAAGTTAATTTAGAATAGTTCGAACAAATTATAATATTCATTGATTATTCGTTTGGGTACTATACTCACATTTAGAAGTAATGAAGTCAATAATTGAGTGAGGGCAATTATTAACCTCTCTCAGAAGTTAGTAAGGCATCAAGTAAAGTAGCCTTTATCTTACTTTAAAGAAGGTTGTATGCGTCGCTCTAAAAGTCTACTTGCCTTTCTAGATAATATGCATATAATCTGACAAATTGTAAGAGATTCTAGTATTGCAATGTGTTTCATACATTCTCTTCTTCTGCTTCTGGTTGCTGATTGGCTTTGGGCGTTGATCTTTCATACAACGCTTCGGGGGGATTAATTTCGGTTGCAACAATTCCCTCTATAGTACAAGACCTGCACCCTAACTACAAAAGTCAGTGTGACGTCATCAATAAGAGGCTTGGAGGAGAGACGTACCGCTTAGTCTTAATGGCGTGTAGCCGGTATTGAGTGCGACAGGTGATAAATATCAGAATTAAACGGAGTTTTCACCCTTTCTTGTGGAAAATTATATCTTGCACCTGTTTCTACCTGTAAATAATCGTGTATAAGAGTGTTATGACTGAGTAAAGTGCGTTGCAAAATGGCTTCCTAATGAATGGTTTGTTCTTACCACGTTTTGTTTTTTTCACTGACGTTTGTTAACCAATTACTTATACCGAATAAATGTTGTGTTTGTGGATGCAAAGAAAATTACAGAAATAGGCCAAGAGTTGGAATGTTTAGTTTCCTTAAGATAATGAATCACGGAAATAATGGATATCGGCTGTCTCTGTGAAAGATTTCATAGTGACAACAATAACAACAAGGTTGTAGTGGTACTGTAATCAGTGTAAATTTGGTCAATTATTTTGAAATTACGGGTTTATCGACCTCTCTAGAACATCGTAGAAAGGTGGGAGTTCCCTCCCTTTTCTATAGATATTTCCATGGTCGGTGTTCATCAGAAATCTCGTCTGTTGCTCCATCACCAGAGATTCCAGATAGGTGAACTAGACGAGCTCAAACTAGTCACTCCATTGTCAAGACCTGCCGAACTTCTTCCTACAAGACTTCATTTTCCTATCGAACAGTGAAGTTGTGGACCTCTTCACGTAGTGAGGTCTTTCCTTATGGCTATAACCTCCAAGACTTCAAGAAAAATTCAAATGCCTATCTCTTCTCCCAACTTTCCACCGCTGGCTCACTCGATGTTGTTTGAACATTATAGGTTTCCATTTCGTGTAGTCCAAGCATAAAAAAAAGGGAACATAATACATGTTGAAAAGTTGGAAATGTCCATAATTTTCTCAGTCCATTAATATTGCCTCCAGACAAAATAATATAAGTGATAAACAAAGTAAAAAGTGTTTCATTCCATCTATATTCAATTGTTAGAATCAGATATATGAAATTACCACAGTTGAAGTAAGTAAGTAAGTAAGTAAATTTATTCGTTCATATATATACAATTACAATACAAGTAAAACATAAAATGCTCATATAAGTATACACAAATGCCCGTTCGGGCGTAGAACAACGTCAAACAACAATCAATAAGACCTACATACAATTATTAATAAATACTAGTACATTATTACACTGTTACAAATAAAATATTTCGAAACATGGTCAGATTGTTTAAATTAAAAGTACTTCATCGTTGAAATAATCCTGCAGTGAATAGAAGACTTATGAAATCAAAAATGTTTTCAGCTTTGCATTCAATATTTCTTTTGGTAGACATCTACTTACAGGTGGTATTTTATTATAAATTCAAGTTGTTATGTATTTTACGTTCTTTTGCAAATACGAATAATTAAATTTTTCAACAACGACATTATTTTTATACCTAGTATGGTATCCATGATCGTCATCATGTTCTTTGAAAAAACATTTATTATCAATCACAAACTTAACCGAATGTAGGATTAGGAGACTGTATAAGGTGAGTATTTTTTGATCCACAAAATGTTGTCTACAACTTTCAGTTTGCTTTATTTTCAAAACATTTCTGTAGAGCCATCTATGTCTGGATGCATAAGTGTGCTCAAATTTATCCCCATCATGTTTGCTTCGTGGTATTCAAAATTTGAAAACGAACTGTAATTAAATTCTATCATTGGAGTAGATTAAGGATAGAGGAATTTAGCATAGACTTCAACTTTCAAAAATATCTACACTGATGTTCCACACAAAATAAGAGAGTTTAGAAAGCTGAAGTCAGTGTTCCAGGTACAAGTTCTTATTTTCATCAAATGTTACATATACCACATACTTATACATCAGGTACAAAATATTGTATTGTTCAAATATCGTATAATTTGATCATAGTGTACGTAGATGGATTGCCCAACCCTACTTAACACCAGCTACTTAATAATCATGCGGTGTCTCACCGGTCGTACTCATATCCATAGCTCTGCCCCGACACATTCAATGCTTCGCACATCTTCATTCTGTTAGCGGAAGTCGATAAGACGTGACATCCATGGGTAGACTTTTTATGGTCAGGCATTTATTCCTCAAAATGCTCCTTCATTCGCATACAAATCGCCCATTGGTATTGGTTATAACTGACACATTTAACCTTTCTCAGTAACCGATTCGATAAATAACGCCTTTAACTTTGACGGATAAGGCGTTATTTTAGACACAATTAATTAAATCTATTTGCGAACGATTATAATTAGTATTCCATACCACACCTTGACACTTGGCAGAACAAAATATAAATGCTCAAGAAGCAGGTAAAAATTAGTTAAGTTAATAACTTATATACCTGGTGATCGACGAGGATTTAATGAAATCTAATAGAATTAATGGAATAGTGGCCTTGTATTTTGGATAACGCTATAGAAGATTATGCAATTACAAAGATTGAACGCATGTTTTATAATTATTTGATTGATAACCATTATTATAAGACAACGGAGAAGATTAAGAAATTAAGAGTAGGTAAAATTTTAAATTTTAATTAGGCTTGATTAGTTGAAAAAGTTAAATTAACTCCCATTACAATGTTTGGGAAGGTTATGCAACAACACACAGTAACTACCCCTGAAGAAAGTTTCATGGTCCTAGACTCTATACGTAGCCCGAACACCTCTAATAACGGATGAGGAATGCCTTTGCGTCCTTTTGGGCATGCAGAAGAGCTTTCAGCAGCACATGGAAATTACAACCAAAGATTCGTTATTGGATCTATACCGCTGTGAGCAGGGCTATGGTTATCTATGCTGCGGTTGTGTGGTGGTTGGGGACAGCGCCCTGTGGACCGACTGCAGCGACTTTAAGACAAAACCATGAAAACGGTGTATAGGTTAAGGGACCTAGGTCATTGGACCAAAATGCACTACTTTCGTGGACATTCAGCGATTTTGAGTGAGGCAATCTCTAAATGTCCTATAGTAGAAATGAGGTGTCTCACTTTTCCGAAAATCCTCATCCCTGCCAAAGGTCACTACCTCAGTGACTCTAGGCGCTTACTGCACGGTTTTTCAGGCGGTGGTCTACGCAACATTGACTTGAGCCATAGAAAACCTACGATGGAAAATAGACGCGAAAAATCCCCTTGGTGGATTTAAAATCCAAACATGATATATGTATTGTCAAAATAATCTATAAGGGTGCAAAAATTGTCAATTTGATCGATTTTCCACCTCTAGAATTGATTTCAAGTGAATCTGACGTCAGAATCGTGTTCAGCGACTCAAAAAACCTCCTTGGTGCATTTTAAATTCGAGATTACCCTTTTGGGTGCCATTTCTGAACAACTGAAATAGTGGCAAGAATCATCACACATGAGGCACGTCAAGCTCTTCACCAAAGAGCCTGTGCCTAGGCTCCCAAAAAAACTCCTTTCTCCAAGCTGAAGGGACGTCAGGGAGATGACTAGAATCCGTCGTCTTAGCAAACATCTTCATACTATGGGCATCGCAGAAGATCCTATATGGAAATGGAAGAAACTGCCTCTCACATCCTGTTGGAATGCATTGCTCTGACATCCCTCAGGCACTGCTACTTCGGCGAAGCATAACTGCTTCCACCATAAGAAACACGTGTCTGAATGTTGAAACACGTATCATACAACCGGTAATACAGTGACAATGCTTACCAACATATGATGAGACCTTCTGGACCAAGTGACCAAATATCTACTTTATTCTTCTCACGGATGAAAAGCTGTGGTTTTCTGGTGGGTATATGATGAATAATACCACATTACTCTTCCCCAACGACTTCAAGAGGAAGTATGAGTAAACTCAACAAAAGGTACACGTCAGTACTATAATAATTTCGCCAATTGCCAAGATAAAGACCCCACCAGACTTGAGGTAATTGGTAATTTCATTCCTTACATCATTATCCTGTGTCTGCTTCAATGTAGATTTGGAGACCTCTATCACTTGGATGCAAACCATCTATTTCACGAACCAAATTATATAAAATCATTATAGCCTTGACTATGTTTTTGGAAATATCTTTGGATAGATTCAAAGATATATACGAAAAATTCTACATTTATTAGCTACTGTGCCAAATGCAAACTCTACAAACAGGCGAGATCTGGTTAAACGATAGTTTTAAGCCACGATAAGAAATCGCTCCAGTAGTTAATCCTACGGGTATCTTCTAACGAGATAAGATATGAGAGCCACTCAATAACAACAAATGCTCGTGTTGCAATAATAAGAGAGGAATTGTGTTTGTTTAGGCATGGAAAATATATCATTTTGAATTCGTCTTTAAAATCGATCCCAAGATGTTACAAATCAACCAGAATTTCAAAAAATATCTAATCACCAAATTCCCAATAGGTACCTACATTGAATTTCAAAATTGGATCATGGCATCTGAAACTATCAATGATATGGTTAAGTGAACAAGAAGATGAACGCGAAAAAGTTCCAAATAGTTGAAAGAGCATTAAACTTTCAACTTTCTATTATGCTTCACCAGTTTCACGGATATTGTACAAGTTGTTGAAACATTTGTTTGATGTAACTACTTGAACAAACATTATTACAGAATTCAGTAAATATTAAATAAATAAATAAACGGGTTCACAACAGAACGTCCTTCACATGGTTTTAGTTCGTGACTTAAAAAGTATTATCTCACGAACTATAGGTTTAATTGAGTACCTACCTATACGAGTAGAGCATCGAATATTAAAGTAAATCTAGAATAAAGATGCACATTGGTAAATAGGACGGCTTGTTTGAACTGATCATGTTTATCGTTCTGTGTTTTTCGCAAATTCTTTTGGTGCGTAGGCGTGCCCGAATTTGTCGAAGGTTTATAAAATCGATTGTAAGTCGTGTTCAAAATGCTATGTAGGTCAAACTAGATGGAACATTTCAACTCGGTATAAAGAACAATTTGTTCTTATAAAGGAAAATGAGAGTTAAAAATCAACGTTGGCCGAACATATTCTGAATACAGGTCACACCATTTCTCAAGAAAACTTATCACTTTTAATGTAAATACAAAACAGATGGCACCACAATCCAGAATCCCATGTGACATTTGTAATGTACCATCTTTAAATAGAACGCATTAAAAGTTGACTGATAAGTGATTTGGTTCTGTTTTAACATTCATCGAAAGCAAGCAATGTTGAAGATTTTTGAGAACATGGGAAAAATGAATTTCGCGTCTTGATTAAATATTATTTCTTGGGTGGAAAAAACATTACGCAAGCCAAAGCATCGCTTGTTAAACATTATGGGGACTCTTCACCATCGATTGGAACGATTTACAAGTAGTTTACTGACAAAGAACGTCGACCGTTCTGGTCGTCTAATTGAGGTTACAACGCCAGAAATTGACGATCAAATCCATGGTATGATATTGGACGATCGGCGAGTCAAGGTGCACGAGATTGCTGAGGCTATGGGCATCTCAATAGAACTGGTACGGAAGCTATCTGCCAGATGGTTGCCTCATTTGCTCTCTGTTGGCACCAAGCGCGACTGTGTGACAACTTCAAAGGAGTGTTTGGCGATGTTCCAACGCGATAAGAAATACTTTTTATGCCATGGGCGAAACATGGATCCTTCACAACACACCAGAGGCCAAAGAACAATCGAAACAGTGGACTTGTTCGTTCTGGCGAATCGATGCCGAAAAAAAACAAACTGGGCTTATCGGCCAATAAGTCATGGCGACAGTTTTTTGGGGTGCACACGGTATCGTCCATATCGATTACCTTGAAAAGGGGAAAACAATCACCGGCGTATATTATGCAGAGCTGTTGGATCGATTCGACGGCGAATTGGAGCGAAAGCGGCCACATTTGGCAAAGAAAAAAGTGTTCTTTCACAAGAACGACGCACCGGCGTAGATGTCCGCAGTGGCAATACGAAATCGCTCATTGTCATCTATCACATCATCTAAATTTGAACGTAAATCATCTCTTCGACACGCACCAAAGATCTCAAACACTAAAATGGCTTTTGCTAGTAGATATTGTTCATTTGGAGCTTCACATACAAATTTGGTTACTTGTTTTGCTATTAAAACTTTGAACTTCATCGGTATACACCCTACAGCTGCTTCAAGAAAGCGATACATTTCGGATATTTGTTGATGTCAGCATCTGCTTTAATGACCAAACAATTCTTTATCATTGAGAATCGACTCCATAATGTGGAAGATTTCATAGACTTAGCTTTTTCCACAAAGTAAGCTAGACGAATATCGTCACATACAGTTTTGAATTTGTTCAGAACATAAATTTAACTAACAGAAAAGAAACAACGCTGACAATACAGTGTTTGGCATGTATGACGCGTTCTATGGTTACTCTCAAATTAGTCTAAAGGTGATTTGTTTGGAAAGTCTATGTGAGATAAGGTTAATAAATATCAAAAAATATTACAGAAATATATCTAAATATTCAAACATTGACGAATTCAAATTCAAAATGTTAGATATCGGCCAATAAACTCATGGCGACAGTTTTTTGAGAAGATCGTGTGCCGCATTTGGCAAAGAAAAAGTGCTCTTCCACCAGAACAACGCACCGGCGCACAGGACCGCAGTCACATTGGCAAGATTGAATGAATTGCGCTACGAATTGGCTCGTCATCCATCATATTCTCCAGATTTGGTCCCCTGCGATTTTTATTTTCAAACTTAAAGAAATGGCTCGGCGAAAGAGATTTGGCTCCAACGATGAAGTCATCGCAGAAACAAACACCTATTTTCAAGTATTGCCGAAATCATATTATTTGGAAGGGATCGAAAAATTAGAAAATTGTTGGACGGAGTGTACCGCGCTACAAGGAGATGATGTTGAGAAATAAAATAAGTTTTGACGAAATAAATCATTTCTTGTTTCAATTTTCCGAGACTTTTCACCTTGGCCTCGTATCTAGGTAATTTGGAAGGGATGGAAATGTATAGAGAAAAAGTATTTTATTAAATTCCGATTTATCCCTTGTTTACATTATTATCCCCAAATAGTATTCAAACAGGCACATTTTGATTTATAATTTAGTTTACGCTGATGATGGGCTACTTGATAGCCGGAAGATCTTCAGTACTTCAGTAGTATTTTTAGTAGATGAGGGTGATTATTTCTTATCAATAGAGACATATTTTGATTTCAAATTTAGTTCACTCTGATGACGGCTAGTTGGTAGCCGAAAGGTCATCAGTACTTTAACAGTATTTTTAGTAGATGAGGATGATTATATCTTATTTACAGTGTTATAACCACAGCGTGAACTCTAATAGTTTATTAGAATTAATTTATTTCAATAATACGAGGGGATGTGGCAAGCTTTACTCATCATCAAAACCACTACATAGCCGGTGAGGGAAGTCCTAGAGATGAATAAGTACGTTATTCATACTTTCATGGTTTTATGTAAAAACATTGAACAGAATGATGTTCCATGGAATTATTGGCGACTCATAAATCTATCAACAACGATGCCCGCTCACCCTGTATAATGTGCGAACTCATTATAAATGCGATGGAAATGCAGTGTACCGTGTACGTTGCAAATTGAATCCGTTTAGTATGAAAGTGGCATATTTTTCGAGTTAGTGTTGCGTTGGTGGGGACATTATTATGCGGGACACCTTCATAGTAAAGCACCAAGCACGTGTCATTAGAGGAAGTAACAAACCAAAGGGCCACTTCTTTCAGTTGTTAAGACAGTTTGACTCGCGCCTTCGTATGATTCGCTGGATGCTATTCCTAACAAACACTCACTGTATCTAATTAACGGTGACATCCTTTTTAATGTGCGGGTTGAAGTAGAAAAGGTATGATGCGTCATGATTAGTTGTTTTACTGATAACAACGACTGACTAGACATTATCTAGCTACACTGATAACAGCGTAGCAAGTGATTAGCAGTGCGTGGGAAATATCGAATACAGCTTAGGGTTAATAGGCTTTGTGCAAAATGGGTGCCGATGATGATGAAATTTGTTTTTTGGGAGACGGAGAAGGCAAGATGTCGGCATAGCTGACAGTTTTGATTTACGGCTATGTCTCATCAGGCCAACTTATGTCTTTCGATGTCAACATTCTGTTCGCCTAAAGATGAAAGTTATAGACCAGGGATTCAACGAGGGGTAAGAATATAGGTATAGTTCAACCAACGAAGAGCTAAAATCATCTAAGTTGAGTTCTACAAAATTAATTTTGGTAGAACCCATGCAGTGGGCTATTAATGACGTGAATAGAAAATATTGAAAAAAATAAATGCGGAAATGATCGGAAGAAGTAAAAAAAAAACTTTTATCAAGGGTTCCGTAACTTGTACAATTTGAATAGAAATGAAAAAATGTATACCTACTCACCTTTTTTCTTCTAAAAGAAAATGCTTATATTGTTGCAAATTTTTCTAAACAATGAACATTTTTTAAGGGGTACCAAAAACCTTAAAAGTGGGCGAGGGGAAATGTAATATGTAGAGGAGATATCTAAAAAATTCAGGTGGATGTGTGTCGAAATACAATTTTTTTTTCATACATACATGAAAAACCAGGTTTTTCTTTGACATTGTGGCGCTTTAAAACTATTTACTTGAAAAAAATTGAAAAAATTCAGAAATATACATTTTAGTTGAAATTTTTTTCAACATGCATATTTTCCGAGTTAGTTTTTCGCAAAATACTAACATAAAATATTTAAATTATTGAAAAATTCGTAAAATAGGTTGAATATCTATGTATTATTGTAATAAAATATGAAATCTATATCTTACAGCCATTTTTAAATGTTAAACCAAATTTTTGAACTGAAGTGGTGCAAAAATTTCCCAGAAAATTTTATTTCTTTAAAAAATTTTACAATAAAATTGTAAGAAAAAACTGTTAAAATAACACCTTCTTATCTATAACTTTTTCTCAAAAACCTATTTGTTTCGGTATAAAATTCTACAAAACATGGTAAATTCTGGTTAATAGAGTTAAGGACTCCAGAGTATTCAGATAACAATAACAATTTTGTTGAACATTGCTGAGTACATAAGTTTAGCGTGCTGTGCATTCAGAACAATTTTTCATCGTGATATTCGGATGCGCGCCAACCATACGGGAGTTCCATAAAATGGCCAAAACATGAGTGTTAATATGTCAATTTTTTTTACAATAAAATATAGAAATTCAACATAGCTTAGAAATTTTTGGATATTTTCTTAATTTACTTAATAAACATTTAGTACTTTTGTCGTCGTGAAAAATTATCTGTAACTCGGAAAATATGTTAAAAAAATTTTTCAGGAAGTTTGTTTAGAAAGTCTCATTGTATACGTTTTCAATTTTTCAAATATTTTTAAAGCGCTTCAATGTCAGAAAAAGTGCTGGTTTTTCATAATTCTGTATTTTTCATATTTAGGTACCGGCATTGTTTCTGCTACAAAATTTGAGATTATTGCCTTTTACGTGCCAAAAAGGTGTGGTTAGGACTTTCTACGTAAATCGGCCTTTACATATACCTAGGTATGTACGGCAGGATGGCCCTTTTTTGGGATGGGCTTGAGCATGCGAATTTACGGTTTTTCCAAATAACTTTTCAATTTGTTTGGGATATTTGGATTAAAGGGCCTCCAGCTGTGAATCCGACGACACTTTTTCTGGCATATTGTGGTATAAGGTTTGATTTATGACTGTGATGTATCAATAATGTGAGACATGAATTATTTGAATTTTTAATATGTATTAGGTACTCTTCTGTACTCTCACTAATGCTCTGCTACTGATTGACTAGAGGTATAGAGTATGCCCTGGGCCAATGATTCGCTGTATGCTTGCATGTTATGTATGCCATCTCGAGCGCGTCTGGAGAATGACAAGAGATATATTTACTTGTTGCCAAGTAAGAACAAGAGTAATGAGAACTAGATCGAGAACTGGTAACTTCCGCCCTTGTTCTCGAAGTCGAGAGCGAGTACGAAAGCGAGTCACCTCTACCACTTGTGTCGCTGCCGCGAAGCACTACTGCGCCCAACATATAGCAAGAAGCCAAATTAACTTGAGAAATTTGTGAAAATCACAAGTAAACTTGAACATGAATAAATCAGACTCCAAGAACAGAACAATAGGGTGCAAAATAAAAAATTCGTAAGTAACAGTTCAATACAATTTTGTGATTCAGCAAAAGAAATGCAAAATATATCAAGGGAGCCCTGAATATGTGTGTAGGAGTAGGCGTAATGTTGTTTAGAGTAAATAACAAGTTGGGAACGAGGAATTAGTAAACGAAAAATTAAGGGATGCCTTGTTCCGAGTCTAATTTGAATGTGTAAGGGAGTCGTCTCTGCATGTTGACAAGAACAACTCTTTTCAGCAGTAAATGTAGAGGGTATCGTCTAATGCTCTAATGGGATAAACACCCACGTTTTGATAAGCGAGTCACTTAAGAACTTCCGTCAATACAAGCTCAATCATACTAATGCCATCAGCAGTAGAATCTCCATTCGCACAGTGCTAGCGTAGGCAGTGCCGCATTAGCCCTTGTGGGGCTCCTGGGCACATTAGCTGTGGCCACCCACCCCCTATCGTACAGATACAAAATCATTGAACATTTTTGACTTCCGGAAGGATTCCGCGTCGCAATGCACTTGATGCCGACGTTTCGCTAACCATTAAAGGTGGAATCTTCAGGGCAGGCTCGAGGCTTGAAGGGAAAGTTTACATTAAGACAGTAGTTTCGATGTGGCTGCTATCTGGTTAATGACATCGTCATTTAACAAATGCAACTCAATAATTTTGAATCATCCAATTTTCCAGATTTTTGATTATTTTTAGCTTCGAAAACGACAGTTAACACTGCACTTGGGTGCAACGTAAAACACGTTTCTATATTTTGAAAAGTCGTTCATACGATTTTTGGAAATAAAAGTTGAGTAGGATTTTTAATATACAACCAATGCAATTTTCTTCTTACCTGAACACTGCTTCATTTCAGATAATTCACCAGTTTCATCAATAGCTGAAGTTTTACTTTGGTTAACTGCGTCACACTACATGTCTTTCTCGTTGGAGTTATGCATTTCTTCATCTGTGTTGATATCACTGATGCTGCCAGTGCTGGAGATGTTACTGTCAGAATCAATATTTGCACCAGCGTTATTAGCAATTTCGAAATTAAAATTGGGCAGTTTCAGAAGAAAACCTTTTTAATTTTTTCGTACTTAATGTGCTATAGAGGGAGCATCTTGGCAAAGTAGGGAGTAAAGAAGATACCTTTTATTTTTGTATCAAGTATAACATATCTTTTTTCTTCATAAGTGCAATTTATAAATAGAATAATCATAATTTAGAAAATGGCTCACCAGCATTTGGCACAAAGGTCAATGACCGATCGGGTCTTATGACCAGATGAAGGCAACAGTGACGACTTGCTCCTGCTATATGAGACCAGAGTGCATTTAGATGGGCACCATGAGTATCAAGCCAGCAGCTTCCACGAATAGGCGTCGATGTTGAAAGTAGCTGACAAAAGAATGCCATCACAGGTGCGAGGGGAAGCCAGAATTATGAAGGTTTTTGCTTATTATCTAGTCCTTCAATTAGTCTGGTAAAATTAGCAATCGACGTCCGAATGTTGCTACAGAGCATGAATTGAGTTCATTTTGGTGTTAAAATGTTCGGGAAGGCCCCTGAACCAGAAGCGGTTGAGGAAAAAGTGCGATCTCCTGATTTTCTTCTTTAATCAACAATTTGTGGCCAATTATATGTTTTTTCTTAACAAATAATTAACAAATTTATTCCATCAAGCAATGTATGAGAAAATTAGCTGAAAATTGTTACTGGGAAATTTCAAGTTCGCTGATTACGAATATGATGTTCAAAAAGTTCTCCATGCTACTGGGGCAGTACGCCGTGGGTGTTACCTCTTCTCCGGGAACTCATAGAAATTTGCCTAAAAATTGAACTAAAATCGTAACTCAGGGGTTTTTGAAGTCGCTGATTACGAATATCATGTTTAAAAACTTCCTTCATGCATCTGGGGGAAGAACGTCCTGTGTGGCCTCTCCTCCAAGGAATTCTTGGATATTTACTTTTAAATTGAATGAGAATCGTTACTCTTGGGTTCTCGAGGTTGCTGATTACGAATATCATGTTTAAAAATTTACTCCATGCCCCTGGGGGCAGTACGCTCTAGGTGTCGCCTCTTTCCTCCGAGAAATTCTTGGAAATATGCTTTTAAATTGCATGAAAATCGTAGATTGCGAATATCCAAGGCGTACTGGTCCCCAGGGGGAAGGAAGAAATTTTTAAACATCATATTTGTAATCAGCAACCTCGAGAACCCCCAAATAACAATTTTCATCCAATTTTCTTACAACTTTATTGATGATGTGAATTTTTTAATGATTCGGTTTAATCCAATAATTGTCCATAAATCGTTGAATAAAAAGGAAAAACAGGGGATCGCAATTTTTGCTCATCAACTTCTGGTTCAGGGAACTTTTCCGACCATTTTGAGTTCGAAATGAGCTCAATCCATGATCCGCAGCAAAATTCGAATTTTAGGCTATTTTACAGGACTAAATAGATCGAGGACCTTGCTAAACGACAGTCAACAGATTTCGCAAGAAATTGCATAATTAGAGTCACCAAGAGGCAATCATTTAATTGAAGAGTATTGTTTGAGAATTTGTATCCTTAATGTATTCAATCCATTCACTCCATTTATTATTTATTGTGAATGTTATTTTTGGATTACCTTCCTAGGCAATCTATAAATATTGAATAGGGCTAACCCAAGTAGCTAAAACTATTTATTTGATGTTATTTTATTGAGTATAGAAACACTTCTTTTATTGCTTTGTTATAGTTTTTTACATACATTGTCTGCTTTTGACTATTATTATCAATTACAAAGCAAAGCTAAATTTACTAGCAAACTGATGTTTCTAGTAATTTATTAGAGTTCTAGCCTTTTGTTGGTTTAACCTAGGCAAAACATTATGACATCAAAGGAATAAGCTATCATTAAGTTTACCAATTCAGAATATAAAATATTATGATATTGGACGTATACAAACATTGGTATCGATGTTCAACTTCTTTAGCAATTTATGTTTATATTTATCAACTATAATTCAAAATATAATAAATAATACAAATCTGATGCCTAATTAGTTTATGATGCACTAAATGAATGTATGAAAATGTATAGATTCTATTTTGTTGTTATGCAAACTAAATAAAATTAAGCTACAAAATCGGCATAAACTATATTAGGTAAGCAAGAGCTGAATGTATAACGACCATATAGGTACTAGAGCAAACTAAGCGACCTAATAATATCATATAAATTGAAAAATTATTTCACTTCATTAATTTAGAGGCTGCTACAAAGATATTCTTGGATAATATTCACTTCATAAGATATGGCAACGATGCATACAGGTGACATTCTCAGAGCATGCTGGAAAGCGAGGCGTTTGCAATAGGAAATTTCCTTATTCGAGATTTGAAGATGAATGGAAATCATATGTTTCACAGATATAGACTTACAGGTCTCACGAAAACTAGCTACTGTACAACGCATGAAACCGCAAAACAAGGATTACCATAAATACTTTCTGAATGACTGGGATATTCTATGTGTCAGTAACAGATAAGTGGAATACGTAAGTATTCTGAATAATTTTACCTTTAATCTGTTTGATATAAGGAAGGTGGGTACATGGAAAGGGAATTTAGAGGGCAGTTTGATTTGTGGATTAGATAAACATTAGATAACTAATGGTGAATCAATTCTGGTTCCGATTCAACGGGTTGAATAATGGCTCTGTATAACAACCAGTGACGAATCCAGAAAATCACTCAAGGAGAGGCGAATTACTTTTTGTAGTAGTGGAAGTCATATCTGCTAGATTAAGCTGTGACAGCAGCACAAGCAGGTTTATTTTATTTATGATTATAGTATTTATAGTTACATACATAAGTGTTACATTATCAAATTTGGTCATGCAAATCGAAATATCGCCCGATTCAAATTCCTCATCATCCTGATCCAATTACAAAAGGACAAGACCTAGTAGAAGTATTCTCTAAGAAATTCGATTTCTTAGCCAAGTTTTGATCTGGCTCCAGTCCGAGGTTTTTACACTTATGGGTAAGCTTAACAATATCTGAAGCAAAATTTTGATATTCGGATGAATGTATTCGTCGTACAGTTTTTTTTTCATAGAGGGAAAATCTTGGATAGACGCCTCGGGGGCTCGTGCCCCCGAGTGTGCCGGTTTCTTACCGACAAAAAACTCCCCCCGTGAGATTGGTTCTCCTTCCCAGAGGGTCATATTGTGACCTCACATATTTCTATCTCCTCACCACTCCGGCGTATTCTATGAAATTCAGTAGCCCGATGTACTGATTTCTTCGGGTGTAGTTTTATCGTCTCCAAGGTATGTCCGACGACCAACCGCTTATGCCTCGCACTACATGCATGGGTGTCTCTTCTTCCATGCCCTGACTCCTGCATGTGGGCTAATCTACCAGACGCATCGTGCAGAGATGTTTGTTGCATGGGGCGTGTCCGGTCGGGAATGCAACAAGATTCCGTATTTCTTGTCTGCTGAACGTAAGTAGATTTATCACTCGTTGCTGCTGGAGATCTCCCATGAGTCACTTGGAGTGCGACATACGGGGCAGTTCCCTCTAACAGGCACGGTGCTCTGCCTGGAGCCATTTTTGAATCATACATTTCGCTATGGCATGAGAAATGCCATAGGTTGGTACTGGTTCAATCAGGTGTTTTTTTTGTTGGTTGAAACCCTTTATGGACGCCTTATGGTCCTGTTACATCCCATAAGGTAGTGGGGGAGTCCCTGAGTCCCGAACTTAATCACCTCAGATATACCCACTAAACACTCCACCTCGTGTGGTAGGCTCGATCCTGCAACCAGGGCAGTCTCGATGACACTTGGGCTTGACAGCCCATTGTATCTTACAGCACCACTTTCTCGGGCCATCGGAAAAATTCCTCAGTCGCAGGATTCGAACCCGCGACCAGCAGCCACAGTGATTAGAAGATCGATTCTTCTATTACTGAGCTGCCAGGCCCGTTTCAATCAGGTGTTGTTCAGCCCTCGCTTTAGCTAGTGTGACGGCAGTTTCAGTCCCTTAGCGTCTGGTTTCCACCGACTCGCATACGAGTGTCACTCTATTGGGGTTCTTTAGTAGTGCCGTTAGTTCTTTTACACAATCAAGTACACATTGTGAGGTGATTGTGTATGACATTGTCTTAAGCACTCTCGTCCCTGATTCTCGAACACATTTTCGTTGCTTCAGTTTCATCTCCGATGTAAACGGCATCAACAGATGCCACCCGTAATTGTGTCAAAACTGAAGATTATTCAAATATCTATACAAAAATGTCTTTGAACTGTTGTACTGCTATAAAAACGTAATACTTAATCAATGAGTTATCTGTAATTTGACAAGGAAGCATATTTTTTTTTAATTTTGACAAGACGAGTAAAATCTATAATGATTATAGAACATCACTGATAACAGCAAGCAGGCACTGGATGGCGCATAATACTGAGCTGTTAGTATGAATCAATCTTAAAACTCGAAAAAAGTATCGAACCACTTTTCTGTTGTTCCAGTATACATAAAAATCTCACAGTACTCTGCAACACTCCATAAGATATACATTTCATTCACTGCTTATCAGCCCTACGTCGAAAATATCACAAATCGTTCAATAAAAAATTGTCTCGAAGCATATTTCAAATTTATAGCAGAGAGAATCGTCAAAATCATGAAGAGGCGTGCGTTTTAGTACAAAACATTTTTAAATAAATAATATTCAGTTCACTTTTAGAAACATATTAAAGGATGAGTAAAATGATAAATACAGGTATAAGTAAAATCCATTTGAATTTTCGTAACTTTATTTTACAACAGCATCATTAATCAACAATTTAAAATTTTAATACGAACGGTACTTCTTACACATTTTAGGCGGTCATACATTCATCCAAAACAAAAGAGAAATTAAATTATCAAGCGATTTAGAACATGTTCTATTGCATTTTTTATATACGCTTCAACTAATCCTACAAATGTGGCTAAGCTTTAGTTTATCTTTATTTCAGAAATAAACAATAAATTTATGGACATTTTTTCATTCAAACAGTTTTCTATTTTGCAGATCAGAACTTTAATTTCTCATTCAAAACTCATTCAGAAACTAGCTTAGCCTTTATAGTTATGCAGATTTGATTATTCGAATATATAAAGCCAGATTATTTTTATAAAAGTTTCTCAATAAAAATGAGGCAGGATTACTGTGTTAAAATTAAAACACCCGACATTTTCAAACTTATAAATTATGTAATAGCATGGAATTGTACACCTTATTTAGATCAGAGTGATAATCCCATGAACTGAAATCGAACTATTCCAAATTCCACACTATACGATTTGTTGTAGGCTTAAGTATATCTGGGGATGGTCGCCATTGATTAGCCTTTATTTCCAGAGGTGATTCGTGGAGAATACTGAAAGATCTTTTCTGTTTGTTTCAAGTCTACTAAATATGTATTCGGGTTTCTAACTAGCATGGTGATTCCAGGGTATATTAAATTTTATATTATTTTAATGACCTATAGAATAAAATATAAGAATTCACACTATAACACAATCACCATTATCCAGTAAAAATACTGAGCCGTCATCAGATGCTACTTGGTAGCTGAAAGGTCCTCTGTACAATAACAGTATTTTTAGTGGTTAAGGGATATTGTTTCTTTTTATAGGCTTATACCATTAAAATAATTAATCTGGATTACTTTGTTTTATTTTTGAATCGTAAAATCCTTAAGCATCTTTATTAAGTTACCTAGAATTTCTACCTAAAGAGCTTAGAACGTGTCTTATTATTATTATGATTATTAAATGTGAAAATGTAAAAAATTGGCATATTGGCTCTAATAACACAAGCAGATTAGCTGTGCTAATTTTAAGTTCTCTAGCTGGACAAAATTTTTGGAGTTGAATTATTAGAATGAAATCATGAATATTGTTAATTATAATCACTTATAATATACCATGTGCAAAATTATTGCCGGAAATTAATTTGTGCACTCGGGATATTTGATAAGAGAATTTCACACCGAAGAAAAATTAGTTTAAAATAATTCCAATGTGATATTATTTGACATTTTGTCATGAAAATATGAGACATTACGAAGGAATGCCATAATTTTGTTGTTTTGTTATGTATTGTATCATTTTCAAACTGATTTGTTAAACGTCAAAAAATATCCACTATAATTTTGCTTCTCTACCATAAAAGAAGAATTATCCGCTGAAATTTTTTCGTTGGCATGGCAACAAGTGAAAATAAAAGTATTTCATTGGTCGAAAATTGTCGGTGTGAAATTCTCAGTTATATTCCAGAAAATGAGAATTAGTGGAAAATTATTAAACTTACAATTTAAAATTTTTGGTGTAATTCCTTGAAAATATTATAAATTCCACGAAATTAAAATTGGATTAACAAAATACGTTTGCCCCAAGATGGGCACAGAAGCTCATCAAACTAATCTGTGGAATTAATTTCAATTTCTAAATTCATAGACATTTTTATTAAAATGTGAAATTTCAGCTTATTACGTTCAGTTATACACATTTTCATTTATTTTAAAACTTCTCATGGAATATAGTTTAGATTCGAAACATTCTGTAGACATTCACTCATGTGGTGCTAATTAAATTAGCAGCGAGCCGAGAAAACGTTCAATGACATAAGTGGCTCTTTTAAATGGTATTAGATGACGTGAAAATTACCATTAATTATAAACAAAACAATAATTGCTTAACCCTTGGTAAAAAGTAATCTTATCACATAATATTAATCATTTTAGATTCATGGACTATAGAAATATAATAAAAAAATCAAAGCATGTACTGAATTAACATCTGAAGTACATAATTTAGTTATAACTATTCATTATGAGTTATTACCAGATATCAATTACTCGAAACTTTTTCTTGTTTCCAAAGTATGAACTTCTCCATTGAAAACGGTTTCTGTACGTTTATACATTTTTATATAAGTAAATGAATCATGGTCAAATAATTTTGAGAAAACTCCGAAGTTACCCTAAATTTGTAACCAGGATTCAGTTAGACTAGAAAATCCGGTGAAACTTAACGGTCTCATAGGTAATTTTTGAATCCAACATAAGCTGCGATGGTCGCATTAGCGATGGACCTTAAAGTCTTTATATTTAGTGTATATAAAACTTTACCATACACAGAGTGTTTAACAAAATTGTTAAATATTTTTGGTTGTTGATTTAAGATCATAAAAAGACGAACTTTATGATTTCAAATCAATTTTTTGATTTTTTAACTTATACATTTTTATAAATCTTCAATTTCAATTTATCTTTTTCTAACTGATAAATTTTGAATTCAATGAAGGCTAAGTTGTTTTTCTAAAGAATTCAACAGGCAATATACATCGATTTGAATTATTTTTATAGCATCGAGATATTGAAATACGTTTGAGTGAAAATTAGTGCATTAATTATTAAATTTAGTCCTTTGCAAACTTTCTCTATTTGCAGCCCAAATGTCAGGAGGAAATATTGCGGTGTCGCCAATGTAGTTGTCTACCATGTAGTCGCAAAATTGTTATAATTTACAATTACAATTACAATTCGAAAACAAACACGTCTGCTACGGTATGTGGATGTAGATATGGTAAAGCGAAGATCTGCTTCAACCATTATCCGATTTCTGTGTTGTTTTATATTCCATGGAAAGACCCAAGTTTTGTATTTTACGCCACCATGCTTGCGCCGAATGAAATCGGCATCCTATGATATCCGATGATGGAAAAGTTTCTTCAATTGACTTATGTGCAGCTAGCTCAAAATCGAGAAAAATTGACTGTGGTCCAAAAGTCAGTCCGTTTTCTTGACTTGTCCACAAAATATGATGTAAAAGGCAATGGTAAGTTTGTTGTGTCTTTTTTGGCAAAAGACAAAATAAAAACGGTATGTTAGCGTCGTTTTTGTACATATGCACAGTGTACATCTGAGCAAAAATTTTGGACAATAAGTGAATGTTCCATCCATAAGAATGATGTCGCCGTTGCATAAGTTAATTTGATCATTTACCAGCAAACACAATTCGTCCTTCACTGTTTTATTCGCAATTTCGTTGAGTACAATTTGCATATCTTCTTGGGTTCGAGGTAGTTTTGGAAGTTATTGAAGACGTTGACGCCCAATAGAGTTCCTCATGTATGTGACATCTCTTCTGGATAGTGTATTCAGTAGTTCGAAAGAAATGTCTTCTTATGAATAACTTTTGAAGGTTTAGTGTTGACTTCTTCAGTTGCTTTCCTTTTGCAAATATTGTTTACATATTGTCGGTTCAATTTTGAAGTATCTACTCTAGCATGATTATGTTCGCCTGCTAGTCTCGAAAATTTAAAATTACATCCAATGGTGGTTTGGAGTTCCAGTTGAGGGATTAAAGAAATTTTGGTTTCCTAGAATCGGCTAGGTAGGTGCTTGGAACAAAATATGAAATAGTGGAGGGAGTGTGTAAATTACGCACTTTATGATAGGGACCGCATTTATTATATGTAACTTATTTATGAAGATCTTGCGTTCAACTGGACAATGGGTAAGGATAGTCTTTGGTTTGCCATATCTGCACCTTCAAGAAATTGAAGAATGCTTTTTGGAGCACTTTATGACCACGTGACAGAATTCGCTGACTACATAGTGGATCATTACTTGGAAGTTAATTTTCCACCACAAATGTGGGCTGAAGCAGGCTCATCGCAAGTGCACACCACCTATACTTGCGAAGCTTTCCACCCTCTATTTTCTAAACAATTTTATGAGTCTTCATCCAAATATGTTGACATTTTCGAATGTGTGGAGGATGTTCCTTCCAAACATGAACATAAGGTGGTTTCGTAAAGTACTGAATAAATTTATTTTTAGCCAAACTATCCATTTCTGAGGAATCTCCTAAAACAGGTCGATTTTTAATCTCAATTTGTCACATTTATAAGGGAAAATTAATTATACAGGGTGATCCACGTTTGAGTAATGTCGTCCGCAACAATTTTTTCAAATGGAACACTCTATCTGTTATAAAATTTTTAGAATCTCCATGGAAAGCTGAATTCAAAAATATATCACACATAGGGTTTGTATACAGTGCGTCTATTAAAATCAGTACTCCCGTAAAGTAGTGGGTAAAGTCGTAAAAAATTAAAGGAAAAATGTTTGGAAAGAACGCTCGAACCCGTCGAATTTTATTTTCATTTGGGCATTCTTTCAAATTCAATTAATACGTACAGAATGATTCGTGTAGGAGAATTTTATTTTCATGCGACCCATACTCAAGTTACCTTAGCGTATATCAAGGAGGTTCCCTTTCACATTCCCTCATGGAAAATGGGGTTGCCTTCAAAAAATACCGATGACGTCATTTCTCTTACACGAATGTATATGTATGTATTAATTACATTTGAAAGAATGACCAAATGAAAATAAAATTCGACGGCTTCAAGCGTTCTTTCCAAAAATTTTCCCTTCAATTTTTTACGACTTTATCCACTACTTTACGAGAGCATTGAATTTAACGGAAGCACTTTATACAAGCTCTATGTGTGATTTATTTTTGAATTCAGCTTTCCATGGAGATTCCAAAAATTGAATAATATATAGGATGTTTGTTCTATTTGAAAAAATTGTCCTGGATCATCCTGTATATCTAATTTTCCCTTATGTGGCAAATTGAGATTAAACATCGACCTGTTTCATGAGATTTCTCAGAAATGGATAGTTTGGCTAAAAATGAATTTATTCAGTACTTTATGAAAGCACTGTATATAAAAATAAATAGTATGTTTGAAGAGGAACGTGTGGGAAGTTCATCAAGTCAGCGTCGTCAAAACATTTTACAAAAAAAATTGAAAGACTGCAACGAAAAAAAATTACTCGGCTCGAGTTTCTAAGTTTTTGCAGTACACTCACTAAAATGCAAAAAAAAAACAATTCCAATCTTCAACCTCAATATATTAACGCAAAGTAAAAAAATAAATAAAAAAAACACATCTGAAAAAAAAGTCCACATTAATTTAAAAAAAAATTTTTATGCGAGCGTCTAAGTTAGATGACTCACAATCCAGCAAAAAAACGCAAAATGGATTTTTTTTTCAATTAAATAAAATTGCAGTCGGGAATGGGAATTTTTATTTGTGATAGTTCTTATGCGTTTAGACAAGTATTGTAAAAGCGGCGGAGCGGCAGGTATCGAACAGGTATAGAGTGCCTAAGTTAGATATACTTGAAGCGACCTAATCCCCTGAGTTTTTTTATAATCATCATAAAGTTCGCAAGTTACAGAGGCCATAAAGGGTAATAATAGAGGAAGTCTCCAATGGATTATAGAAATTTGACTTTCCTAGAATTTAGCTAGAAGGTATTAAATAAGAAATAATAGAACATTTCCAAATACCATCACAGATATTCAGTCGTGGGACATTTCCGTACACTCTGTATATAAAAAAAATTCTATTTTCTTTAATATATTTTACATTTACATTTAACCATCTGAGTTTATGTGCGGGATTAGAGCCCCCCCCCCCAGTGTTATAATCCTATCAGGTACTGAACCGTCTCAGTTCATGTCCGTTCAAAAATAACTTGAGGTTTTTGTCATACATTCGTTCAATAAATTTATTAATTTAATGAATAAATAAATGACAAAAATGTTATTCTTATGTTTGGGGCTTTATCATTATGAAATTTCACTATGTTGTGTTTGCCCAGTTTAGTGTCCTTAACAAGTTAATTAAGATTATTTCCGACAAAGATTATTTCATGTGAAATTTTGCTAGAATATTCAGATTGTATTTTATTGTAAACATGTATCGATTACTTCCTCAATGGCGTAGTTAAAACTTCTAACAATTCTATTTCTTCTTCATTAAGAATTATGATTTATTATTATTTATTTAAACTCATTCATTCAATTTATTTCCTCAAAATAATAGTTTTAATAAAGTTTGTCCGTACGCTTCTTATTTGAAGAATTACATCCAAGACTCAAGTAGAGAGACGACAATCATTGAACAATAATTCAACCTTATCCCTACTAGTTACACGTCATCCCGTTAAAAGTAAAAGTATGATACGTTTTGTGTGGATATTTACTAGGAAAATGTTCCAAAGTATTTAAATGTAAATTATACATTGTGTTTCAGGATTTATCAAAAATATTTTTAAGATGGGATGCTCTGATTTACAAATTTATTGGATATGTTCAATATTCTGATAAATCACATACAATGAAAGAAATTAAAATATTTTCAAATATTCCTTTCACAAAAATTGTAATCTATATATTTACTTCAACTCGCATTATAGCAATTAAATTACGCATTTCAATTGTTTGTCATAAATTATACCAATATATTACTTATATTATAACAACCATTTTTACATGTAAAAAAAACATAAACCAATCCTAGATTCGTTTCAAACAAATGTCACGGAGAACAAAATAAATATTAATAAATTATTAAGTATCTGGTTTGGAAGAATTTAAATCTAATACATTTTTAGATTATCCAAGACTCGTATGTGGCTGTCCAGGATGTGACTGCCGTCCAAGTTGGAAATCTATCGACCAGTTTTCGAAGATGTGGACCTTGTTTACCTTTGCCGAATTGATAGTGTGAGGTCACCGCCAGATCCATTATGGGACCGGAATGATGTGAAGGAATCTGAAAAAAGGCTATATTCTGATTTGGTTCCCTTTTAGAGAATTTACACGGAGCCCAGGAATAAGAAATACTAAAATTAAAATTGTCTTTGTCTTCATAAGTTTCAGGATTGAATCAACAGGGTGCCATTGGAAGATTAGAATTAATTTCCAATTTGGTTTACCGATTATTGCTACAAGATAAAATATAAGTATATTTTGAGGTATATTAATTACCTATACATTAATTAAACATATTTTTGCTTCCCAGATTAATATGTTTCTAAACTATGTGCTATTTTTGGAGTGTATATTTTAATTACCTACTTGTTGTTGTACAGTAATTATTTGGATATGTTTTTCATTCTATAAGTAACTGAAAAATAAGTTGAAAATTGAATTAAAACAAAATTATTCCATATATGAAGAATTCATTGTACAAGAGCATACTAAATTTATTTAAGATCAGCTTTATTTAGGAAAGTGTTTATTTCTCGGAATGCGTGGTTTTAATTTCCTCATCCTTTGGTTGTTCATTATCATGGAAGTTCCATGTTAAATGGCTATCAATAAATATCCCAAGATATTCGACATTAAGAGAAAGTATAAATAATTGTTAGTTATTTTCATGAAGAGAAAAGGGAATGCAATAAGTATTATCAATATCTGATGTTAATAGGTTTAAAGTTAATCATTGTTTCACTTCGGCCATAGTTGTTTCGATAATGTTCCAGTTTTTTTTCTCTGAAACATAAAACTGTATCATGGGCATATTAAATTAAAAGACAATTTGAATCGAGCAATAACAAAACCTTAATGTACGCAAGAAATACAACTGGACCAAATACAGTACCCTGAGGAATATCGTAATAGAGTTTCAATATTGAATTATATGTTGTTATTTCGGTTTACTCGTTGACATCTGCCTTTTAGTTAAGATTTGCATAGATTATTGTAAACACATCTGACTGAACATTCACGTTTTCCAAATTTTTCGAAAATAGTTACCTTGAAATCAATTGAAAATCGTAATGGCACTGGATTTGAACCGTAAGCGTAGTAGATAAAATAGGTCTTCCTACCATTCCACAGGGGACCTTCCAATGGATGTTTGGAGTGAAGACTCCATTCCTTCACTTCCACTCCTATAACTGGTGAGATCATAACCCCGATATGTGTGGGTCCTATAATTTGCAACTCATAAATACCACGACTGATTATCTAAGAGCAAAATTGTCTAAAATACTGGAATCCTCCTTACCTGCAACTTGAAGGAACACCCTTTCTCCGTCATGCAACTTTTCTCGGCTCGTGATTGTCATATTGATCGGTGTAAGGATGACTGGAGAAGGACCAGGAAGCCAGTGTGTCTTTCCTAGCATGGTTATCACAGGAACCAAATATGGCAAACCACAATACAGGTGATTTTTGCAATCTTCCTCAGTTAACATGGCTCTTTCCATTTCAGGCACGTAACGATCCACTGTATGTGGACTATTAATGTCCATGTCTACTATCCAGAACCCGGACGATGTTTTCTTTATGGCACCATATTCATCGTGGAAGATGCGATGGGTATGCTGAAATTATTTTGATATTTTCCAGCATATTAACATTGGTATTGTTTTTTTTTTGGCAGAAATGGGTAAAGTACTTGGAAGTGAAGGAAGGCACTTTTGCAAGTATCTTGAATATTTATTGAATGCCGCTACCGGAATATCAAAAATTATCTTGGTCAAGGGTGGTTGTGGAATCTAAAACGTGTGTCTTACTTTACGTTTGAAATAATTATGTCGTCACTGTCACACTGACATCATCAATAACCTACAAATTTCATACCTATTTATTTCAGTTGTAAAACAATAATGAACTACAAATTAAACATTATCTTGGTCAAGGGTGGTTGTGGAATGTAAAACGAAATGTTAGCTTTGAACCTTTTACAAGGTCGCAATAGCCACAAACGGGGTCGAAAACTGTTTTAAATTGGTTAATTTTCGATAAATCGAATGACGTTCACGTGAGAATCGCGTAGCTCGCGAGTTAGAAAAGTGCAAATCTTCGGAACATAGAACGTCTTTACGAGGACGTTTCGCATGCGGTTTTCGCTCCATGTCGTTAGTTTATGAACGGGGCCAACTAAATAGCATAGTCTCGGGCCCCAAAATGTCGATTAAATAGGAAAATTTAATTAAAATAGAAACAGGTACCTACTCTCAGGTCTCAGCTGAAAAGGGAATTTGCTAGCTACTAAAATATACCCAAAAGCGGTTAAAAGCTAGCGGCCTATAGCCGGAAACACTTTATTACAACTGGCGCCCGCCGCACGGGGCATGAAACGGCTCCGAATTAACAAGATCGAGGTAAAAAGTATAAACTCTAACTGACGCGAGCTCCTCGAGGCATATGTCAAAATGATTACGTTCGTAGCTAATTACATAGGATTTCTGGCGTTCATGCAATTGTGTTTTTATACAATTCGAACCTTCTAATTTCGATAGGCCACGTGAAAATTCCGGAGTCTAAAGCGCTAGAGACTTGTGAGTGTTATAACATTCGTATAAAATTGCAAAATTTCTCACTTTTAGAAACTTTAAATTAATTAATTTGACACAAGTTTTGATAACGTAAAGTGAGACACGCGTTTTAGATTCCGCAACCACCCTTGACCAAGATAATTTTTGATATCCTGGTATAAATAGCTGTACAAAAAGAATGAGCTCAGACCGATAATTTATCACAAGTGAAGCAGGATAATTGCAGAATTCGTTTGCCCGTTATTCCTTCTAGGCGAGAGAATGGCTACCAATTATTATTTGGATTGGATTGAATATATCGTTAACATGTCAAAATTTGAAACAAAATCACGCAGCGAATTCTAAAGAAGAAATGCAAGCATATTTTGATAATTCAAAAAGTTCGTTTAGGCTGCTGGGTAATATAATTGAAGATTGAATGAGCACATTCTTGCATATATTTCTGTATGTTTTTAGTTTTGAATAAAAATATTACATACATAATCAGTTTTTTTCTAATGTGATTTCAGGGTATTCTGCGTATAAGAGGGCAAAGTGAAAGTCTCTGAGAAATAAAACAACTTCTTTAACTAGATGGCATTAAAGTTTTCAGACTGATATGTCATTCAGTTCTGTTTTGACACCTATCGAAAGCAAGCAACCTTGAAGATTTTTGTAAACATGGAAAAAATTGATTAAACATTATTTCTTGCGTGGAAAAAACATTACGCGAACCAAGGCATCGCTTGTTAAACATTATGGGCACTCCTCACCATCGATTGGAACGATTCACAAGTGGTTTACTGATTTTCGTTGTGGTAGTATGACCATAAAGGACATCTGGAACGTTATGGTCGTCCAATTGAGGTGATAACGCCAGAAATCGGCGATAAAATCCATAGTATGATATTGGACGATCGGCGAGTTGAAGTGCACGAGCTTGCTGAGTCTATGGGAATCTCAACCGAACGGGAACATTTTGCATACATTCTTGAATATGAGAAAGCTATTTGCCAGATGGGTGCCTCATTTGCTCTCTGTTGTCAACAAGCGCGATCGTGTGTGACAACTTCAAAAGAGTGTTTGGCGATGTTCAAGAGCGATAAGAAGACCACACCAGAGACCAAAGAACAGTCGAAACAGTGGACTTGTCCTGGCGAATCGAAGCCGAAGAAGGCCAAAGTGATGTCGACAGTTTTTTGGAATGCACACGGTATCGTCCATATCGAAAACCTTGGAAAGGGCAAAACGATCACCGGCGTATATTATGCAGAGCTGTTGGATCGATTCGACCCCGATTTGAAGCGAAAGCGGCCGCACTTGGCTCATCAGGACAACGCACCGGAGCAGAGGTTCGCAGTCGCAATGGCAAAATTGCATGAATTACGCTACGAATTAGTTCATCATCCACCATATTCTCCAGATTTAGCACCCTACGATTTTTATCTATTTCCAAACTTGAAGAAGGAAGGACTCAGCATGAAGAGATTTGTCTCCAACGATTAGGTCATCGCTGAAACAAACGCCTATTTGAAGGATTGCCGCAATCGTATTATTTGGAAGGGATCGAAAAATTAGAAAAACCTTTGGACGAAGTGTATCGGGCTACCAGGAGATTATGTTGAGAAATAAAATAAGTTTCGCCTAAATAAATCATTTCTTGTTTCATTTTCCACCTTGCCCTCGTATGACATGTTTGAACTTATTAGTGAGTAATGTTGCCCGAACACTTGCGACTTTGCCCCAAAAGCAAAATTTAGGAACCATTATTGTACCCATAGATTAGATTTCCAGTCCCGAAAATAAAAATTTAACAGTGTTTTATACTTACCGCTATCATGAACCGTTGCGGTGCCAAAGCCGTCGGGTCCCCCGAATACGGAAATCCAAGGGGTGTTAGCAGTAAAACTGCCATAGAAATCAAAAACATTCCCAACAGCAAACTGAACACTCTTTCCACCCTCCGAACGAGCAGAATCAATGGCACAGCGAAACATAACAACATGGAAAATTGTATGCTGATCAAGACAGACATGAGATGTTCGGCTTTGCTACCAGCGCCAGCCCTTCCCATTACCGGTATGAAAAGATATAATGCACCAACCATCAAATAGAAACTTTGTACGAAAGGCAACGCCATTACTCCGATATGTAGAAATAACCATTTTGGATCTAGAAGTAACAATTTCAACTGTTAATCAATTATTTCAAAACACCTAGACTTCTCAATTTGGAAAACTATATATATGTAAGATATAAACCGACCCAGTTTCAGTACCAAGACCATAGACATATAGAATAGACTGCGCGTGGTAATGCTAAGCGCGGATACTGCAGGCGAGAGAGGAGAAACGAAGAGGCCTGATTCTAGCTTTGTTGCGCGCAGGGCTGTTTGTTATGTTATGAGGGCCCCGTGTTACAGTCATGCTGCATTTCCATTGCAACGCAGCGACCAATAGAAACGCGATAGATAGACAGAGTAGGCCTCTTAGTTTTCCCTCTCTCTCGCCTACAGTATTCACGCTCAGCATTGCCACACGCAGTCTATTCTATATGTCGATGACCGAGACATTTAGAAAATCGATAAGTTAGTCCTTGGTGTTTGGCAAAAGACTCCGTTCGGGTTCATCCGGAACCATCTTGGGGAGTAATTCTAGATCAGACCAGGATAAGTATTTCCTTGGAAGGGAGCCTTCCATGTGCAAGTCGATCTTGGTGACCTGAGGAAAAGATGTCGGACAGGACAGCTAATTACTGAAAGTTCTCTTCGCTATGTAAGTTTAGAGGAATATTTGCAACCTGTTAGCTTTGGAAGTAGATCATCTCCAATTGCATAATTTGCACGTCTGGTTATACCCCTTAACGAATCATTTACTAGAAATGGACATTTCTATTGATGCTCCTTTCATCTGTCATCCACATCAAGATGTGAAGAAATAGAATACCTTTTAAAGGCTTCAATCTCTCTAACAGAATGTACTTTTGCACCTGCTAGCTTTTTTATTGGAAGGGCATATGCCCAAAGCTTTGATGAAGGTCACAACTGATTTGTCGTTTTTCCTATAATCAAGGGTCTACCAATGTATTGACATCAGAAAAAACAGCTGCCAATTGGGCATTTCCGTTTTCGGACTTCAAACAAGGTTGCTCGAGTTGGAGGCGATGGTTATTTTATAGAAGCGCCTCTACATCAATACTCGAATAACTAATATGTGAGTAAAACCATAGTTATAAATAAACAAGAACAGTTAAAAATATACATATAAATGTTCAAGCGCTTACCTCTCCATTTGCCATACAATTTTGATTTCAAAAGATTTCCCGATGTGGCGCCGATAATCCAAATAAGTGGTATAAAACTGGAACGAATTCTAAAATACAGCCCCACTGTAAGAACAATAGTCCATATTAACTGATATGCGTCATAATACAACTGGAATAAGCTCCAAGGCGATAATTGTAGATCCTAAAACACGATTCGTTATCATTATGGAGGTAAAATCGGACACGGTATGTTTAAGCTGTTTCATTTACAAGAGCATTAGGTCCCTATAATATGTAACTATTAGAGATGGGATGATTCAAATTAAAAATAACCTGTAATCCGATTATTGCAATAACCTCCGATTATGAGATTCGATAGTTCGAATTAAATACCGGGATATCGAAAATTATCTTGGTCAAGGGTGGTTGTGGAATCTAAAACGTGTGTCATAATTTACGTTTGAAATAATTATGTCACTGTCACACTGACATCATCAATAACCTACAAATTTCATACCTATTTATTTCAGTTGTAAAACAATAATGAACTAGAAATAAAAAATTATCTTGGTCAAGGGTGGTTGTGGAATCTAAAACGAAATGTTAACTTTGAACCTTTTACAACAATAGCCACAAACGGGGTCGAAAACTGTTTGTTTTAAATTGGTTAATTTTCGATAAATCGAATGACGTTCACGTAAGGAGCGCGTAGCTCGCCAGTGCAAATCTTCGGAACATAGAACGTCTTTACGAGGACTGTTCGCATGCGGTTTTCGCTCCATGTCGTTAGTTTATGAACGGAGCCAACTAAATAGCATAGTCTCGGGCCCCAAAATGTCGATTAAATAGGAAAATTTAATTAAAATAAAAACAGGTACTCTCAGGTCTCAGCTACGCGCGTCTAACGTACGACGTACCAAAGGGAATTTTCTAGCTACTAAAATATACCCAAAAGCTGTTAAAAGCTAGCGGCCTATATCCGAAAACACTTTATTACAACTGGCGCCGGCCGCACGGGGCATAAAACGGCCCCGAATTAACAAGATCGAAGTAAAAAGTATAAACTCTAACTGACGCGTAGCGAGCTCCTCGAGGCATATGTCAAAATGATTACGTTCGTAGCTAATTACATAGGACGTCTGGCGTTCATGCAATTGTGTTTTTATACAATTCGAACCTTTTAATTTCGATAGGCCACGTGAAAATCCCGGAGTCTAAAGCGCTAGAGACTTCTGTGTTATAACATACGTATAAAATTGCGAAATTTCTCACTTTTAGAATTAAATACTAAAAGTACTGAGGACCTTTCGGCTACCAAGTAGCCATCATCAGAGTAAACTGATGAACTGCTAGTTTACTCTGATGATAGTTACTTGGTAGCCTGAAATAGTCGCGGAAACGAAGCACTAAAAATGGTCAAAGTTCGAAAAATTTGAACAGTAAGACGGATTTGAATGTGCATTCGATTCGTTAGAGCTTCAGGAAACTTTGTGACCCAAATTGATTCATAAGAAATTAAAAATATGCAATTTGCATAAATAATATGCATTTTATAATTGCATATTAAATTGACCGTAAATACTAAATTCACAATTCGGTTAATAGTGATGAAAATGATTCCAAACTCATTACTCGGGGGGTTTTGGGGACGCTAAACACGGATATCGCGACAGAATTGGTCTCCGAAGTACCTGGTACCCAGGATGAATGGTATCCTCGTTGTCCCCATAAATTAATGTTATCATTACATGATTTTCTTTGATTTTCTAATAATACTAACCTCATTAAAATATCTTGAATGCACAAGAATCGTAGCCATACAAACAGTTAATGTTGGAATCACATACAAAAAGAATGCCCATACAGGCCGGGCATACCAACTCATAGTTCTTCCAACATATTCCAAATTACTAGCAATAAATAACGAAATGCCTATAGAGAGAATCCATGACAGTATGACAATAAGAACTGCTCCAATCAGCTTCTTACAATATCGTTCTTTATTAATATCTGTAAAAAATATCAAATATATGTCCAATGTTTATTTCACAATCCATCAGGAAGTTTTTAGTTCAATGCGAAAACGTCAGAAAGAAATTATTAAGGGAAACCCCCGAATCTAGATATCTCTATAAATGAACGTTTGCTACTTACAATCTTTTGATTCAGCTTCTACCATATTGCCATATAAAGAATACAATGAAAATATCACAGATAATACATTAACTAGATCGCCTACAAGCATGGGCCATCGTACCACGAAAGCACCTAGAAAATCAAAGAACACAAGATTTCCTTCCTTGTATTCCTGTACCTTGGCTAATTGATGACCTTGGGCCATGCCGATTGCCAGGGCAAGTATGTTATCTCCGGTTCTTTGCAATGATCCCGGAGGAATTTGTTCGATATTGTCATGCTTTGTGTGATAAACATAACCGTTTGAAGACCACGCGAAATCCAAACCTGTAAAACAATCATTGTGATAACGCAGGTGTTCTTAACAGAATTGTTTGTGTAGAAATATGACCGCAATGTTTATTAAACTTTATTTTATCAGACCGTAATCAGTTCATATGTTTGCAAAACAATTTGATATTTAAAGGATAATAGATAAAAAGTTCAATAGAATTATTAACAAGTTATAGTAAACTATAAAAGAGTTCAGACTGGATACAATGTAACATTATAAATAAGAAACAATCACCCCTATCCACTAAAATTACTCTTAAAGTACTTAGGACCTTTCGACTATCAAGCAGCCATCATCAGATTAAAGTAAATAAGAAATAAAAATATGCCTGGTTAGATACTATTTTGGATTAATAGGTTCAAGTTTGGAATCTTCCACTTTTGCAATTAGTAATTTTTTAGACAAACTTGGTGCGGCTTGGAAGTTGACAATTTGTGTTTGAAATGATTAGTCTCATAAAATTACCTTTTTGATGAATTTTAGGTAAGCAATACAGTTAAGAATGATTGTGATTCGAAAGTCATGTTTGTATTTCAAATTATCGGAGATTACAGCGACCATGATTTCAATGATAGATTTACTAATTTAACGCATTTAGATGAAGGGTCTCTGGGAATCTGTTCATAGGGACCATCATTCAGCATGGTATTTACCGAATTGTAGATAATTACAATGGAATTAACTATTAGGTAACTACAAAGGTACCTACTATGCTTTGATTGATGTATACGTGAACATGATCGCTGAAATCATCTTGAATATAAATACCTGAAATATTTCCAAAATCCCTAAATATACGGTAATCCGTATCTCCAGGTATAACGCCACTTTGGAAAATCTCTTGAGCAAGTGATGATGCATAAGGATAAGGCACTTCGTGAGAATATGTTTCTAAGATCCAGGGATGATGAGGTCCGGCTTGGAACAAAATTTCTCTTCCACCAGCACCGCACGCTTCTAGATTTATAAAGGCTCGCACCTGCATGAGAAAATATCGTACTTTAAATTAAATGTCGGGATAAAGGGACTTTTCCAATTGTTGGGTCAATTTTAGCATTCTGTTATCCTCAGAAAACAACTCGACGAGTTTTCTCTAAATTATAGGAAAATATTAATAACTTGGTACACCAAACCCCATTCAGCTCAAAGGGATGAGGCAAGTAGTGTGCTCATCCATTTTTTGTTTCAAATTGTTTGAAACGAATGAAGATATTGATCTGCCACAAAAAAAAGATTAGCCGAAATTGCTTGAGAGACCAATTGTTTTCCAACTAAGGCTTATATATAATTCATGAAGATAATATAGGATTATCAAGATGAATAAACGTAAAACATTGTACCATAGGTAAGATTCGAACCCAGATTCCTGGAATGTCTAGTCTAGTTTGTTGACCAATAGCATCACTTTGGTTCCATCATATTTTTGCGAATATAAACCTGGATTGATGAACATAATGCGATTCGATGCCCAGAACATTTCTTAGTCAAACGGAATTGTAGTCAATTAGGCAAAAAAAATTTGAATTTGTTTTTATATAGATTTACTGCTTGCTATAAATATCTCCTAATCGGTAGATTCAGCAAGAGGTCATCCACCAGGAAGAGTGCAAATCTGAGCTGGGCTGCTGCGCGCTCCGAAGACATGCAGAAATCGCGCTAGAAATCCCAATCCGTTAACTGAAGCTACTCCTCCCCACCGGTCGGTGAGTTGCTTCAGGGTCCCAAATCTTGGGATCAGGCAAGTCTCCCTTCTTTGGAAGTAGCACAGTATACCTCTCGGCAGCCCAGCTTGGAATTTGCCGCTCCTCTTTAAGCCAAGAGTCAAAGACTCTGGCCATACGAGGGTGAGTGGAGGGAAATTACTTCCAACAGCATATGTTTATTATGCTGTCAGGGCCGGGAGCAGCAAAGTTTTTGGTACCGACAAGAGCTTGTCGGACCTCATCCTCGCTGACTCGTACACTCCTTTCCAGAACCCGAATCCTATCCGCACAGTGTTGCTTGATGGTCTGCAACACTGAATGTTTTAGTGTGTGATGGTGGCGGCGTAGTTTGGCGGCTATACGCCTAATTTTTGGAGTGAAAGCCCCTTCGCTACTAGAAATAAAATCCGTCAGACACTGGATCCGACTCGCTTGCTGCCTCGCCGACTGGATTTTGGCCTATTTCGGGTAAGATTCAAGTGGACGGATGAAATAATTTTTTTTTCACATTATGTTATTTCCGGCAGATTTGTATATAATATCCAGCGGGCATACAGACTTTCGAATAGCAATCCGTTATTGTAAAACGAAATGATTGCAATAATACAGAAACACTAGTGTTGTTCAAAGCATATGATAAGTTACTTGATTTCTTCCAAAAATATTATATTATAGTTCACGCACTAACCTCTTTCGCCCATTTGTGTTGAGTGATGAACCCGTGCGATGCCGGCATGAAATTCTCCTCACCCCCATTGAATAAGAAAATGATATTGTGTCGAAGAATTTTTTCTGATTTGGTGAGAACACGTAAAATTTCCATCATTACTGCACACCCAGCACCATCGTCGCTTGCTCCTGGAAAGATTTTTGGTACAATCGACAATTTTACCAAAATTTTATTCAGCTCAGAGACTTATGACGATATTTTTTTTACTGTACTTATTTTGAATCAACAGTCACTGTTACATATGAAGCGTGGTAATACAGTAGTCATTGTAAAATATACAGAGTGTTCAAAGAAGCTGGTTAGGAGGCATATAAGTCATGGCCACAACTCGAGATACGTCATCGAGTAGGGTGAGTTTTCGCTCGAGAACACCAAAACTTGAATTATGACCAGTGGGGTGGGGGGGGGGTCATGTTTTGTTTATGGATGAGAGCTGTTTAGGTGTGAAAATCAACTGCTGGTGAGGAAATATTGTATTGCGTCGTCCAACAGATCAAAATGAACATATCTATAGGGGCACAGTATTGGTGGGGCTTTAACGGCAGAGAGATACATGAGGGATGTTCTTCAAGATTATGTGGTACCTTTTGCCTCATATACGAGGTCTGGCTATTAAATAACGAGACTGCTTATGAAAAAGAGTTTTATTTTAAAAATTATTCTACATAGAATGCTCCTCTTCAATGTACTCCCCCCCCCCCCTCGCCACACACTGTTCCATCCGTTTTTTCCATTGGTCAAAGCAATGCTGGAAGTCTTCTTTTATAAGAGCATTTAGGAGCTCCGCCGATTTTCGCTTCACCTCTTCCATCGACTCGAACCGTCGTTCCTTTTAAGGCAAACTTGATTTTCGGAAATAGGAAAAAGTCACAGGGTGCTAAATCAGGCGAGTACGCCGCGTGTTCGAGAACTGGAGTGCCTCTAGCGGCTGAATAACGCTTCACAGACAGCGCATTATAGGCAGGTGCGTTGTTGTTGTTGGGACCAACTTCGCACAAACTTTCTTCATGTTCAACTTGTCATGTAAAATTTTTCTGACAGTTTCTTTATCGGCGTTTACAGTCTCAGCAATCATCCCAATGCTCATACGACGATCTCCGTGCACAATTTCATTGATTTTGGTCACTGCTTGCGGAGTTGAAACAAAGACAGGTCGACCTGGACGTTGATCATCTTCGGTTCCCTCTCGACCTTCAGAAAACCGTTTAAACCATTCGAAAACACGCGCACGAGATAGAGAATTCTCACCATATGTCTCTTTCAACAACTTATAGCACTCAGTCTGATTTTTTTTAAATTTCCGTTGCTCGTGTTTTTCTTCACACATTGTTATCGGCACGAGAAAAAAACACGTTCGTTTCTAACCTCTATAGAAAAAATACTACTACAGCGACAAAAACGTGTTTTAGTAGTGGAATAGTAGACACTTCCAGCTATCCAACGCTGCATTAGTTCCCCCCCCCCCTACTCCTCTAGGACGTCTTCTGTGCGCGTAGTCTCGTTATTTAATAGCCAGACCTCGTATATGGGACAAATCTCTTCTCAATGCAAAACAATCCTCGTCCGCACGTATTTCGATGTGTAACTGACTTTCTAAACCATGTATAGATAGCGACAATGAATTGGCCTGCATGTTCGACAGACCTAAATTCAATTGAAAGTTCCAGATACATGTCAGGCAAACGACTTACGACGAGAATGTGTACTATCCAAAACAAAGAGGAACCAAAAACTGCTCTTATCCAATTATGGTGGTATTTGGGCCAAGCAGCTGAGGCGGCAAACCATATGACGGAAGTTTCCCAAGGAGGCTTCGGTGTGACAATGTTAATTTTATCTGCATTAATTTATGTTAAAATTTAATATGTGTGCCATTAAAAATCAATAAAATCGTGTCCTCCCAAGCATAATCATATAGAATATAACAATTCTTGATATTGGAATAGTTGCTACATTATAAGTTTTCACGGAATTTTGTTGAATCAAATCAATCAACCTTGATCATTTTCAACTGTTTCCTACGCTTTCTATATACCACATACCTACCATATGCAAGAAATACCGTAGTCAATTAAGAATGATGAAGATAAATGACACGTAGATGATTGTATGACTAAATTAGTTCAATAGTTGAGAACACATTATGATTGAACTCAAACCTTGAACTGGATCTAAACAGAAATTGATTGGCATAAACATTCTATATTTCCTTATTCGTGATTTGTCAAATACACTTTATAACAGTTGCGATCTATGGCATAGTTCAATCATTAATTGAAAATTAGTTTAATAATTAGAGCAATTATCTATATCATAAATCAATTAATCAGTCAATATGAAAACAACATCAACATATTATACAGGAGAGGTAAATGCATAGCCACATTGAACAATAACGTTGGTAATAGTAATTTATATAGGCTCATATGGAAGTATGGTCACAGTATTCTTCGATTCCGTTTCTATTAGCACTGACCATAAAGGAAGATGAAGTTATTTGTGGATCGCCCTCTTGTACCTTAACTCTTTTGAAGAGGGAATTACTATAAGAGCAGAAGATCGTACAATTTTAATTTGTTATTGCTTGTCTCAAGATACTAAATTTTTCTTGTATAGGTTAGAGAAGGACTTTTTATTTTATGTTATTATTATGGAAAAGAAATCCAAAGCAAGAAGTCGAATAAAAAAATAGTTCCATATTTTTATGAACTCATAATTTTAAATAACTCCAAACATTATATTAATTCACACAGGGAGAATATTTATTTCAGTATCAACTTGAAACAAACCCACATTCATATTGAAGTGAAACTAACGAACTAAAATAATCACCATCTTTGAACGACCAGGCAAAATTCGTTAACCTCTCCGAAGCTAGAAGAATACATGTTTTTTTAGTCCCTCCAGTGAATTTATACAAAGAGTCTAACATGAATTTTTTCCTCAAAATAATGTTAAACAAACATTTCTCAATAAACGTTGACTCTAAATCCTACCGTCTCCGCCAAATACATTTGTGGAACTTATTTTTGATTTACCAGGAACATAAACTGTCTAATGATATCTCAGAAATACAGGTCAGTGAATATTTTGTTTTGAAAGAACTCCTGGCACTGAACACTAGCTCTCCGGCTGGTCCGGATAATTTGCCTAGTACTTCATTTGAATTGTTGCAATTCCATTTCTGTTACCAAACAAAGTTATTCCCGATTCACAGCATGTTCAATATACTATCACCAATCTCTTGATCTCCCCCAACAGTCGGACACATCAGATCGAAGCTACCACCCAGTATATGTCATTTGCCTAGATTTCTAGAAAGCTTTCGACAAAGTTCCGTCTCATTATGAAGTTGGAACATTTTGGAATCCGTGGTTCATTGCTCGACTGGATAGTCATTCTTGTCGGAACGAACCTTTCACGCGAGGGTTGGTCAACAATTCTCTAACCCATTGAATGTGATCTAAGGTGTACCACAAGGAAGTGTTTTGGCAGACCTTCAATATCTGATTAAATCGGTATTCTCTTCCTATGCGGATGACTCTAAAGTTTCTGGGAATCCAGTAACTGAAGCTGCTCTAATACAGGCAGATCTTCAGTCCATATTCTTCTGGATTCAGACTTGGTGCATCCCTCTAAATTTATTCAAAGGCAATGTTGTTTACCTCGAGAAAAACGATCCACTTGTGCAATATAACCATAAACAATTCCACACTGAATCAGGTCACATCACAAAACGATCTTGGAGTCATAATTACAAACAATCTCAGTTGGAGCAAACACATTACCAACATTTGCAAGCGTGCTAATTCAATACCTTACGTTATCATGAAAAGTTTCGAAAGGCCGTCTCCACAGCTTTTTTAAACACTATTCAGATCCTACATCCGACCTCGTTTGGAGTACTGCAACATTATATGACATCCAATCTTGATCGGAGAAAGAGATATGCACCGGGCTACCAAAGCGGTAAACGGCTTCTTAGTCCAGGCTATGAACCGGAAAAAAAAACATGTAAGTTCGAATCGAAATTTTTTTTTTGCATTTGCTTCTGGAGGTTCTCAGGATCATTCATACACCTTAAAACCTCTTGGGAACCCCAATCACACCCATTGGGGGCGAAAATGGTCCAGAAATCTCCAAGTCTTGAATTGTATTTTCTACAAAAAAAGGTATTTTGGCATTTCGAGTGCGCCTGGGAGGTTTTTGGGTCGCTGAACACGAATCCGTAGCCAGAATTACTTGCAATCCATCGTAGGGGTGGTGAAATCGACGAAATTGGCCAGTTTTGCACCCCTATATGTTATTTTGTAATTTACGTGTTTTAGGCATTTCGAATGCACCAAGGAGGTTTTTTGTGTCGCTGAATACGATTCCGAAGCCAGATTTACTCGAATATCATCGTAGGGGTGGGAAATTTACAAAAATGGCTAATTTGACACGCTTCTAAATTTTTATTATTTTCGCATTTTAATATTACTTCGGAGTAAATCTGGCTTCGGAATCGTATTCAGCGACCCAAAAAACCACATTGGTGCATTCGAAATGCCAAAAACACGTAAATTTCAAAATAACATATTAGGGGTGCGAAATTGGCCAATTTTGTAGATTTGACCACCCCTACGATGGATTGCAAGTAAATCTGGCTACGGATTCGTGTTCAGCGACCAAAAAAACCTCGTAGGTGCACTAGAAATGCCAAAATACCTTTTTTTGTAGAAAATACAATTCAAGACTTGGAGATTTCGGGCCATTTTCGCCCCCCAATGGGTGGGGTTGGGGTTCCCAAGAGGTTTCAAGGTGTATGAATGATCCTGAGAAACTTTTGAAGCTAATGCAGAAAAAAATTTTTGATTCGAACTTACATGTTTTTTTTTTTATTATAGCTAAAATCCCGGTTCACAGCCTGGACTATCTACTACATCTCATACAATGAACGTATGCGAAGGCTTGGCTTGACAACACTAGTTGATCGACGTATACGAGATCTCATTACGACACATGAAATCTTCTCGAACCATATTACTCTCTAGACTTAACTAGCTTGTTTGTATTGAATAATGATGATAGATAAAGAGGTCACTCGCTAAAGTTAAATTCAAATGTAACCTCCGAAAGAATTTCCTCTCCAACCGGGTCTTTGCTACTGGGGAATCTTTAACTGAGGAGGCCATCAACGCACCTACACTTTCAAACACCGCATTGCAGTGCAATTCATAATTATGCTCATACTTGTATGAAAGAAACCTGATAACAATATAAGTAACGTACCATTACCTACATCAAAAAAATCCGAAATAGTTTTATTTTCCATTTTTAGGAAAAAATTCAGATGGAAGGTTTACTGAAGGGAGAGATCTGGGGATCTCGTTTTACAAATACAGAAAGAGGGTGTCTCCCTTTGCCAATGGGAACAGACGAGGTATCTAATTCAGTACTAACAGAAGCAAAGCATTCATTTGGATGTAATTCTATATGAAGAAAATATGATAATATCGTTAGACGGTCTTGTTTATCAAACGGTGCTAAAACACATTCGTCATGATATTTTATTACGCCTATGACTGAAATAGGATACGATAACGATAGTAGTCATGATAAACAATGGTCCAATGGGCCAAATACGTGCATTACACCTAAAGTCAGAAGACGATAAGCAGAAATTCCATCAACAAAATTGAGAATGACCATAAGCCAGTAGGTTATCAAGAAAACTATCCATATATGTATAATACGAGTAATGTAAATGTACGGTATTGCATACAATAAAGAGTTTTCTAGGTTAGTCGATAGTTCTAAGTTTAAAATATTATTTATGTATGATTTGGAGACACGTCTTTCAACAACTGAATAATTTATTGGGGAATATAATCGGGAGTAGCAATCAAATCGATTTTGTGAATGCATCTGAAGTTGATATTGTAATAGATCAATTACCCATGAAATGATACTAATGCATGGATAAACAAGCATTATTTTGTATCCCGCATACGTATTGACAGTAAAAGCAATTACTAATATTGATGAATTTTTAAGCTATTGCATATAGTTTTTATCGTGGGCTTTGAGCGCGTCGACCGAATCAAGAAAAAAAAACAAAAGACAAATACCGTAACGAAAATCTAAAAAAACAAAAAACAAATACTGTAACGAAATATCCTGACACCCACCACTCCGCCTACCATGTAGCTCGGCCGAGCTTAAAATTGTCGAAATGTTAACTTTGAACCTTTTAAAAGGTCGTGATAGCCCCAAACTGGGTCGAAAACTGTTTTGAATTGGTTAATTTTCGATAAATCGAATGACGTTCACGTGAGAAGCGCGTAGGTCGCGAGTTAGAAAAGTGCAAATTTACGGTACATAGAACGTCTTAACGAGGACTTTTCGCATGCGGTTTTCACTCCATGTCGTTAGTTTATGAACGGGGCCAACTAAATAGCATAGTCTCGGGCCCCAAAATGTCGATTAAATAGGAAAATTTAATTAAAACAGTTTGAGGTATTCTCAGCTGTCACCTACTAGCATCTGACGTGCGACGTACGAAATGGAATTTTCTAGCTACTTAAATATACCGGAAGCGGGTAAAAGCTAGCGGCCCATAGCCCAAAATACTTTATTACAACTGGCGCCGGCCGCACGGGGTTCGAAACGGCCCCAAATTAACAAAATAGAGGTAAAATGTATAAACTCTAACTTACGCGCAGCGAGCTCCTCGAGGATATGTCAAAATGATTACGTTCGTAGCTAATTACATAAGTAGTCTGGCGTTCATGCAATTGTGTTTTCATACAATTCGAACCTTCTAATTTCGATAGGCTACGTGAAAATCCCGGAGCCGGAAGCGCTATCGAGATCTGAACGTTAAAACTTTCGTGTAAAATTGTATTTACAAGTCAACTGACACTTGTCACCATAGATAACTCTACTACCGGTAGTAGAGTTATCTATGCACTTGTCACAGAATACTCTTCATAGAGATCAAGATGATACTCTTTTTTACTCATAATTCGTGAAGATTTTGAAGGGGTAGTGGATGTTTTTCTGCCCAACTTTTTCCAGTGGCGTAGTGCTATGCAATAGATTTACCGCGGCAGTCCCCGAGTGCCACACTTTTCATTTTTTTTATTTATACTTGTACCTGCAACCAATGACGACGCTTAAATATTAATGTTTAAATATAAATTGCCTAGATCCAAAATTTAAGTTTTTCACTAAAAAATAATCACTCAAAAGACTTATGGTTTAACAGATAGCTTGTTAAAGAAGAATGTAAATAGCTTGGTATACCCTATAACAAATCTAATAAACAGATGTATAAAAGATTCTATATTTTCAAACATCCTGAGGAATGTTATTCTGCTTTATAAAAAAGGTGATAAGAACTGACACTGCGCAACTGATGACTGTCAATGTAATAAGCAAATGCAATATTTTTAAAAGTATCATTCGGAATGAAAAAAATTGGTTTCTAGGGGTTCCTGGAGTTTCTTATGAGCATTACGAATCTACAGTGAAAATTAAAATAATACTAGTAAACTAGAGCCCCTGCTCTAGATGAGAAAGTGTATCGTCAACAAATGGAATGTTTACTATATTAAGTAAAATAGACCGCTATTAAATAAATAGTACGACACTTTACATTTTCCATTTTTTTGAACCAACTAAAAGATTATCTTAATCTTTACCAGTGGCGGCTCCTCGAAGGAGGCTAAGGAGGCTCAGCCTCCTCACCAATTTATCTTAATGATCATTCTCCATTTTATTTCCTGTTTCTCTGATAATTCTTTAAATTTTACAATTAATTCCCCGTTCTCAGTAGTTATTTTCAATCCGGCAACAGTGGTCAGAGGCTAGATTCTCTATATATCTCAAACGCTGAGTTGTGTTGTTCAACACAGTTGCCGTTTTTCCGACCAGTCAATCGCCAAATAGCGTGAAACGGCGAAAACGGCACCATGGTAGGGAGGCTAGCTTTTTGTATCCATTCGTCGGTCGAATGAAATACGATTACATGCGCTCCCGCCTCCCGCTGATAGAAGAATGCGGTTAGTTGTTATTTTTATTCTATTAGGCGTAGTAAGGTTAAGTAGTTAATTTTTAAGTTATAATTTATCTAATCGGAATCGGTGAACGTTAAAGTTATGAGTGACTTAGTTGCAAAGTTCTTAGAAAATCCATTTAGTGGATTAACATATGATAGAAAAGTGTTCTTCAAAAACAAACGGCCTTTACCGGATTTGAAAGGATTAGTGATGGCAGGGAAGTATCAAAATCGATCGTTTAATACTGATAATTATAAAAAATATGTATGGTTAACGCGATCTGATGTACACAATAAATTATATTGTTGGTATTGCTTGCTATTCACATCAGATACAACTTCATGTTGGGGGCCCTTGGGTTATAATGATTTGAAAAATTTAGCTCGTGGCCTAGAAAGACATGAAAAATCGCAGGAACATATTACATCGTGTATTAAGTTTAAATTAACCGGTAAACAGAATATTGTTAATGCGATTGATTCTACACGAACACGCGAAATCGAAAATCATAATAATACAGTTAAAGAAAACCGCGAAGTTTTAAAAAAAATCATTGATTTCTTATTGTATTTATCATTTCAAGATTTGGCTTATAGAGGGCATGATGAAACTGAAAATTCATTTAATGAAGGTAATTGTTAGATTTGTTTTGTGAATACGACAGTAAGCTTCGCGATTTTATGACTAACGCGTCAGTATTTGCAGGCATTTGTTTTGTTTTATGCGGGTATAATGGTTGAGTGACACCACGCGAAATAAGGTTAGATTAGAATTCGTCTGTTCGGTAAATTATTAATTGTAAAAATGGACAACTAGTGGAAAGATTTTTAGGGTTCTACGATGTTAGTTCGGGAAGAACAGCGGTCAATTTATTCAATTTTTCAATGGAAACATTTCAACGATTCGACTTTGCGAATAAATCAGACTTACGACGGCATCTGTAATGGCGGGACATTTAAACGGTCTTCAAACAAACGTAAGTTTTAAATAACATAGTAGGAAACAGAATTCCCTGTAATGCTCGAACTCGATGGAATTTTACATCACATGCAATGTTTAGTTTACCATCCATAAAAATAAAGACAAATTAATTGAAATATTTGATTTTATATTAAACAGTGATGACTTTTCAACAGATCAGGTTTCATTGAATGCTGCTGTTGGTTTAAAATCTTATTTAGAAAATGAAGAATTTTTGTTATTTCTTGATACTTTTAAATTAATATTTGAACAAACTGATCTTATTTTTCGAATTTTACAACATAAATTCACTAATATAATTCATTCAAGAGATCGTTTAACACATCTCATTGATAAAATTCAAGTTTCCGTTATACAGAATTTCATTTTGATATTTTATTTGGAAATTATTCAACTGATGAGGCTTCTCCCGTGAAAAGGAGGAAAACATATAATTTGGTAGACAAGAAACTACATTATAAACAACTTTTTTATGAAATTTTAGATACTATTAAAGGTCAAATATTGAGATTCGATTTTCCGATTTACATGAATTGAAGTTTATCGATTTGACGAATAGAAGATTTTTCGAATCTTTTTCAAAAGAGTTTCTCAATACACTTTCAGATAACTTAGTTCTAAAATATAATTTTTTTGATAAAATAGCGCTGCACAATGAATTATGCGTTGTATACTGGGATAAAGATATTTTAGGCCAGTACGACAGTCACGCCGATATAATAAAATATATGATAGATAATGATTTGCAACAAGTCTTACCTCAGTTTTATAAACTACTTTGTTTGACAGTCACCATTCCTGTCACGTCGGCATCGGTGGAGAGATCATTTTCTACTCTCAAACGAATTAAAACATACATGCGAAATACAATGGGCCAAAATCGTTTATACAATGTTAGTTTAATATCTATTGAAAAAGATTTAGTAAAACACTTAAAACATAATGATACATTTTATGATAATATTATTGATCATTTTTCGTAAATTAAAGACCGTAGAATTTCGTTAATATATAGAAAAGTTGATAAAATTAATAACAAAAAACAAAATATGAAAAATTCCAAAAAAAAAAGAAAAAAAATTAAAAATCCAAAAAAAATAAAAAACAAAAAACGAACGAAAAAAAAATTTGTGGGCAAGAAAAACTATACCTCCACGTTGGTTCTTGCTGGGTAACAATCAATTTTGTCACTGAAGGTTAAATTAATTGGCTGAATAGAGTATATTTTTACAAAAACGTTTTATGTCCAGCCTCCTCTCTCAAAAAGTTCACGAGCCGCCACTGATCTTTACTATATTTTACATGATTCCCCATATGTATATATTTGCGAAGACTTTTGATTCATAGAAACCGTAACTTTGTGAAGGTGTGACCCTAACAGCAAAGAATTCATTGTTTATCAGGAAAAAATATCCGTTTCTTTTGGTAGAGGTTTCGTTATAGCTGTTTTATTTTAATCACTACAAAAAATAAAAAGTAAAACATAAACTAAAAAAAAAACATGTTCTAAAGCTAATACGGGAAAAATGAGTGAAAACTTACCAGGGCTGTCCATGACTGTGTCGAAATGACAATTGATTAATAAACTATGATTCGATTTTATTCTTGATCCAACTTTAACAATAACATTTTGGACGTCCTGATATACATTGGTCATGCCGTCCAAAAACTCCAAATTGAAATCTCCACTAGCCTTTTGGATATCTATCTCTATCACATGGTTCTGATGTGCTTGGCGTATAATTTTTTTGGTTTCGTTACTTAAGAAATTCACAGCTATAACTTCGTTTTCGTAGCTTCCGGCTATTCGTGGCCCTATACTAGCTAATTGTTTCAATATGTTGTACGCGCGTTCGGCTATGAATTTGCCCGGATAATCATTTTCTTCCGATATTGTTAGTGCGCGTGGCAATCGTTTTTCAACGACGATCACAAGTGTAAAAACGATTACGATTAAAGTTAACACGTAAATAAAATATATCGTGGGGAACGGCTTGAACACCTTCGAATCCTTTTTATCCCTCCTCCGTGATTCGGAAGAGGTTGGTGTGTCATTTCTTATCCTCCTCCGTACCCATTCTGTGCCCTGTAAGAAAAAACATATAGAAGATTTTTTATCAAGGAATAGTGACATTCATACAGGAAAAAAATTATCGAGAGAATCAATAGATGTTAATTACAGTTTGGAAACTTAAAAGCCCAAGTCGAGTATTTTGAGAGTGTGAAAAGCGTGTCCCTTTTAGATGTAACAAAGCTGTCCTATTAATTATCAATTATAATTCATTCAGATTTTGAACCATGCTGCTAAGATTCAAGCTGGGGGTTAAGAACACCCATTAACGTAAATAGGAATAGGATATTCCTTGTTGCCTTTATTACGGACAAGTCAAGTATATAGTTTCATTTCTTAGTACGTTCGTCCCATCATAAAATAATGCAGTTTGTTCTTTGTATCTGTGAGACGGAAACTAAATATATAGTTGCTGAATCCCTGTGAAGAAAGGGTCATCGTAATTTTTAAAGTACCGACAAAGTCAAAAAGGTCCCTCACAGTTCCAAGAGGAAATTATAAATCACAAAGTTAACAGAAATTGGTCTAAAGAAAACAAGTGTTTTACAGTATATTGGTAGTTAAGATATATTTTTACTGATCAATAAGAAGCGGCAAATGGATCAATTGCTATGGTTCAAACAAAGGGTTTTTACCCTGTCTTTTCCTTTGAAGCTACAATACATTCACGTAACCATAACATAAGACGTGCAGGACGCAGTCGTTTCTTATTAAACATGTAATTAGAATATTAAGTTGATATAATTTTCATTCATACCTAATTTCAAGGAAGTCTAAATGAAGTCATAAAATCAAGGTCTTTGTCAACAAAAATAGAATAGTTCTTCTATATTCAGCTTGCCCAGTCTAGGCAAGTCTCTCTCTTATTGGGTAAAATTTACTACCCCCAAACCTACTACTAAAATAGGAGTGATTATCCAAGATTATAAAAAACCAAACTCACCACACTAAAGCCAGTTATATTTTAACTTCTTGAGTTGAATCTTAATTTGATTATTTCACGAATCACTTAAACCATATTTTAGAAAACTCTCCAAGTTTTCTAGTTAAGTTTGCGTTGTGGTGTTTATGGTAGAATTTTCATTTAGAATCAAGTCATATTACTTAATACAAAAGATTTAGAATTCCTTGAATAGTTGAATCATAATAGTTTTGGGTAACTCTTCACCCTGGTGCATCCGGGCTGAGTTGAATTAGTTTTACATTTCATATTTAGGTTTTAATAAGTTTGATTTAAAATAAAGGATTGATTAATTATTTTCTAAATTTAACATAATTTCTTGATTAATACTTTAGTTACATTTAGTCTTTTAACTTTTAATTCATTGTTCTATAATTGTTTATTTTCTTGTTATTATTAAATATTTTATATTTGTTTTGATTGAGAGTTTTTCTACTCAGCTTAATTTATAAACTACCCTCGATAACACAGTGCTTAATTAAGGTGTTAGTGTCTCAACCAAAGAAGAGTGAGTATTACATATATCTATTGATCATATTGTTGCCTGATTTGCCTAGCTAATGAGAAACCCGTGATGCGGGTCCCTTCCTGGTTATTGGTTCACGTACTGCAAGTTATATTGATATTAGTTAATGATATATAAGAATGAATTTGATAAGATAGGTAAATTGATAACCTTAGTAAACAAAGTAAAACCAAGGAAGGGCTCGTTATTACATAGACAAGGATGAAGCGTAACAGTGACCAATTCTGTGTAGCGCGATTATCTGAACGCATGGGGTACATCATCAGTATTCCTTCTACTACAGAATAAAATAAGTAAATTCTTTCACCTACAAAGAATAATGCTATTAATCTTAATATTATATTATATTACTTATGCTCCTTGAAATAATAATACTAATAAACCGAAATAAAAATATTGTCCCTCTTCATTGGCAAAAGATACCCCCTAAAACCCCTACGCCCATTGATAAATGTCTCGCCATTAATTGCACATGTTTTATAAATATTTATACGGAGGTTAGGAACATTATTGGCCATAGATTTCAGAAATCTGTGAATTTCCGACTAGTAGAAGATAACAGAAGAATTTAAGAATGTGAGTCGACTGATGAACATTTTCTCAACAGCTCTGTTTGCGCTGAAATAATGTAATTGACATTATGCAATATCATTATCTCCATCCGGTAATTCTAGGTTAATAGGTTATTTGTAAGTTTATTTTTGGATGCAGTAACATTAACGGAACACATCACAGAACATATATCATTCTAGGCTAGTTTAGTAGATCATTTGGAAGTTCATTTTTGTATGCAATAACATTAATATCTTTTGGACATGGCAATTTACATGTCTTGGTAAAACTTTTTTCAGATATCAAATAACATGTGGCAACCTTGCTTTAATTTTATATTTATACATGATCGCTGGTCATCATTTTCTGGTTGGGATGCAATTTCCGGCGCCTTCGACGGCCAGCGCGCAAAGCCGAATTTTATTACCTTGGTGACCATTGTCCAACGTTATTTGCTGGCTCAAGGGGTCGTTCAATAATATATGAACAATACTATTGAATGGAGCTATCCAAATGATGTAGCCGAATCCGCCGGAGTATACCTATTTGGTTGAGTGCGTTTTCTGAATAAGTCAAAATTCAAGTGATTACCATCTTTTATGATGTAAATATCAAGGGAAGGAAGCTGATTATCTGTTTCTATTCCGATAGTTCAAAAAGCCATGTAAATCAAGATCTTTGCTTATAATCGCGAAAATATCATCAACAAATCCATACCAAACTTTTCGAAACTGATTCAGTTTTGATTTTAAGGAGGTTAGAAATATTGGCCAAAAAAAGGAGCCTATTGCACATCCTCTTGTTAGTTTATAGTAGTTTTGGTTGAAAGTGAAATTATTTTGCTCTATACGTAAAGACGGTAGGTACATTTCGCGCTACACGTAGCTAATTCGGCCTTTTCCGGTCCAGACAAAAAACCTTTCTCGGCATGCAACTTCGAATGTGCCATAATATTAAACTAGTCAAAATGCAACTATAAATAACACAAGTTGATAAATGAAATTGATCGCTTTCACGCTATCCAATGTAGGAATTTCGATATATCGGTAAAATTCATTTCACTCGTACCTATGCCAATTATCTATTACCTAATAAAAAAAAAATCATATGAGAAATGTAGGAAAATCTCCCTAGTGTAATATGATGTAATATTTTCCCAAAAATGTTGAATCCTCCATTAGAAACAATCGGAAACCCGTGGAAAATTCGGATGAAATTCGTGTTCGAGATCCCAAAAAACTTCCTCCAGAACTTTGCAGGCAGAAAAGCCTTGCTTGATCTTAATTGACTGGACTAAAATTTTAAAAAGGTGAGTTCAATCAAATTGTGTTTATCAGCGATATACTTTGATGTGTTATAATAAATATCTATTGCATAAACAAAACTCGGCATAAAATTTATTCAGTACTACGGAAAGGTCACTTATCAAAAAAAAATAGCCGCTACACCCTGATACCACGTATCGTTTGTTTATTCAAGCACTTTACATTATTTGGATTACGATATAACGGACGGATGTTACTGAAGTGATAATATGTGAATATTTTCAATGCGCACGTAATTACGATTAATTAGATCTTTGTTGGCTCAATAAAATATAGTAAACATCCTTTGTAATTCGGTAATTACCTAATTATGTATACAGGTTATATGCCAACTTATTGAAATCCTTGAATATGCAATTAGGTTATTTGTTTATGCAATCTTTTTTTAAGGGTCTAGTCATTTGCTGAATATATTAGTTTATACTTTTGACATACGTTTATAATAAAACTTAAATAAAGCTGATAATGTCCCAATTAGTAAAATGTTGTTATTTCATATAATGCAGTCAAATGGGTATAAAAATAGACCAAACCGTAAGTCTGATGGGACAAAGTGCCTCTACAGAATGTCATCAGAAAAAAAGTTGACCACAAATAAAGTTGCGCAAATTGTTTATATTGTTTATAAGCAATAAATAAACAATTTTATTAGTTCATTTTTGAGAGTACATAAAAATTTATAAAAAATGCAAAGTTTGATTTTTGATCGGTTAAAGACTATTTTTTGTTATAAACAATTTATTTATTAACAAAACAGATGAATTTGACCAAAACTCGGACTGTAGGGTCGTTTTCGGTTAATTTTGAGTTCGATTTTATCGTCAATATCGTCGGATGTATACCCACAAATTTGCTAATTTGTTATAAACAAATTATATTTATTATTAAATATAGGAATTTGACCAAAATGTCAAGTTTATAGTCGTTGTCGGATAATTTTGGCCTCCTGATAACGATTTTATTGCTATTATGGTCTTTAAATGCATACATAAATTTTCGAATTGTTATAAACAACTATGTGTATCAATAAAAATACGAATTTGACCAAAATATCGAATTTATAGCTGTTTTCGGATAATTTTGGGCTCCTGACTACGATTTCATTGATATTATGGTGTTTAAATGCACACATAAAATTTTTAATTGTTATAAACAAATTATTTATTAACAAATGAAGAAAAAAGAAATGTGACATTTTTATTCAGTTTAATATAATATGCACACTCAGAACTCAATTTTTTTGACAAAATTGATGAAATGTATTAAGTCTTAATAATTGGGGACAGAAATTGTATTCTTTGGAGCAAAATCACAGATGTAAGTGACTGTTTTTTATGAAATTCATGTTCAACGAACAGAGTATGTCACAATATCTTCCACGTGTTTCTTTTACCATTAAAGTAGATAGAGCGTCGCGTCATTTAAATCAAATAAAGGAAAAAGAAATGTGACATTTTCATTCATTTTTATATAATATGCACACTCAGAACTTGATTTTTTTGACAAAATTGATGAAATATAAAGTCTTAATATAATAAAAAACTGGCATGTTACTAATTTTAGATAATTGTTTTCCTTTCCATAACAACTGTTCCATATTTTTTAAAGAAAATTAATATGTTTAATTTTATATATATTTATTGATACTTTGTCATACTAAAACATCAACATTTTTATTATTTTTTTCTTATTCGCTTTTGAACATTTTCAAGAGCATAAAATGTAAAAAAGAAGAGGCGGCGATTTGAATGACGCGACGCTCAATCTACTTTAATCGTAAAAGAAACACGTGGAAGATATTGTGACATAGTCTGTTCGTTGAACATGAATTTCATAAAAAACAATCAGTTACATTTTGCTCCAAAGAATACCATTTCTGTCCCCAATTATTAAAACTTGATACATTTCATCAATTTTTGTCAAAAAAATTGAGTTGTGAGTGTGCAACTTATATATAAAAATGAATAAAAATGTCACATTTATTTTTTCTTCATTTGTTAATAAATAATTAGTCTAAAATGTATGTATGCATTCAAAGACAATAATAGCAATGAAATCGTACTCAGGAAGCCAAAATTATCCGACAACGACTATAAACTCGACATTTTTCAAATTCGTATATTTAATAATAAATATAATTTGTTTATAACAAATTAGCAAATTTGTGGGTATACATTCGATATATAATATTGACGATAAAATCGAACTCAGAATATCAAAATTATCTGAAAACGACCCTAAAGTCGGAGTTTTTGTTGAATTCATCTATTTTGTTAATAAATACTCATTGCTTATAAACAATATAAACAATTTGCGCAACTTTATTTGTGGTCAACTTTTTTTCTGATAACGTTCTGAAGAGAATGCACTTTGTTCCATCAAAATCGATCTATTTCCCAATTTGACTGCACTAAATAATTTATCTACAAATCCTACCAAATACCCAATTTATAACATGACGTAATTGTACGAAATCGAAGAATAAAAATACCTTAAATTTAATAAGATAACTGTTATCAACAAAACAGCAGCAAATGATTGACAATGACTCATTAATCAAATAGATTATCTGCCTTTTTCTCAACCTTGATAAGTTGTGACAAGAATGTATCCACTAAACAGTTCAATATTTAGAAATCTGAATACTAATTGTTGCTATGGGAGAGATGTCATCACATGTTATTTTTTTCCTCCCGGATGGGATGTAATTTGTATAAAGAATGTTCCGAATCTAACTATCATGTGAATGCAAAATGAAAAGTCATATATTCATTTCTGAGATTTTTTATTGTTGCCGAATTTCATGTTTAATGTTTGTAACATTTATTTCAGATTGAATATAAGAATTGAATGTGTCATCTGGACACATTCAAGAAGTTTCCAGAATGGAATATTTAGAACTTGATGCAAACAGAAGTAAAAATGATTATTGATTAACAACATCTACATGTCAAATTCTACCTATTAGAAGTATTGTCCAATTTCTTACATTTGATCTCATTCAACAAGTTCTTGCTCACATATCCTCAATACCAGTACGGACCTGTGAATTAATTCATACATTTACGTGCCTCAGAAGCAATGTAAAAAAAACTCAAAAAAGTGTTCGTGGGATAGCATTTATTTTTCAACAATTCTTATGAATACATTTAACAAACAACAACAAACAACAACTGAAAACTGTAAAAGAGTTCACTTTGTGTTTGTAACACTTTAAATAAGAAACACTTATCGACTACAAATACTGTTGAAGTGCTGAGTAGCCAGCTGATAGGTCCTCAGTACTTTAACAGTATTTGTAGTATATAAATGTGATTGTTTCTTTTTAATAGTGGAACAATTGCATTCACGCAACAACTATATCCTCGTATCTCGTATATGCTCAATCCCAAACGGGGTAAATGGTAAATTGGATATATTTTGACGTTTTTGACAGCAGTACAATTTATATGACAGATAGATCCATAGATTACTGGAACATTATCACTTTCAGATTCTGGTCGTCCAATTGAGGTTACAACACCAGAAATGTCGATAAAATCCATGGTATTTGTCTTTACGTAAGTTTCGGTCTCACGACCATCATCAGAAGATGTATCAACGTATAAAACGTGATTTCTAAAGACTAATTGTATCAAGCACAAAGCGTCCTTATCGCACCAATTTAAATTTAAAATGCCCACGTCGCCGAAACGAACAGAAACACGAGTAACCGAAATTATAACACATTAATGTTTTAAGTATATGAATATGTATCAAGAATCCACTGCTTAGCAGTTTTCTTAGAAAATACGAAGTTATTTCATACGACTTTGAAGACATCCCGACTTTTTAAGAAAGTTTTACGTATTCTGATGATGGTCGTGAGAACGATATGTAGGTAAACACGAAAATAATAAGCATATGTGTTTAGTGTCACCTATTTCCCGAGTATTTATATATAATTTGATAAGATATCTGATGAAATACTGGATCATACAGTTCGAATCAGTAATACTGCATCAGCTAAAATTGTTGATAAAGGTATAGAATGGGCTGAACAAAATGATTGTGACTTTGATGACATTCAAACTCTTGAAAAATTTGGGTGAAAAGCTATCATACTTTCCACTAAGTAAACTTTTAGAAAAACAACATTATTGGACTTTTTTAACCGAAACTAACTCTAAGTTGTACATATGCATGTATGTACAAAGTGGTCCAAATTGGACACTTTTGATAGGAAACACCAATTTCTAGAGAAGATAGAGAAAAACTAGCCTACATGTTACGAGGTCGATTTTTGAGAGAAAATGAATGCCGAAAACCGCACTTTGATATCTTGACTTGTTCAAAAGATACAAGGTGTTTTTCAATTTTGTGCATTTCTGACCCACCCCCGTAACTTGTTTATTTATGAATATTTCTGATTTCTGTGAAAACATTCTTGAGACACTTTTTTGAAAGGAATCTAACGGTGTTACTTGTTTTTTATTGAAAAATATGGTTTTGAAGTTATGACATAAACTTGTATTTTTTCTTATGAACCATCCTGTATATTTTTACATATTCGTGTTTGAAATAAAATTCTCTTTTCAAATACATATAATAGTTGCTACTTCTCTTTCAAAACATTTATTTTGTGGCTGTTTTCGACTTATTTTAGATGAATAATCAAAATCTGGGTTGCCATGCCTGAATACGAAACAAAATAGTTCTACATAACTGCTGTTGAAAACAATAATTAGTGCCTATTTTATAATAACTCATTAATTTAATCAAAAAACAGAATAACAAGAACAAAAATATTACATTTTTAAACTACATATTTACAACATGTGTTCAAATTGAGCACCATTTAAATCGAAACATAATTGACTTCGCTTCCTAACATTATTGACAGCATTAATTAATTCTACCGCAGGTATTGAACGAAAGGCATGGGAATCAGGATGCCGTTTATATGTGAGGTCCTTTATTCCTCCCCAGAGGTAAAAATCTGGAGGCGTAAGATCGGGGGATCTTGCCGCCCAATGAACAGGACCCCGGTTGCCAAGCCAATTATTGTCCCCAAATATTTCGTTCAAATACGTCGTTATAATGTGTGCGTTATGACACGGTGCCCCGTCTTGTTGGAATTATACGTGTCCAATTTGTTGTAATGGCAAATCATCCATTATAGGTTCGACCAATTTTCGCAATATTTCCACATATCGGGCTGCTGTAAGGTTACCCTCATAGATATGGGGACCGATAAACCTTCCTCTAAAAATACCGACCCAAACATTAAAACTATATCGGCCTTGATTTTGTGTCTCCACTGTAATATATGGATTTTCCAATTGTAGGTATTGTATCCATTAAAAATACCAGCGCTGCTAACGCATGCTTCATCAGTCCATATGATGTTCTGTCCAAAGTTTAAGTTTTCAGCATATTTTTCTAAATACCATTGGCAGAATTCGAGCCGGAATTGTAGGTCATTTGGTAGTAACTTGTGAACTTTTCTTACTCTATACGGTTTGAATTTTTTTTTTTAGAATTCGCATTGCTATAGTCTTTGGAATACCTGTATTCAACTTCATTTTGCCTAGTGAAATATTGGGTTGATTTTGTATTTCCCCCAAAACTGTTATTTCTTCTAACTCTCTATCTCTATTCCTGGCTTTGTAAACTCTTGTCCTTGGTTTTGAAAAAGAACCGTAATTAACTAGGTTTTGCTGCAATCTAGTGAACATATCCCGAAACGGTTGTCTCCTTTCAGGGTATCGGTCAAAGTAAATATTGCTGGCAGCCTGGGCATCTTCATTTGATTCCCAATAACACTTTAGCATATCATATTTTTCGTAATTTTCATACATTTTGAATTAACAGGAAGATAAAAATATTGTCGTAAGTTCAAAACTCAGTTCAAAGAAGCACACTAAACTTGTAAAGCAAACTGCAATTATTAATAATTGTTTGACTGTAGTTGCTAAGGTATTTTGTTTCGTATTCAGGCATGGCAACCCAGATTTTGATTATTCATCTAAAATAAGTCGAAAACAGCCACAAAATAAATGTTTTGAAAGAGAAGTAGCATTTATTATATATATTTGAAAAGAGAATTTTATTTCAAACACGAATATGTAAAAATATACAGGATGGTTCATAAGAAAAATACAAGTTTATGTCATAACTTCAAAACCATATTTTTCAATAAAAAACAAGGAACACCATTAGATTCCTTTCAAAAAAGTGTCTCAAGAATGTTTTCACAGAAATCAGAAATATTCATAAATAAACAAGTTACGGGGGTGGGTCAGAAATGCACAAAATTGAAAAACACCTTGTATCTTTTGAACAAGTCAAAATATCAGAGTGCGGTTTTCGGTATTCATTTTCTCTCAAAAATCGACCTCGTAACATGTAGGCTAGTTTTTCTCTATCTTCTCTAGAAATTGGTGTTTCCTATCAAAAGTGTCCAATTTGGACCACTCTGTAGATACAAAAAGGTGTCGTAGGAATCTTGTATACCATATTTACTTATGTACATACATAATACTGTACTTCTTTATTACATATAAATGTAACAGTTCACCTGAAATAATTCCAATGGAAGAGGTTTCTCCCGAAAACCCCGAGACATACAGTTTTTGCTTTCAAAGGCTACATCTTTTGATCGGGGTCGCAACCCCTTCAATAATCTTAAATGGCACGGCGAGTAAAATGGCATTTTAAAGATATTTCAATTCTCTTCACAAAAAGGGCCGAGGCGGTCGGAAGTGTCGGAGAAATAAATCGAAAAAAAAAGTTTCCAAACAAGTTTTAATTGATCAAGTGTTCAAATTGCGACTTATTTACTTCCATATAGTAATAAAATCTTTGTTGAACATTATCCAGAACAGTTTCTTGCATTTCAAAGGTTATTTTACCACATGCTCCCACAATTCGGTGGCGAAGATCTCCTAAGGAGGAAGGTTTCGGTTGTTATGTAAGAAAGAATGTGCATTAGTCAGAAAAGCATGTAGAATATAAAAAAGAATTTCATTCATCTCCTCACAAAATTGTATTTTTTTAATTCTTTGACTACATGAGAGGGAAATCTATAATGTTCGACGAACATCGTATGAGCCAGCAGTGGAATGTAGGCAGAGGAGATAGGCATTCGTATTTTTCTTGAAGGTTAGGAGGTTATAAGCATAGGGAAAGACCTCACATGTTCGATAAAAATATTAAGTCTGGTAGCAAGATGCCTCTGAAGACTACTACGTGCAATTCCTGAAGTTGCTTCTATTTTTCTGGTAATTGAGGTAAGATCCAGTTCAACAAAATAGAGGGTGACGATCTCAATTCTCTCTCCAGCGTCTTGACGTTTCGGATCGTTTGCTTTAAAATGGAGGATAATGAAAAATCAACGAATGTCATTACCTGGACAATTCTGATTACCGTAAAATCGGAACAAAACTACCAGTAAAACCGAACATTTTACAAAGACTTCGATGATAAACATCCTTTTTTTGCAGTTTTCAGTATGTTTTTAAAGAGAATCGAAAAATACCTTTAAAATGTCACTTGACTCCCCGTGCCATTTAAGATTCTTGAAGGGGTTGCCCCCCCTGTTAAGGGGGATGACCCTACATCCATGAATTTACGATCAAAATATGTCCTTCTTGAGGCCAAAATCGCCCTGTCTCGGGGTTATCCGGAAACACCTCGTCCATTGAAATATTTCAGGTGAACTGTTTTAATAGTAATACTACTCACTGACTCATTACGAAAACCTCTGAAACTATAAAGCGAACCGACTTGAAACTTGGCACCCTTTAAAAACGGATTTTTCGAAAGTCCATCCCAAACGGGTTAAAAGGGATTAGATACATATTTACAACATGTGTTCAAATTGAGCACCATTTAAATCGAAACATAATTGACTTCGCTTCCTAACATTATTGACAGCATTAATTAATTCTACCGCAGGTATTGAACGAAAGGCATGGGAATCAGGATGCCGTTTATATGTGAGGTCCTTTATTCCTCCCCAGAGGTAAAAATCTGGAGGCGTAAGATCGGGGGATCTTGCCGCCCAATGAACAGGACCCCGGTTGCCAAGCCAATTATTGTCCCCAAATATTTCGTTCAAATACGTCGTTATAATGTGTGCGTTATGACACGGTGCCCCGTCTTGTTGGAATTATACGTGTCCAATTTGTTGTAATGGCAAATCATCCATTATAGGTTCGACCAATTTTCGCAATATTTCCACATATCGGGCTGCTGTAAGGTTACCCTCATAGATATGGGGACCGATAAACCTTCCTCTAAAAATACCGACCCAAACATTAAAACTATATCGGCCTTGATTTTGTGTCTCCACTGTAATATATGGATTTTCCAATTGTAGGTATTGTATCCATTAAAAATACCAGCGCTGCTAACGCATGCTTCATCAGTCCATATGATGTTCTGTCCAAAGTTTAAGTTTTCAGCATATTTTTCTAAATACCATTGGCAGAATTCGAGCCGGAATTGTAGGTCATTTGGTAGTAACTTGTGAACTTTTCTTACTCTATACGGTTTGAATTTTTTTTTTTAGAATTCGCATTGCTATAGTCTTTGGAATACCTGTATTCAACTTCATTTTGCCTAGTGAAATATTGGGTTGATTTTGTATTTCCCCCAAAACTGTTATTTCTTCTAACTCTCTATCTCTATTCCTGGCTTTGTAAACTCTTGTCCTTGGTTTTGAAAAAGAACCGTAATTAACTAGGTTTTGCTGCAATCTAGTGAACATATCCCGAAACGGTTGTCTCCTTTCAGGGTATCGGTCAAAGTAAATATTGCTGGCAGCCTGGGCATCTTCATTTGATTCCCAATAACACTTTAGCATATCATATTTTTCGTAATTTTCATACATTTTGAATTAACAGGAAGATAAAAATATTGTCGTAAGTTCAAAACTCAGTTCAAAGAAGCACACTAAACTTGTAAAGCAAACTGCAATTATTAATAATTGTTTGACTGTAGTTGCTAAGGTATTTTGTTTCGTATTCAGGCATGGCAACCCAGATTTTGATTATTCATCTAAAATAAGTCGAAAACAGCCACAAAATAAATGTTTTGAAAGAGAAGTAGCATTTATTATATATATTTGAAAAGAGAATTTTATTTCAAACACGAATATGTAAAAATATACAGGATGGTTCATAAGAAAAATACAAGTTTATGTCATAACTTCAAAACCATATTTTTCAATAAAAAACAAGGAACACCATTAGATTCCTTTCAAAAAAGTGTCTCAAGAATGTTTTCACAGAAATCAGAAATATTCATAAATAAACAAGTTACGGGGGTGGGTCAGAAATGCACAAAATTGAAAAACACCTTGTATCTTTTGAACAAGTCAAAATATCAGAGTGCGGTTTTCGGTATTCATTTTCTCTCAAAAATCGACCTCGTAACATGTAGGCTAGTTTTTCTCTATCTTCTCTAGAAATTGGTGTTTCCTATCAAAAGTGTCCAATTTGGACCACTCTGTAGATACAAAAAGGTGTCGTAGGAATCTTGTATACCATATTTACTTATGTACATACATAATACTGTACTTCTTTATTACATATAAATGTAACAGTTCACCTGAAATAATTCCAATGGAAGAGGTTTCTCCCGAAAACCCCGAGACATACAGTTTTTGCTTTCAAAGGCTACATCTTTTGATCGGGGTCGCAACCCCTTCAATAATCTTAAATGGCACGGCGAGTAAAATGGCATTTTAAAGATATTTCAATTCTCTTCACAAAAAGGGCCGAGGCGGTCGGAAGTGTCGGAGAAATAAATCGAAAAAAAAAGTTTCCAAACAAGTTTTAATTGATCAAGTGTTCAAATTGCGACTTATTTACTTCCATATAGTAATAAAATCTTTGTTGAACATTATCCAGAACAGTTTCTTGCATTTCAAAGGTTATTTTACCACATGCTCCCACAATTCGGTGGCGAAGATCTCCTAAGGAGGAAGGTTTCGGTTGTTATGTAAGAAAGAATGTGCATTAGTCAGAAAAGCATGTAGAATATAAAAAAGAATTTCATTCATCTCCTCACAAAATTGTATTTTTTTAATTCTTTGACTACATGAGAGGGAAATCTATAATGTTCGACGAACATCGTATGAGCCAGCAGTGGAATGTAGGCAGAGGAGATAGGCATTCGTATTTTTCTTGAAGGTTAGGAGGTTATAAGCATAGGGAAAGACCTCACATGTTCGATAAAAATATTAAGTCTGGTAGCAAGATGCCTCTGAAGACTACTACGTGCAATTCCTGAAGTTGCTTCTATTTTTCTGGTAATTGAGGTAAGATCCAGTTCAACAAAATAGAGGGTGACGATCTCAATTCTCTCTCCAGCGTCTTGACGTTTCGGATCGTTTGCTTTAAAATGGAGGATAATGAAAAATCAACGAATGTCATTACCTGGACAATTCTGATTACCGTAAAATCGGAACAAAACTACCAGTAAAACCGAACATTTTACAAAGACTTCGATGATAAACATCCTTTTTTTGCAGTTTTCAGTATGTTTTTAAAGAGAATCGAAAAATACCTTTAAAATGTCACTTGACTCCCCGTGCCATTTAAGATTCTTGAAGGGGTTGCCCCCCCTGTTAAGGGGGATGACCCTACATCCATGAATTTACGATCAAAATATGTCCTTCTTGAGGCCAAAATCGCCCTGTCTCGGGGTTATCCGGAAACACCTCGTCCATTGAAATATTTCAGGTGAACTGTTTTAATAGTAATACTACTCACTGACTCATTACGAAAACCTCTGAAACTATAAAGCGAACCGACTTGAAACTTGGCACCCTTTAAAAACGGATTTTTCGAAAGTCCATCCCAAACGGGTTAAAAGGGATTAGATATATTTTGACATTATTGACAGCTCATATAATCATGTGAAGTTTTCATGAAAGAGAGTTCCATAGATCGCTGGATCATTATCACAGTTTAACTGTCTACGACAGTAAAATTTTACGTCTTTTCATGTCTTTAGCTGTTCCAACTCATTTCGAAATATGCATTAAGTCTTCGGAAATGACATCGCGGTGGTGGAGCCGACGCTTTAACTGTTTTTATGGGTATTAAGTTTTCAGCGGACGTAGCCCGCGGACATATAGTAAAAATATATACGATTATTGTTAGTTAAGTCATAGAATAAAAAGCGAAATTTCATCTCAGGAATATGGGACATAATTTTAATATACCTAGTTATTGCGAATTGCGATGAATCGGAAGCAGCACGAGAATATAGAAGGCTTGAATTCAATAATTAATAATATTTATGTATGAAAAACATCGAACTATCAAGCCTTCAACAATTTGAACCTTTCGTCCATCAACATATTTCAGAACGGACTCATGAATCATCAATTCCCGCATAAAAAACAAAAGTACAAAGTATAAATAGGTAATTTAAAGATTGTTTTGTCTGTTTCAAGGAGAATGGACTACGATCGAACTTCATTTCATATTTTTCCAAACATTTTTGTATCAAATATTTTATAAACGAGTATAAAAGATCGTTGGGGGAATGAAAACTTCAATTTTAATTCAAATTACCTATTGCGATCGTACGGTGCAACGAACCTAACCTTGAAATTGGAGTTGGGACATCCGTAATGAAGAAATACTTTACGCGAAGTGCGTAAAACGAATAAAAATTAAGGTAAGCACTAAATTGATATAATAAATCTTACCTCAGATTCAGACATGGTCTCATTGAAAATATAAGATGTTAGTTATTTAGTTACCTACTACAGAATTTAGGCACAAACTAGGAACTAAAAGATTTTGGATGAACATTTTGGTTTGTTTACATTCACAGTTCACGGGGCAAGCTAGACCCTTCTCTTTCGTAATTGTTCAACCAACAACTGACACTGACAGTGGGTTAGTAGTGGTAAGACTTACGAAATAATTAACAATGAACAAAATAATATGCGCGTAAAGGCTGCTCCGGAAAATATAATAAAGTCTCTCTATCGCTGGATGATACTTTGATAACCGACATGATCGTCCCGTTGCTACGTGCTACCAAGCCGGTTTGAAATACACGTCTGACTGTAAACTGAATTACATATATTACATTACAAATAGGAAAAACTATGTCAAATAGAATGACGTGACGTTGACAACTACACGCGTTTGATAAGGTTATGCCACGGTCGTATACACCGTGGGTTATGCATACGCTTTACGTTTACGCTAAGCTTGCAGAATCTAAATCATAATACGATCCTGATTGGTTGGGGGTGAATTATAATAGTGACCATCGGTGTTGCCAGATCAGGATATTGAACATCTCTGGTCTGGCCTTCTCTGAACATCGGAATAATGAGATGATAAAGTAAACGTACTTTACTACGAATAAAAAAATTCAAAATGAATACATACATACGTAATAATTAATAAATGGATTTAATAAGCCCTAAATATTTCTTATCGAGCAACTCTTCTCATCAATATTAAAAGCACATTATTAAATAGTGTTCATAAGTCATCATTTATCATCAGAATTGGGTAAATAATTATTGTGAAACAGATATACAAAGACTGACGAACTAGTTATAACATTTTCTGAATTACAACATCTATCAAATTACTTAATCATGATTCTAAATCAGTTGTCAAAAACAATTGCACGAGTTGTTTTCGATTTTTACTTGCCTCATCATATATACGTAGTATATAGTGTAAGGAAAGTATTGGAATCGTGGAAAAAAAAATGAGGGCATCTCCGTTTTGAGCATTTGTGAATCGAGCTAGACTATTTTTGACATGATGTTTCTGTATGTGTGCGCGTATGTGCGTATGTAACCTCTGTAGAGACGATTGTACTCTTCCTATAATAGGTCATACGGAAATTTTGCAGTACGCTTTAAAGCGGTGAAAATAGGAACTGTATTATTTTTGGGTGAGTTAGCCCCATTTCAAGTGGTATTTCTGACATCCACCTTCATTTTTCAAATGGAATTATAGCATTTTATTGAACCATAAGGACAACAGTATTTTCCTGGTTATAAATATATATCACACATGTATATATTTAACACGCAGAAGTGTCCGAAATATTCATCGATGTGACGTCACGATCTATTTTATGTCTTTGTTCTGTGCAAAAAGTCTAGACTTCTTGATTATGTGGTTCATTTAAATAGTTCATGTGACAGCAAGCGTCACAGTATAAAACAAGGTTATATTATAAAAGTCAACCTGACAGCAGGTGTCAGTATGAAACAGAGTGTTGTGAAATACATTGTCTGAACCATTTGGATAACATTTCAATGCAACATAGAGTATAATTTAACGTCTTCCATTAGCGGCGTCCAAATCGCTTACAATATATTTTCTGTTCCTACAATCATTTACTTTTGACCTGCAGGAGTGTTCGAGAACTATTCTGCAGATAAATGTGAGGGAACTCACGTGATCAATTGGTCACAGCTTTTCTGAATGAAGTGGCCTTCCAGCTTCACTGCAAAAATAATTTTAGTGAATTGAGAAGATGAATATTGTATTATTTAAATTGAGTATGGTATTATTGTTTTTGGAGGGCATCATTAATATAACTAACTTATTCTATTATGACGTTCACATTACATGATTCTCATTGTTTCTCAATAGTCTGAAATAATTATCAAAAAACCAGGAGACATTTAGTTTCAGGGATATGCTTTTGATTTTAACTGTTTTTCAGGCGAATCCACGTTCTAATTCCACGCACTGGAGAGGATTCTCTAAGTAAACTAATACATTTCCAATTGTATTATCAGCATTCTATTTAGAAAAAGTTAAAAAAAAACCGACCTGGAACCAGGAGTTCAGGATACCTACTTGGATAATAATATAATAAACAACTAGGGCCGCTCGGCACTAGTCGTACCGCTCGATCTATTACGCGTCTACGTTAAGTAACGAATGCAACAGTGACACTTTTCACGATTCGGGACCCATATTATGAAACTAAAAATATTTTCAATGTTAGAAAAGATACCGATATTCATTCAAGCAGATGGAAAAATGATTAATGAAGCCTATATTGACTTGGTAGTTTATAGAAGTATTTTGAGTGAATAAATGTGCAAAAAAGTCATTACGGCAGATCATGATGGTGTCGTTTGTATGATTCATAGGTTCAGATTTCATTTTCATGTGTAAATAAGGGGCATCCGCAAGTCGTAGTCAAGGGAGGATTATTAGGGTTTGATAACAACCCTCCCCCTCTCCACTCAAATCTTTGATGGAATAAGAATAAACACGCCATATGAAACGTAGGATGAAAACTAAAAACGATCTAGTAAATATGAAATTTTGAATCGACAAATTTTACAACGAATTGATAAATGTCAGGTTTTTCCCCTAAATCCAACTGGTTTGTTTAGATTGGCTCGACACACTAAAATTAATATACTAGGTATATGGAAAAATATTACTTTGGCAGATTACAATTACTATAGCGAGGGAAGTAAACTTAAATACTGTTAACTGTTAATGATTTATTTCTTGTTCAACAATTCATTGTTCCATACAAACATTGATTTCGTATTTTATTTTACTTTGAAGTATAAATCATATTGTTCAAGTCATTCATTTCATTCTATTTATTTTCGTTTTCTTGCAGCTTTGGCGATCGTTTGATTTCATTAGCTAAATGAATAGTTTAATTTTGCGATATCCAAATCATCATGCTGATTTCTATTGGCAATTCGAATAAATCTTCAAAATCAGAGCAAACAAATAGGAACCTACAGAGAAATGTGTATGTTTGGCAACGTTGACATGAACTCTACGCAATGCAACACTCGCGACCTGGATATATATGCAACTTTCGTTACACCTGCATCTATCTAATCGATTCCGTATTTCGCGTACCCCTTTCCGAACCATTTTCAAATTTTTATCCACAGTGACATTAACTAAACACTTGTATGACTATTGACCTTTATTATTAGGGTATATAGATTGCCAATCATCATTTATAAACAAATAGGAAACACGTTTACTCGACATTATGTCACTGTACGGGTTGTTCCCTCGTCACAAAAGTTTTTTTGATGCATCAAATAATATTTTTGCTTCTCCATTTCCAATTTTTCTTGCATTCTATTGTTCAAGTATTATAGATTACCCAGCTTTTTTGGGTTGCTGTGAACTTCAACCACCACTTCCGATTTTGACAATATTGCCTTCATTGACACCGACCATGTACTCCGCAGACCCACCACCATTCAAATGTTATGAGGTGTTATTGTTATGATCCTAAGTAGTTTCCATTGCCTGTTGGAAAGCTAGCTTATTTGTCATCATTGATAACATTCAGCAGGCATTTCAGAGGAGTCGGACGTGTTTTTCATTTGACATCAGTTCATATATTATTGAACCTACTCTAAGCACATGAAGTCCGTATAGTATACATGCATTTACTCAAACTGTTTCTAAAATCATCAAAAAATCTCTTCACCATAGTATTGTCCATCGAATTTTATCTAACTTTGGTAAAATCCGTCTGTCTGGATGTCTGTCACTAATTAGAGTGGCGTATAAAAAAAAACAAAAGCAGCTATAAAAGGTTCTTTATCTATAGAAGCAGCTTGTTCAGCTTCTATGGCGAGGAGAGCTAGATAACTTAACCTTAATTGTTCTGGCATGCTGCTTCTAATGTGGAGTAATGAAAGGTAAACCTTTGGATCGTGCCTGACGTTATTGCCGCACTTTTTGACTATACAGCTTAAAGGGCCAATCGGCTAATGTAAGAGTATTGTAGTTTGGCGGTGAGGCCGATTCGGTGCAGCGTCACACGAAGTGGATTTATTTCTTTTAGAAAAAACTGCACCACGTCAACAATTTTGATCCGATCTAATATTTATATTCCATTTTATTCTTTTGAAATATTGAACTTTTGTCAAGAACTAATCACTGGCAGTTATTTTTATTCCGTTGGTATTATTGGTTTTAGGGCCTCTAGGGCTGATTGCCTCTTCGTGGGTTACTGTGGTATAGAAGCTTGCCCTGTAGTGTGGAATCAATGATGGCATACTGGAAGGTCAAGAAAACAGTGCTGACTACCTCCACAGGGTGTTTTCTGGGCAATGTTCATAGAAACGCTAAAGATAGCGATTATTAAATAATCAAGTTTCTTGTAGGCTCCAGAAATATATACTACCCAAACTCAATTTTGATTATTTCGTACAACAGCATATCTTGTCGGTATTATATTATGGTTCTGCCATCTAGTGTATACTTGAGAAAACACACTTACACTTCAATAGTTTATTTAGGTATCACAGTTATCAGAAAAGGAAAAAGGTTCGTACCTACCTGAACTGAATGGGAATATTTTGGTGTTGGGAAATTAAAATTTCAAAATAAATTCAATTATAAAATTCTTTAATATTATACAACTAGGTATATTATATGAGCTGTTATTACAATTAATTTATAACTTAAATAACTTATTCTTAAATTAATGTTTGAAAATTTAGCGTTGAAGGTAATTTCAAATGCTGATATAAAAATATTAAATGGTATCAAATTTATTAAATAGTCTACCATCAATATCACGATTCACTTCTGTAAATAAATAAGTCTACTCTTATAATAAAAAAAAACAGTAATAAGATATTGCCTGTTCTATTAAATGTTGAGAACACCTAATTTATATCATTATGTTAGCAATTTAGGAAACAAAAATATTTATTCATCATTGATATAATCTCATAGTCTTAAATTTAAAATTAACCACTGCCAAATTTTAGTATTCGTGAGAATTAACATATTTAGTCATTACTTGATTCTGTATAATAGTTCGTAGATGACATGTCAAAAGAGTTTATTAATATATTCACCCCCATCAGTAATACACTAGCAAGTAAAACTAAATTGTTTGTCCAATCAGCATTTTTGTGATCACTAGAGTTGTTGATGTCCAGTCTAGACCCAAGTATTATGGAGAGAATTGCTTTAACCGCCTTTGTAACATAAAATAAAAGAGAAAGGAAATAATAATAGAAGAAAAACAGAATAGAAATAAATTCAAAATGGATATGCACACCAGTGGTGATAGAATCCCCTTTTATAGTATTTGTTTCATGGCTGATGTTGAATCCGAATGCTAATTAAACGTTTTACCATAGATATAAATCCTTAATAAATTATAAAATAGATTAGAGATCTATAAATACTTTCTTATAGCTATATAATATTTCTATAATTCATGAACAATTCACTTGAACAATGCTCTACAGTTTCTTGATTTAACTTTGTACAAGATCGTCTGTTTTTGTATCAAAAGCATTTATGAGAATATTGACGCCCATTATAAACACATTGACTATAAGAATGGCATTATTCAGTTTTTCGCCTTTGGTTGTTTCACTTTCAATGTTGATGTCCACGTTAGATCCAAGAAATACACATAGAACTGCTTGAATAGCCTTTTTCACATAAAATAAAAAAAAATAAAAAGTAAAAGAATAAAGAAATAAAAAAATGTAAATGATAATATGTTTAATTGATAAAACCAAATTAAACTGGAAGATTAAATCCAAACCAAAACCACCAACAACGCAGGGTCGGATTTAGGAGTGAGTGGCTGCCCACGGGCCCCCACCAAGTATAATATATTGAAAAACAGTTTGGATTTCAACAAAAATGATAGGATAATTTGGTTAATATAGTAACAAATTCATAATTTTTGAGTAAATTTGTGCAGAATTTGAATTCACATATTTTAATTATTTATTTTACATTACAAATGCAGAAAATATTGTATATTTAATATTTATGCAATAGCAGGTAGAAGTTAAAATAAGCTATTTCTTATGTCACATTGCTTTGAAACACTACATAATAACAAGTTCATTGAAATTAGTTATTTGAATTTTGCCGCGTGTTTAGTATGTGGCGTCGTATTACAGATAAGTTTCTAGTCCTTTGACATTACAATTGCATTATAATTTTGTATTGTGAAAATATTTTGTGGCATTTAATATTACCAGAACCCATTTTAGCTAGTTTAAATATATAACATTTCAACTCATAGTTGCAGAGATATTGCAAGTATTTGTTTATTAGGCTCTGTTTATTTACCACGGAACTAGTACAACGGATTCGTCAGCGACGTCAAAATCCCCGATAATGAATTTTTGGATCATTTCAACCAGTAATTTTCGAAAATTTGTTTATCAAACATCATTGTGAATAATTAAGGAAGTGCAAGAAAATTGCATATCTTGCATATTTTATGGACCCTAAAAAGAATCGTTTTCACCACTCAATATTCCCATGGTAAAAATCGAGAAATTTCGGTTTTGGTTAATCTTTCTGGACTATTAAAATTACAAAAAAAAACATGCACACGAAAGTTCATACCAAGTGACTCCCAACATTGCATTCAACATAATCATCGTGGGGATTGCTGAGCTTGAATACATTACAAAAGCATAATAAATCACCATGTATAATACTTTTACAATTCCTGTTTTATAGTGATATTGATAGCAAGGGCGGGATCTAATCCGAAATTCATTTTAATTACGTCACAGAACAAAACACCAGTTACTAAGCCTAAAGTAATATGGTCCAAAATCCAAGCTAATTTATTGTATTTTTCATCTTGATCATGATCCATTATGTTGTACACCACAATCGAAATAATTGCTGATGAAACCTGCATGATAAATGAAAAATAAATGAATACATATTGCTTGTTTTGTGTCCCAAACGATTAATAACCGCGAATGTTCATGCTTTATCTCGATACATCTAATTATTAATACTTATTTCAATTTTTTAGTTGCATTCGATCTCATTTCTATTCTAGAATTATCTCTGGTACATTAGGTTGAAAATGCGTTTGTCAATTTTTGGTTAAATTGAATTAAAAGTCCTAGGCAGTTAAATCCGCATGTTGAATAAGTTTGTAGAAGAGATGAGACTATGTACGGAACGTGGTATTAACTAATGTTTCTAGTATTTATCATCAAAAAGTCAAGGAAGTGTAAGTCCTCAATTTATAGTCAACACATTTTTATATGAAGGAGAAGTCTAAGACATCACAGACATAAGACAAAGGTATTTAGGTTGTTCTATCTAGATCGACTAGTAACATTACAACCAAACGATTCGGAAACCTGTTTCGCTCTCTGAAGCTCATCGTGGAACGAGTAAACTGAAGTGCTACCGCTAGATATTTCTGTCGGGGTATAGATACCCATTTGACAGAAAACTCTAGAAGCCAGATCATCTAACGGCTTCTATCCGAGAGTACATGTCCCACTGAGATAACCCAACGCAATGTAAAACGTTGACTAAAATGATATCTCGTACGTCAATGAAGTCACGGGGAATGTTAGTAACTTAGTGTTGGATCGCGACTTCAACCGCTGTTACAATTAATGGATGAACAATAGACGGAGTTTTGGTTCGCCAGGTTCAACAGTGACAACACGTATTTCCTAGACAGCTGTTTCGCTTTTCTCATGAGCTCGTCAATGGGACAAGGCAGACCTCAAGTCACTGATCAACCATCTCCGAAAGTGGTATAATAAAACACCTTCGAAAATGTTTGGCGAACCTGGATATTCCAACACCATCTGCCGGAAGACACATGGCCAACTGAGAATGAGATTAACAATGCTACACATTGACAAAAGAGCTCTCGCGATTCAAATAACCGACGGTTCGCCAAACATTGTCGATGGTGTGTCTATTGACTTCTCCATTAACTTCTAATACGAAATGTGTATGTATTTTACTATGGAATGGATAAACAAATTATTACTTATTAGATATTATCCACAAAGATAATTAGATTTCTTTAGAATAGAGGTTGATAGTTGGCGTTAGTGTTCCTAGTCCAAATTAATTATAATTCATAATTAGTTGAGAAAGTTTTGGTTCTCCAGGTTGAATAGTGGTAATACGACTATTAGTCCCAGACAGCTGTTTCGCTTTCCTTATGAGCTCTTCATCAGAACGAGGCAGACGTGAAGTCACTGATCAACAATCTCGGGCAATGATATAATTACCACCTTCGAAAATGTTTTCCAAACGTAGGTGTTCCGATACCATCTGCCTGAAAGCAGATGTCCCACTGAGAATGTAATTCACAATGCCACGCATTGATAATACAGTTCTCATGATTCGAAGAATGGACGGGGAAACCATTGGAAATACTACCGCCAGGGGACGGCCCTGGAGAACCAGAACTTCGTCGATTGACTTCTAACACGAGATGTGTTTGTTATTCACTTTGCATTAATCATTTGAATATAATAGAATAGGAATAATACTTCCAAGAATCTATCCAACTTTTCATCCAATGAAGAAATATCATCAAGAAATCCCCAATTAATTTGTTGAACACGTTCGTTTGGAATAAACAAACCGTGATCTGAAATGTGTTGAACTACACGGGACAAGATTCCGATAGTGGATAAGTTGTTATGAAATTTATGGCAACAGCCGAATGATCAGATATGAAAGGTTCAAATATAAAACTATCAAAGAATTCATGTGGTACATTAACGAATATGTTATCAAGACATGCATCTTTTCTTTTGTTATTTTTCTCATTGAAGCTTCGTCTGCAAATGGAGTTGACACATCATTATATCCAAATGAAAATTTCAAAATTCGGTACAATTCAATCTACTGAAAATGGATGAAAACGAATCTTCAAAACATAAATCCTCTGGCTACAAATTATGGAGCCTAATTTTCCTCAAACGTGTATAAGTCTCTATTCATAATGAAATATCAAGTTCAATGATTTTATGTGATGAACAAAATCACTACAGCTTCATTGTCACATATTAGGTACATTAAAAAAAGTACCAATCTTCCTTGGCCAAGAGGGTGGTTACTTTTTGAGAATGCTCGATGCAATGATTTCAAGTGTGTTCGAAGCAAGTTTTCGATGGAACAGTTCAATACGAAATATTTTTTCGAGAATGATTCAGTTCTAAGGTATTGGGGTGGATCAGTTCCAGAATAAACTTGTCAAATCCAGAGAAATACGATTAGTGTTCATTTTTGATATCGCCATAGGTAATGGCCATAGAGATCAAGAATAGAGTACATGAATGGAGGATTTCGTGACTAGCTCTAAGAACTCTACGGTGTTTCTATCTCTTTCTAATTTGTCGGAAGAGAGAACAGAGTATTAGAAAAGGATAAAACCACTACCGCTCGCTCAGACTTAGTCAAATTAATAGCATTGCTCTTATGGACTTCGATTACTCTATTCTTGATCTCTATGATAATGGCACATGGAACAGAGCACTGTCAACACCAGCTATGAAACAAGATACACCCCAAAAAGTTACATCATGAAAAACCGATTTTTTCATGTTGATTTGTAATTGTGATCATCTATCAATTTCAAGGGGTTGTTTGAGTATTCGATACCAAAACCAGAAATAATGATATTAATAATGGAAATGAGAAAAATGCAAATTAAAATGATATCATTCAAGATAATGGCAGTTTTGCAATCGTGATCTCTATTAATGTTCAATCCACCAATTATAACGAACATTATCGCCACGACTAACTGAAAAAAAAAGTTGGTTGATTTATAATACAATAGCTGTCTGAGCAATATGTTTAATTAATTAAATTCATGATAATAATAAACATAAGTCAGACTATTTATCGAAACATTTGTACATCTGTTGATATATTTGATAATAACCTAATCATTCAGCTACTGTACTTACAATTTGTCGAATTTTGATTGATGATTCTATTATTTTGAGTTTGGGGACAGTTGTTCTGTGCTTTGGGGAACTCATAGAGATCTTAGAATAGAGGTATTGACCTTCATAAGGCCAATGTATTTTGTATGCAACCGTTTAACAAAAATCTCGGCATAGATAATCATAATAATCGACCCCCTCTTTCTCGGACGCTTCGCCTACTCTATAGACTGCGCGTAAATAAATCATCGACGCAACGCGAACCTGAAAGAACGTAGCATCGCGCTTCGAGTGGGAGGAGCGTAATCCCGAGTATTTTTCATGAACGGTTGCGAGGAAAAGGCCACTCAATTCTAAGATCTCTATGGGGGTACTACGAAAAACAACAACGGAAGGCTTTAAACTAAGATGTTTCATTAGTAGCAAAACAACTATAGAGCACATATCAAATATGCTCCGTTGGGGAAAGTTGGTACTTGATTCACTCCAAATGTATAACATCTCAAATCAAGGCCAGGCTGGTAACTCCGGTGAATACCATGTAATTATTTTAAGAAAGTCGATACTATCGGTGATAACTATCGATAATACCAATAATGCATTACTATCGATAGACTATCGATGTTCAGCTATCACTACTATCAAATAAACCAAAAGTTAAAACTCCTAATAATATACTGCTTTTGTTTCTAGGCGCTGAGTGTAATGAACTTTTTAAAACTGACCTACTTAATAATAGAGGTTATCGAACTATCTAGTGAATCCTAATGAACACCTCACTGCTCGATGTTCTAGAGAGGTCAATGAATTCGTAGTGTGACATCATCAATCAAACGAATAGCTCCCCCTGGATCGATTCCAAGAGCTTCAGCGTATGTTTGGGAGCCGAACTCTAAACAAGTGAATAGTACTCCAGGACAGGTAGAATCTGTGCTTTGTAGATTATGAAGAGCTGCTGGGATATAAATTAACTCTTGGCAAAGAATAGAAAACCAAGTTTCTGTAAAGTGGTTTTCGCAATGGACCTCACATGATTGTCCCATGAGAGAGGGTGATCCGGGGCATGGATATGGAAGACTTCATGTGAATAGTTCTGCATGACAGAATCATATCCTATTAGAGATTGTGGGATCCGCCTTCCTGGAGAAGACGCAAGCTGGAGTTTTGGTTGCAGAAACAAAGTTGATGCCAAGACACATCCCTGTGGAACACCAACGTGTATGGAAGAATACTACGTCAACCACCACATGAAGTGATCTATCTGAGAGAAAACTTGATAGTAAGCCATACAGTTGAGGCTGCAAACCATATGACGAAAGTTTCTCAAGAAGGCTTTGGTGCCAGACTTGGTCAAATGCAAGCAGGTCTTGTGTTCATCTCTGCTGATGGAAGCCATATTGCCGGTCATTCAATTTTGGAGCTCTCTAGGTATTGGATGAGCTCCATGTTGATTGCTTTTCTCCAACACCAACTCGAGATGATAGTGCAATTGGTCTATGATTATTAGGAAGCATCTCTTCGTTTTTTTTTGAATTGTTCGGACAAGGAAATACACCAAGTTTGTATTCAGGTGCACATTTCTCGAGAACGACAGGTGGAATTCCGTCCGGCCCTATAGATTTTCTGGTATTGAGGTCAAGCAGATTGCACCTAATTGTGCTCTGACGAAAGACTATTTCAGGCATATCGCTATCGATGGCAGCAATATCAGGAGGTTCCTTCCCTCGTGAATCCAAAGTGGAATTCGCTGCAAACATTCCAGCAAATAGGTTGGCTTTTTCTTGTGGTATAGTGTGACATTATTCTTGAATAGGATTGTTGAGCAAATTATGTATATATAATTAATTGAGGCGAAATGAGATTGAATAGATTGTTCAATTTGGTAGTGATCTTAAAAAAAGTACGAAAACAAAATTTCCGTTTGTGGAAATCGAACTCGAGTCTACTTAGTTGGAGGCCGGTATCGTAGCCCCTAGACCACAACGCCCCTTGTTGTTATAAACTGTCAAAGAACGGTGTAAATTTAAGCTCACTTCAATATCTGTTTTTGTTGTTGTTGTTGTTGTTGATGAACCATTTTATTGAAATTTGGGTAAGAGCGGTTTTAAGTCAATCCAAATCTACTGTGAAAGTTTTGAATCGATTCAATGTATACTTTGGGAGTTATCATGTGTGGAATGTGTATTATGTAAGTTTGTAAATGGAAAATCAGACGTATTCGAGGGAATTACAAATCTAAGAAATTTAGAGACCAATTATTGGTCCATTTCCACAACATTTATGTTGATGTAAGTTATTGATGGAGATAAGTCAATCTAACAATGTGTCACAATAGCTATGAGATCGATGAAATGAATAGTTGACATATTCACAAATAAGCAAAGCCAACACTGTACAACTCCGAGAAGTGTTGTACTTATACCATAATTTCAGTTTCAAAGTAGTAAAATAATAAAATAAATAGCTTTCAAACAGAGCTCATTATGGTGATTATCGTGGTACCAATGACGAATGAAAACAGAAAATGTATGAAATAAAAATCACAGATCTACATTGGGGACTTCATATGCAGAATATTTGGCAATACTGGGATCAAAGCAGGATATCAATAAATTGAGCACAGTTATGATGAAAGCAGCGATCGTAGTGAAATGATTCAAATAATTCGCAGATTCGTGATAATCCTTCAGATGTAGACGACAATCTCTAAGCAGATGCAGTGTCAGACATAATATACCAATCACCACCTAGATCGGAAAAAAAGATATGAGAGCTAGAAATGATTGGTGGAGGTATAAATGCATGTTTCTGTTCTCCACTTTTTCGAAAGATTTATATTTCGTGTATGATTCACAATTCACTACTATTCGTTAGGTTTGGGAGAACACTCGTGAATCTAATGTAAGTTACTAATCTTGGTTTACAGGCTATAAGATATGACAAAAAATTAATTCTAGTGGCAATGAATGAGAACAAATTAATATTGATCACACTTATGGTTATAGGGTAGTTTTATTCAGAACAAGGTTGAAGATTCTTTGATCAGAAGAAGACATGGGATTATGATTTGGGAGTCTATTGACGCAACAGGTTCCTGATGAATTTCGCGTGGCAATAGCACGACTTGATGCATCTTCAGGGCCAGCTTGAAGCTTGAACTGCAACTGATTCTCTGGTGACTGTAGCGGTATTTATTGTGGAGAAAAACGCTGTACGCCATACAGTTCACTGCGAAACGTCGGCATCAAGTCGTGTTATTTTGACGCGGAATCCACCTGGAAGCCAACAATTTTGAAGATTTGGTCAGTTGGTGTGATGAACATTCCCTTGCTGCTAGCAAGGACCGTGTGGCATGGATGAAGCGTATAAAACTTGGCAAAATCATCAACTTGCAAATGCATTATCGGGGGAGTATATTCATTCGACGTAGAAGGAATGTCTTCAATTAAGCTTCTCGGATGAACTGCTTATACTTCCAAGTGTCAATAAAAATTAAATGCTTTCTTTGTTATGAAAGGTACCTGCATTGTTATCGGAATCTGTCTAGATTCATCATGTTCAAGTTCTGGAATCAATAAAATGTGTGATATATGAAAATACAAACCTGTAATATTATGGAGATGATGATTAACGTTAGCATCAAAGAGTAAAATTCATGTTTATTTCCGACTTGTAAGACATACTTCAATTGAGATGCGTTTGCAGTGAGAAGAGCTACATCCAATAATCCTTGTGCAATTGTTTTTTTCGTGGCATACTTGTTAGGATCCAGGGTCTTCTAAAAAACATTAACATATCAGTAGGATCCGAAGGAAACGTATATACGTAAGGGATTGCTTCTGCAGCCTTAAAGTAACTATTGGATTCCTGATTATATAAAAAGTTCCTATCGACATGAACAGACTATGTGGTGCCCGCGTGCAAACTTAATTGTGGCGCCCTATGCCTGTAGCGGGGTCATTCACAAATTACGTACGCAGTTTTGGGGGGAGGGGGCCATGGAATCGTTACATTTTGTGACGAAGGGGGGCTGGGGGCTTATACGGTCGCGTTACGTAACAAAATGTAAATACAAATAAATTGTTCGTTTGAATATTGCATTTAAAATAAACGGGCGTACTTGAAGTATTTTAAATTTAAGCGCGGTTTGTGAGCAGCCGATAAAGTAGAATTCTTGGCGGTTCAAATCATCTGTTTTTATTTACCGTTTGAGTATCCATATAAATAAGCACACATCTCTCGACAAAAGTGCGATGATTTGATTTTCCACTTTTACAACTGTCTGGTAAGAACAAAAATTTGTATAGTAAATTGTTTTTGATACAACAAAATGAGTATTTGAGGGGGGTACATTTATAACACGTTACGTGATATCACGGTGGGGGGGCTCAATGGTTTGTTACGGTTCGTGACAGAGGGGGAAGGGGGATGGAAAAATAGTGGAAAGCAGCGATACGTAATTTGTGAATGACCCCTACGTGAAGTATCAAGTATAGCGTTGGTATAGCAGCATCTAGCTGAAGGGGATCAGGGAAGCGATAGCCCCTTGTATCGCAGCAGGCTAATTTTTTTGACCGCAAGCGGTTTGTTAACAAACACAAAAAAAAAAGAATTATTTACCTAGATATAGAAAATTAGTTAGTAACGTAAATTAAAATCGGGTGCGTGTTTAACTCTAAGGATACATTACACAAATGCACATCAACGTGACGTGATTACTGATTGTTTTTGTAAATGTAAATATTTTTTACGGAATGATACTAAATCAGAAATACTGCATGGGATATTCTAGCTTTTTATATGTTCCAGCTCATATTTTGGTTCAAACATCACCGTCCGCAAACCTGGACCTGGCAATCAGGTGCGTCGTGTCGCCGTTTTTTTTTTACCAACAGGAATTGACGAGCAGGTTCTTCCTGTGATTTATTATTTAATGATTGATATTGTATAATATGTATATTGGATAGGTATTAGCCATTGGATTATTTAAATATTAGTATTTATTTTAATTAATATTTAATTATATTCTTCACACACGAGGTCCGAAGAATATATTACATTTAGTCAAGCTATTTCTGAAATCGTTAAAAAAAGTCCTAGAGCAATAATTCTTACACCATACTATTTGTCATTGTATCTTAAGCATCCGTCTGTCTGGATGTCACGAAATTTGTATACATGAGAACTTGAAAATGAAATGTCCTATCATATTCAAATTTTGACGAAAAATCGTTTGACAAACACTATTATTTTTCAGAGAATTCGTGTAATAAAGACACTCTTTTCTGAGGGGTTGAAAATTAACCAAAATATTAACTCCCAAAATATACATTGTATCAATTCAAAACTTTACCAGGAAATTTCAATTAATTTTTCAATACTTTTACCTAAATTTCAATGAAATCGTTCAAAACTAAAACAACAACAAAACAATTATTGATTAAACTTAAATTTATACCGTACTTAAACTGTTTATATCAAACAGCATGGTGGTCTAGCGGTAATGAAAAAGGCTCTGATTCAGTAGGGTCGGGTTCGATCCCAGAGGATACAATTTGTTTTTGTATAACATTTTCTTAAAAGCATTATTAATTTGAATATTATTTAGTTGCTAAGAGTATTTATAGGATGTGAAACAATTATATAAAATTTTGTAACGAAATCAACTGATTTGGGAAGAATAACTTTGCCAAAACATTCCAAGCGGCAACACTAGTTTATTTTATAAGCAATATTTATATTTATCATAAGTCATTCTGGACGATAGTTGATGGAGCCAAGGTGCTATATAGAAGAAAAACATAGGTAAGTAATTTTAGATCATCAATTTATATCATAGAGAATATATTAGTATATCAAGTAACTTCTGAAATCATACACAATGAATAACTTTACACAGATAAAATCTAATCATTAAAGTGGCTTTATTTTTAGATAATTTTATTTTTGTTCGTTCTTGAGAATAAAATATTATAAAAATAGATTCAACATTACTTTTAAAAATCATAGTTGATGAATTTACCTTTACGCGCTCAAAATTTTTGTTCGTCAAATCATTTCCAGTATTTTAGACTGAAAAATCTTGGTATAAAAAGTACTTTAATGGTGTTTTTAGTGGATAAGGGTGATTATTTTTTATGAATATTGTTATAATATATCCACAGTGTGAACTCTTTATAGTTTAATACATGGATGGTTGGAGAATGCGCCAAATGAAGGAAGATGTTGTCTAGATATCGTCAAAACAAGACTATATAAGGAAGTGTCAATATATGGGAAAACCGATATTCTTCTTCAGATTTTATGAAACAAACAAACTCAAAATTCAACTACTAAATCATTGTACAAGAATTCAATAGTCCAAGGTTTTTGATTTGATATACTGAATCAAAACACGTTCTTCTTACGTATTAAAATTGAGCTGAAATCTACCTTGATAAATTCACTGATAATATTCCCATCAGAATGAACTTTTTCGGGATTGCCATCTTGAACTGGAACGTTCAACGTATGGATGTCAGGTTCAGAAATAATTCCTTCGAGATTGTCATCTCGGATGATATGTCTCTGTCGTATATTGTCTGGAGCGATGAGTTCCACTGCAACACTAACCTCATCATGATTTGGTTTACTCTCATGATGCCCCGTTTCAGATTCAGCAGTAACGGTATGCTCGTCTGTAACGCTTAATCCGTTCAGCTCTGGATCAGTTCGTTCTATTTCTGACATACCCAATGTTTAATTTTCACAGCACAATAACAAAACCACAACCGTACTACTGAATTAAACAAATTGAAACTTGTTTTCTATACTTTACAGTAGCAGATAAATTTTATCAGGATCTTCTACAATATATACATTGTTTGATATGGAGTCTCGGTGATCTTGATTTCTTTATTTCATCTCCGAATGATAACAGTATTATTGCTATTATTGATGGGTGACCACGCTGTTGTTTTGTTCGAAATTATGAACAAGTAGAATATCATGATCACTAAGAGTGCGTCTCGGCATTCCATAAACAGATATGATCATTTAGATTTCAATCTATATTTACTATATATAGTTAGTTTTCTCGAAATGAACCTTTTCATGAATCTTGAAAGCGCGTTTGTCTAAATGATGGTTATTTTCCATTTATTGAATAAGCATTTCCAAGTAAAACAATGGAATGGTTCCGTAGATAGCAATTGGAATATTACAATTTTTGCAATCTTCATCAATATCATAACCAACGTAGGCCAGGGTCTCAACCCCAACATGCACTTAGTTCACCGGATGCTCTTTGCGTTTCCCATGATCAGTAGACTATTCCAATGTAGGTTTGTGGCACATCAGATACTCAGAATATTGCTTACGCTGGCATCCTAGGTTCCTCTGGCAGCTCTGCTTCGCCAAAGTGACGGTGCCTGAGAGGCAGTTTCTTCTACCTCTCTATATTTTCCACATAACATATAGGTGTCTCTTAAGACATCAGTAACCCGTGATGGTTCCAGTCATCTTCGTTCTGTTAGGAGAAAGGAGTTTCTTTTCGAACCTAGGCGCAGGCTCTCTATTAACGGGTTCGGCCTGCCTCATGTCTGGTGAGTTTCGCCACATAACAGGCTACTGTTTCTTCAGCTGGCCTTGGTGGACGATACTTCCAACGCTGTTTGATGAAGCGACCATTGGCTCTGGCTCAACAGGTCTGGCCGGAAGTTTTACGCACGAAATTGATGTATTGGTATAAGTTTCAAGGCATTTGAATAGCCGATGATGATCAGCCACTGATATACCGCTCCGAGGAGTATATAGCGTTATTGGTGAAAAAGTTCTACCTAACCTAAGATAGTTATATATGCATAGGAAATTAAAAAGTTTCAACTTGAGGAAAAATCTTTATGAATGTTTAGTGATATCTATCCTTAACTACGTCTCAGTTTTGTATTTTCCTTGTGTGCTTCAAACTACTAAATATCGCCTTCAATAAATCCAAAATTACTGGTCTCCGTAAATATGACAGAGTATCAGCTAAAATTAACAATCTAGGCTGGCTTAGGATCAAAAATTTGTTCAGATATCATATGAGCTCGTTGACCTTTCGTGTAGTTGCCACCTCCACTTCCCCGTACCTTACAAGTAGACTAATATATAGAGGAAGTTTGCATGACCGCTGCATACGTCATACTTACAATTTAGACTTGCCTAAATTTCGTCTAGCTTGGTGAAATAGATGTTCCACCTACACTGCAGTTAAAATATATAATTCTATATCCCTGTGTTCAAAACAGGTTCAGAAGGTTTTCTCAAGAGAAAACTTAAATCGACGCTACTGGACCGTTGGCTATATATTGCAGTTTGTGAAGTATTTTATTTACTATTGCATGAATCTATTTCTTTTCTCTTTAACAAACTTTAGATTATTAGAATGTTATTTTTTTCTTTTTTTCTTGGTAGTTTAAAATTCGAGAAGTAAGTTTATACTCTCTTTTGAGTCTTTCTCTTTATTTTATTTTTGTTAGAGGTTGAGTATGAGTAGCATAAGCTAAACTCCGCCTCTCTATTCGTTACATTATGTTTTCTTTTTTCTTTGTACAAAATAAAGGCAATTTATTATTACTATTATATATTTTTGTCAGTAGAAACGAAGAAATGGGATCTTAAAAATGAACTATCTTCTGAGATTAACTATGATTTTCGATTAGAATCCAATAACGGTTCTCATCAAAATACATTTCGTTCGAAGAAGTGTTACCGTTTTGGTTTCTCATTTTGTATCATTATTAGGTTTTGGCTCATTTAGTTTTGTACACTCAGTAGCCCTACTTCAAGGTATTCGAAGAATCGCGGAGGAAAGTAATCACAGCCTAGCTATTTTGCAATTTTTTTTTAAATTTTCGTTTTATTAAATGAAACTTCAATTCTTGAGGAACTGTCACTGTTGAGACATATCCCTGATGTCACACATCCGCTTAGTCCTTGATAATCTATGCATTCTCACTGAATCGTGACTTTCCTTTGTTTTGAATGTTACTATTTCCTATAATTTTTAATGTGATGTTACAAATATTAAATACATAAATATTATAATTACATGAGTTTCTAGTTGCATAAATGCAGTTGTAATTAGGAGTTAACAAATGGCTATTGCGTATAATCATTGTTTTAAATCCATGGCGGAACATAATATTTACAGAATACAGATTATCGTAATAAACTTTTTAGTTACTATTCGCAAATCATTTGATTTAGCTTCTGATTTTGATATGATTGTTTCACATTCTATAAGATACTTCTCGTATTTGTGTAAACATAATGAAATAAATCATTTCTTTCATTATCTTTAGGCAACTAAATGATATTCAAATCAATATTGTGCTTAAGAAAATGTACAAAAACAGATTTTCCGTTTCTGGGAATCGAATTCAAGTCTACTGAGCGAGAGTCACGTATCCTATCCCCAAGACCACAGCGCCTTTCGTTATAAACTTGTTAATGAACCATGTTATTTTCAAGTTTACTTCAATATTTGTTTTTGTTAATGTATTTGTTAAAATTCGTGCAAAAGCAGCTACAATTCAACTTGAATTTACTGTAAAAGTTTTGAATCGATTCAATGTACTTTGTGAGTTAGGACTTTTAAAAATTTTCAATCCTTCAGGAAAGAGTGTATTTATTACACGCTTTTTCTGAAGAATAATAGGATTCGTCATCAAACAGAGAACAATGTTTTGTCTGAATTTGAATAACACCTTTCGTTTTTGAGTTATCGTGGGGATAAATTTCGTCACGGACAACCAAACAGACAGCCAGGCGGATTGTTTTAAAGTTGCTCAATATTCGATGACAAACACTGGAGTAAAAATGTTTGCTCTAGGAGTTTTTTAAAGTTTTGTGAAATAGCTTGAGTAAATATAAAATACAATAAATAATATGTATGATTTTTGGCATAACTATATAACTTCAAACACAAAGTAACATGTGTAATATATCGTCAGACGAACAAAGGAGTGTCAGTTAAAATACAAAAATAAATCATAACACTAAAACAAAAATAATTCAGTCCTATAACATAGTGACGTTCAGCCTATTTCAGAATGCTGTCTGACACTCATTGACTCTTCCAGATGACATTCGGTTAAGATAATGAAATAAATATATTGAGATATCAGAGAATGGCCCCAATGCCTTGGAGTCCTGTTGTGACGGACCACTTATGTTTCCCCTGTTGAAAATAAGTTTAAATATCTAATTAGCATTTATAAAAACGCGACAATCTTGTTAGGGATAACATTCGTGAATACAGGACTTTGACCTTTAAATCTATTCAGGATGTTGTTAAACTACTGTACCATGCTTAATGAATTAATAAATGTGAAAAATTGTACAAACGATTGTTGGGTGGTTCTTAGTTTTTGGATCCATTAATGGCGATTTGCTCATACGGGGTAAACCGCCTGCTGGAAAACTCTTGAGGTCATTGACCCATACCGATTATTTTGTCTCAACAATTTTTGAGAAAATGGAAATAACAGAACCAAAAAAATGATTCACTGTCTAAGGGGATTTTGTTAATACATGAATAGAAAGTGTCGCTTTGATAAACAACAATAAATAACAGAAAAAACATGAAGTCAAATGAGGAAAATACTCTTTAAATGTATTAGTTTGTATCATTAACACATAAAGGCTGAAATTGGTGCTTTGCCCTATTAAGTCTTGGAGCTGGAGCGATATAGTGGGCTTGAATGAATACACATTGGCACTACTCTATATTGGTGGAGAATGGTTCAATGTACAATAGCTCTCACAGGACAAATCGTGTATTTTCAGGCATTTTCAAGCTACAGGCTCCCCATATTATGAACTTTTTTATTGCACGAACCCTTTTCAGAGTTGTTGTATATTGAAAAGCATGTTATTCTTATACATTTTCACCTAGTGCCGATTTCTTGGAGCTGGCCAGTTAATTTAGAAGGCTAAATGGAACACAGTTTCTAACCTGGTTCAAAATGTTTGTTATTGATGCCAGTTGTTGAAAAAAAACATGCCAAGGTTTTTTATCGGGGCATTTCCCAGTAATTGGCGTTTATTCGGACCAAAAATGAACTTTTTGACTATTTTACGGCAAAAACGGGTGCATTGCAACAAAATTCCTTAATTTCAAGTCAAAGAATAACCGATATGAGTGCCAATGTTTTCTTCTCAATCCAACATTCCCTCACCTCCGAAACCACCCCCCCCTCCCCGATAAACTCTTCCCAAAAAAAATCACCTATTTTGATATCAATAAATTTGATTTGATAATTTATGCAAATATTTAGACTCAGACAGCGGTTAAATATCAAAATTACCGATTTTTTTTTTGGGGGGGGGGGAGGTTTTCGAGTTTCAGCCGTAAAGTGGTCAAAAAGTCCATTTTTGGTACAAATAATGGCGAATTACTCGGAAATAACCCAAAAAAATCTTGGGATGTGTTTTTTCAACGACTGGCAACAATAACAAACATTTTGCACCATACAGGTTAAAAAGTGTGTTCGTGCATTTCATTCAGCCTACTAAATTAACTGGCCAGCTCCAAGAAATTGGCTAGAAAAAAACCTTGGCACTAGGTGAAAATGTATAAGAATTGCATGCTACTCAAAATACAACTCCGAAAAAGGGTTCGTGCAATAAAAAAGTCAAAAATTTGAGGTGGCTGTAGGTTGGAAACGCCAATACACGATTCGGCCTGTGAGAGCTATTGAACATTGAACCTTTCTTCACCAGTATACAGTAGTGCCATGGTGTATTCATTCAGGCTCACCATATCGCTCTAGCTCCTAGATTAATTGCGCAGGAATCAACTTGATAAAATATCAAAATCAGAAGAGTTCAGTTATTCAGTTTGAAACATTGAGATAAAATAATATAGTACATCTTTTTATGTAGTGCTTATCCTCGAGAAAATAGATAAAACTAAAGAACTCAATGATATTTCTTAATTTATAGTATTCGACTGTTGTATCTACATTTATCTGAATATTATTCCAGAAGTATTGTAGGGATATAAAATCACTCACCTTCCCAATAAACGCCGGTGAGATGGAGGACATAATTGGTTTTATATTGTTGCCAGAAACAAATTTATCGGTTGAAGTATCGATCAAACACCATCTAATTATAATAATGCCAAAATTGCCAGCACTTAATGTTCCAACCAAGTTTATAAATAACTCTGGATCGAACTGATACATGTGAGTTTTGTCATAATTGGAAACGATCGTACATTTTATTGCTTCATTACAATATCAATGGGGAGGAAATTTCCAACAAAAGTATGAGTGAATTCATCCTCGGTAACCATGGTCATTCTATCAAAACAAAAAGAACGCGCACGCATCGACAAAGACAACAGACGTTCCGCAAGGAAGCAAGCAATAACAGAATTTGTAATACTGTAATGCTACAATTATAATAAATAACCTTTGATTTGGAATGAGGTACCTACTACTATCTCATATTATTATCAATTTGAAATAACTGGGTACTTGCATATGTTGGCCTTGGACATGCCACTTTATTGATTGAAACTGTATGTGGGAGCATAATAAATATAGAAACAACACATAGGTTCAAGTACTGCCCTTCATCTTCAACAGTGAATAATTAAAGTATATAGTTAATAGGGAATAGATAATTAAGAGAAACAGTACATCTTAAATTTCCACAACGGTGTTGAGAAGGAAGTTATAAACTTTAACTTTAACTGTTTATTTATGGGATCGTGGTTTCTTCATACGTTATACATCGTCTTGTGAATACATCTATCCATTCGAGTCTTGTATTTCTAGAAGGATACAGAAAGAGGAGCAATGTGACCGGTCTAAATGAAGTTTGCTAGGACAAGCTTTTAGAAAATCAGCGACAAGTTAATCAACAGGATCAACATTTGGTTTTCAATCTTGAGTTGTGCAATTGAAACATGTTTAGATTTTTCCAAATATCGTACTGAAATAATCAAATTTTTCAGCTCTTGCATTATATACGGTGGCCTCAGAATGGTCTCCCGTAATTTCTGTGGCTGTGGCAGCAGTATACGTACAAAAATAAAGGTACTCTTTTATGTAAACTTATTTCAGATACAATGCATTGGATGAATGACAAACGCATATCATGTTATCGTTAGCAGTCAATAGAGATAATTAGAGTTGCCCTAGGTCAAAAAGTGAAAACACATCTATCAGTCTCAGACAGCTGTTTCGCTCTGTCATGAGCTCACCAGGGGAATGAGTAATACGATGAAGTGACTATTCGACCGCCAGAAGTATATAAAATTTCATTTGGAAATTGTAAAGCCAAACGCCATCTACCACTGGAAGAATCAATGCGTTGCATTGATTCGAAGTTCTCACGCGTTTCAACTAACTGACGGGGATAGTGTTGATCATACATCCTCCAGATGGCGTCACCTAAATAATGTATTGAATGAATAACAAAGACATTTTCCTGTTAGTAGTCAATAGTCCGAGACTACTCTTTCGCTTTCTTCATAAGCTCATCATTGGAACGAGTAGGACACACAGATTTACTAAGGCCGCTGGACTGGGCGGCCCATTGTTTTTTTCTGGAACTGGGGACAAAATTCGTAAATTTTATAACTCCTCTACTAAAATGAAAACCAGTAATGAGAAATCAGAGAAAAAACATTATATATCACTACCATTTATAAGCGGTCTTTCAGAAAAATTAAATAATATAGTAAAACTTTATGATCTCAAATATATATCATAACAGTAAGTCGAACTAGGAAAGTCTTTGTACTAGATTGAAAAGAAATACATCCTTCAAAAAATAACTCATTCTGTATATTCCATCCCTTGTAAAGATTGGGAAAAAGTATACATCGCCAATCTTCCCAATACATCGATAAAAGATTGAATGGACATAAATATACATAGAATTCATCCACTGCACTTGGTGAACATACAAAGGACAAAAACCATTCTTTGAGTATTGAAAAAAAATAATGATAAACGTATGATATTAGAAAGTATCCAAATTAAGAAAAAAGTTGTGTTAATGATGAAATAGATTCTAATCATTCAAAACCTGATTCACACATAACCGAATTCAGATATCTTGAATTACTTTCTATTGTCTATTTAATGTAACCTCAAAAGATAATCTGACATTGTTGTATTTCTGACAACGACAGTTTTAAAATTAAATTCCATAGAATTATCGATACTGATTAGTTGGTAATATAAATGAAATATAAATCACAGAATATCTAATTCATAGAATAATCAAAGTTATTTAAATTTGTAAAATCATAGAATATTATCTTAGGTATTTAATTAGCCAAATTCAATCAATTTCAAGGATATCAATTTGATAATAAATAATACTCTTTCACACACTATAGATCCAATGTTTTCTGCAGTTTTAATTGGATTTCAAAACTCAAGTAGGCTGCAAAAGCTTTTCATTAATCAAAGTCATCTATTCTTCTCTAAATTACAAGGAATCACTAAACAATATTAGCAAATGAAAACAGTTATCTGGAACTGATAGATCTGTCTTCATTGTTTGACTTAGAGCAACCTTAAGTCTATGTCTTTATTTCCCAAAATGAAAAATAAGGGGCATACCCCACTGTAGAATTCCCTTTTATGCGAAAAAGAGGACAGTATATTCGTGAAATAGATGACCTATTGATTGTTACTAACTATGGATGCCTGTCATTTGTGTGTTTGCTAAAGTTCGTAATACAGATTATAGATAATAATTACAAAGTTTGCAAACATCTTATAATTATTCAAATGAATGTTTTACTCTGGATGTTATCATTTTTCCATGTTGTCAATGTCCTTCAATTCAGAATAACTGAGAGTTTCTTTGTATAAGGGCCCCTACAGGGTATGATCCGGCACCTAATCCATCATCAATCGGCAAATGATAGTGTCGATATGCTTTTCTCTGTCTGATATTCATTTTGAAGCCACACGCTTATCAGAAACTATGAAGTCTACTCTTATTTATCTTTATTTTGTATATTTATTCAACCAATGTCCAAATTCAACATTTTGAAATGTTTTAAATGTTTTCGATTGATATTCTAAGTATTCTGGATTTCATTGTGATGCCTGTTGCCTAAGGTGCATGCCATAAAAGGGGGAGTATTATTTCCATGAATCGTGATAAGGAAACAAATATTATTTCATTTTCTAAGGTTAATAACTTTATATCATCTTAATTCGGTGCATTTTGTCCCCACTGTTAAACTTTTACTTCATTTGTGTGTATAACAGAATAAATATTGTAAGAAATAATTTACTCATTGTATAGATTCAGAAACCGTCCCCGTGAAATTCCTACGTTAACAACTTCACTTTACTTCACATCATAATGAATCCAAAGCACTTGACTTTGATCTGTGTTTTATTACAAGTTTGTTCAATACTATGTCAGAGAAGCTTCACAGGCAATACTTATATCGAGAGGCAATTGTTATGTGCTTTAGAAAAAGCTCCATGTGACCCATTTGGAAAGCAAATTAAAGGTGACTATACATTTTGGTTATTCAATTTTAAATATTCACAACTGAAAGCGATTATTTCACTCTGATGATGTCTACTTGATAGCTGAAAAGTTCTAAGAACACACAGTATGTTGGATAAGGGTGATTATTTTTTACTTATGAGTATATTACTGAATGAATGTATCATACAAGTTTTCCCATCGCTTTTAAATCTTATAATTTACTGATTTCTGTATACTATATCAATCGTGCAGGATTTCGTACAATTTGCTGTCCATATCTTAGGAAATGTGAGACATAGCCGTCTCTACTAGTAAGCTATGTGTCAGACTAAAGCCAATACAAAAGAATACGATCCTTCTGCCCCCAGGAGGCATTTGCATTAGAGCGCCAAATTTAAACTTGAAGTTGTGTAACGTGACGAAATTAATGCAGTTGGAAAGTATACAGGGTGCTTACAATAAGCAAAAGCATTTTATAAAAATTGTAATAGTTCGACTTACAAGATAAGTACACTGGAATTTTTTTAATTTGATTATATTTGCAAATTTATTAAATTAAATATAATACGAAATTTAATGAAGAGTAATTGTTACATCATAAATTGGTAAAATTAATACCTAAATAATATAGACTACAGATAAAAACAAAAAATTTTACTTTTTTAGATATCACTTTAAAAGAACTTTACAGTTCATTATCAAAACATATAATGTATTGTGATATTTAACAAAATGAAATTTCTTGTTTTTATCTGTAAAAATGGAATATCACAAGCTAATGAGCAGCTCCATTCAAATTCATATAGACTACAATGAAGAAAAAAGGCTAACAGTTCATTTTTAAGCCCTGCATTTTATGATGAACACAAACCGGTTGGTTCCATACCGAATAACGCATGGGGACACACCAAAATTTCGATCATCCGTATACGACTAGTGGCATATGTCCTTTAAAGGCCGATATTTTCTGACTGGATCGGATACAACCAACCGCGACGTTTTGCCCAATTTCGAAAAGCCTACTGCTGACGGCAAGGAAAAGTATTCAAATAAATAGAACGATCATGAAGAAGCTGGACCGTCTAATATTCGATCTCTTCAAACAAATCGGGTTAAAATAAACGGTTCAACAAAAGCTAGGACAACTATTATCCAAAATTTAATCACAACTCGTCCGATATTTGGCCGCTACCTAAGGCAATTCTGAATGAGAACGAGAGGAGAAAAAGGAAAAAGTTCTCCAGGAAAATACGGAATTCCAAAAACGACTCCTGAAATTGAATTGTTGAAGCTCAAATTCGCTGAAAATGCTGCATCTCAACTACAAAAAGATGCAAAAAAGGTGAAGACAAACTTGACATTACATAACATTGAAGTAGAGAACAATTTCACATTCAGACGATTAAAGGAAAAACCCCGAACAGCGGCGTCTCTTGCAAAAAAGCAAGCTCAATGCCTGGCGCTGGGTGAATTAGAGACTGAAGCTAAAGAAGACAGCCTGCATATTTTGCAATGAGCTTTTCTCATAATCTAAAGCTAAAGAGAAATGAATTCGTTGTATTTCATGTAAGAATTGGGCGCATTGTGAACGTGCAGATGTTTGGAATCGTATCAAACAATACATGAATGTGAATTATGGGAATAATCCTTTTTTATATTCTGATACTTTTATTTCTGTTTATTAAAATTTCGTTTAACATTAGCTGAATTTCTTAGACAATTTGGCATTACTATAGCATAGGTATTTTTCACAAAAACTCAAAAAGTATGCCAACTTGAGCACTCTCTCCTAAATAGTTCTTGCCACAGGAAGAAATAAAGTTAGTTCTCATTATTATTTCCTAAACCTTTCAATTTGGCTTTTGCCAACATCGCAATTTGAAATACATACGAATATCTACATGTACATCAGATTGAGCTTACATTAGCGGTGTATGAGAATCTTGTGAGTCAGAGCGAGCCAGACCAATACCAATATCCTCTTTATACACAAAGCTGACTATAAACGTAAGTGTGAGGTCATTGACAAACGGCTTGGAGTAGAGACTAAGCTTACGACGGTACCGTTAGCTCTTAATGGCATAAGGCTAATATAGAGTGTGACAGATAAATATTAGAATTAAATAGTTTTTTGTGGGAAATTATATGTTGCACCTGTTCCCAAGATGTGATTGTGTGAATGAACATTTTTTTTACCTGGGAATACGCGAGTACAAGAGTTATGACTGAATAAAGTGCGTTGCAAAATGGCTTCCTATGTCTGATAATCTTCAAATCGACATAGCGACGTAGATATTACCATTGATTCAATCAATGGTAGTAGCGACGCCATTTATAATAGTGGTTAGTGAACGCGGCACCTGTATTGGTTACAGTACAGAGGTCTATTCTTTCATAAATCAAGCTTAATAAGGTAATATTTCACGTCGTGACAGTCTCAGAATCGTTTCTGTATACATTCAATAATTTGACAGTTACTGATATCCTCTCCGTTCTAGACGATCAAGAAAATTTATTGAATTCAGGAAAAATTTGGAAATTGTTTAGGAAAATCTTTGCTATCTAAAATTAAAAAAAATAACTATGAACAGTAAGATTTCATGTTTCATAACCTCATTGGATTTGAGAACCTTCGAAAAATTTCAATATGTTTAAAGTAGGTACCTATCTCAGGAAGTGTTTTCATGAGGATTTTCATTGAGAAAGTTTATCTGTCTGTATTTTTTATCGTAGTTCATCAACCGAGATAACGATAACGAAAAAACTTTTAAGTGAAATAAATTATCAGACAACGAATTAAGAACCAAATAAGTGATAAAAAGCAGGGCCGGATTTAGGAGTGGGCAGAGTGGACGACCGCCCACAGGCTTCCACCAAGTATAATATATTGAAAAAAATTTTGGCTTTCAACAAAAATGATAATTGTGTTAATATAGTTATAAATTCATAATTTTTGCTTAATTTCATGCAGAATTCGTATTCACATATTTCAATTATTCATTTTACAATACAGAAGCAGGAAATATTGCATATTTAATATTTATGTAATGGCAGGTAGAAATTGAAATAAGTTATTTCTGATGTCACGTTGCTTTGAAACACAACATAATAATAAGTTCATTGAAATTAGTTATTTAAATATTCCCGCGTGTTTAGTAGGTGGCGTGCCGTATTACAGATGAGTTACTAGTTTTTAGTCAATTTGTAGAATTTTACAAACAGTTTGCAGTAGAAAAAAAGATACTTCAGCCGTGAACATTTCATGTACGCGTTGATAATCAAAAAAACAGGTGCAGGATGCTTTTCCTAATATTCAGATAATTAAAAAAAATTATCTAGTTCTGATGATCACTAATCGTAAGGCTGAAAGATCCTTTTCAAAGTTAAAATTACTAAAAAAAACAGATTGTGAACGGCAATGAGCCAGAAACGTCTCAACGATCTCCCGCTTTTGAGTAGCAATAATTAATTAATTATTATTTGACGACTTGATCGACGAGAAAAGTGCCTTTGTAACGATAATTAATATTAGCACAAATGAATAATATATATATCTCCCAGAAAAGTTTTATTTAAATGACATTACAATTGCATTATAATTTTGTATTGTAAAAACATTTTGTGGCATTTAATATTACCGTCTACCATAGGGGTCTCACCAAAATTGTGCCCACAGGGCCCCACCACTCTAAACCCGGCCCTGATAAAAACACCAGTACATACAAAACAAGTGAATATAAATATATTGTTAGAATCTAATAAAATCTTTATTAATTTTCAGATGCATTACCCGAGATAATAGGCAACAATTGCGAAACATGTGACCAAAGGCAATTTGCCAATGCCCGGAGAATAGCCAGATTCGTTCAAAATAAATATCCTGACGTTTGGACTGCTCTAGTGCAAAAATATTCACGTGTTTAATTATTTTGATCACTACACATTAGTTGGTTACTGTACAATTTTGTTTCCCAATTTTTAAACTAATCGTTAACTGCCAACGTTTTTGTTGGAGATGTATGTTCGCTTAACATTATTCAGCTCCGTGAAATGATGGTTGCCTAATGCTAATATCAATAATGAACATTGACAGTCATAAACTCGTAATTTTTATAATTCAGAATAGCATTTTCTAAATCTTATCTTAATAATACCATGATTTACTTTCATTAAATAAGGAATTCAATGAGAACTATGTTCACTTCAAATATTTCACATGTCTCTCAAAATTGGGAATTATTAAGATTGTACTGAAACAGTGAAACGTAATAGTTAATAGGTAAATGTAGAGCTTTTTCATGACCAGCAGTGATCATTCTTATAAAACAATATCCATGAAAACATTGATTTGACAGAACATACATTTCTCGGCGATTTAGAAACAAATAAGTTCACTGTGAGAAGAACATTATTTGCAGTCTAAAGGTTGTCCCAGAACGGTGATGTTAGAAGCCATTATGAATACAAACCACCTACCACAAAATAGAACCTAATTGAAGGGAGAAGAGACGTTCTCAACAATGTCGCATCTTTTCCAACCATTTAGCAATGTATAAAATTTGATGATGTCAATAATAAATATTTCCACTTGTTCTGTAAGACTTACTTAAAAATTGTTCGAAAATATGTATCTGCATATTTATTGAAGGTAAATACTGTTGTCCTAAGCAGAAATTAGTATTGAAATCAAGACGTTTAAGAAATAGTTTTTCTGCAAGACGTGTTGCCTATCTATGCGGCGGTATATGACTTCAGTTATGTATCACGATTGATTAATAGTGGGTGTTTTTTTTAGAGGTATAGAACTTCGAATTGAAATAAAACACAAGAAAATCGTTTTAATATCCATCAATTTGGCTTTATTGGAAGGATAATTTTATGCCATTAATGTTTAAATATGATTTCGGGCATGTGGCCGCCGCGGCTGGCTCGAATAAATCCAATTCTACAGGTCCAATTTTCAACCACTTTTTCGAGCATATGGGGCCGTATGTTGGCAATAACGCCACGAATGTTGGCTTCCAAGTCCCCTAACGTTTCTGGTTTGTTGGCGTAGACGAGCGACTTCACATATCCCCAAAGAAAATAATCGAATGGTGTCAAATCACACGATCTTGGTGGCCAATTGGCAGGTCCATTCCGCGAAATTATGCGCTCATCGAATGTTTCCTTCAATAAATCGATTGTGACGTGCGCTGTGTGGCATGTAGCGCCGTCTTGTTGGAACCACAACTCATCCACATTCATGCCATCCAATTCGGGAACAAAATAGTCGGTTATCATGGCTCTATACCGGTCTCCATTAACGGTAACTGACTCTCCAGCATTATTTCGGAAGAAGTATGGCCCAATGACTCCACCAGCCCATAGAGCACACCAAACAGTCAGTTTTTGTGGATGTAATGGCATCTCAAGGGTCTCATGTGGATTCTCTTCACTCCAAATGCGGCAATTTTGCTTGTTGACGTAGCCATTCAACCAAAAATGAGCCTCATCACTGAACAAAATTTTGCGATGAAAATCAGCATCGAGATCAATCTCATTTTCGGCCCATACACCAAAATCACGACGCATTGCATGGTCTCGCGGCTTTAATTCTTGCACAAGCTGGATCTTGTAAGGTCGCAAGCCAAGATCTTTGCGCAAAATCTTCCATAAAGTTGATGGACAAAGCTCCAATTGCTGTGCACGGTGGCGAATCGATTCATTCGGGTCCTCTTCAACACTTTGCTCTACAGCGGCAATTGTTTCTTCGGTGCGCACTGTTCGACGTCTCTGCGGATGCGTATTATCACATAGATTAAACGTAGTGCGAAAACGATCCATGGTTAACCGAATTAATTGCTCTGATGGACGATTATGTCGACCATAAAATGGACGGAGCTTGCGTTAAACTTCGCGAACTGAACCATTATTTTCGAAATAAATTTGCACGATTTGCAAGCGTTGTTCTTTTGTCAACCTGTTCATGATGAAATGGCAAACCAAACTAAATATTAATCACTTGACAGCTGACAAAATGGCCGCCAGTTAAAAAAGTGATGCCAACTTAAAGTTCTATACCTCAATAAAAAACACCCTTATAATATCAATGGTATCACTAATAGGCTGCAGGATAGATACAAATCAGTAGTATATATAGTAGTATATGCTTATGTATAGTGTTAAAATGGCTTGCTACCGATAAGAAGAAAGCTTTTGAGCCAAAACGCCTGAAGAAAGTCAATTTGGAATTAATGGGGTTTTTAAGGGATTCCCCTTATTCCATTAATTTGCATTTCTCCCTTATACATTTCCATCCCTTCTAAATTACCTAGATATTTGTCATTACTAGTTCAAGAGTGTTAAGCTTTCTTGAGAATTGGGGTGCCCAATATTTAAAATATGTTTGGCTAACACTGATTTTTCACCATTTTTTCTGTTTATGTGGGCAAAATGTTAATTCATACCAAGTTAGAATATTCCTTCTAGTTTTGAGAACGACTCACAATCGATTTTGTAATCCGGATGTATTGGAGTCCAAAACTTTCATAAGTGTTGCCCAAACGGGTATTTAGCTCGTTCTTACATCTAAAAACTGGTTGTATTGCTAATTTAAAAAACAAGTTTTGGAATTTGTTAATTATAGAAGGATGATAAGTACAACTATTGAATTTTATTGAACTATTTGAAGGTAGTGGCTCTAATTTTGTTAATTGATTGCATTTCAATGTTCTTTATGCTTAAAAATCAAGTTATTGATCGAAGATCTGCTATAACCATTGGTCCAATGCTATATGCTGAAGTTTTTCAATTTCGTTGTTATCATTTTGCTGGCTCAAAGGGAGATTTATCTATGAACAAGACTATTAAATGGAGGTATCTTATAATTAACTGGTGTAACTGAATCCGAGGGGTATACTACAAAGGAAGGAAAGGAAGTTACTTTTCTGTTTCTATTTCTACAGTAAATTTGAGTGAATCAAATTGACTATTAAGCGTGTTCACGGATATAGACCAGGGTCATTTTCTAGGAATTTGTTGATTTTTCTTAATTAAATGTAACACGACTATGTATGAGCTTTGTGAATGTCATAATCATGATCGGCAACTTTGAAAACCCCCGAGATCTAGAATTTGTTACATTTTATGAAAAAAAATTAACAAATTCCTAGAAGATGAGGTGGTTACCGGGACTCAGGGTACATCAGGTATTGCAGAAGAGTTTTTTCACGTCGTAATCATCACTAGCAACCTTATCACCTCTTGAACAGTTAACAAACATTAAAAATAATTTGTTAATTAATATCATCGATATCCAGGGCGTCAGGACGCCCGGATGCCCTTGGGGAGGTTCAAGGGGAGCTCAGGGAATTGTTTTGATAGCATATTCGTGTTCAGCGACCCCAAAAACTCCCGAGAAACCAATTCGAGTCCGTTTCACGCATTATCCACCAAGTACTTGTTGTATCTTTTGGCTGTAAATGCAACAATTTTTTCCGCATAACAAAAATACGGGACAAAGTTTCTAAATCACTTTCTGAATCGAATGCAGAAAACCGCATCTCAATCCATCCAACTGCTCCAACTTTGGAAAGTTTGGCCTATTTTAGTGCTTTATTTCCTCGACTAATCGGGGATATTACCATTTGGAAGCCATTTCTTCAGAATATTTATCAATTCAGGGATTGGGGTATTCGTAAATAGTGAAACAACATCAAATGAAACGAGTGTATCACTAGGTTAAAGTCTTAAGCCGAAATTAGTCTTGAAATCATGACGTTCAAGAAACAGTTTTTCTGCAAGACGTGTTGCCTATCTGCGGCGTTATATGACTTATGTTATGTATCACGATTGATCAATATAATATCAATGGTATCACTAATAGACTGCAGGACAGATACAAATTAGTAGTTTATATAGTAGTATATTCTTATATATAGTGTTAAAATGGCTTGCTACCGATAAGAAGAAAGCTTTTGAGCCAAAAGGTCAGGAGAACGTCATTTGGAAGTAATGGGGCAAATAAGGGATTCCCCTCAGCAAGAGATAAATCTGTATTCATTAAATTTCGTTTTCCCTTTATACATTTCCATCCCTTCTAAATTACCTAGATATTTGTCATTACTACTGTGTTCAAGAACGATAAACTTTCTTGAGAAGTGACGTGACCAATATTTAAAATATGTTTGGCTAACACTGATTTTCACCATTTTTTTCTCTTTATTTGGGCAAAATGGTATCCATACCAAATTAGAATATTCCTTCTAGTTGTGAGAACAACTCACAATCGATTTTGTAATCCGGATTTATCGAAGTCGAAAAACTTTATCATAGGTGTTGCCCAAACGGGTTTTTAGCTCGTTCTTACATCTAAAAACGGGTTGTATTGCAAATTAAAAAAACAAATTTTGGAATTTGGTAATTACAGAAGGATGATAAATATGTACAGCTTTTGAATTTTATTGAACTATTTGAAGGTAGTGGCTCTAATTTGGTTAATTGGTTGCATTTCAATGTTCTTTATGCATAGAAATTAAGTTATTGATCAAAGATTTGTCGTAGCCATTGTCCAACGTTATTTATTTATAATTTTGCTGACTCAAGGGGAGATTTATCTATGAACAAGTCTATTAAATAGAGCTATCTTATAATTATTAATTGGTGTAACTGAATCCGAGGCTATTGGGCGTATTCATGGCTATACACTTGGGTCATTAAGCCCATGATAGCATATGGATGACCAAAGACTCTGCTGGGGAGATCCGAAGGCTAATGAGCATTCAAGGCAAGCTTGCCTGGCTGCCACGGGAGCTACGAGAACAACCCCAACAGCCTCTTCAAAAGTCTTACTGAACATACCACCACTTCACATTTACATACAAGGCGAAGCCAAGTACAGTCACTAGTACACTGTTCAGAGGGCAAGCGCACATAAGCAAATTACATGTAAGATGCACAACGAGCTATAAAATTAGTTGGAGACCGACCCCATTATGCGGATGCCATCGGATGAGATGCTTCCCAAGTATAGCTTCGAGAAAAACTTTAAAATAAATAGTCATAACAGACGGAAAGGCGTGGAAGGGAAGTCCTCCAATAAATGCAGAAATGGTCTGTTACCACAGACGGCTCAAAAATCGAGGAAGGAGCAGAATCAGGAATATATATAGCCAAGTCGAAGACAAGCATCTCACTGAGTTTGGACAAATACAGGCTTATATTTCAGGCAGAAGTTGCTGCAATACATCATTGTGCCGAAGAGCTATAAAGGCAAGAGTTTCACCATCGCCATATACTCTGACAGCCACGCATTCAGTTCATTACAGGTCAATTCCAAACTTGTCTGGGACTGCTGAGAAACTCTACAAGAGTTGGGGAGTCAAAAAAGACTGTTTACATAGGCTACAAAGGCAACGAAGAGGCTGATTCACTGGCCCGAGAAGGAACACGTAGTGCTGTAATTGGTCCAGAACCCTTCTGTGTTATAGTGAAAGCGCTGCACAAATCATATAACAGTACTTGGTGGAAAAATCAATTTCGAGAATGGTGAAACAAGGCGCCGGGAATGAGACAGGGCAAAGAGTTCATTAAACCATCACTAAAATTCACGAAGTACCTTGTAAGCCAGAATAGAAGACTAAATAGAATCAAGGTTGGGCTCCTGACAGGGCATTGTAGACTCAGATAACACATGAACAACATTTGACTGGCAGATACACTCTATACAGGCTGTGCCAAGAAGACGAGGAGAGCTTAGTAGACATACTGTGCTACTGTAAAGGCCTAACAAGGTTAAGGTTCTCAACGACAGGAAATAAAAACCACAACCGCCACATTATATGGAGGACCTGGGGTCTGGCCTATGGAGTCTAGTAATGAAGACGGGTCTAGACAATAATTCTGCAAAGTTCAAGGTGGTAAGGCTCCTATGCCATAAGCCCCATACAAATGTTCGAAATCGTTACTTATCATCGACATTAATGTACCAAATTTTTAGTGTACTGATTCAATTTTGATTTCATGAAGGTTTGGAGTTCACTTAGAAACATATTGGCCAAAGAAGGAGAGAGTGGATTGCCATCCGCTTGTTTATTTATAGTTCTTGATAAAAGTGAATTAATTTTGCTCCAAACATATAGACTTAAGGGTCACGTATTCTGTGCAGTTTGTATCGGGGATATTGATATTTGGAAGCCATTTGTTCAGAATATTCATCAACTCAGGGATAATCGTAGATAGTTGAACAACAGCAAATGAAACGAGTGTATCGCCAGGTTCAAGTTTGAAATCTTTCAATTTTGCAATTAGTTCCAAAGAATTTCTCCCAGACAAACTTGGTGCGGCTTGGAAGTTGGTAAATTCCTCAACTAATCACTTCGTTATGTTATACGTTGGACAATTAATGTTTGAAATGATTGGTCTCATTGAATTATCTACTTTATGAATCTTTGGTACTTGGTAGCCGAAATGTTCTCAGTACTTTAAACGTACATTCAGTATCAAGGCCTTATTTATGGTAAGAGCATTATTTATTCGGAAATTTATTCTCTCAACATGATTTCATCAATACAATGCTCTTAAAATTTACTCAACTATTTTGTGTCATTTCTATTGTGCTATTTATCAGGACGGTTAACTAAACATCATCATGAAGAAGAGTGAGTGAATTTTTGGTGGATACTTGAATGAAACTATATTCTTAATAAGACTTTACTTTTATTCATAACATAACATATAAAGTATTAAAGTAATCATACATTTCTTAGTAATACTGCTACATATTCACATGGGTGCAACAATTTAGAAACCAGTTTTGACGGCTAATATAAAAAGTAACTCATTGATTTCATGCCTTCTATCATGCAATAATATATAGAATGTTGATAAGTTTTAGAGATAATATTGCTATCGAAAATATTTCTATCTGAATAAAATCTTAGTTCCTGTCACGTTTCATGTCCATTTTTTTCGTTCGCTTCAAATTTAACTTAGTTAACATATCAGTGACATTATCTTTCTTGATTGTATTCATTACAATATCTCCATGACGAATCACTGTGGAATCTTCCAGAGATTATACCCAAAAGATTATATTTAAAAACTGGTTTCTTATCTATCAATGCCTAACGTTATGATTGCGTATTCTATCCATATTATTTAGATTCTGGACATAGAGGGAAGGTAATTATTATTTGTAACATATATCGGTTCTTGGAATCTAAAAACGATATAACGCTCATGCAATCATTTCTGTATTGGGAAATTCCCAGACTTATATTAGTATACATCAACAAGTAAGTATTGCTTTCGTTTGTGAAAGTGAGATGGACAAAATCATTAGCATATTTGCTGGTGTTATAATAACAAAAAAATTTGTCCCAAATTGAACATTGGATGGAACGAAAATGAACTGGGGGGTTAAGCTTTCTTTGTGGTTTTCAAATGCTCTTCATGTCGCTTCCTGAACATTCCTTGTGGATCATATTTTTTGAGCAATCGGTCCCAATCTTTAGGCCTATGCTGCATCAAGTGACTTGAGACTTTCTCGGCGACCGATTTTTGTTTCGCACTGCAGTTCGAACATGCTCCTGCCAAAGCATCTGGTAGTGTTTCTGAAAATTGAAAACGTTATAAATATTTTCAGTATTGATGGCAACCAAACCTAAACTAATATATTTTTTTCAATAGTAATATTCAGTAAAAAAGAGCTGGATATTAATCCCAAGAAAACGGAAATGATTATTTTCACTAGAAAGTACAAGACAGTACCCACAAGAGTCTTACTTAAGGCAGTCAGGTCCATCAGCGACCAGGCCATTAACTCAAGAGTCATTTTAGATGAAACTTTTATGGAAACAACAACTGGAACAACAGAATCGCAAACTTACTGATTGCAGTTGGCCACAAATGGTGCCTAAGGCCAAATACCACGATGAGGAACATTCTTAAGACCAGGATGACGTATTCCTCGGTGGTGTGTTTTCTTTTATACATTGACAGGGAAACGATAGGTAAACTTATAATGTTCGAGGAACATCTCGTCAGCCAGCACTCGGGGACTGCCGCGGTAAAGCTATTGCATAGCACTACGCCACTGGAAAAAGTTGGGCAGAAAAACATCCACTACCCCTTCAAAATCTTCACGAATTATGAGTAAAAAAGAGTATCATCTTGATCTCTATGAAGAGTATTCTGTGACAAGCATAGATAACTCTACTACCGGTAGTAGAGTTATCTATGGTGACACGTGTCAGTTGACTTGTAAACACAATTTTATATGAAAGTTTTAACGTTCAGATCTCGATAGCGCTTCCGGCTCCGGGATTTTCACGTGGCCTATCGAAAATAGAAGGTTCGAATTGTATAAAAACACAATTGCATGAACGCCAGACGTCTTACGTAATTAGCTACGAACGTAATAATTTTGACATATCCTCGAGAAGCTCGCTGCGCGTAAGTTAGAGTTTATATATTTTACCTCTATTTTGTTAATTTGGGGCCGTTTCGAACCCCGTGCGGCCGGCGCCAGTTGTAATAAAGTATTTTGGGCTATGGGCCGCTAGCTTTTACCCGCTTTCGGTATATTTGAGTAGCTAGAAAATTCCCTTTCGTATGTCGCATGTCAGATGCTAGTAGGTGACAGCTGAGAATACCTCAAACTGTTTTAGTTAAATTTTCCTATTTAATGGACATTTTGGGGCCCGAGAGTATGCTATTTAGTTGGCCCCGTTCATAAACTAACGACATGGAGCGAAAACCGCATGCGATAAGTCCTCGTTAAGACGTTCTATTTACCGTAAATTTGCACTTTCCTAACTCGCGAGCTACGCGCTTCTCACGTGAACGTCATTCGATTTATCGGAAATTAACTAATTCAAAACAGTTTTCGACCCACTTTGGGGATATTTCGTTACGGTATTTGTTTTTTGTTTTTTTAGATTTTCATTACGGTATTTGTCTTTTGTTTTTTTTCTTGATTCGGTCGCCGCGCTCAAAGCCCGCGATAAAAGCTATATGCAATAGCTTAAAACTATTAAATTATTGAAATTAGTTCCACCAAATCAATATTGAATATCAGTTCCTATTATCAAGTATGCATCATACATTTGAAAGTATAATTTTGCCAATAATAAACACTGACTCTATTTTAGACATCTGAGATCACACTGTATTCACAATAGTGTTGACAAAGAATGACATTATTAAAAAATTATATAGAATTCACAGATTTTTATTTATAGCCCTTTTCAGGGTCGATCATCAGATGATGCTGGTAACTCATGGACAGCGAGTTCAAATTATAAGACCATATCCAGTATGAAGTGAAGCATCTATTATTGATAATTACAAAATACTTGTTGTATTTGCAATTATGCATCTCTCGTCGGAATGTTAACTATTTTGTAGATGTTCGATGATTCAGACGAGCAACGATTATTTTTATACTGGATATGACGTTTATTACTTTCAGATGGATAACAATATATTCACAATTGTTTTAATACATTCTTCTTCTTGATACGAAAGGAGAAAGTTGAGTGGAACCATGTAGTTGAGTACATTGCGTTTTCTTGTCGCAACGTTACACTTATCTGATGTTGATTTTATCTTTAGTATAATGACAGAGAAATTAGTAGAATTTTTGAAATCCTGATGTGAAGTGAAACATATGCAACAATGTTTGAATATGTGAATAATGGTAATGCAATGCCATTATGTACTTGTATTAATAAAATCTTTGAGTCTTCCAGGTTTTCTCCAGTCAGTGAGTTCGAAAAGAGGAAATGGTAACTAAGAGAACGTTTACTGACCCAGAATTGGTCTGTTCGAATATCTAATGCAATTAATCCCAGTTAGTGATTCGTAATGATGGAAGATTGAATATTTTCAATTGAAAATTTCCTAGAAATTTTCAATCACTTTGATGCATTTCCAGTATCACTTAGAAAGTTGCTATTTCCTTTCTTTAAGGCATTAAAGGTATACTGACATCAAGTAAAAAAGAAGATGAAGGTATAGGTTGATTACTTGAGTCTCCCAGACTTTCTTCGATCAGTGAGTTCGGAAAGAGGAAATAGGAACTAAGAGAACGTTTACTGACCCAGAATTGGTCTGATCAAATATCTAATGCAATGCATGATGTACTTGTACTAAGAAAATCCTGTAAAAAGTCAGTCGCAAGATTGGATCCCAGTTAGTGATGCGTAATGATGGAAGGTTGAACATTCTCAATTGAAAATTTCGTGAAAATGTTTTATCACTTTGATGCATTTTCAGTATCACTTAGAAAGTTGCTACTTCCTTTCGCTAATATGTTAATGGCATACTGATATCAAGTAAGGCAAAAAGTGAAGGTATATGTAGGCTGCTTGAGTCTTACAGGCTTTCTTCAGTCAGTGAGTTCGAAAAGAGGAAATTGGTACTAGAAGAACATTCACTAACACAGAATTGACCTGACCCAATATCTTGTACTTGAGAACTAAGAGAAAAATCTTGTTTGCGACTGGCAAACGTCAAAATATATCGAATACTTCTTAGCAACGTTTGGGATTGAGTTTCGAAAAATCCGTTCTTAGCGTGTGCCTTTGTAGGTCCGCTTTATAGTTTAGGAAATTCCGTGATGAGTGAGTGTTATTTGCCTTTTATGTACATAGCTTACTGATTATTCAGAAATATGGATTTGCGCTCAATAGTGAACTTCTTCTCATTCTAGTTATTTAGGCTGTATGAACTAGTGTGCCTAATTGGAAATGAGGATTTCGTATCACCTATATCCTCATGTAGGCTAGAGACTCGAATTGAGACTCTAGGATTAGAATGGTTTTAGACATTATTAAAAATCAGAACGTTTCTACTAGGGAGAAATCACCTGGGTAATGTATTCAAGTTAGTATTACAAAGCCTCGCTTGAACCAATTACATGAGTTGATTCATCAATAGATGAAAATTATAGAACGGAAGATGTTATAGCATTAAAAAAAACAGCCGCAACGTCAAACAGATATATTGATTCAAGCTCCTAGCAGCCCCATTTGATTCTTTCCATAGAGCTCGGAATGAAGGAGATAACGAGGCCATATCTTGAGGTCTTAAATAAGAAAGAAACACACAAAACGTAGATTAGAGAACGAAACACCGAACTGTCTTACTTGAGCATTCTGTAACATTCTAGAAATCAACTGTGATAGCAGAGAACGATTTTCAGATGTACTAAATGGAATAAACAAAATCTATGTAACTGGAATCAGTATTCTATGTATTTTTGCCCCCTCTTACGACGGCAAGGGGAAAAGTCCCTGAAGAATGAAATAAGGAATGATTTATTCTGTCGAAACTTATTTTATTTCTCAACATAATATCCTTGTATCCCAATACACTTCGTTCAACGTTTTTCTAATTTTTTGATCCCTTCCAAATAATACGATTTCGGCAATGCTTCAAAATAGGCGTTTGTTCCAACGATGACCTCATCGTTGAAGCCAAATGTTTTGCCGCCGAGCCATTTATTCAAGTTTGGAAATAGTTAAAAACTGCAGGGGGTCAAATCTGGATAATATGATGAATGACGAAGCAATTCGTAGCACAATTCATGCAATTTTGCCATTGCGACTGCGAACCTGTGCGTTGTCCTTGTGGAAGAGCACTCTTTTCTTTGCCGCTTTGGCCTTAAATCGGCCTCTAAATCGGCGTCGAATCGATCCAACCGCTCTGCATAATATATGCCGGTGATCGTTTTGCCCTTTTCAAGGTAATCGATATGGACAAAGCCGTGTGCATCCCAAAAAATACCACAACGAAAATCAGTAAACCACTTGTGAATCGTTTCAATCGATGGTGAAAGATCCTCATAATGTTTAACAAGTAATGCTTTGGTTTGCGTAATGTTTTTCCACGCAAGAAATAATGTTTAATCTAGGCGCGATATTCACTATTTTCCATGTTTACAGAAAATTTCAAGGTTGATTGCTTTGGATGGGTGCCAAAACAGAGCTGACTGACGTATCAGTCTGAAAATTTCGATTGTGGCGCCATCTGTTTTATTTTTTAGGAACTTTCTCGTATCCCTCGTATACACTATTTTATCCAGATCTGTTTCAGTCATTCTCTACTAATCACATGCACAAAACACTTTACTTCTACTGAAAAATTACATTTACTTGGTTCCGATTTTATATTCATCATCAGCAAAAATCTACTTCAATTTTCCAAAGTGATCTGGGATATACCCTCAGGGATAACTCATGGTATTATCCAGATATACCAGGCACATTAAACCAATAAACGCTGTCGTGGTCTTAATAATAAATCTATGAGAAGTAATGAGACTGTTAGACAGCCTGAACGGCATTTTATTATACTCATAAAGACCCTTCGAAGATACGATGATATGTGGAGTTAGCATCTACAATGATACATAAAGTGGCATTTCCTAACTGATCATGGATGATGGGTACTGGATAGAAATATTATAAAATTGTGCTAAACTATGGAGGATGAGGAAACATTTATTGGCGCCACGATAGTTAGATCTGACAGCTCTTGATTTATTTTCATAAGATTTTGCGTTAGGCCTTAGGCGACTCGAGGATAGAATAAAATTATTTAAGGACATTTAAAAACATTAAAGCCTTTCAAAAGTCATTCTGTTGATGCGGAGAAGATTCATATTCCATTATAACTCGACAATAATGGAAATAATTGATGAAAAAATGAGATAATTATGATTATTTAGGATTCAAATTTGAAATCACAAAATAGGGAAATATATTCTACTCACTCTTCAATTCTCGACCTTCTGCAGTGCAAGGTCCTTGATCCATCAGACATTTCACGTAATTGGACAAAACTCGTCCATTCTTCAAGATGTTATCTACGTCGATATTGTCGTACTTCGTATCGTAAGTTTGTGCTGCAGTTAACACGACGACGAAACAAAATAACGCTGCACTTACTATGACGTTCATAATGTTTGGATTTTGAAGAAGTGAATTCAGTCAGGTCATTATATAAGTAGTAGGGCTAAAGGGGGTTAAAGGAAAGTAAGAGTCTTGCGTGATTTGAATTAGTAATATCTGTTTTAGTTGATTGGTGTCCTACTTCTTATAATACCAGCGAGAGTGTTTCGTAGAAGAAACAAGATGTCAATGCTCTTGGAAAGCACAACACTTCTCTTTATCCAAGAAATACGTATTACGGTCGTACTTATTTGCTTAATGTTTGTTATAGCTTTATTTATTTTGGTAAAAAAGCCTTGATCTCTTTATGATGGTGAAATAGTAAATTTCATAATTATAATGTAAAACTTTTGTCACGTATTTTTACTTCCTTTACTAGGACGCTAGAAAACATGCTCTCGGACCATACAGCCCAATTTGTTGGTCGAATGTCCGAGGGGAACTAGATTTCTGTTTCAAAACTGAATATACAAAAAGGAGAATATTTTCAGAACATAACATAATTGAATGCTCATCTGAATTGAATAATGAAGATTGGAGCAGTGTGACTAATAATACTGATGTTATAACACTTCCTGTACTAACTTAATTTCCAAATTACATTTACCCAATAAGTTCTCCGCTGTGAAGTTCCACAAAAATCAAAAGAAATCTAATAATTGATTCATTAATGGGATAAGAACATCCTACAAAAACAAAAAAGAATACTATAAGCTATATAAATTAAGCATAATCACAGCAATTTTCTTTAAGACCTATTCTAGAATCTACAGAAAGGTTATCGTGGCCCCTAGACGTATGAATAACAATCATTTCATTCAAAAGGCTACTAAAAAAACAAAGCATCTTAGATTATTCGAAATTGTGCAAGAAATAATAACAAAAGTAAAAACATTTTTCATGTACAAAATTTTCAAATACGCGATGAAACACTGAATAGATTAAACAACTTTTTTTATTAACAACGGAAATAGCAGTACAATTGATGTACAGGTTAATAACATAAAGGCTTCAATTTATCCTTCCAAGTCATCATACCTATATGAAACCAATGAAACTGAAATCAAAGAAGTGACTGATAATCTGAAGAATAGACATGCCATTGGCTATTACAAAATTCCTATTGAATTCATAAAAAATTTTGAACTTTTTCAAATGGAATTTTTCTAGAATGTCTAAAAGAAACGATAAGTTTATCTGAACAACTATAGATCGATTGTTCTTCTGAATAATGTAGCAAAATAATAGAAAAAATTATTCACAATAGAATATCGAATTTCATGATACAACATAATATATTTAACCCTAATCAGAACGTTTATATTAGGGGAAGGTCAACAGATCGGGCAATTTACATAAACATAAAGTAGGAGTGTTATTTCTTGATCTACCCAAAGCTTTCGACTCTGTAAATTATGACAGATTACTTAACAAGTTATTCTGTCTAGGTGTCAGAAATATTGCTTATAACTTGATTAAAACTTATCTTTCAAATAGAAAATGGAAAATTGTAATAACAAATCATCGTCATGAGTCTCATTCGGACTGGAATTTTACATGGGAGGGAGTTCCACAGGGCTCAGCATTGGGATATTTGCTATTCCTGCGCTATATAAATGACCTACTCGGAATGATTGAAAATATGGTGATCATTTAAAAGGTTTCCTTCATTTTTGAACTTATTAATTTCAATTTTCTCTAATTTGCTTAATACTTTACTTTTATTTGACTTAAAGAGAATCTCAAAATCATCTTTGAAATGATGATCAGTGTCTTTAATATGGTTTACAACTTTGGAATCTCCTTTGTTCGATTCAAAATATTCTTTAATTTTAGTTTTGGAAGATCTTCTTGTCTGGCATGTATGAAATTTATCACAATCTTCACACTACTCTCTAGAGTGTGGAAATTGTGATAAATTCTATATATGAATTTTCAACAAGTAAGCCCCAAAACCATCCAAACAATACAATGGTTTACAATAGTGTACAGATGGTCTGACGAAATAGTAATTTTTTCTAGTCATACGATTTTCTGAAAGCTTAAATGTTTATTGCATTTGGAATGAAATTGAAATTGAATTGGCGTTCTATCCACAACTTGGGTAGGGCTAATTTAACGTTATGGGACAAGCGTTACTGCTCCTCCTGATACATAGTTTCATTTTATTAGCGATTCGTATGCAAATTAAAATTAAACTTGTTGCAAAACCGCTTTCTCACTCACCGTTTCGCTTGATAGTGATCAATTTTTTTCATACTATCAATCAATTTGTAGCCAGAACCAATCACATTATCGTAGCAGTTCAGTTTTTTCACTGGGTCTTTTTTCGGATCCGGTAATTTAATATATAAGCCAGAGGCCAGCATGGATTAATTATACATTCATCTCACGTATCTTGCAGATTGGAAAAATTATGATTATATACAAGAGCTTGTTTTGATATGGATAATACATGGTTCTCTGATTCCACAATACCGAATTTGCTAATTAACTACTAGGAATTGATTGTACTATGGTTTAGTCAATAAATAATTCTCCTTATTAGTTTTTCAACACGTTCAGATCCCACTCGCAATAAATCATTCAGAAGGAACACATACAGTTTTTTTTGTACAAAGCTATGTGTTTTCGAAATCCAGGCAAATTTTGTGGAACAGCTCCTACATTTTGGTATAATCCACATGGAATGAGTGGGTTATTCCTTCACATATTTCGAAGTTTGCAAAGAGAATACTTCTTTTTCGGTAGTTGATATCACGTATTTCAGTGATAGTTGTACATTCATGGGGCTAATTCATGGGTCCGGTGATGAGTTGGTCATGCGACAGGAGCGTCAAGGTTGTGGCCTCTAGTTAGAGATGGCTATGATTATTCCTTCTGGACCTGTAAAAAGTGCACTATCGCATTTCATGACTTTGAGTATTTTTTAAGCTATTGCATATAGCTTTTATCGCGGGCCTTGAGCGCGGCGACCGAATCAAGAAATTCCGTAACGAAAAAACCTAAGACCTGAACACGTAACATGTGTCAAATTAATTAATTAATTTGAAGTTTCTAAAAGTGAGAAATTTCGCTATTTTATACGAATGTTATAACACTCTAGCGCTTTAGACGCCGGGATTTTCACGTGGCCTATCGAAATTGAAGGTTCAAATTGTATAAAAACACAATTGCATGAACGTCAGACGTCCTCTGTAATTAGCTACGAACGAAATCATTTTGACATATGCCTCTAGGAGCTCGCTACGCGTCAGTTAGAGTTTATATGTTAGACGTGCGTAGCTGAGTCCTGAGAGTACCTGTTTCTATATTAATTAAATTTTCCTATTTAATCGACATTTTGGGGCCCGAGACTATGCTCTTTAGTTGGCCCCGTTCATAAACTAACGACATGGAGTGAAAACCGCATGCGAAAATTTTTTGCCAAGACGTTATAAGTTCCGAAGATTTGCACTTTTCTAACTCGCGAGCTACGCGCCTCTCACGTGAACGTCATTCGATTTATCGAAAATTAACCAATTTAAAATAGTTTTCGACCCCGTTTGTGACTATTGCGACCTTGTAAAAGGTTCAAAGTTAACATTTCGTTTTACATTCCACAACCACCCTTGACCAAGATAATTTTTAATTTGTAGTTCATTACTGTTTTACAACTGAAATAAATAGGTATGAAATTTGTAGGTTATTGATGATGTCAGTGCGACAGTGACATAATTAAGGCAAAAAGCAGCAGCTCTGGCAGTGCAAAATAGAGTCGGCAATCTCGCTGTTCCCATTGACTTACGAACAGCAAATATTTCATTAACATCGAATAGAAAATGTATAGCCAAACGCAAAAATTTTCCATTAACTTCAGCTCTTGCTATAACTATACATAAATCGCAAGGTGGGACTTTTGACGAAATAGTATATGAGTATAGTAAAGCACATTCTCAGGAACTCGTTTATGTTGCGCTCTCTCGGGTGACTAATATTGAAAAACTGTATCACGACAAAAAACGATAATTCTACATTCAAGTTTTATCATAATCGAAGGCAAGCTGCATCCACTGCATCTTTGTTGCAAGAATTCAAAAGACTGTCGTTAAATAGTGTTCAGACGACAGTTCAAAGTGTCTTAGATTTCATTAGTAATAGAAATTGCATTTCAATAATGACTTTCAATTGCCAAAGTCTAAATAGTCACAAATACGATTTACAAGATTCAGTTACGAGACAAACAAATGTGTTACATCTTACCGAAACTTGCATGGCGCATGATAATCCGATTGAAATACCTAATTTCAATTGTATTGTTCAATTCAAACGAGATACTGTTCCGAAAGGTGGGGTAGCTATTTACCAAAATAATAATAATGTAACTAATATTATGACTCCGAATATTGAAATAAATATTGCACACGTTAGCGATGTTAATGTTTATTTGTTGGAGATATTTGTGCGTGCTTATGCAAACTTAGAAATGGCCTACACATAGTCATGGTAGCAATTTACATTTCTCCGAATCCAAAATTGGACGAGGTAGAGCATTTTATTCATCGCACTTCACTGGAGTACACTGAAGAAGGGTCGAAAATACTTGGTACAAATGGTAATAAATTTCCACTTATCTTGGCTGGCCACTTTTCTGATAAAAAATCAGAGCGGTTGACAACTTTTCTTTCGGAAACATTGAATTTGAAAATGAATAATGATTCACGAGAGTCCACAACAAAATATGGGACCACCATTGACGCGATATTTTCCAGATATTTAGAGGATATCAAGTCTCAAACTTATGTCTCTTATTTCAGTTACCATAAACCTATAGTTTCAATGATAACAAATTCCTGAATAACCTACATGTATTGTAAGATAATTAAAATATTTAAACGATGTTAACTTCTCATTTATTCAATAAAAGAAAAAAAATTGTTTTCTTATCGGTCACCACACTCAAAAAGTGTAACTTGAATTAATATTAATATCAAAGAAAAATCTTAAATTAATATCAAAGAAAATAAAATACTGCATAAATTAAAAATAAATAAATAATTATAATTGCATAAGTTGAGAAAAAATGCTATGCAATAGCTTTACCGCGGCAGTCCCCGAGTGCCACACGTCTTTTTTTTTAATGTTGAATGATAATACTCAGTTTTCTGTTGGTGGGTTTGATTTATTTGGTGAGGCACTGTTTCCCGTCTTTGCTTGGAGCAGCCGAGGGTTATATTGGAAGAACATGTGTACTTGATTACACAAAACCTACTCTATAGGGTTGGGGTGGATAATACCGACCGACCCCTTAAGTCTTGTTGTCAATATTGTCTTCAGTGTTCATACGGGGTTGATGGAAATCAGTTAATTCAAAGTCTCCAACATCAACAATTGAAAGTATATTTCAGAAATTTTAAATATCAAAAAAAAGTTATTAATTTTTCTTAAAACTATGTAGCCATCGGGCTAAGTATCATATTTTGAATTCCATTAAAAATGTATAAGATCAAGTAGCTCTTCATAAATCAACTTGCTCATAGAAGAATATGCGATACTTAAAAAAGCTAATAAGGGTATTAAGTAATATTTGCTGATACTTTTCTTGTACATATTATTTCAAAATGTAATATTTCTAGAGTTGTATTAAGTAAATTCTGATTATATTTACGAAGTATATTATTTCGATCATTATAGAACTATGCTAATATAATAATAGTCACGAGGGCAAGGTCCCTGAAAAGTGAAACCAGAAATGATTTATTTCGGCAAAACTTATTTTATTTCTCAACAAAATCTCCTTGTAGCCCGATACACCTCGTTTAACGTTTTTCAAATTTTTCGATCCCTTTCAAAGAATACGTTTTCAGTAATCCTTCAAAATATGCGTTTGTTTCAGCGATGGCCCCATCGTTGAAGTCAAATCGTTTTCGCCCCACCATTTCTTCAAGTTTGGAAATTTATTAAAATCGCAGGGGTCAAATCTGGAGAATATGGTGGATGACGAACCAATTCGCACCGCAATTCATGCGATTTTGCCATTGTGACTGCGGACCTGTGCGCCGGTGCGTTGTTCTGGTTAACAAGCAATTTTTTCTTTGCCAAATGCAGACACTTTCTTCAAATCTGTATCTACGTCATCTTCTAGGAATTTGTTAATTTTTCTTCATAAAACGTAACAAATTCTAGCCTTCGGCGGTTTTTATTGTCGCTGATCACGAGTATGTTACTCACAAAGTTTTGCAAATTAGCTGGGGTGTTTCCGGGTCTCTGGAGCCCTGTGTATATACGCCATCTTCTAGAAATTTGTTAATTTTTCTTCATAAAACGTAACAAATTCTAGCCTTCGGGGGTTTTTATTGTCGCTGATCACGAGTATGTTACTCACAAAGTTTTGCAAATTAGCTGGGGTGTTTCCGGGTCTCTGGAGCCCTGTGTATATACGTCATCTTCTAGGAATTTGTTAATTTTTCTTCATAAAACGTAACAAATTCTAGCCTTCGGCGGTTTTTATTGTCGCTGATCACGAGTATGTTACTCACAAAGTTTTGCAAATTAGCTGGGGTGTTTCCGGGTCTCTGGAGCCCTGTGTATATACGCCATCTTCTAGAAATTTGTTAATTTTTCTTCATAAAACGTAACAAATTCTAGCCTTCGGCGGTTTTTATTGTCGCTGATCACGAGTATGTTACTCACAAAGTTTTGCAAATTAGCTGGGGTGTTTCCGGGTCTCTGGAGCCCTGTGTATATACGCCATCTTCTAGAAATTTGTTAATTTTTCTTCATAAAACGTAACAAATTCTAGCCTTCGGCGGTTTTTATTGTCGCTGATCACGAGTATGTTACTCACAAAGTTTTGCAAATTAGCTGGGGTGTTTCCGGGTCTCTGGAGCCCTGTGTATATACGCCATCTTCTAGAAATTTGTTAATTTTTCTTCATAAAACGTAACAAATTCTAGCCTTCGGGGGTTTTTATTGTCGCTGATCACGAGTATGTTACTCACAAAGTTTTGCAAATTAGCTGGGGTGTTTCCGGGTCTCTGGAGCCCTGTGTATATACGCCATCTTCTAGAAATTTGTTAATTTTTCTTCATAAAACGTAACAAATTCTAGCCTTCGGCGGTTTTTATTGTCGCTGATCACGAGTATGTTACTCACAAAGTTTTGCAAATTAGCTGGGGTGTTTCCGGGTCTCTGGAGCCCTGTGTATATACGCCATCTTCTAGAAAATTGTTAATTTTTCTTCATAAAACGTAACAAATTCTAGCCTTCGGCGGTTTTTATTGTCGCTGATCACGAGTATGTTACTCACAAAGTTTTGCAAATTAGCTGGGGTGTTTCCGGGTCTCTGGAGCCCTGTGTATATACGCCATCTTCTAGAAAATTGTTAATTTTTCTTCATAAAACGTAACAAATTCTAGCCTTCGGCGGTTTTTATTGTCGCTGATCACGAGTATGGTACTCAGAATGTTTTGCAAATTAGCTGGGGTGTTTCCGGGTCTCTGGAGCCCTGTTTATATACGCCATCTTCAAGAAATTTGTTAATTTTTCTTCATAAAACGTAACAAATTCTAGCCTTCGGGTGTATTTATTGTCGCTGATCACGAGTATGGTACTCACAATGTTCTGCAAATTACCTGGGGGTGTTTCCGGGTCCCTGAAGCCCACTGTATTACGTCATCTTCTAGGAATTTGCTATGTTTTTAGATATTATGAAAATACCAATACGAATAAAAATCCGTAGTTTGCGTTCTCAGGATCACGACTATGCATGAGCTTTGTGAATGTCATAATCGTGATCGGCGACTTCGAATACCCCCGAGAGCCAAATATTGTTACATTTCATGAATGAAAATTAACAAATCCCTTGAAGATGATATGGATAAGCACGGCCTGGGATACCCAGAAACACACCCAGGTAATTTGCACAACATTGTGAGTATCATAATCGTGATCGGCGACAATAAAAACCCCCCACAGCCAGAATTTGTTACATTTTATGAAGAAAACTAACAAATTCCTAGAAGATGGCGTAGATAAACTGGGCTCCAGAGACCTAGACACACCCCCAAGTAATTTGCAGAACATTGTGAGTATCATAATCGTGATTGTCTACAATCATCATCATCTTCAAATCGATCCAACAGCTCTGCATAATATACGTCAGTAATCGTTTTGATCTTTTCAAGGTGAACGATATGGACGAAACCGTATGCATCCCAAAAAAACTGTCAACATGGCTTTGTTGGCGGATAAATCCACTTTGAACTTTTCCGGCTTCGATTCGTCAGGACAAGTCCAATGTTTCGACTGTTAGTTGGACTCTGGTGTGTTGTGATGACTCCATGTTTCGTCCACATTTACAAAACGTCCTTCTTTTCGCTCTTGAACATCGCCAAACACTCCTTTGAAGTTGTCACACGGTCGCGCTTGTTGTCAGCCAATCGATGGAGAGGAGTCCTCATAATTTCAAAAAGCGATGCTTTGGTTTGTGTAATGTTTTTTCCACGCAAGAAATAATATTTAATCAAGATGCGAAATTCTCTTTTTCCCATGATTACAAATATCTTCAAGGTTGCTTGCTTTTTAGGGTGTCAAAACAGATTCAAATGACATATCACTCTGAAAATGTTAATGCGTTTTAGTTAAAGATGGTACATCATAAATGTCACATGGATTTTTCGAGTGTGGTGCTATCTGTTTTATTTTTCAGGGACTTTTCACCTGTTTGTAGTTTCAGAATTCAACCATGTTATGTAGATTCTTGACGAATGAAAGAAATTGAAATTATCTTCATACATAGCTACGTGTTGGAATCCATTTCACTTTCTATCAAAATTCGATAACAGCTTTTTAAATATCCGATCGTATTTTACCTCGTACCATTCTGCTGTACGTACTCGAATTTGCCCCAGGCCCCCAGTTGCTTATAAAATATCAAAATCAACGTGATGAATATCTATTACCAAGTTCATAGTGAAATCCTATGGAAATAAATTCCAAAATGCGAGAAATAATACGAAGCATCCCTTTGATTCAGTGCAGCGTTTGATGACTTCGATCTTTACTGCCTGTACTTTCTAGTATGCTATGAATTACATCTTATAAAACCGTCAAAAACAACTACGTACTACATTTGACAATGAAAAGAAAATATGTATAGTATGAAAGAAGAACAAATAATGATTTAAATATCATATCAAATTTCTAATTAACTGTTGGCATTTGAAATATTATTTTATTAGCCATCAAATAGCTGAATAAGTAAACTACCAGACTTCTATGTAAATGCTCACGCAATAAACTCGTTCAGTCCCACATTGACACTCTGACATTAAATCAATTTTTATTTGTTATCCTGCTAGCACACACCTACAATAATATTGCTTATACCTAACACTATTGAATCTAATTTAAACGCTTCACCTCAGCTATGATATTATCATGTTCTTGTTGTTATGATATACTCGTTTGGCAGTTTCCGTAAACCTATTGCTTGACTCTGTTTCAGGTTCTTAGATGTTTCGGAATGTTTTAATTGATTCAACAAAGAGCTTCCTTGAGAATCTTCTTTTAATAACATAAATAGCAGAGGTTGAGCTAATGTTTTTTGAGGAAAATATTCGATAGTTATGTTTATGATAGACTTAATTACCCTAAATTTTACATCCCAAACTTCATATATTTCTGACACCTTTTTACAGAGTAAACTCGTATACTTCAACAGTCTTGTGGATAATGTTTATTATTTCTTACTTATTAATGTTAAGTTTACAGAAATTGAGTTTTCCTCCAGAAATCGAGATATTACTAATTGTTTTTTAGTTAAAAATGAAATATGGGACCTCCGGAATCGAATGAACCTAACGCGTTCTCTTGGTAGGTGGTGGAACATTGTTATCTACTTTTTTTCAGGTTCCTAAATCTTGTACCCTAAGGGGTCTTATTGAACCCAGCATGACTGCCTTCTGCATCCGATCTATCAAGATCTGCGCCGAGTTTTTACAGGCCAGAATGATCTTCAAGTTCGAACGCAGCGAAGACCGAATGCCGCTCAAAACACCGATGATCAGAACCACTAACACGGCCTGGGTATAGCGTGCGAAGCTCGAACAGGAGATCTTGATACTTTGTCCGTTTTTCCTCATCTTTCAAGTTTATGTGCTGGAGCACAATATGACATACATATTCTCTAATATTTTATCGAGGAAGACAATGACAGGCCTATTTGCTTGTATGGACCTGACGCTCGGAAACGGGCAATTCCAGTAGATCTGGCATTTTTTGTTTCCAAAAACGGACTCAATATCTCTTGGCATGTAAGGTAGTGCCGGCTCTTGGTCTGTGTCTTAGATGATAATACAGCACCCATAGGGCCGCGCTATGGCGATGGGTGTACTCCGAAGCCGTTTCTGCCGGACAAGCTGACACCAGGTGGAAAAGCGTCTCAGGCCCCTTTCGACAGACCCTGCTGCTGACATTAGGAACCTGCACACTCATCACGTTACGCTAATAGACCAAGGTGTTTATTACGTCATCTTTGCAAGCTGCGGTAAATCCTTCAGTCTCGGATGTAAGCCCGGCTGACTGTAGGTAGCGGAAGATCAGCCTGGTTGAGAAGCCGAGCGTTTCGTGGGTCGGTAGAAAACATCGTGTATGCCTGAGCATAAGATCTTGCTTGGCGGCATTTATCTGGGCTTCGAGACGAGAAGGTTGGAACTCGAGGTTGCCCTCTGGTTGGTCTTCTCGACCGAAGTGAAATTCGAGACCAAGCTCTTCCGCAGCTTATTGTGCTGCCTTAACGATAAATGTCCCCATTCCGGTCAATCCGTGACTTTTGAAAAGGCACAGGAGGGGGTCCGAACTCCTAAGATCTTCACAAGATATACTCAGAACCACACTTCGATGCAGACCCTCCAGAATAAGGAGTCCCCTACTTTCCCGGTGACGTGGAGGATAAATGCGGTTAACGGACGACATATAATGCAAAAATGTGATGAGTATGCATCATCTTCCAGGTGTCTTTGTCTAGACTGCAGCTCAACGACCGTACATTCCTCAGATTCAAATTAAAAAAAAACAGAATGTTGGCCATTCGGTTTTGTTTGTTTGGATCTGCTGTTAGTATCATCGTCTTGGTGAATCCAGAAGTAGGAAGAACGGCCAAGACTCGTTATTTCTATACATTTCATAAATATCAGATGTTATCTCTGAATTTATGTGGGTTTTGGAAGAGATGAGCTACAAATAGACTGATTTGGTATTGCGACTGAATCGATAGATTAAGTCTGTTGAGATATAGTATTTCTGTTGGTATATTGGGTAACAATAATACAATTTCTATATACAAAAAATTTATTCTTAATATCACATATTTAAAAATATATATCATGATATGTATCACTTCTGCTATAGTTGGTTCTTACTGAACACAACTTGTTGCAAAATTCATCTTCATATCGCTACAAATTGAAAATCTCTTTTATGACAACATTAATTGATAATATGAACGTTTACAGTAATTTTCTAAAATTAAACAAGTAACAATCATCATACTATGTACGTCACATATTACATTTATGGATTATCTGTAATTATATTCGTCATTCAACAAAAGTGGTTTTGAAACAAAGACTTGATATAATGAATCAATTACAATCTATGCTTATAAGGTAGATAAATCGTAATTTATTTTTTTATATTCGAGTCTAACTTTTCTCGAATTTAACGTTGACCTCCCGAATTCAAGGTGAATTGAATCAGTTCTTCGATATTGTTATTGATGCTACATATCTAATTAAGTAAGAACTAGTGAAGTTCAAAGTTGAAATCTAATAATTATAACATTATATTTGATAATTTGAAATCCTTGAATTATCTTGATGGTACAGAAACCATTTGATTCGTTGCTGACTGCCTAATAAATGTTTGTATACCCATCAACTATATGCAAGTTAACTAATATTTCTAGTATGTAGTCCAACTCATCTCATTGAATAACAACAATAATTGACTTACTATGTCAGAAATTTGACGAATTGGAGAGAGTACACAATGAGAAATTCATAAATTATACAAATGGTGACCACTGACTTTTCTAAAATATGACCATCAACCAATCGATGGAAATCTATACCAGACTGATCCTACGTTTATGAAAGAGAGCACTAATAGTTCAGACAAATTTGACTTTGTTTGGAAAATCCACTAGAAATTTCCTTTGCATCACTTTTGAGAGACACGGGAATTCGGAAATTCGTATTTTCCAGGAAAACTGTGAAGATAAAAGTTGTATATGAACAAAAAATTTAGTTAAACGTTTGTTTGCAAACATACACAGTTTCCTTTTGGTGAACTATTGTTTTTTCAGCAATAATCATTATTTCAAAAAATACTTAAGGTATTATTTCAATTTACAAGATATTTCGAAATTTTTTATCACTTTTAATGTTTAAATCATTGCAATTTCAGGTGCAGTAGGTCATGTAAAATGTACGGGGCCGTTCCTCGAATCTTTCTCAATGATTAAATGCTTAGAAAAATGGCTACAAGCTGCAAAATGGAATGGAACAATGGATTGAAACAAAAACCATGTCTACTGTAAACAATTCATCGATTTGACTCCGTAGAAGGATTAAATATGTGAATTTTTTGACGGAGGACTTGGAAATGATTTCAACATTTGGGACGCCGTTTTATTTATTAACTAATTAATTGTAAAATAATGGTCAGGCAAGGCATACTCAAATTCACAGGGAAGTTCAAGACAGTTAAAAACAAAAATTTCGCACAAGGGAACTTTGCAAAATTTTTTCGAACCAAAATTAATAGAGTCGGTTTTTTATTCATAGTTGATTCATATTTAAACAAATTGAGTGCGGCAATTATTAAAAATCGATTCTAATAGGATATTTCATCATAAACAACTCCTATTCACTTTTTACTTTAATATATATCAGAAAAACATGAATTTCTGGATTAGCACATCTCTAAAAATTGGCGCGAAAGGAATTTCGAGCTTACTTCTGATTCACCACTTTCCAATGGTCCAAGGAATGTTAGAAAAAATGAGAAAACTAAACGATTTATCTTATGAAATCAGGTGTTTTGGACTTAAGAGGAATATATTTCATCTTCATTCAAGTTATTCTTACATAGTTTGGAAATTGGAAGATTTTGAAGTGGGTCATGCAATTCTGTATCCCAGATAAATTGGTTTAATCAACTGCTATATTATAATGATATAATATCCAGAGAAATTAGACAATTGAACGATATAAGCCAATTCATAAAAAGGAACAGTTCGTAATCTTATTTTTGAAATCTCCAAAAGTACTGAACAACCTGGGAAAAAGTTGCAGCTTGTTCTCCCTAATTCACAGAAATCAGAGTTTAAATACAGAGTTGATATAAGAAACATTGCTTATTGAGAACAAAAAAAATTATCCCAACGGAGTAATACAAACCCATTAGTGAATTTTCACTTCGATTATTATTTGAGCTGCGCTTCTAAATAACTAAAATTATTATTTTTATGCATACATAGTTTTAAAATAGAGATAGATTGGTTCGATTCAACTAATACAAACATTTATTGGGCACCAGTTTCTCTGAAATATCATTCACAGGTGCTCAATTTATTATATTTTAAAATTCTTTAATTTAAATAAACATATTATCAAAAATGTACTTGAACATCAATTGTTATTATTTGCTGAAGTTGGCTTCGACTTCATGAAAATCCATTATAACATACAATTTTTTTTAAATTTCACTCAACATTTTTCGTTGCGCAGCAGCATCGTCAGAAATAATTGTAATACGTGTTAAAAATAAGAAGTTGGAAATACTTCTGACGCTGTTCCTGTGTAAAGAAACATGTTTAGTAAATATATCACACTTTCATGAATGTAAAACGTTTAAACAAATTTTTAAACGTTTTTAAGTCAATTTTTATGACATATGAGCTGATAAAATATAATTATTCCTAATCTTAACATTGACCTACCAATTATAAAAATACGAACATTCTATGAAGACACATGGAGAGATAGGATTTGATGTCTTTTAAATGGGTGCATTCATCTGAGTATTATTCCTTGAGAGAAAGAGAGGAAAAAGATTTAGATATGTTTATAATCCTCTGAAGAATTATTCCTGTTTGGCGAGTTCATGGTAACTTATCAAACTAAGTTTGATAATTTCTGTTACGGAGTGTACGTTAAATCGTCCAGTGGTATTGCAAACATGCATGTCCAATAATTAATATGACTAGGAGTTATTGCCACCTTCTCCCCTCTTTCTCCTTGGGCAATATTGCATCTAAATTTCAAATCCATCTTCTTCCAGTATCTAGATTATTCAAAGAACAAAATGTTGCAAAGGGTGTTGCTCTGCAAAGAATGTTTTTTAAATCAAACTTACCTTAGTAATATTTAAAGCAATATCAAAACCTTAAGCATCGCTTAGAAAAAAGTTGTTGTTAATAAAGGAACCATTTAGTAGGTTAGTAAATGGGAATGGCAACAGAAGACCTACATATGTCTACAATAAATATATAATTCAGTAGATATCACGTTATATTTTCAGTTCCCTGATGATGTATCGCTTACGATGTGATATTTTGTTAAGATCCTCCATTCAAAAATCGATTAATAATGTCCATTTTTAGTTTCACCAACTCCAACACTATTGTTCTAAGTGCCTGCATAAATGTTACCTAAAATAACAAGATAAAAACCGAGTTATTGGTTAAAATATTAGTCACAAAAAGTAAGTAGCCAACTTAAAGATTATGTTAATTACAAATTATGCACTACTATAACTGTAAGTCTTAAATATATTCAAGAACGACGACATCAATGCCACTTCTGTATTGACAATCTATTGAATATGACGCTACTTTTGTTTTTATATACAAGATGACCTTGAACAACGTATACTTTGATTTAAGAGTATCTCAATAAAAGAGCAAAATATTCAATGAAATTTGAATCAAGATATATTTATGTTCATGGAATACAAAAAGAAATTACGTGATTTTGTAATTCAAAATATGTCTTTAACAAGATGTTTTTTTATAGATTATATAAATAATACTAAATGCAATACTGTAGACTTAAGGTAATGAATCATTTTCAATTTAAATAATTTTAGGTACAATAAACCCATATTTTTGACTTTCAACTGAACAAATGATAATGTAAAAGAAGTTTGGTTCATACAATAAAATTGTGGCGATATCTTTTCTCATTTATGGTTCTAGAATATCAAGAACATAAATGAGTTTTGAATTGTCGGCAATAGATGTTTGAGACATACAAGAAAATATTAATAGAAGAGTATTCTATCATTCTGAACAATAAGTTGAACGAAAATGACCAATAGTGCTCAGAGTGAATGATGATTTCGATCTCGATGAATGGATTCAGGGTCACATCTGATTCCACTGATTATAACATGATATCCTCAGAGTAGGCTGAAGACCGCGGCGGATCCAAAGGGGTAGGGGGCGATGGCGTACGAACTTTTTCAATATTAAGAAGACTCAAATTCAATACAGTTGATCCGACCAGTCGGTCCACTGTTATTTTTGACCGACTGGTTGGATCAACTTTATTGAATGTACATTCTGAAATAGAGTTGAATGTGGAAAAAATGACTGATAGATTTGCTCAAAGCCCAATAGATCTTTGGTCATCCCCCCTCAAGTAAGACTGCTGGATCCGCGCCTGTTGAAAACTGCATCAGAACCAGTTTCAACCTGCCTCGGAGATATCGTAACCAAATTTCGGTATATTGCTGTACTCCTGAGAAATGAAATCCAACCAGGAATCGAGATAACTCAATTTAGATAAGTTGATTTTTGCATTTGTAATTATTCAGAACATAGTAGATATGTAGTTTATAAAACCCAAGAGTCGTTTACCCTATCACTGAATTATTCCAAATTGTGTTAGACAATGATTAGATTTCCATAGTCAACAGTAGTGATGAGCAAAGCAACACCAGGACTTGTATGGTCTTGGTTCTGGTCATATTGTTGCCCATATAGTTTTGGTCTTGCAAACTAATGGGTGTCTTGGTCTTGGTATTGGTCTTGGTCTTGCATGAAGTGTTTTGCAGAGCTAGTGTAGCCGCACCCAGAAGTATCTTGGGATGACTGCGACACCACTTAGCACACTCTCCTATAAGTTGGTAAAGAGTCTTCTCTCCTGTACCGCAATTAGGACAGGATGGATTCTCCGTGAGGGAGAGCCTACAGTGGCCGGTGAAGACACCCGTAAGGTCAGCTATGATATGTCTACTTTTTGACAGAAATTTAGGAATAGTTCCTTGATTAATCGTTAAAAGTTCATAGACTTAGACCAAATGGAAAGAAACATTGAAACTGTAAAACGACAAACGACGTCAGTACAAAAATAAGACAAATGTATGTCCAAAATTGCTTTTTGCTCCCGAGATATGGGGTGTCGAAATTTTAATTTTTTTTTTAAATTGTGTCCTAAAATTTAAATTGTATCAAATTGAAATTTAGTACTCTTATTAAACGTCAGAAGGCCAACATTTAGAGCAATTTAGCTTTTGCCAATATTCACGTCAACACTCTACAGGTTCATATATTTTTGGTAATCGTAAGATTTTATACCCTCAAACTTTTTTGTGCGCCGTCCCTACTCTCCAGTATCCGAAAATAAGGTTATGTTCAATTTTGAAATTTGTTGTCTTGTGTGATTTTTCAATAAATGCACTGATTTCGAAATAAATGCCAAAAGCCTATTGAGTTAGTTAATCTAAAATTTTACAATAAAAAACAAGCAAGTTCAAGGAACTCAGCAATCTCAGTCTTGCAGAATATAGTCTCGGTATTGGTTTTGTTCTTGCATATAAAGTATTGGTCTTGATCTTGTTGTCAGAATACGGTCTTGATCTTGGTCTCGGTTTTGCTTTTGATGCAAGACCAATACCAAAACTGCAAAACCAAGACCAATCTTGCTCATCACTAGTCACCAATTTAGATTCAATTCGGGACATCATAAAAAGTATTATCTTCGTTTATTGAATAGCAGCACTCGCTTAAGTTGAGCCAAATTAAAATAATGAATTATGAGTTCTGATTTTACAAGAATTTTCTTTCCTTCATCGTAGGAATAACATATCTATCAATTTGACGTATTCTCTGTAGTAGGAATTCATGCCTTTCACTGAACATATGTATGCTCTCATTTTTAAAAATGAACTACAACTCTCGAAATTGTGCACAACAATACAATAGGCATTGCGCTATTTTTAGCAAATATTTTAAGTGTGATAGCTCACTTAATTGTGCAGCATAAGTTCACTGGTTGTTCAGAAAGAAAGAGTACAACATATATCTCCTGAAACCTACTATCTGGGTAAGGTAATCGCAGATTGCACTGTATTTATAACAGCATCTGCCAATCTAGCTCCCGTTTGTACGACCCTGGTACCAATACTCCCCAAACCTCTTATAACATCCCCCACCAGATTAGTTCCCAAACTCACCGTGGCCTGTATGTTGGCTCCCACTGTATCGATTGGGGATTTTGTTGTTAGATAGAAAGTGTTAAATGATGTGTAAGGTTTGTTAGTAGTACTACTAACAGTCTTTTTACTAGTTACTGTATTGGGTTTACTAGGTGAAGGTTTACTGTTAGTAGCAACTGGTGCATTACTACTTGGTATTGAAGCGGGATATTTAGCGACTGGTGGATTAATATCGTTCGTGTCTTCGTCGTCCCCGAACCTATTGAGAATGACTTGCGGGGCTTCTGTCGTGGTGGTTGGTTTCGTTATTCGTGAACCAAGGTCTTGAGGATAGCTGTTGGAACGATCCTTGTGAGTTTGTTCGAATTTCTTGACGAGTACATCGTTGGGATCCCATTGGTCGGCCAGTTGGACCCATATTTTCGGATATTCCTTTTTGAGACGCCTGATAGTTCTGTAAGTCACTACCTTTTGTTTTTCCGTGCATCGGACACAATTTGTCATTATCGCCTCCGGCAGGATTCCTAAAAATTAAGATTAACTAAAGTAATTGGTTTATAATGCTACTTATATATTCGATTAACTAGTTTTATCTGACCTTTATTCTACCTGGAATTAGTGGAGATAATGAACAAAGTCGTAAATAATGTCACAGGAATTCAAACACTTAAGCTTAGAAAAAATATGGATATATTAAGTGAGTAGATTGTCTTAATTATAATTTTTAATTAGGTACCATAATGGTATTATATCAAATTTAGATCACATTTTAAGCTAAGGTGGGCTGTAGAAGGTGACCAAAACAACTCAATTATCCCATAATATTTCATACATAATTAATAGGTCAAAACTAATGAACAATTCTTAACGACATTCTACTATAATTATTCAAGAGTCAAGTTGTAGAATATGGATACTGTACTCTCATTATTTGCTCCAAATTTATTACTTTCAATTTCATGTTATTTGGGACAAGATCATGTGCCTGAGGTAGAGGTGGCTTGGATGTTCGAAGGCCCTTCCCTCCATGAATGGCAATTTGATGTTCGGAAACGAGGTTTCCATATGTGTAGTTTGAGCTGACCTGGAAATGCTAGGAACATTGGACATCACAGATAAACCAATATGTAGGGAATGCAGAGAGAGGGAGGAAACTGCCTCTCACATCCTGTTAGAATGCTCAGCATTGGCATCCCTTAGGCATCGATACTTCAAGGGATTGAAACTGCTCCTAGGAGAACTTATGGAAGCCAGCAAACCTGTTAGAATAGAATAGGCTTCTGACCACAGGGCGCACAATGGGCCCAACCAAGTGGCCTAAGTGCATTCGGGGGTAAGCCCCCTCCCCTCAAATGATGATGATGCTAGCAGGTGTCAGTATAAAACATAGAGTAGTAAAGTACATCATATTTTTGATAACATTCCAATGTACCATAAAGTATATATCAACGTCTTTTAAATCATTTCAAATATTTTCTGTTCGTAGAATCATACATTTGATCCGCAGAAGTGTTCGAATTCTATTTCTCACACAAAAGTTACGTTATCAATTGGTCACAGTTCATTTGTACTGTTTCTTTTTTTTTGTGAAATTAGATGCAAGCAAGAATAATTAATCCAAAAGGAAGCAATGAGAACACATGTGCATGCATTAAATATTCTCACGAAAATTTTATTGCAAAAAAATTACTCTACGCACATCAAGTAAAACAGAAACGTGTTGAAGATATTATCTTGCTTTTGTTGTTCGTGTTTGTGATTCGCATATATTGGATGCATCTTTGAGACGTGACATTTTTTGAGTTCAACAACAATAGACAAAAATTGTTGTACGATAACCATTGACGTTATAAAGATGAAGTTTCTTTCCAATACAACTTGAATTTGGCCAGTTCACTATTTGTATGACCTGATACGAGGCGAAAACTCATTTACATGATAAATTGATGTGTATCCAAACCCGGGTTCTTAGTGGCTTCTGTGAGTCGGAAAAATATGAAAATATTTCAGAGCCTAACGAGACTCTGCCCCCCCCCCCCCCGTTTTCGAGGATGCTGAACACGATGGCGGTGGTTTAAACTATTTCTGAGTTGACCGTCACCACCAAACGGCCAAAAACAACCCCCAAAAGGGGTGAAACTCGGATATACCGACATATTCCGAGAAAAACTGCGTCACCTCCCGTTTTCGAGGATGCTGAACACGATGCCGGTACTTTGGAATTTCTCCGAGTCAACCTCACCCCTTAAATGGTCAAAAACAACCCCCAAAAGGGGTGAAATGCGGATATACCGACATATTCCGAGAAAAACTGCGTCACCTCCCGTTTTCGAGGATGCTGAACACGATGGTGATTCTGGATCTTCTCCCCGAAGCAAACTAACCGCTGAAACGGACAAAAACTACCCCTTTGATACCCTGGATTTATGAAGTGAATAAGAAAAATCTGATAAGAGAAAATGTATAACAAATCATTGAATACACACCGGATGATGTTTCCACATTTGTTGACTGAGTGTTCACCCTGCAAAATAGGCGTATACATCGTGTCTGGCTAGGTTATTTGGTGGTTTTTAGGTGAGAAAATCTCCTGTATGGAATCAGTGGTACAATTTTACATATTTTATTTTATTAAATCATAAACATTTTTATTTCACGCGTACTATTACTTATTAACTATATATACAAATATAAAACTGTTTCATTGACGCATATAAATACATATCCACTATATATCCATATAAACCATTATTATTGACGCATACAATCACATTCATTATAGGTAAATATAAAAAATCGTTATAAAATCCATTTTCATTAAAAAAAATGATCCGCTCAATATAATCTACGTCGCTTACAAGTGGAATTACAGGGTTGACTCGGAGAAATTCCAAAGCACCGGATTCGTGTTCAGCATCCTCGAAAACGGGAGGTGACGCGGTTTTTCTCGGAATATGTCGGTATATCCACGTTTCACCCTTTTTGGGGGTTGTTTTTTGCCGTTTGGAGGTGACGGTCAACTCAGAAAGAGTTTAAGCCACCGCCATCATGTCCACCATCCTCGAAAACGGGGGGGGGGGGGGTGACATAGTCTCGTTAGGCTCTGAAATATTCGCTTTTTTCGGCCTTTTTTCCGACTCACAGAAGCCACTATCTGGGTAACTTAAATTATTAATAGAAATTACCTACATATAATAGTGCACGGCCGGAAAAAGAACTTACTCTTGAAGCCATATGAAACCAAAATATTAAGCCGAATCTGTTCGTAGAAGCCCTTGATCATCGATTGGATTATCAAAATGTTTATATTTTAGCTAATAAAGAAACCGACTGCTATAAAAGATCTATCTCTGAGGTGATTCACCTAAAACGTGATGCTAAGTCTGTAAGTATTTTTTTTTTCATATATACCTTGACTACACGAGAGGGAAACCTATAAAGTTCGGAGAACATCGCGTGAGTCAGCAGTTGGATGTGAGGAGAGGAGATAGGCATTCATATTTCTTTCGAAGGTTTGGAGGTTATAGACATAGGGAAAGACCTTACTAGGTAAATAGTAAGAAATTGAAGTCTGGTAGGTAGAAGTTAGGCAGATCTCGATCTTGACAATTTAGGGGTGACTAGTTTGAGCTCGCGTAGCCCGCCTATCTGGAATTTCTCGTGGTGGAACAACAGACGAGACTTCTGACGAACATCGACGATGGAAATATCTATAGAAAAGGGAGAGATCTCCTTTCTACGATGTTCTAGAGTGGTCAAAGAACTCGTAAATGTGACATCATCAATCAAACGAATAGCTCTCCTCTGGATAGAATCCAAGAGCTCCAGCTTATGTTTGGGAGCCGAACTTCAAACATGTGAACTGTACTCCAGGACAGGTTGAATCTGTGCTTTGCGGATTATGAGGAGCTGCTGAGATGTAAAGTAGCTCTTGGCTCGGAATGGAGGACCGAGTTTTTGTGAAGCGGTTTTCGCAATGGACCTCAATCATAGAACCGATGTCATTGAGTCAATATTATACAAATTTCAGTGTACTCGCTTATAATGTTTGAAATTGTGTATATGTGGGAAGCTCATACAATGAATCAGTAATATTGGTACATCAAAGATCGTTTGCATTGTAGTCATACAATTTCAAACACATCCGTTTAACGTTGTACTCACTTGGCGCAAAGGCATTTTTTGTTATCAGACTGTTTTTCCTCGTTCTCGAGATATAACGTCTTCAACAGTACAAATATTACTATAAAGTGGTTTCCTAATGTGTTTCAATTTGAATTAAGTATTTGTGTTTCGTTCATTGTTACGACGTAGATATTTTTTATTGGAATTAATGCGATAAAGTCACTCAGGGCTTAGTACAATTAGTTTGAGACATCCCACGCTTCAGTTAATGTGAATCCGTTTTCAAATGTCTTGTGATGATGGCCGTGAGACCGAAATTTACGTAAAGACGAAAATACAGCAAATGTAAAAGTTAATGTGACCTGTAATATCCCAATAGTTTACAAACTATATAAATATAGTTATATAGTTATATATAAATTCACTGGAAATAGGTCACTCTAACACATATGCTTATTATTCTCGTTTTTACGTACGTTTCTGTCTCACGACCATCATTAGAAGACGAACCAATATCTCAAACGGGATTTCTGGAAACTTATTGTATGAGCACAACGCGTCCTCATCGCACCAATTTCAATTAAAAACGTCAATATAGTATATGAATATGAATTCACTGCTTAGGAAGTTTCTTATAATATACGAAGTCATGTCAAACAATGTTCGTATATGACTGAAACCAAAAAATATAACGCTCAAGTATCCACTTCCGAGTCAGATGTTGAAGGTAATAGATAAAGGTTGTCAGATCTTATTAGAAATATTGATATTTGAGCACTCCACCTAAAATATACTTTTAACATGAATTCAAAATATACTTTATGAAGACGCATGTAGGAATTTGTAGGGTTTTAGTTAATGAAATCAGTATAAATCTGACTTAATGATTGAATGTCTGTTCTATGATTTACAGAATTGGAGTCACGTCTTATGTAAATCATCTCCAGAAAAGATCTTGTGTGATAATTGGTTTCCTTAGTTGGAATATTAACATTTGTGTAAACGAATTGATGGTTATAATCAGAACAGTGTTTAGCAAGGGCGGTGGATTTTTGTAAGTGTTTGTTTCTTGTACCATACTTATGGCCATACATTCTTTTGTGTAAATATTGCTTAGAGATCCCTGCATAAGTCCCATCGGAATCATTAATGTGTTAGAGTTTCGATTATTCGTGTTTCTGTTCGTTTAGGCGACAATCTAATTTGTGTACTGTGTGGGTTTGTATATCTTTAAGTACTGAAGGATTTAGATTTGAAAAATATTTCACAACACAGTTAGTAGGTTTATGCGCAACATTTATATCATACTTTCTTTAAACATTCCTTAATTTTCTCTGAGGTCTTCGGAATATACGGTAATGTTATAAAATTATCTGTATTACCGTTAATGCTATTTATATATATGACTTTATAAGCTAATAAATGTTCAACTTTCACTTTTCCCAAAGATGGCTCAAATTTCATGAAACCATAAGTAAGTTGTCGAAGGTCATAGAGGTCTTTGCATTTTCGGCCTTTTTCTTTTTCTCGGTATTGTAGTTTTTTTTACGCTTCTAAGAGGATTTACCAAACGGAAGTTAACTGTATAGCGCACCATGATCTGGTTTCGGAGTTGAAATGACCGCAAACTTTCACTCTACCACAAAAATACTCATAAAAGCCTGGGTACTTTGCTGGATTTTCCTAAAACAAAAAGAGTTCCTGAATGGAATTGCGACTTAGTCAGAATATTTGCGGTGACAGGTGTGCATTTACCCCGGCTTCAATTTTACATTGTGTACTCCATAAGAACTGGTATTTACGAGAGTATGATGTAATCTTATTGTAATTCTAAGGCTAATGTAAGATTCTAGTATGTTTTATGTTCTAGAGCGAACGAATATATACAAATTTAACTTCAATACATATAATGCAATATATCAAGTATTATTTTGTCGGCACCTGATTTGCAAACCGGATATGATAATAACACTGTAGTAAAGATAAATACTTGATTTCAATGGATGTAAAAGTCAAATTTGTAAATAAGGGACACGATATTTTTGGCCTTGCGAATAGTCGCAGACATTGATTTTATTGACGCAGGTCAAATCAAGGCTTCCACTGTTTCAATTTGAATTTTGAAAACAAATTACAGGAAACGTAGGAGATTTTGAGGCAATGCCAGATCTACGGAGGGCAAAAGGGCACGTTCAGAAGGGTGACTAAAATTCAAATTTCTATAATTTTATGGCGCCATAAAAATAGAAAACATAATATTAAATTTTGTTGTTAGCAAATAACTTTGTTTTGTTTGCAAATTGAGGCTTTATTAAACTATCATTCAGAGGATGCGTTTGAATGATTCGCGGAGAATGTTTCTAAGCCGCGAGAACCAAGCAGAATGATTGAGAGGGGAGGGCGGTCGATAAAATTGGTTTGCTGAATTGTTTGTAGAAAGTCGTTCAATTATTCAAGTATACTAACATCTTGATAATTAGTTATTTTAGATAATATGCAATGTTCCAGTATTTACACTCTGGCATCTTCGGTCTTCAGATAAAAATAAAAATAAAGGAAATATGCCTCCTTATCCAAGGATAAGGACAGTAAGGATAAATGACAGTAAGGTAATAGGGCAGTCACCGTAAAATCTTGACAATCGGAGGAATTATGGTGGGTCTTTTTACAGCAGTATAACAATTTTTATACTGTGCTTCTACCGCCTATACAATGATTCCCATGATGCTTCAGACTTTGCATATTTTTTTATGGCACTCAATAGCTATTTAGCTGCTCACTGGGTAATCGTAGCTGCTCACTAAGTTATCATAACAATTACAAGTGGTTATTATTCCAAAAAATTATACAGGATGCAGTCAATGCATCAAACCTTTCAATGTTACACAAACTCAAAAAAACCTATATCACGGATATTTTATATGGGGTTACATACACGATACCAAAAAATCACTATCGTCTGGTGAACGATGGTTCAATAAAATTTGTTCTAGGGCCGTCGCTTCAAAACAAACACCATACCGTCGTTGGCGCGGTAACCCATGTCTGGAGACCAGAACAAAATATGTTGAAGCTAGAAATATATTCGATGAAACAATAAACGTTTCGAAAGAAGCATACAATGCCAAAATAAGATCAAGGCTTATCGAATGCCAGGAAAGCCCACGTTCGTTTGGACTTTCGCCAAAGCATTTGGTAGGAATTTCACTCACAATTCACTATGACACACTGACTACTACACAGGAAGAAGCTTACCTTTTTGCTCGAATGATTACAGGAAATTCCACTTTGGATCTAAAAGGTAAAGATCCTGCTAATATTGCCGCCATCGATAGCTATATGCCTGAAATTGTCTTTCATCAGAACAATTAGGCACAATTGCTTGTTCTCAATACCAAAAAGTCTATGAGGCCGGACGGAATTCCACCTGTTATTCCACCACGAGAGATTCCAGATAGGCGGACTAGACGAGCTCAAGCTAGTCACTTCTTCACTGTTAAGCTCGAGACCTGCCGAACTTCTTCCTACCTGACTTCATTTTTTCATCGAACATCGAAGTTGTGGAACTCTCCACCTAGTGAGGTCTTATCATATGCCTCAACCTCCAAACCTTCAAGAAAAATTCGAATGCCTATGTTCCTCCCAACATTCCACCGCTGGCTTACTTGATGTTCTTTGAACATTATAGGTTTTCCTATCTTGTAGTCAAAGTATATAAAAAAATGCGACAAGCTTAGTGCAAACGTCTATTATGGCATAAATTCATCAAATCAAAATCTGATGAAGATTTCTTAGCACATCAAGACCTACGCAATGCTCGTCAAAAATATGAAAATTATCTCGTAAGCACCGGCACTAAGACAGTATACAATAACACACGTTATCAAATATCTCCCACCATATCAACACCTCAAGTACATAAGGCTGGTGGAACTATTTATATTAACGACAACGATACCGCTGAGACTTTAGCTACACAATTTGAGTCTGTCTTCACGCATGAAACTCCAGACCCGAAGACAAATTGCTAAGGAAAGCACTTACATTAGCTACTATAAATCTGTCTGCTGAACTAGTACAGAAACAAGTTGACAAACTAGCCTCAAGTCCTCATCTGGCCCAGATGGAATGAATACCCACTGCAGTCTTTATATATTGCACTGCTCCGTTATGTCAACCTCTGGCAAACATAATGCAAATTTCATTTGATAGCGGAACTTTACCTTATATATGGCTTTCAGCGGTCGTATATTCTGTATATAAAAAAGAAGACAAACTCGATGCCGAGAATTATAGATCAATAAGTTTGATTCCAGTTCTTGCTAAAGTTATGGAAAGACTCATTGTTGATGAACTTCTTCCTTACTGGACTCTGCAGTCATACCTGATGGCCAGCATGGAATCTTACCAGGCGGTTCAACAACAACTAACCTTTTATACTCTTATACTGAACACCATTATGTTGAATTATATGACGCAGAGATATATCCATTAAACGTAACATACTGAGATCTATTAGATCGTCAAGCATTACAGTGTGATCCACCCTATCAAAATCTTTTGCAAAATCTGTATATATCACATCAACTTAATCTTGTCTATTGAAGACTTCTGAGATATTCTTGGAGTGTATGTGGTTCTAGATGGAGTGTACCCTCCTGCAGGAATTTCTCAAACTGAATTGCTCTCGAGATTCAATATTGCCAGTCTTGACACTAGGCATCAACATATCTCCACAATTTATTTTGGGTAGAATTATCATTTGCAACCTCTGGCTGTATAGGATTCTGATTTTGATTTTTTCTCATAAATTAGCTTGAATCTACCACCGCATAAGTCTTACGAATCTGACTTATTCTGTACCTGAATAGGATGCATTCCTTGACTAAATATTCGCCTATGTCATCCGAGTAATAACCAATAAAGTCACGTGTTCTTTCCAGGTCAATAGTTTCGATATTTAGATCTTGCAAAACCATTAGAGATTCAAATAATCAGCACAATTTTTTTTGTTGGAGATGTGCTTGAACACCTTTGTATTTGCTGGCCATATTTCCAGCGTTGACAAAAGAGTGTACTCTACAATAACCAAGCGGTGCCCTCTGATCTTGGAGGGCTCTGGGCTGCAGCTCATGAACAACATTCCTAAATCTGGCTCCTAGCGATATCTAGTGAATTTGACATTTTGTTTATTTTATAACCACTGATGGTGGTAGCTCACAGGGAAACAGGTATTTTGAGTTTTTTCAATGCCTTCTCAATTATCACCTTGTCTTCGTGATCAAATCATATAAATAGAATTACATCATGATATCTTCCGGTAAGCATTTCCCGACATTCTAATAATTATATTCTTGCTTTTTTATTGTATTCGTCGCCAATCCTTTTCTTTTGTTTTTAGATTCGAACGCGCGGCCTGTTTTGTTTATTAGTAACAACTTATGAAATGCAAATTAGATTTTTTGTAAATATATCTTCCGTACGAACAATGGAAATTAACAACAACGTAGTTAGCTAATAATAATCATAGTGCAAACCTAGTCTGTGTCGAATTCATATTCGCACTAGACATGAATGAAATGATAATAATGTAGTAACTTGAGATTCAGTCGTGAATATAAAGCGGAAATTCTTCGATTAGATCTAAAAACGTACACATAATTACTTCAAACTGGTATTTCACTCGAACTAATTTATGTAAACATGATAATAAACGTCTTCCTGACTGGATAATCACAAAAACTGGTTAACGTGTAATTAATTTTTGAAAAACAATTAAGATTATGAATATTGTTGGAATAAATCTTCTTTTAAATGGATTGGTTGGATTTGAATTGATATGCTAACATGAAAACATCGTTAAGTTCAATTGTTTCTTTGTAGACATCAAGTCTTTGTTGTACAGGTGATGTCAATATTCCATGTAAATAGGCATCTTCCTCATACTAAAGTTTATGGGAAGATTATCTTGCGAACTCCGTATAAGAATTATACTGAAAGTATAACAAGAATTTCCTTTCTTTTGAATAAAACCATATTTTAGCATTTGCCGACTTTGTTCGTTTTCATATTGACAGATCAGTGTGACCAATCATTCAACTGGAACTTGGATGGAAAGTAGTACTTGGTACGGAATAGAAAACTGTGTTTTTGTGAAACTGTTTTCGCAATGAATCTCACATGATCATCTCATAAGAGGGTGGTGATCTCGAGCATGGAATATAGAAGACTTCATAGGTATACCTAACCTTACATCATCATATTAGATATTGTGGGATCCGCCTTCCTGGAGAAGATGGAAGCTTGAGATTTGGTTCTATCAAACTCTACCAGATTATCAGATCCCCTTTTATAAACCGTTGCCAGATCTCCATTAATTGCATCGACTTGTCTCTGTTTGGCTCATCTGGCTTCATTGGATGGTATATGGGATCTAGATGAGAAAGCGGTACGGAGTGTACCATCATTCGCAAGGATGTGGACAGTACAAGCCGTCCCTTCCAACAGATCATCGAAGGAGCAAGTAAAGTTAGAGCCAAGACAGATCTCTATGAAACTGTGAAACACTCATACATGGAGTGATCTATCTGAGAGAAAGATCGATAGTATGCGACAAAGTTAAGGTGGCAAACCATATGTGCCAGACTCGGTCAAGTGCCTTGCAGACATTCGATGCTGCAACTAGAGATTTCCCAGTATTTTTCCATGGATTTCTGCCATACATGTGTTACGCAGCACTTCAAAAATCACAGATAATAGTTTAAAGAGTCTATTAGGAAGGACCTTCTTTCCTTTTTTTGGAATTGGTAAGACTTCAGCTGCTTGCCAACTGAAAGGAAACACACCAAGTTTGTATAAAAAGGTAAACAACCTGCAGAAAGCTGGTGTTGATTCAGGCGCACATTCCTTGGCCTATTTGATATTGAGATCAAGCAAAATGCGTCTAATCGTGTGCTGCTGAAAGACAATTTCAGGTATATGACTATCGATGACAGTAGTATCAGCAGAGTTCTTCCCTTGTGTATCTAAAGGGGTTGGCTTTTCTTGTCGTGTAGTAGCCAGTGTGCCAGAATCTTTGGTTAAGGGAGGAAATTTCGACCAATTCTTTTGACGAAAGTTCAAAATGAACGGTAGCCACTCGGGCATTCGATAAGCTATCATACTATTTTGTCGTTACTTGCCTCTGCCGAAGCGTTTAATTGCAGATATGTCTGGATTCAACATATTATGTGCTGGTGTCCAGAAATAGGTTTCCCCGCCAACGATGGTATGCTGTTCGTTTTTGAGCGACGCCCCTAGAGCAGATTTTATTGAACCACGGTTCTGATGTCAGGTACAACTATTCCTATGAAGTCTTTCATATCAAAGTTCGGGATCTTCATCAGCAGCATTCTCTCATCGGACGATCATTGCGGAAACTGCGGTCATTTATTATTACATATGTACACAAACATGTAAAAATTGTGAGTGTAATTTGAAAATAATTCGAAATAAACCTACCGTGGAAGCCCGGATGATTTTAACTCATTTCATTCAATTTGTCATAACTCGTAATAATTGGAACGATAATTGTACTGTGGAAAATATTACCGGAAGTAACTATCATTGATTAATAATTGACATTTTATTTCGTGATGTCTGCCACATCTTCCCGAACAGATTGAATAGTTACGCAATTTTGTACTGCAATGAGTACGATGGAAATAATGCAGAATTAACTGTACCACTTCCCATCACAACCTTTTCGTTTCATATAGTTTCTCAATTTCACTTTGATCTTCTCATCTTTTACCGATCAAAATAACACTTTCTCCATTCGTCACATGCGACGTTGAGAGACCTGATACATAGATTCCGATATGATAATGTATATTTTTCATTTACATCAAAGTTTCAGCAAATGGTAACATAGTTCATTCATCTCATCAAATCATATTCATCCAATAGCAGTGCGATTAGATAAATATGGATGAAGCTCCACATCTTGTATGTCTCAAACCACTATCGTGGCTCTTCCTCGGACGTTTACTGTTCATAATATCCATCAATGACCTTCTGAATATATTCAATGGAAATCCAGAATTTTCTTTTAGTGATGCATATGATACCAATATTGTAAAATCGATGAGTGAGACCGATTTCACTACTTGAAATAACCCAAAATCATTAAAAAGAATCAATGACTATTTTGTTGGGAAAATCCCAATCTTTACATCAGTAAAACTTAAGTCAATTGCCTTTGGGAATGAGCTGGTGAGAGTACAAAATTGCTCGTAGTACATTTTGATAAGAATTTAACATTCTATAAGCATATCAGTGAACTCCATCTAAACGAAACTTGTTACTCAATTATTTCAGCAAATACCTCGACTCTACTGAAGATAAAATTGTTTATTTTGGTTACATCCATTCTCGTCTGAAGTATGATATCTTATTTTGGGGACATAGCCCAAAGAGAATTTTTCCTATTCAAAAATTCTTATTCGTACTATAAGGTCAAGGTGAAAAGTCCCTGAAGATGAAACAAGAAATGATTTATTTGGTCAAAACTTATTTTATTTCTCAACATAATCTCTTTGTAGCCCGATACACTCCGTCCAACGTTTTTCTGTCTCGTCGTTCCCTTCCAAATAATACGATTTCGGCAATCCTTCAAAATAGGCGTTTGTTTCAGCGTTGACCTCATCGTCGGAGTCAAATCCCTTTCCGCCGAGCCACTTCTTCAAGTTTAGAAATCGATAAAAATTGCAGGGGGTCAAATCTGGAGAATATGGTGGATGACGATCCAATTCGTAGCGAAATTCATGCAATTTTGTTATTGCAACTGCGAACCTGGGTGCCGCGCCGGTGCGTTGTCTTGATGGAAAAACACCTTTTTATTTGCAAAACGCGCCTGCTTTAATTTTAAATGGGCGTCGGATAGAACCAACATCTGCATAATAAACGACGGTGATCGTTTTGCTTTTATCAAGGTTATCGATATGGACGATATCGTGTGAATCCCAAAAAAACTGCCGACATGATTTTGTTGGTCTAGAAACCCACTTTGGCTTTTTTCGGCTTCGATTCGCCAAGACACGTCCACTGCTTCGACTGTTCTTTGATCTCTGGTGTGTTGTGATGGATCCTTGTTTCGTTCACCGTTACGAAACAGCGGAAAAATCCTTCTTATCGCGCTTGAATAACGCCAAACACTCCTTTGTAGTTGTCATACGGTCGCGTTTGTTGTCAACAGCCTTCTCATATTCAAAAATGTATGCATAATGTTACGTACACTTTAACTTGCCGATCGTTCAATATGATACCATGGATTTTATCGACAATTTCTGGCGTTGTAACCTCAATTGGACGACCAGAACGTTCGACGATCCTTGTGGTCATACCATCATAAACTTTGAGTCGTTCCAATCGATGATGAGTCGTTCCAATCGATGATGAGCAGTCCCCATAATGTTGAACACGAGATTGCTTGCTTCTGATCGCTGACAAAACCGAACTGAATGACATATCAGCTTGAAAATCTTAATGCGTTCTAGTTAAAGATGGTACATCACAAATATATCATGGGATTTTCAATTGTGATGACATCTGTTTTATTTTTATGGTACTTTTCACCTTGCCCTCGCATATGTTTGTTGTGAAGAAAAGTTTCTTGCAGAGGATTGTTTCACTTACCGCATATGATATCTACATATCAGAATGTTCACTATTCATGAGAAATCTAGCACATTTATTCCTACAATATGAGCAAAAAAGCTGTTCTGGTACAAAAAATGCTAATCGGTATGTTTATCCTGAAAATCGATTAACAATAACCGCAAATAATAATTCTATAACATGTTACCAAATCATATGGAAGGCGATTTCAAATTATTTGAACAAGGACTTCATAAATTTTTTATTTTAGGCGAACCTAACAGTTTTAAGAAATTTTAACGCATGTGTGGCCAGGTATAGACTTGATGTTCAATCTTAGGTCTTATAGATTATATTTGATTGTTTATGCTGTACTGCTTATACTCACTAGTCCCACACTTGTTTTCACATTTAAACACATGTCCTGTATAATTTGATGTTAATTTCGGTCATTGATCGAATGGTGGAACTATAAATTATATATTACAACATTTTTGCAAGTACTTCCTCATATTTAGCCCTTGAATATAAATCGCATTTCGTAATGACCGCTATTTCCCACTTCGCTTTTTCCAAGATAAACTATGTTATTAATTTCATCATATTTATTTAAGCTCACCAGATACCTTATAATTACTCACAATGTTTCATAATCGCTAGGTGAATTATTACTTTAAATACTCAAACATTGAATTGATTTAATTCAGTATCAATTAAATCTTGGAAATTTTGATGAAAACATTTGGTTGTTAAGCTATTAGTAGTTGTAGGTTGTTAAGTTAGCAGTAGTTGTAGTTATAGAGTATAATTAGATTAATTATATTTTTTTCTAGGTTACGATGTTCAAGTTTTCCAGTTTTATTCCCATCATTAGTATTTTACTTTTTCATAAATAGTAAGTAATATGACTTGTTTTCTAGGCTAGGTCATGGAACAATATGATTCATTTTGACGTACGAATGTGAAGCTGACAGCGGAAAGCAAGCAGCAACATCTCCATTTCGCCAAGATAATTCTACCGCGGTTATGTGTAAAAATTTCTGTTGCAGTCCTTCGGGGATATGTTCATCCCACAAATTTAATTATTTTGGTTATTTCCACTAAACTCAATGCTGCTGAACTTTGTTTCATTCTACAGGGATCCGATTGCAGTTTTCGTCGTATAGAATCGGGGGCAGCACGTGCTTGTTTGATACAACGCTTTTGACGGATCCATTGTAACTTTAATTTCTCCACAATATTCTTCTTGTACAGGCTTACTTACAAGGTTCCACATTGACCGTAGCTTCTTCAAATTGTGTACAATCTTTTCTTCTCATGTTCACAGCCCAATCCGTTAAAATCGACGCCAATTTTTCCACCGTCCGACTTCCTCTAATTGATACTTTCTAACATTGCAAAACTTCATACATGCTTTCTATATAAATTTTCTACTGTAAACAGTATTTTTTGGTATATTTGTCCCGTTAATGACCAACAAACAAATATAAGTACTGTTTGGCTTCAAATATAATCTAGAAGGTCGATATTTGCATAGATATTTATTATAGATATATCAGCTAATCTTTTCAGAAGCAAAAACAAGTATCTTAAAATACGAAAACACTGTTCATTGTGACCTCGAAACACCAAACCCTGCATTGTTAAATTATTAATTGTCAGCGAAATAATAACAATTAAGGTAGCATCATTAATTTTTATAATATTGTGTTATCTGAGATCTGGCACTGACCCAATGGCATGTTCCTCTTCCACCACAAATCTCAGTGCATAAACACTTCACATCCACATGATTAGGGGAAACCTTTGATGAAATAAATCCACGAATTGTCTCAATTCTGTTCCATCACTCATTCAACATGTATGAAACAGTACAGAGGCCTGGATCTAGATGTTATAGGACACAATAAGAGAAGCCTATGGGTGCAAATCTTTCGACAAGATCTGCCATGCTAGACTGGCAAGATGTACATATATAATCTACCAAAAGCTTATTTCAAGCTTATAGATTCGTACCTTGCAGAGTGGAAATTCAAAACGAGGGTAACCGGTATCACGTCAGAAGCCAGAACAGGAGTACCACAAGGATAAATCCAGTATACCGCAGGTATACCAACAATAGGAGTGGACTTGACAAAATATGCAGACAACATAGCCGCTTCATGCCAACATCCAAATGAAATCCGTATAAGCGAAGCTCTAAAGATATATGACCAGCATTGAAGAATGGTTCGATAAATGACGAATAGATGTGAATGCAAATGCTATAATTTTCTCATCAGGAGGAGCAACCAAAAGCCGGCGAAAGATATGCTTTTAGCCAAAACAGAGACACCTAGGTTGATAGAAGTGGAGCAATACTAGACATGATGTTAATATTCAATCCCACTCAAGAAACACAAGAAAGGAGGCTTCGCTCATCACCAGGAAAAACAAATTGAGCACCAACAGTGAATTGGAGATATATACTTCTATCAGAAAGACCTCAATAACCTACCCTGAAGAATTGTGGCTGCGATCATCACCACATATACAAAGAAGTTATACAAAAATAGGCAACGAAAACATACGAAAAATGGAAACTCATCGTGATCCGTTGTTGGAAACAAATTACAAGAAGCCAACAACGGCCGTTACACTTAAGCATAGAGTGGCCAATACACAAACAGACAAATAGCTTCTAGCAGGTTTGTGATCTGCCAGAAATCAACAATGTTGCTAACACTGGCTTCTATAAGTTGCTTCGGAAACGGCTCTGTGAAGTAACGATACATGGGGTATGACTATTTACTCGCCAACCATTGAATTACGTAACTTTTGGATGGGAAAAGATATCGAGTTCCAGTTCAGGCCATTCGCTTCAGAATCATCGAATTAGTTTGGAAAGATGTATTTTTTGAAGAAAACACGCCAAAGACCAAAAATAGCAGTTTCGGAAGTATGAACATCTAATCGTCAATCATTGAGAAGCGTAACTTTTGAATGAAAATAGCTATCGAGTTGCGGCTTAAGCCGTTCGCTTCAGAATCATCGAATTAAGTTGAAAGAAAACAGTTCGATGACCAGAAATAAAATTTTCGGAAGTATGACTATCTAATCGTCAATCATTGAATTTCGTAACTTTTGAACGGAAAAAGATATCGAGTTTTGGTTTATGTCATTCGCTTTAAAATCATCGAATCAGTTTGGAGAGATATTTTTTTCACAGAAAAAACTTCAAAGACGGGAAATAAAGTTTTCGGAATTATGACTATCTAATCGTCAATCATTGAAATGCGTTATTTTTGGACGGAAAGAGATATCCACTTCGGGTTTGTGCCATTCGCTTCAGAATCATTGAATTAGTCCGAAAACATAGAAACATATCAAGAGTGACGCACCAAACCATAGTCGGGCATTCCAATGGGATGTAAGAGGCAGTTTCTTCACCTCTCTTCATTTCCAACATATAGGGCCACTTATGATGCCCATACTATGTAAATGTCCGTGAATCACCTGAGAATTCCTGTAATCTCCCATGGATATGAGCCTGAGCCTTGAATTAAAAGGCATACAATTCTTAAAGATTAAACGAAATTGCCGATGGAGACTCTTTTGATTCTATTAACGATAGTGTTTGACGTTGTCTTTCTGAATCCTCATTGTTTTCTTTTCTTGAACCTCTTGTATATGAATACCTAGGTAGAATGAAATTAATCAAGAGGAAATTGAGGTCAGCCTTTTTGGACCATATAGTAATATGTGAAATTAAGAAATTAATGTGTATATTGTTGTTATTATAGTGATATAATATTGCTCAGTCAAATACAAAGAAATGAATCAGTTACCTTTACATTGAACTTTGAGCATCACAGGTAGATGATTAATTTATCAGGAAATATGAAACCGACTTAATACGTTGGGTATGAATAGAAATCATCAGGCTATTGGACTGGTGCCAGACAAAGATGCTTCAGAATCCATTTGTAAGCTCGACATGTTCCAAAATCGTTAATGAATAATAATGGTAGATCAAACGTTCTTGCGGTAACGTATGTGTCAAACGAATTCAGAGCAGCTTTCCGCTTATTTATTTCTAATGATTCATGATCCAGATGATTTGTACATATATATCATTTCCAGTTCGCACAATGAAAAGAAATAGACGTTTTAGTATTGATATGAATCTGTCTTGAAATATTAGATTTACACTGTAGATTGATTTCGAATCGACTTTGAAGAATACGTTACATGCGACTTTATTTACTAAATCACGTAAGCACGTTTTGTATAACCTGTAAAGCGAGTGACTTCTGTTTCAGAAAGTAATAAAATACATTTATTGGTGTTGGGTGTCAGGATGAATTAATATTTCAGCAAGTCAAAAAAGTTAGATATTTCAGATTTATTATATAACATTTTTAAATAAATTGTTGGGGGAAATGTTTCAATTAAAAATGCGCACGTCACCGAAACGAACAGAAACAAGAATAATCGAAACTCAACATCGAATTCAAATTTAAAGTTTATTTTAAACTGTAACCCATTAATGATTGCGATGAGACTTAAGGATAGTATAAGAAACAACAACACCCAGAAAATTCCACCGCCCTTGCTAAGCAGTGCTTTGATTATAACCTTCAATTCTATTTTGAAGACTGTAAATCATGGAACAGATATTCAGTCATTAAGTCAGGTTTATACTAATCTAATTGATTAAAACCCTTGCAAATTCCTACATTCGTCTTTATAGTATTAAAAGTAAATTTTAGATAGAATGCTCAAAATAGCAATATTTCTAATGATGTCTGACAACCTTTTTCTGTTACCTCATAAATGTTTAACATCTGGCTAAAAAGTGGATACTTGAGAGTTATATTTTTTGTTTTCAGTCGTATACAGACTTTGTTTGAGTTCGTATATTATAAGAAAATGGCTAAGCAGTGTATTCTTGATACATATTCATATACCTAAAACATTAATGTGTTACAGTTTCGTCGATTATTCGTGTTTGTGTTCGTTTCGGCGACGTGGGTATTTTTAATTGGAATTGGTGCGATAAGGATGCTTGTACTGACACAATTAGTTTTAAGAAATCCCGTTTCAGACATAATACGTCTTCTGATGATGGTCGTGAGACCGAAACGTACAAAGACGAAAATAATGAGCATATGTTAGGGAGGTTAGTGTGACATATTTTCCGAGGATTTATATACAATTCATACCTGGGTCAAGAATCATTATTATTTTTATTACCTAAATATATTCCTGATTTTATTTGGTATGCCCATATCTCTCGGGTTCCAGGTTCAAATCTCCCACCCCCTTGGGAGATTTGTGCCACTTTTTAACGTTTAACAAATAAATGTACTAAGAACAATTTATGTATTGCCATAGCGTATAGAACGCATAATAATTTAGCCGAGATTATCGAAATTAAACGATAAATCATTCGATGAAGAAAAATTGTCGGATGTACAACCTAACATGTGGGTATTGCCCTAAGATATACATTGATCTGAAAGGAAGGACCTTCAGTAAATTAATCAAAAACATCATTAATGATAAAATTGATTTGATCATTGCCGAACATTTAATTATGAAAAATCATAATATTAATTTAAATTTTGAATATGTAGAATTTAAGTAATAATCTAAATTCGCTGCAATCTGTAGGAACTATTGACTATAAAAATTCTCATATTCTGCTCATTGATCAACAAGTACTTAATAATACTTCCGCGTTAAATTTGTATGATAATATTTTCCGTTTGCTATCATTTTATCGTTCAATACCTTGACGATATTTGATGCAGAATATCCTAGAATTATCGTTAGTATGTATAATATTAGCTTCTTTTATTATAAGTTAGTATTTTGTAATATCTGAATTTAATGAATTAAATTATTGAAAATAAAACTTTTAGCGTTCATTTGTTTGAGTTTTAATGAATTTTCATCACGTAAACCAGCTGATTGTATTCAATATATGATACGGAATTAATGTTTTGTTTAGACATCAATTTTATTTCACTCCTCTATATTGATTAGGAAAAAAATATATTTAGTTCGATTTATAAAATTGGTTCAAGTGTCCCATACTGCCCCTCCATATCTTTTATTTACAAGTTTGAAGAAGAACTAGATCAAGGATTTCGAAACGTAATTAAAAACAGGATAACTAATTTTGGCTGACTTTTGCATCAATCAACAGTCGCCGAAATAATTGATACACTTACGGATTTTATTATGTATCATTTAGAGTGGAAGTCATCCTAAGTTCAACGGAACTAAAAACACATATTTTTACGGTTATAATTGCATATCCGCAAAGTTTTAAATTCTATTCATGGAACCAAAACAATTCGCCAATTGAATAATAAACTATTAAGTTCTATTTTAGTTGCAGGATCACCAAGGAAATACTTTTCGAGTTGCAGAAAATGTACTAGTTGAATTATACGTTTCCATCATTCAATTCATGTCTATTGTATGTTAATAATTTAACGTTAAAATTATAGATGTGCAATATTTATATCTCAAGATTGCATACTGTTTTGCTTGAGCAAGTATGCAATGTTATTACTACATGAATTGTTTAGTATTTTATGTGAGAAATAAACGAGTTACTTAGTGAAAGCTCCAGTTGACTTACGTTTAAATTCCAATCCTTGGGGTGGACAAGGTCCCTTGTTCAGAAGACAAGCGGCATAATAATTAACCATCCTCCTGTTGTTCAGGATCTGCTCCACATCCAAATGATCATATCTGGTTGCGTAATAATCCACCGGCGTTGCTCTTACAAAAATAACAAACATTAGTCCAATTACAGTTGGCAATGTGAACTTCATTATGACATTTAATTCAACTATTAGATCACTGTCTGAACCGCTTTGAGCACACTACTGGTTCTGACTGAATCCTCGATAAGAAACTGTTGAGTACGAGGTCGATAGTTCTTTTAATTTCACGTAGTGGTACATGACCTTCATATAGGATGCACCCTCGCGATGGCTTTTCTATGTGAATGTACAATGCTATGATTCAATAATGAATGAATTATGATAAATTGAATATAGTGGGATTAGAAAGTATGGAATTTATGGGTGATCGGTATTGGAAAGAATTTTTCGTTGACTCTATGCGACACATCGCCTGCATCGATGTTTTCTCCAATTTACGTAGAACGTTTCTTATGTACTTCTTTCTTCTTTGTGTGTAGTATTTAATGAAGTATTGCTCAACAAATAACAAAAGTTGAATAAAAAAAGTGCTTTTACAAGCACTGAATATCCACCTAGAATAAAACAAGTTGATCAATTTAGTCGGTAGAGATCCCTTCTTGAACCATAAATCATGGTAGAATAATGCTTAGATGACATTATTCACTGATCTATTATTAAAATGTATTCATTTAATTGTGATACCAGGGTGATACCGACGCCGGTGGACACACTTCCCTCCTCTCTTCTCGCTGGTATTCCAACCAGAGGTATGCATCTTTAACGAGCCTAACATGCATGGTTTCGGGACCGCTGGCTTAAGGTCCCCTCCGAAGGCGGCACATCTCCAATATATCTTATGCTCGTTGATATATTTGCCTGCCAGCTACAATATGCTATTTCGCTGCCATTGTACAGGGTGAGCAAATTTCGATGTTTGTATAAGGTAACTCTGTAAATTTAGGAGTCACATTCTCGGTCTTTTATTTTGAAACAAAGTTACTGAAGGAAACAAATTTTGCTATCGTATCTGTTTGCGAGTTATAAGCGAAAGTTCAAATTTTCGACTTTAAGACAAATGTGAATATCGTGGTTGTTTGTAAAGTTGGGAGAAAATAACTTTTACGTTATTGAGAAACTTTTTTCTGTATGATCTAGTGGTGTCGAGGAAATTTGGAAAAGGTGCCATTTTCGGGTTATGGCCTAGAGTAGTATTTTTTTCAAATGAGAATCATAGTTGGCTATTGTTCAGTTGAGCCCTCAATTTTTAGTATGCATTTTACTGACAAATGGATGAATACTTTCATAGATGACACCCGCCTACTTGATTTATGGTTAGAAAGAGAAATAAATCGGGCCTAACTAAACCATAGCTAACTATGATTCTCATTTGAAAAAAAATACAACTATAGGCCATAACTCGAAATTGCACTTTTTGAAAAAGTATTATAGCAAAATATTATTTTCGCTATTAAAGACTTGCACATCAAAAGCGGCCCGAAATATGATACATAGTTAGAGAGAGAAGAAAATCCGTTTTAACTGAACTTTCGCCAACTATGACGATAGCAAATTTTTGTTACCGCCAGTGAATTTGTCTCAAAAAAGAGATAGAGAATGTGACATCCACTTTTTTGTATCTCCTATAGTTATCGTACCCACCCTGTACGTCTCTTTCCGGATAAATTTTGGTCAACAATAACTCTTACATATGGAATAGGGAACCTCAATCGCGATTTTTTGAATCCGTAGACTTTGAAGGGGCCAAAGTGGTTTTGGGTGATGAAGGATATATTTGAATAATCATTCGGAAACGTCAATTTCAGATTAGACGGGAGAAAAACGCTCAAAATTTGAATGCAAAAGAGTTGCGGAGGTGCACATCATTGGAAAACTTTAAGCATGGTTTAAAATTTCTTTAACTTAAATGAATATTTTTCGAAAAAATAAAGTTACGTTTCTGGATAATGTGATTCACATTCTTTGCACTCTCTATTACTATCATACTTTTCCATTGAAATACTATCTTTTTATCGAAGATGAGGAGTCAATAGATTGAAAGAAACTAACCGAAAGTTGAAGCAATTCTTGGGTGATTTGAAGACATTCGTTGGTGAATCTTCCAGTGGACCAGGTGGAGTAGAATCATTTTACAATTCAAGTGGTCTCTCAAAAAGAAATCTAATCAAGAATCATGTGATAATTGTGTGGGCCATTCTATGAAAATCCTTTCCCGAATCCAGTGATCCAGACAGAGCATAATGCGAATGAGCCCCACTTGTTGGATTATCAACTGATCCCCTGGATGATTTAAGTTATTTTCTATGATACCAGTCAACATGGGGTCAATAATTGTCACTCCCTGACGAATATGTTTGTCCTGATAGATTGCCTTCTGAAAACTTGACCAACGAAAGTCACAAAAAATTCCAGTTGGAACGTTTAATTTCTATACAGAGAGATATACCATCAGACCAATACCGACAGTGATGGCCATTAACAGGACAAACAGGAACACGCATCACTGAAACAAATGGTATACAGAAGATGTTTATACATAAATGCAATATTTTTGGTAATATCATCTCGAAATAATTTCTATCATCCCTTCACCGTAACATTCGAATGGTGCCTTAAATCTACGAATAATCTCGATATTCAGTTCATTGTAAACTTGTTAAATAAATTTATGTTTCAACAATGAATCATCAATAATACTGTCTTTGCCCAGCAGTGGAGTTTAATTAAGAATAATGAAAGAAAAATAAACCAAGTAAATATGACATCAGAGTATGTTGTAATATAACAAGATATTTATAATAGAAACAAGCCATCTGACCTATTTCAATGTAAGGTAAGCCACACCTCTTCAATAATACATTTTTCACATCTCATAGGAATATTTTTACAATTGCAATAGCGACCAGAATTGCAATGTTGTTTATTTCTTATATCTATTTGTAGGTTTCATAAAACAATTAATTGTCATATACCATTATTATTCTTTAATGATTATGCTAACGACAATCTCTGACATATTTTCCTCTATTCTATGGAAATTATTGTAAATAACAATAATTGAATGACGAAGACCTTACGAAATAATTGGAATCGTGAACATAATTTACTGTAGCAATAATTATTTTCACACACTAATATACTAATGTTATTAATACTACAAAAGAATATAGGTATACACAGGGTATCCCAAGTTTTAGTAGTAGAACTTTACAGGCAATAAAAAATCCGATTTTGAGAAAAAAGTTCATATTAACAAATATGCACCCACGCTTAATTTTTGAGATACGGTGTTAAATTGTATAAAAAATTTCCTAATTTTGTTTGTATTTCCGAATATAATTGAGATGCCTCAATGAAATTTGGTACCGTGGATGCTTAGATAAGTTCCCACATTTGCACATAATTTGAGACTGGTATTACTTCCAGTGGCGTATATACAGGATGTTCCATCTCAGACGAGCCACCCCGTATATTTCTTATCCCATAGTGAGTGGAAAAATCTCCCGAAACATGTCGAATGATTTTGTTCGGGGGACATCTTTTGACGTATATTTGAGGCTTGAACAAGCAACCCCCTAATAGGGGGCGCTTCAACCCCTCAGAATTGAATAGGGGAGAGGGGTTGAGTGATACGTCATTTGAAAGGTGTATGAAAAACGTAAATTTGATGAACCGTTTTCGCCAAAAATTAATTTTGTTGCTCGAATGCGCAACCTTGAATATTTTGGTTATTTGTACAATGTACAAGCCCATTTTTATTAAGCCTTTTTTACAAACTTAAACAATCTTCAAAAAATCACATTCGTAAAAAAATTGAATTGTGTTGTCATGCTTACAATGAAAAAAATTAAATCTGCGTGTTTAAATCAAATGTTCAAATTGTCCTCCATTGACTTCCATACAATAATACATTCTCTCAAACTAATAAATAAAAAAACAGCAAAACATTTCCTTATGTTGCCTTCATTTTTTCTTTCTTAGAAGGTGTTTATCTGGTTTTAACGTTTCTTCGATCATTTCATGATTTTAATTACGTCAAAAGATGTCCCCCAAACAAAATCATTCTACGTGTTTCGGGAGATTTTTCCACTCACTATGGGATAAGAAATATACGGGGTGGCTCGTCTGCGATGAACACCTTGTATAGGTATTCGATAACAATAAATTGACCCGAAAAGTGTTATCACCCTGTAACATCTACTTTTTAGGAATAAGCTTCGATGTAGAATCTAAATCGAAACAAATAAGGTCTGCTGATGTTTCCTTGTACCTGGCACCGTTCCACGGCAAATTTAATTTTTGCGATTAATAACCACCATCGGGTGAAAATTGGAAAAAGTGGAACCTTAAATTAAAAAGCGTCGTTGAGTGACAAGAATAAAATAAGGTTACAGCGATATATTACAAAGAAATGCCGAACAACAAATTTTTATTCCCAAAAATGTTTAAATCAGATAACAACAATATACTTTAATCTATAGTAAGTCCACCAACAAGAGTTAATAAGACAAATTTTCTGAATTTTGTGTATTATTTAGGAAGAAATTGTTCAAAATGATCCCCATTTTCTCGTATACATAGTTCACAACGCCGTACAATAGATCTTCTAACTTCAAGGAAAACCTTTTTCCAATTTTCATCCGATTTTCATGGTGGTGTTAATTATTCACAAAAATCAAATTTGTCGTGTGCGTCTGTGCGTGTATGTTGATGGGAGGTTTTTTTCTCGAAATCAAATTTTCTATCGACAGTTGAAGTTCTGCTACTAAAACCTGGGACAGCCTATATATACAATTCAATTAAGTACTTCTGTTATTTAAACATTGATGAGAATCTATAAAGGGATGTTTGCTCATCTGTTGAATAATTCTTCCAAATGAAATGTACTAATGATTGAATTTTTAAGGAAAAGGAACTGAATCAAATTTAGGCACTAATATTGTTAAGGAAATTGTCAAACATGTTTTCACCAATGAGCATGTATTGGCACTTGTGCTACAAGCTAAGACACTTGATAGTGACCTTATGAACCCAAACTTACTAGATCAGAAGGAAAATGTGTATCATTCAATATTAACTGCTTAATTAATAAATAAATGGACTTCAGAGAGTTCCTTACCTCATCATCAGTGTTCTGTATTACTTGAAGTCCTACTTCCTCTAAAGTCCAAGCTTTGATTAGTGAGGATATCTTAGAAGATTCTTCTGGAGATGAATATGTACCTTTAGAAGAAGAGGTGCGTAGCAGCTTAGAATGTTGTATATTTTAGTTCAAACAAAAATTATGAAATGTTTCAGAGTGAAGATGACAATGGTTTGAGTGTACTTCCAGCTTCAAGTTCTGTTACATTTCAAAATATTGAAGAAAGGAAACTTCCTTGTTCTAGTATGACATTTCCAAAATACCAAAAGGGAAAAAGGTAAATGATGCGAATGTAGCTCTGAGAACACAATCGTAGCTTTCGCTTAGCTCAACCATTGGTGTGTTTCCTTCCCCCTGGAAGACAGGTAGAGTTCAACCAATCTGCAAAAAAAAGGAAAGGAGACCTCTAAAGTGATGAAGAAAGCAATCAACATCGAGCTGATCCAATACCTAGAGAGCTCCAGAATCTTGGATGATCAGCAATATGGCTTTCGCCAGCCAAAATCAACACGATACCTGCTTGCCTAAGTAACACATGCTCTAGCTCTAGCATTTGACCTAGTCTGGTATCTAAGTCTTCTTGGGATACTTACGTCATATAGTTTGCCGCCTTAACTGTGTCGATTACTTCCAAGTGTTTCAGATAGTTCACTCCATGTGGTGGTTGACGGAGTATCCTCCGATATATTGGCTATCAACGCTGGTGTTCCACAGGGTTTATTTCCTAGCACCAACTTTCTTGCTACTCCATATCAACAACCTGTTAGAAGTAACCACCTTTCGCTTTGACAGCTTTGCAGATGATGGTACACTTTATTCCGCTTCCTCATCCAGTGCCCCTATACCATCCAACGAAGTGGAGACGCAATTATTCGGGATTTGGCAATGATTTTGGAATGAGAATCTGATAATCTAGTAGAGTTTAATGCAACCAAAACTCAAGCTTGCATCTTCCCCAGGAAGTCGGATCCCACAATCCTCAGTATGATGATGTTAGGTACAACTATACCAATTAAGTCTTACGTATCTATACTCTGGGATCACCACCAACAGCACCCTCTCATGAGATGCTCATGCGAGGTCCATTGCGAAAACCGTTTCAAAAAACTTGGTTTTCTATTCCGTGCCAAGAGAGACCTCACATCTCAGCAGCTCCTCATAATCTACAAAGCACATCTTCAAACTATCTTGGAGTACTGTCCACATGTTTGGAGTTGGGCTTCCAAACATACGCGGAAACTATTGAGTTCTATCCAGCAGAGAGTTATTTGTCTGATTGATACTTACGAATTAAATGACCTCTTTTGAACATCGTATGAAGGTGAGAGATCTCTCCCTTTTCTATAGATATTTCAAAGGTCGGTGTTCAACAGGAATCTTGTCTGGTGCTCCACCACGAGAGATTCTAGATAGGCGGATTAGACGAGCTCAAGCTAGTCACCTCTTCATTGTCAAGAACCTGCTGAACCTCTTCTCACAAGACTTCATTTTTCTATCGAACGGTTCACTTGTGGAACGCTTTGCTTAGTGAGGTCATTTCCTATGCTTATAACCTTCAAGAAAGATTCGAATGCCTATCTCCTCTCCCAACATTCCACCGCTGGCTCACACGATGTTCTACCAACATATAGGTTTTCCTCTCCTTCAGTCAAAGCATAAAAGAAGTATTTATTCCCCAGATAAGGTTGAAGTGGATTATTGTGATGAAGATTACATATATTTTCAAAGGCTGTCATTGGACCTTTCAATGGATTCAAGGCAAATTAGGATGATGATCATGATCCAGAATACAATATTCCTGCTGATGAGAAAATTGATGAAGGTTATATTAAGGATAATTGAACTCCTAATTACTTTTATATTATATTTTAGAATTAACATAAATTGCTTATTTTTGATTTAAGATAAACTTATGGGTTCAGTCATATACTCATTCTACACTGAGAGAAAAGGCGATGCGAAATATGTACATCGCGCTGTGTATAAACCATTTGTACATTATGTTTGAATATTTGTGGAATATTTTTGAATACTTAGTTTTTATTTAATTATATATTTTTGTGCATGTACTATTGTGCTCTATTTATTCATAACTCATTTTCATATAATTACACAAAAATATATACAATATACGTTACGTAATATGTATATACGTGATCTATTCTTTGTTCGATTATATAGAACACAAATAAAGAAAATAACAAATATTTTATGTGTGACTTATCTACAATATTCGCATTATTAATAAATGTGAAATGTAATAACTGTGTAGAAACATCATATTATATTATAGCAGGTTGGTGATAACATCAATAATTGTAGTCTATTTTTATACAATTGTATATCCCGCCACTGAGAACACAATATTATGATATTCTCACTCAGTGGATGTCTGGTCTGTGTTGCGCGGCAGTCCGCCATTTACGATAACCTCGGCTACTGAGAGTCGTGTCACTGGTCGTGTATGTGTGTTTCTTTGATCTTGCCTACGTTCTTATTAAATTTCAGTTTGATATTTGGAAAATGGACTCAGTAGTTGTTGGGTTGTTGGAGATTTGGGGGTTTCAAAAATTGATCCCGAAATTTAAAGGTAAATGTTACAATATATGGGTACATAATTATTGTCATAGCTTTTCAATCGGAATCGATGTTGCAATCAAAATTGTTTCATAATACTTAGGTATCTATAGCATTAGCATTTGTCTCATGATGAAAATTATTACAATAATAATGGATATTATATGGGTAAATCTTTGATCACTATTATATAGTTATTATCAATTCTTCATCGGTCATTTAATGGTGAGAAGATGTCTATATACTTCTAAATACTATCACAATAATTAATTAGTAAGGTAGTGAATGGTGATTTTTGTTTGCTTATTATAGAGATATAGATATTTTTAATAAATAGGCGGCACAAGCAAGATGTTCGACTAGGTATTGAATCTTGAAACTGTCTGCTTTAGTGCTTCCTCCAACTGCTTGTGTTATTGATAGATTGATACCACTACTAATGATTTAAACTATAATCGTCTGTGGGTACCAACGAAAAGAGCTTTATGCATCTGACCACCGAAATGAGGTACAATAATTCAATGAGTACCTAAGTCATAACGTAATACTTTCAGTGAAGCTTCGGTTTCCTATTCCTAAGGCTACCGTACAAGATCGGGCGTATTCAATAATAGTGTTACGAAGTACCACCGGTTTGGCGATAAACATTGTAAAGTAACGTAACGATACAGTAAAATCGGGCGTTGTGTGTGTCAGTGAACATCATTGTACCTATAGTGAAAAATGAAAATCAAATTCAATGAATAAAATTTATTTACTCACACAAACACTCGGATCAACAACCACATTTTTTTGTAATGTCAAATTACGCTCGCTCTTTTACGGTAGCACTTCGTATACAACCGAAGTTTAACAGAATATTACGTTTTCGTAATTGTAGATAACGCTAAAGAATTAAGTCTGGACTAATTCTATTTTATAGAGCAACAAATTGATGTTGAGACATTGAAAAATCTTAATGACGAAGACATTAAAAATCTCATACCAATTCTAGGACTTCGGAAAAGATCACCCAAGTTATTGAATACTGGAAACTCACTTTTGCCAAAAGAATGGATGATAAAATGGCTATTGGTCAATGTTATAGAAGTTTTCCATGTTTGAGTCAACCATTGGGTTATTTATTGGTAAATATAATTTGGCTCTTAATAACTATACTTATCTACACATGTTAAATACTATTTTATGGTTAATTTGATAGCTTGTTCAAGCTTTGGAGATTTTTTCAGCTGGTTCAATCAATGAATGTATTTTTATTTTAGCTGGAAAGTGACTTCAATAAAATATATCCTGGGAAGGAAAATGCTTCACTTGGGAAGTATTCTCAAATGGGACAGAAAATTTATGAAATGCTGATAAACAAAAAAAATTTGTTCCTGCAAGAGTGCTTTAATTTTGATGAATTAAATTAAAGCGTTTGTAAATAATTACTATTTTAATGAGACCTAATCATCAAAATAGTAATTATTTAAAAATGCTTCATTCAGTTTTAAAAAATTTAGACGAACATGTTTATAGTCTTTAAATACAGGAAAATTGTATTTTTTCATTTTATTATTGTCAAATTTTATAAACAACAATAAGATTCACTCGATTCTGTCTGTACTTATTTAGGAATTTGATACAATAAAATAGTTATAAATATAGGTGATTATTTATTTCATCCATTAAAAACATAGTTACCTAGAAATTTATAAGAATATAATAATAACTAAGCGCACACTAATAACTGTGATTCATTTCTTAAGGTGTTTCGACTTATTCCTTCTGAAGAACATCCGAATGCCGTTGAGTTACCCAGAGATTAACAAGGCGAAACCGCTATCATTGAAAATGAAATTTGGTAATATAATACCTTTTTTCTTATTATCTGAAGGCATCAAAAACTAGGATTTAAACACAAAAATATATAATAGAATTAAACAAAATATACAATTTAATGCATATTTCAGTTTCAAAATTATACAATTTTGTACTAAAATTGTCTACATAAATGGTACAATTATTTGAGCTTTATAGCAAGTATTGTGTAGGAAACCTAAAATAATTGTTCCAGAAGTATGCACAATAGGATGTATGAGTATAACAATTCTGTGTGGTTTTCTGTACAATATATCCATATGGAATATACCATATTGTGGAATTCTCTTACAAAAATTGTATAATAAACTAGAACATGAAATTTAAAAAATGCATATCATGGAAGGTATCACTTGGCTATATAGAATGTAACAGAATACAGCTATTAATGTGCACAAACAGCACAATATTTTGAAACAAAATAGAATACCTACTAATTCGACAGTATCAACACAATATTTCAAGTACAAATTTATTAGTTTAGAATACACAAATTGTTCCTGTCTTCATTTTAGGAACAGTTTGTATAACAAAATTATAAAATTGTATTGAAATAGTACATTTATTTCTCTCAGTGTAATTACGATTCCTCATTAACATATCTTCAGCAGAATCATGCAGAATATTGTTCAACAAATGAGTGAAAACAAAAATAGTTGAAATATAATTAGGGCTGAATTATATGAATGTAATGCTTTCGGTACAGTTGTTTTTAATTTTATCATAGTTGACAGGATAGAACTACGTGCGGAATTGAACGGTTTCATGGTGGAACTTTTTGAATATGCAGATGTCTACTCTGTTAGGACCGAATTTTGTCCAACTAAAGAAAATCGTATCACAGAAAATTGCCAATATTCTGTGCAAATTAACGAAGCTGATAGAACTTCATCAAACGTCTTATATGAATCATCTCCAGGATAGATCTTTCATAATTATAAATGGTTTATTTAGATGAAATATCATTATATTCAAAATCAAACTGATGTTATAATCAAAACGATGTTTAACAAGGGCAGACAATTTTTTTTCATCTGAACCTATACTTGTGGCTGTACATACTCTTTTGTAAATATTGTTTAGAGATTCCTTTATATGTACTATCGCAATCTATCTGTGGTTTTGTATTAACTGTCTTAGATTTGAAAACTATTTACCAACACAGTTGGTAGGTTCAGATTTTTGATTTTTTTTTAAGTAATGACGCTTTCAACTATAGAAACTCTACTTTATAATGGTTTTCTAATACACTGTAAAAAATATTTGGGTAAAATTCCCCTAAGAAATGGTGGCCACTGGGCGGCCACCATTCCACGGAGTAAATTTAACGCGTAAGGGCATTTTTAACCAAAAAGGGAAAATTACTCATTGCTCGGGTAAAAATCCTTGGCGGTGTGAATTTTACAGAGAAAAAAAACACGTTGGTGTAATTTTACCCCCTAACATTACACATTAGTGTAAATTTGTATAGATAAAATTACACCCTAATGTAAATTTGTACAGATAAAATTACACTCTAACGTAAATTTGTACAGATAAAATTACACTCTAATGTAAATTTGTAGAGATAAAATTACACTCTAATGTAAATTTGTAGAGATAAAATTACACTCTAATGTAAATTTGTATAGATAAAATTACACTTTGATGTTAATTTTTATAGATGAAATTACAGTTTGATGTAAATTTGTATAGATAAAATTACTGTTGTTAATTTTACAGATACATTTACACCAAATTGTAATTTTGTTTGTAAACGAAATACTTAGATGATTTGGCCCTGAAATATTCATTTAAAAATAAACTTTACCTACGCACTATTCCAACTTTTGATTAAAATTCTGTTGTATCATCGTCAACCAGGAAGATGAATTAACCAGTTCATGTTAGCCCTTTTTCTAACATTCTATTGTGAACCATTACCTGAATACAATAACCTAAACAAAATGAAACGAGAATTTTTGTTTTACTTATATTCAGGATTACAAAAATTCATAAAAAATTCTTTAAAAAATCACAAATAACTAATATTGTTACAAACTTATATATTAAAAAACCTCATACTGGGACGGCAACAAAAGTAACAAGACTACCTGAAATTCAAAAATATTTATTATTAGAATAAAGGAGATGAGGAAAAGCAATACACATACATATTAGGGCCAGACGGATTCAAAAATAGTGAAAATTGAGATTCAAAATACTGGAATGGAAAAACAGGATAAAATAGGAAGCCTCTCTATAAAAATAAAATATATAAAATGAACCGTACTGGGCCTAGAACGATGCAAACCAAATTATAATTTACTACCTACCTTTAATAGAGCATTCTCTATAAGAAAGCCACGAATGATAACAATGGGAAAATCGTACTGTACATTATTATTATTGAAAAACAAAGATATAAAACCAACTTACTTGCACCTCAATTCCGAGGAAAGAAAAGTACCTATATTAAAACAAAATAATAGAATTATTGTAAAATACAAATTCATCAGACAAAATTCACCTGAAATTAAAATGTAGTATATTTAGAAGATAAAAACATACAAAATACTCACTTTTCGGGTACAAATAAATCTTGCACCGTACACCTGTCTGTGATAATATTGACAATTATATTGCCTTAATGTAGGAAATCCATGTCTGCATATTTGACAGTAATAACCTATTTGTTCTGCTGGTGTACAGGTTATGTGTATCTTGGAAATCTATAGACATAAAAGGCGAATAAAGGTACAAAAACAGCAAAGAAACCCATCAACCTACCTTTCAAAAGGGGCCCAAGAAAACAAGTATTCCGGTTCTCACAATAACGAAACAATCGACTGTTTAATAAATGTATTTCATTTAAAAGTTTTAAAATGAAAATGATCCTTACTGAATTAGAAACAGACGCTCATATGCAACACGACAGTAAGTGCAAACTGCAATGCGTTCTGGGAAATTCGACTATGCAAAAGGTCTACGATAGCTGTATCTCTCTCGCTCGAGATCATTAGTAGCGTGTAATAGAGAGGGGTATCAATATCTGTACGTATACGCAACACAGAGAAGACACATCTGTCGATGTCAGTACCGCAATCAGATTAGAGCGCAGAACCGATTGAGGGAAATTTGAATTGATATTATTTTGTTCACCGAAGATTCAGAGTTTTCATTCATATCATACTATATTTTTGGTAGTATTTTATATGCATATTACAGAAATTTTAATAATTTAATACTACAACAGCTTAGTTTTTCTATTTAATAAATAGACATATAGATAATAGAATAGCGGCTGTGTTGTGTAATAAAGTGTATAACAAAATATTTCTCTTTTATAATTAAATATCCCAAACTCAAAAACATAAGATGTTAACTATCGCTGTATGTTTACTAATTTGCACAAAAAAATACTTTGTAATTTTTAATCATCATGACAATCATTTTTCAAAGTCTGCATGTGTGTTATCGGATACTTGATTAGCTAATGGAACCCTCTGCCTTTAACATACCAACCCAACCCTAACAATTTTCTTGAAGTCAGCTTCCTATTAGTTGATCAGTCATCCATGTAACCGGTTCATAATACGATGTCAAACTGTACGATCATATCACCCATTTGAATAGATTTCACTATTAGTGGGAAAATTTATCCAAATGAATAAATTTTCACTATTAGTGGGTAAATTTATCCAAATGGTATCAAATTTACCACGATAATTATAAATTTCCAGTCAAATCTAGGGTAAAATTATTCACGCAGAGGTAATTTTCTATTCTGTAACGTAAAAATACACCAGAATCAAATTTACCTGGTAAATGTTCTCCAACTTTTAGGTACTTCAAGCTTTATCTCAAAAATGAGGTAATAGTTGCCAGTACATTGTAGTAATTTTACCAATTTACACCATTAAAATTACACCCATTTTTTACAGTGTACATATAATCTTACACGGCAATGTGTAATTGTGTAACCAATGAATTTTTCATATTATAATGATAAACAATCGATTTATTCATACTTTTTAATTATTTAATTAATAAAATAAAAATTAATAATAATTCCCTACAAATTATTTTAAAATTTTATTCTTAATTATAAATATAAACAAATTTGTTATATTCAAAAACCATGAAAATTTAATAAATTTATTAATAAAATTACCTATAAAAAATTGAAATTTAATTTTTCCATATTGCGTTCGCTGTTGCAATGTAGACAATTTAAATCAATGTATCAATCACGCTGTAGATGTGAATTCGTGTTCAATCGTTTTGTGATGGTGTTCTTGAGATCGAAACGTGTGTCAAGACGAAAAAATATAGTAAACATATATGTTAATGTCACCTATTTTCCGATAATTTACATATAATTCATACCTGGGTCAAGAAAAATTATAATGATTGATTACAATTAGCCAACAAATAAATAAATTATATTGAGTTGATTTAAATCATGTCATCATCGTGCAAGGAAGCTATATCAGAGTATTGCCATTCGTCACTGAACATACTGTATATTATAGCACTATAAATAAGAATCACCCTTAAATTAAAAAGGGCCTTTCACCTATCAAATAGCCATCATCAGAGTATATTAAATTAGAAATCAAGATATACCTGTTTGAATAGTATTTGAAATTAAATGCGTAAACAAGAGATAAATGTAAATTCATCAAATTAGTTGACTAATTTAGACTTATCTACACTAGTAGCTGATATACACTAGTAGCTGATGTATGCGGCCTACGCCCGCAGAAACAACTGATACCCATAGAGGAAAGCGGATAAGGGTAATTATTTCGTATATTAGTGTTATATTGTGTGACAATTTGTGAGGAGGAATGTAGCGGAGTAGAGAGCAAGCACAGTCTACTATGTTTTGAATTATCATGTAACCTATATGATACATGTTATCATATTCCAGGCAGGCAGACTTCTACCATGTACATTTTCTGTAACAAAATTTAATCGAGATTAGACTAACCCATTTACATGTTTTCAGTTCAAACTGGTTATGAGTGATGATACAATCTTCTCTTATGTATTATTTTTATAGTTCTATCCCTAGAATTTATTATGAACTGATATATAAACATATTTTTATGATGCTGTTCAAATACCAGAATAAATAAATTAGAGTTGAATCAAGTAGGCGTTTATTGCCTAAAGTGAATGATAATGCTTCATTTTATTTTCAATAATGTGGGTCCCTAATCCTTTATTTGGGCACACCTACATTTTAATCGAAATTGCTGATGTGTCAAGGTGGTTTGCATACAATGGGTGCATGATACCAGCCATATGAACTGCATGAATATATTAGTACATCGTGGTTATTGATGTGTTATTTCGAAGTTATTAAACTCATCAATCAGACTTAATTTTTCATTCTACATTCAATTTCATGTAGATCTGGTGGAAAGAATAATTGTACTACATATTGCTTGAAGGCGGGGCACCCCTAAGTTGTGCCACGGTAAACAAGATATATGTAATTGTACCATCTGCTTCGGAGGAGGTCAACTATGCAATTGAACTTCTCAAAGTTAACCCGCGCCGCGAAGAAAACAAGGACTAGCAAATCGATCAAAAAAATAATTGGGGACATTTCAAAAAGTTTTGTGAGCAGGTAGTGTCTCAAATATACTTTTATTTTGTTCTGAGTGCATTTTAAAGTTAAAGGGGTTTATGTTTGCAGAGAAATCTATATACAGTATAATAAACTTTCAAAGAGTTCACACTGTGGATTCACTGTAACACTATAAATAAGGACCTGATATAATTTCACCCTTTACTATGTGATATGCGTCCATATTCATACGTAAATTGGGTCTCACAGATAAAATCGTACTACATAAATTGAGTCCCTAGTTTCAATATAATTCTCATAATATTCTTAGAAATGAGAATGTTAAAATTAGCGCAATTACAATATTTGTATTATATTCCAACAAAGTTAGGTTAGTACGTTAGCGTGGGTTAGGTTGGGTTAGATACAAAGGGGGTACAATAAACAATAATTATTGGTTATTATGAGAGTGCTAAGATTAAGGCGATTACAATAGTTGCATTCTATATCAACAAAGTTAGGTTGGTAGGTTAGATTATGTTATGTAAGGTTAGATTAAGTTAGGTCGGGTTATATTAAGTTAGGTTAGATTAGGCTAAGTTGGGTTAGGTTAGGTTCCTGGAAAGCAGGAGCCTCTTCTCTTGTGCGGTGCCTGAAACCGCATCCAGGCGCGTCCCCAGGTGGCGGATAGGGAAATGCTCGCGGCCCTGTTGCCAGCAGGGTCAAGGGTAGGAGTGAAACGCTCCCGCGAACCAACAGGCACCCAGACACTGGATAAATTATGGGCTCCCAATCACAAGTTCTTGAGAAGAAGGTGATGGATAGATTGTGATTGGCACGAATGATCCATATGTTCCAGTAGAGTAAGTTATCCCATCAAAGATAACTTACTGAAACAACGTAGGAAGTTATCCAATCGAGATAAATTACTAAAAACCCAGGAACCATAAAAATTATACATCAACAATCTTATAATACAAACAGAAACAACATAGGAAGTTATCCCATCGAAATAAATAACTAACTACGAGATCATTAATATATATATGGAGAATAATGTAGGCCCTAATAAGCCTCCTTGTGGTATGCCAACGGTTGATATTTGTTCATTGCTCCTTTTGTCACTAATTTTTGTTTTTTGCCTCACGTCAGTCAGATAACTTTCAAATAGTTTGAGAGCATTTCCCCGAATGCCAATATTCTCTAATTTTCTGAGTAATAGTCCGTGGTCAACAGTATCAAAGCCTTCTGCCAAATCGATGAAGACGCATATGATCATTTTGTTTTGATCTACATTCGACGTAATACTAATTTTGAGATTGCATCCTGAGTAGAAGCTTTCTCGCGGAAGCCATATTGACTTTTACTTATAATTTAGAATTTTTCTAGAAACTTTTTCTAAAATTTTGCCAAGTATTGGGAGAACGGAAATTGGTCGGTAATTGGTTGAGTGTTTTTTATTCACTGCCTTATAAATAGTTCCCCTAATTTCATATAGGTATTTGTTCATTAAATTCGATAGTGATTCTACTATAAAGAGAGATATTTCTGTCAAAATTTTCAGAGTCTACTCCTGCAGATTTATTTACTCTTGAAGTTTTTTAAATTTCAAGATTTCTTTAGAGTTTGTTTATTCCAGAAATATAGAGTTTTGTAATCGGTTTGTGGCACACTTAAAGTTTTGCTTCTGTAGTATTTTGGAAGCTAGTTCTTTGCCGATACTGGCAAAGTGTTTGTTGAAGGTATTTGCGATATTTATGCTGTCTGTAATCACATCGCTATTCAGATTTATTTGGTTGATTTCCTCTGATTCAATTGTGCCACAATATTCAACTGTCTTTTGAGTTTTGATTTAATTTGTTTTTATAGTACTTATAGTACTTTTCTATCAGATTTGTGAGTTTATTGCGGTATGTAGTGAAATTCTGTTTTGATAAGTTTGATTTCTCACGTAAGTAAGTCAAAAACCTCTGACTGAATGTCTAATTCGGATAAGCGCAAAATGATAATTTCCAAGAATGAATTTCGATTTGCATGATTTTGTCGTTGCTATTCAAATTTCTTCTGAAAATTGAGATTTAAATTTTAATTGTTGTTTACCACAAACCGTTATTCGATTATTTTACATTATACATGTAAGATGTCACTTTATATTTCTTGGAAGTATTTTTGGAAATACCTGGGGAATTTCACTTTCAAATTACTACTCTTTAGCAGGTATTACTATTTCTAAGAAGTTCCCCCAAAACACATAATTTCAAACATACAACAGCATATTATAAATCTTATTTTCTCATAAAATATTCGTACATTTAAATATTAATATGGAACTGGTTACCTACTGGAATGATTGAGAACAGAATAGGTACATAAAAGAATCCGATTCAGTTACAGTTATTCAATTGTCATTTCATCCATGGTGTTGTAGATCTCGAAGTATTTACTTCTGCGGAGGAATAATTTCAGACGGGACATGGGCATGCAGCTGCGGCTGTATCAAAATATATTATGAAGAAAAAAAGATATGAAGTTGCTGAATTTTTTGAGGGTAAACTTTTATTAGTGGAGAAGTTGTTACCGAAACACAACATCCAAGCCTCTCATTTTCAGGTCAATTATGCCTATAATCTCCAAACCTTCAAGACAAATTCGAATACTCTCCTTTACCAACATTCCACAAACCAAGTATAGAGAAACTTTCAATAGTAGCTCTTTCGAATATCAAAATGAAATCTGAAACATCAAAAAACTTATATATAAATTCTCGGGACACACTAAACACTAATACATTTGGTTATTATTTTCGTCTTTACGTAAGTTTCGGTCTCACGACCATCATCAGAAGACGTATTAATGTCTAAAATGGGATTTCTTAAAAACAATTGTATCAGCACAAAGTGTTCTTATGGCACCAATTTCAATTAAAAATGCCCACGTCGCCGAAACGAACAGAAAGACGAGTAATCGAAATTGTAACACATCCATATTTTGAGTATATGAATATGTATCAAGGATCCACTGCTTAACAATTACTAATAAAATTATAAAAGTCCTTTCAAGAAATGTTTGGATACGACTGAAACCAAAAAATATAACACTCAAGTATCCACTTTTGAATCAGATGTTAAAGATCTATGAGGTAATAGAAAAAGGTTGTCAGACCTTATTAGAAATATTGCTGATTGAGCATTCTACCTAAAATACTTTCAACATTATAAATAGTGCTGGCATAAATTGGTTAAAATCAAAACCGGTTATTCGGTTCCTAACAAAACTGGTTTCGGTTAAAATCGATTGACCAAATACTCGGTTCCAGAACCAGTTTCCGGTTAACCGCGTTTTCTACGCAAACCGAAAACCGGTTAACGGTTTACCGCGGTTCGATAAGCCGAAAGCTGGCTAATCTATTTCCGACTAATCGACTAAACTAGCAAGTAACAACTGTTACAAGATCCTGTAGAAAGAGAAATGGAAATATATTCCAAGGAGAATCAAATTGACAGAAGCTCATTGCCTCCAGATTGATGAAAAATCCAGATTTCCTCTTATGAGTCAATTAGCTAGTAAATATCCTGCGGTACCCACATCCACCATCAGAGCGAGTATTCTCTGATGCAGGAAACATAGTTTCAGCTAAAAGAAGCTATTCAAAAGGAAACACAGTAAACATGTGTTGGTTTTCTTAGCAATGATCTTAAGCTTAAGCTAAAAACAAACGTTCTAATGTTTAGTTTAATCACTACTGTTAGGTTGCTGTTGAGTTTAAGTTTTATTTCAAGTTTATTCTGTATTACATTTTAGCTTGAATTTATTTTGTTTTTCAAATAAGAATAATTGTGTTAGTTTTCTCATTAATTTATGGAGTTTCAATTTCCGACTTCAGTCAGCTTCTGTCAATCTCAGTGAGTATTCTGTTTTCCTAGAAATAAATAATTCGATCCTGCAAAAAAGGAAAAATCAAAACCGGTTATTGAGTTCCTAATAAAACCGGTTTTGGCTAAAATCGGTTAACCGAATGATCTATTTTTGGTTTGTCAAAATCACGGCTACCCGAAAACCGAATAACCGGTTTTCGGTTTGGGGCAAAACCGCGGTTAACCGAAACCCGATCAACCGGTTAACCGGAAAATCGGTTTCGGTTACCAGCACCAATTAAAAAGACGCATGTAGGAATATGCAATGATTTTAATTAATTAAATTAGTAGAAATTCGACTCAATGATCGAACGTCTACTCTAACGTGGAAGAGCCATATTGATCAAATGGCATCAAAATTATCATGCTTGTGCTACCAATTGAGGGTATTGGAAAATAATGCAAGTAATGAAGTTGCTCTGTTAGCATATAATTCATACGTCAATTCTGTAATCAAATATGCTATAATTTTTTGGGGTGACTCAACAGACATTTATAGAATCAAAGTACTGCAAAAAAGATGTATAAGAAATATCTTCAAACTAAAATATCGAGAGTCATGTAGACCATATTTTATAAGACACAGAATACTAACCATATCTTCAATTTATATCCTAGAATGTGCCTGCTTCATTAAGAAACATTATGAAGAGTTTTTTCAGGAACATAGTTTGTTGCATAATTATGAAACTCATCATAAACACATTCTCTTACAAGACCAAACTGCACTAACTCAGATCTATAGAACCATGAAAAACGAATCAATTAGAATCTATAACCATGTTCCGCAAAATTTGAGGAATCTCGATTACGGGAGTTTTAAAAATACACTAAAATTACGTCTCATAGAAAAATGTTATTACTCCAAATCGGAATATTTCAATACTCGGCTATAACTATTTAAATATATATGTAGCATTATCTCAAATTTGTACCTATCTGTTCTGACGCATTCTATACCATATGTCTTTTGGTCTCATGAATGAAGATTACTTATTATTATTATTATGATTTACAGACTTGGAGTCACATTTTATGTCAATCATCTCCAGAATAGATCTTTTACAATAAATGGTTTCTTTGGTTGAAATATTAACATTTTTTAAATCAAATTGATGGTTATAATCAAAACAATACCTACTTTGCAAGGGCGGTGGACTTGTCTTAGTTTTTAATTCTAGTACATCAAACAACGGGCAACGTTTCTCTATTGTGGTGGCAACCTATTAATATGCTTTCAATTCATGTTATCAGTTCTTTAAATATTTCTTGGTGGTTTTTCGAGCTTTCTAAAGTTATTCGGTTTCACTGTTGAACGATACGTGTTCTCATTCAACTGTCTCGTTTTACAGATTATAGATGAAACCGCAAAATGGAATCACCTGTTAAGTTGGTATTTTCTGTACGTAAATGAGTCATTATATAAAATATTATTATGATGTGCATGATTCTACAGTTGGACTACCGGAAGGAACGGTCGACACACTTCTTCTGGTCTTTACAGTGCCCAATGTAAATAATACGCACTCTTCGAGCATAACATTGCATGACCCATTTCTCAACATCCTTATCTACTTAAAATTTCAGCAGGAAATATGACAATGTGCATTGTGAATCTGCTCACGTATTCGAGAAATATCTGTCAACAAACGGAACGGCAGGTTCAAGTTACCGAAATAAACTTACCGTGAACTTATTCACCTGATTCAATTGTCTTTCGGTGATACGAATTCTCATTTTCTACCTACTCCTATGGATTGTTGAGAATCCGAATACTCAACTGTTGGGAAGATGATAGAATACGCCCAGCTATGCCATACAAACATGCTTATCAATTCCATCACTTCTCAAAGTTAACAAAGGATCCATCAATTTATAAAACTTTGAGAAGCACCTGCACTAACTGTCTCCCAGATTTTCGAAATGGCTTTAGAGCATATCACTACTGGAGATTCCATTCTTGCAACTCAAACAAACGTGGCAAATTGATTGTATGTTGGACGTGTTGCTTGATAATAAATGAGCCTTCGATTCAGAGTAGTATTCTAGGATTCATTCACCAATTCATCTCTCTTCAAATTCCAATTAATGAGTGAATTCTTCAAGGCTCAAGCACCCCCCATTAAAATGTATAAGGAATAATTGGATTAATTCAAGAGATGAGGACATTACCTTATTTCATGCTTCAAAAAAATGCATTAACTACAACATGATAAATTGTTGAAATTTGAATATTATTTGAATTTGAGAGCACTCTATCCAGAAATTTGGAACGTCAAAATATCAAAGTAACCCTTGAGGTATTCAATGAATTTGTTATATACGCTCTAATTCAATTTGGTTCAAATATAGAGCATTCCAAATCCAGAGTCCAGCTTATAAATATTATGTTAACTTGATGGAAAATAAAGAATGTATATACTCCCCTCATCATCATCATTTGAGGGGAGGGGGTTCAGCCCCAAATGCACTTAAGCCACTTAGTTGGCCTCATTGTGCGATCCGTGATCAGAAGCCTATTTTATTTTGACAGGCTTGTAGCTCACCAGAAACGCAGAATATTGCCAACGTTGGCTTCCATAAGTGCTTCTGGGAGCAGTTTTGATTCTCCGTGTAACGGTGCCTGAGAGATCTCAATGCAGGGCATTCCAACGGAATTTGGAAAGCAGTTTCTTCCGCCTCTCTGTATTTTCTACTTACAGGATCATCCGCGATGCCCATAGCTTGGAAGTGTTTGTTGAGGCGACAGTGATCAGTTAGAATTCCAGTAATTTCTCTGATGTCCCTTCTGTTCAGAGAAAGGAATTTCTTTGAGAGCCTAGGCACAGGCTCTTTGATGAAGAGCTTGGCCTGCCTCATGCGTGGTGATTCTCGCCAAAGTTCAAACCACGCTTTCTTCCGTTGGCCCAGATGGGCGAGATCCCCCACGCAAATTGATAAGGCGACCATTGGCTCAGGTCCATAAGGGGCGCAGGACGACCTCCGCCTGACCTCGGGGTCGACCATTACATTTCCTTCGACTACACTCTATCCAGGGACCCAGATCAGTTGCACTTCATTTCTCCTGGCTAGTTCATTCTTTCACAAGCATTGATGTGACTCTGGGTGGCTTGAGAGCTTCCAGAGCCGACCGGCCCCTTCGCAGGTTTTCCATGTCACAAGTCATTTCCCTCAAAAGGCAACGATTGAGGGACATTTTCCTGGAACCCATAAGCAAAATCCTCAAACGTAACTTAAGGGAAGATTCAAAAATCAAGTTCTCAAGAAATTACGTGGAAGTCAGATTCAGTTTGTGATAATCGCGATATTCCAGAATTTTGTTTTACTGTCGGTATCGCCGCATTTTGCCGTAACGTACGGATGACCAATTGCCTCTGGTTTTTGCCGTCACGTTGTGATTTGAAGATATTTATTCATCCCTTACGCCAATCTCATTTAATTGTGCCAGTAATTCATCATGCGAAATAGTGTCGAAGACCTTCTGTAAGTCTAGAAATACCGCTATGGTTTTATTATCAGTTTGAAATTTTTTTTAAATATTGGATATTAGTTCTTGGAAAAGTTCTCCAGTTCCAATAACCTTTTGAAATCAAAATTGCATGTTAGCAATTATTTTATGTTTATCAAGAAAGGAACGTTACCTATTATTCAGAGATCTTTCAAATATTTTTCCCAAATTACTTATGAAAAAAATTTGTCTGTAATTAGACATACTCGTCTTGTTTCCCGCTTCAAATATTGGAACTAGAACATTCTCCTCAAGCTGACAAGGCATATCTGCAGTTTGATATACTAGATTAACTTATGAGCCATAGAGCGGCTAATTTTCTTTATTAATTAGTCACAGTAATTTCTCAATTAAAAACAAATAATTGATTAGTAATTGACTGATTTATTGTTTTGTTTTTGCAAATCAAACAAAATGCCTAGTCATAATAGTCGAATATAACGATTGAGTATTGAGTTGCCTTGATTGTGTTAGTCTTGGCAATTTCAAAGGGTATTCATAAGACGTCATTTGGGATGTTGTACTTGAGCATCTATTTATGTGTATGTTTTTCAGAGCTATAGTGTATTAGAATTTTGACTAGAGTTTCGTAAGCCAGAGTGCCGCAAATCTACTAATTGGCGCTTTTACAATTAAAATATGCATGCCGGAAAGATATCATAAAATTCTAGTTGTCATTTCAAAGTCAGATTGATATTAACATTATGGAAATCATCAAAAATCCTTAGAATTGAATGCTAAATGTTTGTTCATTTCTTAATTGCCATAAAACATTCAATAAATTTATCTGATCAACTCCCACCGCAGTTTCATGATCAAGGTCTTCGAAATTTGTAATGAATATTAGTAGGTTATGTAGAAACAGCTTGCTTAGAATTATTATTATGCAAGGGATATATTAGAAATGATGATTTTAATACAGAAATGTAAGATTCTACATGTCAAACTCAATCTAAATCAAACTTTTACAATCTATTATTTTTCGTTACGTACATAAAAGATCTTACATAGATAAAATATCTATCCTGGTGATGATTCACATAAAACATGTAGAGCCGATGTACAATCACTGACTCAAATTTATACAGATTAAATTAACTGAACACTCCCAAATTTCTACGTTTTAAAATTTTATATGTAGAAAGCTGAGGCCTTTTATATCGTGGTCATACGTTTTAGACACATCTGGTCTAAATAGTAGGTGCCTACTTCAGCGCAAAAAAAAATTGTTTCACCTCATTGCCGAGATATGATGCCTTCAACTATTATTAGCTAAAATTTACGGTGTAGTGGTTTTATGATGAATATTCATATAATTAGCTCAGCTTAGTGGTCAGTATAATTGGTTTAAGAAATTCCGCGCTATAGTTGATGATTTAGTTCTCAAACGTCTTCTGATGGTCGTGAGATCAAAACGTACGTAAAGACGACAATATGTAGTAGACATGTGTTAATGTGACATACTTCCCAAGAATTTACATATAATGCATACCTGGTCAAGAATCAATATTATCTTGAATAGTAGACTTCCGCGGATAGCTAATCTTGAAGATTCTTGGTTTCATGATGGATTCTACGTCAGAATAGCTCGATTCGATGCCGACGTTCCGGCAACCGTTACAGGTGACATCTTTAGGGTAAGCTTGATGCTTGAAGATGCCACATGTTATGGTTGGGAAATGTCAGCATCAAGTCGTGTTATCTTGACGCGGAATTCATCCGGAAGCCAATAATTTTCAAAATAAATGCTATGTTACATCCATACGAAAAATAACGATAATCATTGTTCACCCTTTCTAATAATAAATATAATTCCATCACACTACTATCTGTGATTTTTGAAGTAGTGGGGAAAGCAATCAACATCGAATTCATCCAATACCTAGGGAACTCCAAAATATTTTGACCTTTGTCAACGGGAGACCTGGTTACCTTTGTAATACATCCAAGACAGACTTTTATTGAAAAATATGGGAAATCTCCAGCTGTAGCATTGGATATTTCCAAAGCATTTGACCGAGTCTGACACTGAGGCTTTTTTGGGAAACATCCGTCATATGGTTTGTCGCCTTAACTGTCTCATTTACTATCGAGTTCACTCTCAGATCAATCCATGTGGAGGCAAAATCTCCTCCAATACAATGGTTATTACGCTGGTATTCCACAGGGACCTCTCTTAGCACTAACTGTACTACTTTGTAGCTTTGCATTCATAAAATAGAATAGAATGTATTTGACATTTGGATACAAATAAAGTATATGAGGGTTGTTAAATTACAAAATTGTCCTGATAATAATACATTATAAGTATACAATTGGAATTTCTGTCATAGTTATATTTAGCATAGAGACAGAATCAATGTGGGATTTGAAGTCTAGAGAAGTTTTAAATCATCTTTCGAGGAATTTTAGTTCATTTTTGGTGAAATCACAACGATGGACGTTTCTACTCCGAAACTGCGTATGGTTTTCGCCTGATTGAGTATCACCTTGCTACGTTGAGACACCAAGTCTCAAGTTCACCATTTATGTTCATTTTGCGCCCGAGTTTCTCAGGGTCGAGGCAGAAATATCTATTGCAGTGGCGGCTCATGAATTTTTGAGAGAGGAGGCTGGACATAAAACGTTTTTGTAAAAATATACTCCATTCACAGTCTTTCAACCTTTGCCCAGCGACCGTACCAGCTACTTCAGTGACAAAATTAATTGTTATACAGCAAGAACCAACGTGGAGGTATAGAGTTTCTCTTGCAAAAAATTTTTTTGTTCGTTTTTTTCTTTTATTTTTTTTCGATTTTCAATATTTTTTCTTTTTTTTTGGAATTTTTCATATTTTCTTTTTTTTAATTAATTTTATTAACTTTTTTTATATATTAACGGAATTTTACGGTCTTTAGTTTGCGAAAAATGATCAATAATATTATCAAAAAATGTATCATTTTGTTACTAAATCTTTTTCATCAGATATTAAACTAACATTGTATAAACGATTTTGGTCCATTGTATTTGGCATGTTTTAATTCGTTTGAGAGTAGAAAATGATCTCTCCACCGATGCCGACGTGACAGGAATGGTGACTATCAAACAAAGTAGTTTATAAGACTGAGGTAAAACTTGTTGCAAATCATTGTCTATCATATATTTTATCATATCGGCGTGACTGTCGTACTGGCCTAAAATATCTTTATCCGAGTACCTATATAACGCATAATTCATTGTGCCGTGCTATTTTATCAAAAAATTTATATTCTAGAACTAAGTTATCTTAAAGTGTATTCGGGAACTCTTTTGAAAAAGATTCGAAAAATCTTCTATTCGTCAAGTCAAAAAACTTCAATTCATGTAAATCGGAAAATCGAATCAATTTGACCTTTAATAGTATCTAAAATTTCATAAAAAAAGTTGTTTATAATGTAGTTTCTTGTCTACCAAATTATATGTTTTCCTCCTTTTCGCGGGAGGAACCTCATCAGTTGAAAAATTTTCAAATAAAATATTAAAATGAAATTCTGTATTACGGAAACTTGAAATTTTTCCAATGAGATGTTTCAAACGATCTCTTGAATAAATTATATCAGTGAATTTATGTTGTAAAATTTGAAAAATAAGATCAGTTTGTTCAAATATTAATTCAAAATTATCAAGAAAAAACAAAAATTCTTCATTTTCTAAATAAGATTTTAAACCAACAGCAGCATTTAATGAAACCTGATCTGTTGAAAAGTCATCACTGATTAATACACAATCAAATGTTTCAATTAATTTGTCTTTATTTTTATGGATGGTAATACTGCACGTGATGTAAAATTCCATCGAGTTGGAGCATTACAGGGAAATCAATGATTATTTTTTAAACTTCGTCTTGTCAATACTACTATTAGTATTAAATGAACGATTTTGATAGTTACCTGACATTACTAATCCTTTCAAATCCGGTAAAGGCCGTTTATTTAAAAGAAACACTTTTATCATATGTTAATTCACTAAATGGATTTTCTAAAAGGCAGCAACTAACTCACTAACACTCATTTTAAATTTACAACAGACAACAATCTAACCTTACTTCGCGTGGCGTGACAACACATAAACAAGCACTGTCTGACCTACTCAGCAGTCGTATTTCATAAATTGCGAGCGGGTGCCGCAGGCTAGCCTCCAGAGGGTGTTGCCATTTTCGCTGATTTACTCAGTTGGCGTTCGGAGTGGTCGGAAAAACGGCAACTGCGTTGAACAACACATGCTCAGCGTTTGAGATATATAGAGAGTCTAGCCTCAGGGCACTGTTGCCAAATTGAAAATAACTACTGAGAAAGGAGAATCAATTGTAAAATTTTAAAAATTATCAGAGAACAAGAAAATAAAATGGAGAATGTTCATTAAGATAAATTGGTGAGGAGGCTGAGCCTCCTTAGTCACCTTCGAGATGATCTAGAAACATGATTACTATACCTTCCGTTCAGTGATGTGAACTGTTGAATTACCGATAAAGTACCGTGGAAATCGTAATTTACCATAAATTAGTACTAGGAATAAATTACCGCATTCTGGTAATTTACAAGATATATGATCGATTTTGGTGGTAAAAAATTTACGTTATTTACCGTTATTTACGAGGTTTTCTTGTTATTTACCATATATCTCTAGAGCGACGTTCGTCAGCGTGGTCAGTGTCAGCAATATACGATCGGTTCGAGGAATTACTGCCGGCCGTCAGAGATCATTAGGTCATTGTTAGGGATTCACATCGTCAAAAAAGCGATATTTGCGCTCTAAGACGTTTCGGCGGTCGTCACAGTCGATGTTTTGGTAACATAAGCTAGTAGTTACGTTACCTCTATTACCTACCGTGTTTTGTTGATACTTACACATAATAAGTACATTTCAAAGTCAATATTATGTATGTGTATACTGGGTGTCCCAAAAGTCTGGAAACGGTTGAATATCTCGTAAATAAATCATCGGATCGCAAAGACAAAAAACACGCCTCTTTTTATTTTTGAAGATCAATTCAATGATGCTACTGAAAAACCACCCCCACCCAAGTAGGGGATGATGAAAGGGGTAGTTTTAAAATTTTAAATGGAAACACCTACTTTTTATTGCATTGTGGCATTCTTCATGAAAAACCGTGTTAGGATGTGCAATCAACCCTTTTTTCAACCCTACTCAAGGGGTGAAAAAGAGGGCAGTTTTGCTTTTTTTGCTAAAAAAATTTGTTTCCAATAATTACCAAAACTACCCTTTTTTTCACCCCCTACGTGGGATTGAAAAAGGGGTTGATTGCACATCAAAACATGGAAAATGACTAGCGTATGAAAAGTTTTTTTTTTACAAAATTACTAAAACTACCCTTTTTGCACCCCCTCATTGGGGTTGAAAAAAGGGTTGATTGCACATGAAAACACATTTTTCATAGTGAATGCAACACCGTATGAAATTAAATTTTTTTTCGCACATATATACATACACATAGACATCATGTCAAAAATAGTAATACTCAATATGGATATATCCGCGAAAATCCGGGAAATTTACTTTGTTTCCCGTCCAATTGAGGTTACAAAGTCAGAAATCGTCGATAAGATTCGTGGTATGATATTGGACGATCGGCGAGTTGAAGAGCACGAGATTGCTGAGGCTATGGGCATCTCAACCGAACGGGTAACATTTTGCATACATTTTTGAATATGAGAAAGCTAATTCCAGATGGGTGTCGCATTGCTCTCTGTAGACAACAAGCGCGACAAGAAGTGTTTGGCGTTGCTCAAGCGCGTTAAGAAGGACTTTTTGTGCCGTTTGGTAACCGTGGACGAAACATGGAACCATCACAACACATCAGAGACCAAAGAACAGTCGAAACATTGGACTTGTCCTGGCGAATCCAAAGGGGGTTTATCGGCAAACAAAGTCATGGTGACAGTTTTTTGCGATGCACACGGTACCGTGCATATCGATAACCTCGAAAAGGGCGGAACAATCACCGCGGTATATTATGCGGAGCTGTTGGATCGATTTGATTCGGAAGAGGCAGCATTTGGCAAAGAAAAAGGTGCTCTTCAGAGCACAGGTCTGTAGTCGCAATGGCAAAATTGCATGAATTACGCTACGAATTGGCTCGTCATCCACCATATTCTCAAGATTTGAACCCCCTCGATTTTCATCTATTTCCAAACTGGAAGAAACGGCGCTGCGGAAAGAGATTTGGCTTCAACGATGAGGTCATCGCTGAAACAAACGCCTATTTTGAGGGATTGTATCATTTGAAAGGGATCGATTACAAAAAAGTTAGACCAAGTGTATCGGGCTGCAAAGAGATGTTCAGAACGGCGGGCGTAATTTCGGCCGGTCGCCAACCTGCATAAATCAAGGGGTACCATTTATGACAGATGTAATTTCGGCCGAGGGTTGATGTTTATGATGGGATATCTAGACAAATTTGTGGGATTTCTAGAAGTCATTAAGGGACTTTTCACCTTGCTCTCGTATATACTGCGTATAGTGAAGGAAGTAATAAAGAGGCTACCTGGATCATCCTGTATATATCTCGGGTAAAAATTTTGGCATTATCTATGTCAACAGTGAATAAATGAGAAGGATAAGATCTGTGTTCAAAGGATATCTAATGTTTATTCTTAACAGTATAGAAATACAGTTGTGCTAGTCCTACTCAAGAATCAGGGCAATTGAATTCGCAGTTGGGCCTCGAAACGGTTCATTCAAATCAAGCGTAATTTTTAATTATTAATGTATTTGTAACTCTGGTATTATTGAATATTGATAAAACAACACACATTAACAGTATTTGCGATACATATGCAAATTGAACGGTTCAGCAAAATTAATAAGCAGTTTAAATAAACCGTTATTATTATAATATACTCGTTTAGGCTGTGGCTAGTGATTTTGTTCTTTCGAGGACAACAAGTTATTTATATTGTTCAATCCAGAACTATCAGCACATCATCTTGTTCTTTTAAAAAAGTGTTATTTTTCCGCTCTCAAATGATAAATAATGCTATTAGTCTTAATTCTGGTTCGATTTCTTCATACGTTCATTTAATTTGAATAATAAAATGAAAATTAAACATACATTTAATAGCGATATATAAAGAATTGTTTCAGCATGATAATATGGCATTCTCACTATGAGTTATTCATTAACTAGCAGAATGTAAATTCTTGCTTTTCAATCACATTTTATTCAAACCGTGATTAGTTATTCAGAGATTTATTAGACCATCAAAATACTTCTTTAGAGTGCGTATACTCTGGTTTTTCTCAGAAATCGATTGGGTTTTGATATTTTTCACATTCACATTCTTGTGTTGAAATTGATTGTTAGTAATAGTAATCAAGTTACAACATAGGTGCCCTCCGGATTGTTCGTTGTGTAGGGCAAAATAAAATAAGACGAGTTAAATAAGTATATAGATAAATATAAACTTCTTGTTATGATTCCACTTCATTTAAATTCAAATATGTTCCCGCAAATACTAGACGATGTCGTACGACCAATTGCGAGAGAGAATGCGTATGGAAAGCGGAAGCATTATAACATCCAATAAACTAACCTGTTACCGTTGTTGTTTTGTAAAGATTTTAAGCGTCGTAAAAGTGATATAATAAAGAATGTATTTCATTAACATTGTTCTCAATTACTAAACTGGTTTCTACAAATAAAAATACAGTCCACTCTATTGAATGAAAAGAAAAGCACTTTTTATTATTTAAAAATTTCAACAAGACATAAAATTTTCTTTCAAAAAATATTAGAAAAATAACCAAATTCCGTATCACAAATAAACAATACATTGAAAAATATACTTTAGAATTCACCAATAAACTTTTATAAACTTTTATATAAAAATATAGGAAAAGAAAACTATTGAATCTATTACTAGCTATATATACATAAACCCATAATGACCAAAGAAACTGTCTTAATGATTATGAATTCATATTTTTTAATGAAACCTCATTGATTACAATAATACACGATGCTTACACGTACGGGTTAAAATCAAATGATTAGTTAGCGACAGATTGTTTGTGTGGGAAAGGATTTTTTCCTATACTGACTGCACAAGAGAAAAACTAAAATGTACGAAGAATATCATGTGAGTCAGCGGTGGGGCGTTGGGAGAGGAGATAGGTATTCGAACTTTTCTTGAAGCTTTGGAGGGTATATGCATAGGGCAAGACCTCAGTAGGCAAAGCGTTCCACAAGTGGGACCTTCTGTAGGAAAAAGAAGTCTGGCAGGAGGAAGTTCGGCAGATCTCGAGCTTGACTAGCTTGAGATCGTCTAGTCCACCTATCTGGAATCTCTCGTGCTGGAGCAACACACGAGATGTCTGATGAACACCGCCCATGGGAATATCTATAGAAAAGGGAAAGATCGCCCACCTTTATACGATGTTCCAGTCTTGTATTTCGTCTATTAAATAATCCAATATTCGTAATAGTAAAGCTTGATTCTTTCGAATATAAAATTTCTTCCAAGAAAACATTCTTTGACGGTACATTATTTCGAATATTTCAATTACAATTTTCGACTCTCCTTTTTTATGATAGTTATGATCTTCCAAATTCTACTCACAGATTGATGACTTATGACCAATTCAAGTGAAATTTGTCGTAAAATACACTTATGTCCATTTTTACTCTAGCCAAAACGTTAGTTTCAGTTCCTTCACTGATTATAATATTTTCTAGGTGTCATTATCATGCTCGCATCGAAATTAATTTTCAAGAGGAGTAAAATAATTTATAGGTGAGTATTGTCTATCGGGACATCGTTCGGTGTATAAGTATTTAGCAGTAACATAATTCTTTGCCATTCTCCGTAAATTAATAGCATGTCTCTAGTCTCTAGTTCTCTAGTTTATTAATCTGTGGTGTTCTTAAGCAAATTGGGGAATAGTTATTGAAAATTTAGAACCATAAAAACATATTAACAAGCAGGTTAATTGGCATTCGAATTTTTCCTGAAGGTTTGGAGGCATAGGGATGGACCTCACTAGGGTGAGAGTTCCACTACTTTGCTGTTCGATAGAAAAATGAAGTCTGGTAGAAAGAGGTTCGGCAGGTCTCGATCTTGACAACGAAGGGGTGACTAGTTTGAACTCGTCGAGTCTGCCCATCTAGAATTTCTCGTGGTGGGATGACAGACGAAATTTCAGATGAACACCGACCATGGAAATATCTATAGATGTTGACATCATCAATCAGACGAATAGTTCTCTTCTGGATGGAATCCAAGAGTTTCAGGGTATGTTTTGGAGCCGAGTTTCAAACGTGTGAAAATACTCCAGGGCAGGTCGAATCTGTGCTTTGTCGATCATGAGGAGCTGCTGGGATATAAAGGCGCTCTTGACACGGAATAGAAAACCAAGTTCTTGTGAAGCGGTTGATAATGAAGTGGTGACTAGGTTGAGCTCATCTACTTCCCCTATCTGGCATCTCTCGTTGTGAAAGGAGAGACGAGTTATCTGATGAACACCGACCGTGGAAATACCTATAAAAAATAAATTCGTTAGTGTGACATCATCAATTAGACGAATAGTCATGTTCAAAACAAAATTGAAACAATTCTTGTTGGAAAACGATACAAAAATCCAAGAGTTAGTAGATTTTAATAATTAAGGAATTTCTCATTCTACAATTTGTTTATACTATTTCATTAATAAAACATTGATTGCTTAATAATTTCATCGTTTCATAATTATATATTTTAACTAAATTCACATAATTTTATCTGTATAAATACAAAAATAAGTAAACACTAATAATAATCCAAAATTAAATAGATTTAATGAATAAAAGAAATAAAATAAATAGGAATTATTAAAATCCCATACACAGGATCTTAAATGATCCTAAATGGGTAATTTTGAACCACTCACTTATATTTGGCTTTAATTGCGAACAGTAATCCAGTACTGTACTAGTTTTTAAGCTATTGCATATAGCTTTTATCGCGGGGTTTGAGCGCGGCGACCGAATCAAGAAAAAAAAACAAAACACAAATACCGTAACGGAAATAGCTTAAAACAAAAAACAAATACCGTAACGGAAATAGCTTAGCGAAATATCCTGACACCCACCATTCCGCCTACCATGTAGCTCGGCCGAGCTTAAAATTGTCGAAATGTTTCGAAATGTTAACTTTGAACCTTTTAAAAGGTCGTGATAGCCCCAAACTGGGTCGAAAACTGTTTTGAATTGGTTAATTTTCGATAAATCGAATGACGTTCACGTGAGAAGCGCGTAGCTTGCGAGTTAGAAAATTGCATATTTACGGTACATAAAACGTCTTAACGAGGACTTCTTGCATTCGGTTTTCGCTCTATGTCGTTAGTTTATGAACGGGGCCAACTAAATAGCATAGTCTCGGGCCCCAAAATTTCGATTAAATAGGAAACTTTAATTAAAACAGTTTTGAGCTGTCACCTACTAGCAACTGACGTGCCACGTACGAAAGGGAATTTTCTAGCTACTTAAATATACCTAAAGCGGGTAAAAGCTAGCGGCCCATAGCCCAAAATACTTTATTACAACTGGCGCCGGCCGCACGGGGTTCGAAACGGCCCCAAATTAACAAAATAGAGGTAAAATGTATAAACTCTAATTTACGTGCAGCGAGCTCCTGGAGGCATATGTCAAAATGTTTGCGTTCGTAGCTAATTACATAAGACGTCTGTCGTTCATGCAATTGTGTTTTTATACTATTCGAACCTTCTAATTTCAATAGGCCACGTGAAAATCCCGGAGCCGGAAGCGTTATCGAGATCTGAACGTTAAAACTTTCGTATAAATAAAATTGTGTTTGCAAGTGACTGTCACCATAGATAAATCTACTACCGGTAGTAGAGTTATCTATGCTTGTCACAGAATACTCTTCATAGAGATCAAGATGACGCCTTTTATGTTTCCCCTACGTGGCGTCTTTTGGTACTACACTATATGTTCAACAGTCGATAGAAAATTTGATTTTGAGGAAAAAAGTTCCTATTAACATATATGCAGACGCTTAGTTTTTGAAACTGAAACAAAAATTTCGTTTTTTGCAAACATCTCCGGAACTGTTTATCGTACAGAAAACATCTTTTGCGAACATTTTCTACTCATAGCAAGCTATGTTCCATGTGATCAAAACATTTTTTTACTCATAATTCGTGAAGATTTTGAAGGGGTAGTGGATGTTTTTCTGCCCAACTTTTTCCAGTGGCGTAGTGCTATGCAATAGCTTTACCGCGGCAGTCCCCGAGTGCCACACGTTTCATTTTTATTTGTTAAATGTTAAAAAACCTGATCACATCACTTATTTGAATTCAAATATTATGCTTGATATTTATTATTATTATTATTAGACATAGTTATTACTGGTTATTTACATTATTATTTCATTATTTGTTGAATTATTATCATTATTATTATAATAGCTCTCTTCTGGATATAATGCAAGAGCTTCAGGGAATGTTTGGGAACCAAACATGTGAACAGTACTCCAGGACATGTACTTTGTAGATTACGAGGAGCTACTGGGACATAAAATAGCTCTTGGTACGGAATAGAAAACCAGTTCATTTCGCAATGATCACATAATCATCCCACGAGAGGGTGCTTAAGGTTGTAATCCCGAGTACGGATATGGAAGACTTCATAGGAAAAGTTTTACCTGACAGTATCATATTAGGGATTGTGGGATCCGCCTCCATGGAGAAGATCCAAGTTTGAGTTTTGGTTGCGTTAAGCTCTACTAGATTATCAGTTGTTTTGCGAGATGGACATATCAAATGGACACCGCGACCCTATATCCTGACGTCTGGATTATTTTCGGTGGGGTTATGTATAGTCTAAGGTGTGTCTAAAGCGATGATGAATAATTTGGAAACTAATTGTGAGAGATATTAGCAAATTGGACCTCCAGGATTCAAGTAATAAATGGCATGAAGTCGTTTATTAAATAAATCCTAAATTTTGTTCATTTGCTCAAATTGCAGCAGGCTCGCAAGTCAGAGAGAACTCTCCATATACAATAATAGGAAATGACTAAACATTCAAATGATCTTTTCAAATCACCAATTAAATAATATTTAATATCCTCCTGCAATAGTATATACTAAACAATGCAATGCTAGTTGCATATGTCATTAAGAATAAAGAATAAAATCTTAATTATCACTTTAGTACATCCGAAACAAATAACCCAAGATATAATCAACATTATATCTATGCTAATCTGTAATATAGATTAAAGTTATTCATCTGTTTCTATATAAAAAAGAAAATTTTTTCAGAAGGACCAGGAATTGAACGAAATTGAAGTTTGCGTTATTTCATTCTACTTCTACTTATTGCGGTGAATCCGTTCATAAAGTTAAATTCACCAAGCCGTTTTGAAAAATTCGTCAATATTATCATTATTAACGTCGTTGGCGCGGGAACTCATGTCAGGAGACCAGAAAAGAATATGTTGAAGCCAGAAATATCTGCAATGACAAAACACGCTTCGAAAGAGGTATATAACGCCAAAATAAGATCAAAGCATATCGCATGCCCGAATGGCTTCCGTTCGTTTTGAACAATTGGTAGAAATGTCACTTCCTTTCCTACCCAAAGATGATGGTCAACCGGCTACTACACCACCAAGAAAGATGCAACCTTTTGCTGGAATGTTTGCAGCAAATTCCAATTTGAATCCACAAGGGAAGGACCCTCCTAATGTCGCTGCCATCGATAGCCGTATACCTGAAATTGTCTTTCGTCAGCGCAGAATCAGGTACATTCTGCTTGATCTCACTACCAAAAAGGCTCCTCTCTTTCTCAAAGAATGTGCGCCAGAATTAACACCAGTTTTCTGGTTATTTACTCTTTCATAGAAACTTGGTGTGTTTCTTTCCCGCTGGAAGACAGCTATAGTCTTAACCATTTCTATCAAAAATTAAAAAAAACCTTTCCCAATAATTATAGACCCATTGCCTTATTATCTGTGATCTTTAAAGTGATGGACAAAGCATTGGAGCTAGAGAGCTCCAAAATCGCAAATGACTGTCGTCACCAGAGATCAACAGGAGACCTACTTGCCTACGTAACACATGTATGGTAGAAATCTATTGAGAAATAAGGGAAAAGTCTAGCTGCAGCATTGGATATATCCAAAGCATTTGACCGAGTATGGCAACAAGAACTTCTTGTCATATGGTTTGTCACCTCAACTTTGTCGCTTACTATCGAGTTTTCTCTCAGAAAGCTAACTCCATGTGGTATTTGATGGAGTATCATCCGATACAATGGCTATTAACGCTGGTGTCATACAGGGATCTATCTTGTCACTAACTTTGTTCCTGCTCCGTATCAAGGATCTGTTGAAAGTGACCACTTGTCCCGTCTACAGCTTTTCAGAGGAACACTGTGTACCTCTTTCTCATCCAGAGCCCCTATAACATCCAATGAAGCCAAAGAAGCGAGACAGAGATGGTTGACGCAAATAATGATCAGTTATGTAGATGATATCAATAAGTGATAATGACTTCAATACTGAAAACATCACAAACTCATTGAAAAGAAAAAATGACTATTTTGTTAAATTCAGTAAGACCTCTTGCATCCTATTTAGAACAGGTAAAAAATATAACATTCCCAAAGTTAATTGTCTGTGGTAATGAGGTCGTCAAATTTCGATGATTTCACGTCCTCTTCCTATTTCGAACAGTCGATTACGTAGAGCGCACGTTTTATGATAGTAGCTTCAGTTAATATGGGATGTTTAGTTGTGAAATTCGTGTAGCTAAGATAGAATTCAGTATAGTTTTGGTGGGCGAGAACAAAGTCTTCCTCGGCAAAGTCCAAGTTCATTCGTTCGTTGACCAATATTATCCGTTGAGAGATAAGCGAATGTTGTAGGATTAGTTTCAACGTTGATATGTCAGGGAACATGATAATGACTTTGAGCGTGCAAGGTTGAGAATTATCAATGTAGGATTATACATAGCAGCACTTCTTGTGTATTATACTTCTCCTATTCATCATCTATACTGCCTGTAACGTACTGGTTTTTCATGAATGGTAGGAATTTGTATTTACAAATTCACTGTGTTCAATATTTTGGGAATTTGTCGGAAATTGGGGATGATAAATAAAACAACGTTTTAGATGATTGTGACAAAATCGACGAGTTTATTTTTTTCAAATATGTCGACTACATTGTTAGCCAAAATAAAATTAATAATACTTCAAGGTGGAAAATTAAAAATCGATCATGATGTGTCCAACTGTTTCTAAGTAACCCTGATGATCTAGCATGAATACAAGGTATAGTCTCAGTTAGCATTTATGTCAATCATCTTAATATCAATCAATCATGGATTTCTCTAGAAATCAAGAATTATCTGTGAAAGAGATTTATACAATTTATACAATAATTGAAATTACTCATTCATCTACGTAATTATCTATCACTAATATTTCAATTATTAATTTCATTCTTATGCTTCATCGTAATTCGAATAATCATCCGTTTCTTTCTCTTCGTGATGTCTTCTGAAGTTACCATCAGGATCGTATTTGGCAACTAACTGATCGAAAAGATCCTCGTGATATTGAAGAATATTACCTAAGACCAGTCCGGCCATATTCTTTTGAGCTTGACTGCATTTCTTGCATTCAGTCGCCAAGGCATCGGGTAGAAGCTCTGCAATGTAAATTATTGTTTAGTTCAGGGATTAATACATTTGGCGAGTACTTTATATGTAACGACATTCTTCTAAATGTAGTACAGTGATAAAAATTGCAAATGAAACCTTTTTTCAATTATAAGGGCTATATTCTCAGCATTGAATGACAACTGATTCTCAATACCAATTTCCAAACAATCTTTCTGATACAACTTTATTCACCATTTCTATTCTGCCTTGATGACCATGTCTCATAACTTGAAGCCACATCTATGGGATTATTACATTTGGTGTCGATATTGTCTATGTATTAATTAGGATTGTGTAGGATCACGGGCAGTATATGGCTCCGTAGACAATACGTTTATACTTTGACTAGGTTTGGAAATTATAGGCATAGGGGAATACCTCACTAGGTGAAGAGTCCCACGATTTCGCTGTTTGATAGAAAAATGAAGTCTGGTAGGAAAAAGTTCGACAGGTCTTGAGCTTTACAGTGAAGGGTTCTAGTCCGCCTATCCGAAATCTCTCGTGGTGGAATAACAGACCGACCATGAAAATATCTATAGGAAAGGGAGAGATCTCCCACCTTTCTACGATGTTCTAGAGAGGTCAATGAACATGTGAGTGTGACATCATAATCAAACGAATAGCTCTCTTCTGGATAGAATCCAAGAGCTTCAGCGTATATTTGGGAGCCGAACTCCAAACATGTGGACAGTACTCCAGGACGGGTCGAATCTGTGCTTTGTAGATTATGAGGAGCTGCTGGGATGTAAAGTAGCTCTTGGCACGGAATAGGAAACCAAGTTTTTGTGAAGCGGTTTCTGCAATGGACCTCACATGATCGTCCCATGAGATGATGCTGTTGGTGGTGATCCCGAGCATTGTTATAGAAGACTTCATAGGAATAGTTGTACCTGACATCATCATATTAGGGATTGTGGGATCCGCTTTCCTGGAAAAGACGCAAGCTTGAGTTTTGGTTGCATTAAACTGTACTACGTTTCAAAATCTTTACCAGATCTCCATTAATTGCGCCAACCTGTCCCTCTCTCACTCATCTGGCTTTATTGAATGGTATAGGGGCTATAGATGAGAAAGCGGTTTGAAGTGTACTATCATCTGCAAAGCTGTGGACGTGACAAGTGGTCACTTCCAGCAGATCGTTGATATGTAGCAGAAACAAAGTTGATGCCAAGGCAGATCCCTGTGGTACACCAGCGTTGATACTCATTGTATCTGAGGATATTCCGTCAACCACAACATGTATTGATCTATCAGAGACAGAACTAAGTTCGGCTACCGGCTGTATCTGTTGAACTATTTGTCCTACAGTTTTTGGAAAAATATATCTTTAATGAAAAGGACCCTGAAAAGTCTGTTTAAAATATTTTCCACTCTCAAATTTTCCCGATAGAGGGTGTATTTTTAAATCAAAACCGAAAAATTAACATTTCTTCATAAATTCAATAGTGACGGAATGTTTTGTGGATCTGTTTTATATTCCTATATAGAAACTCCAAAAAAGTATGTTCTTGACATTTCAACCTAACTCCTGAAGTAACCGGTGGGGGAAGGGTGGAATCGTTTGACAGAAAAAGTGCGATAACTCGTGATTACGTTAGCAGATTTTGGTCAACTTAGTTTTGACTTCAAGGTATTGGATAACTTAATGCTTATCTGTTAAAATACTCAAGTTTGTGTTCAAATCAGAACTGCCAGATGCCGTCATTTAAATACTTAAGTTATTTTCCATGAAAATTGAATGAGAGGCTATATTTTATTTTTTCACCTAGTTGCCCGTAAAAACCACAAGTCGTTATAATTTTTCATACTTAATTTATGAGTAAAATTATATTTTTTACATATTCTCAAATTTTTCAACGAAATTAAACGTGAAACTAGCAAGCGTCTGAAACAAAAATATTGTTATCATGAGATAGAAACAAATCGATTGAAGAAGTAATTCTCGAACAGACACTTGACTTTTTTCAAAAAATAACTGCAATAACCTATTCAAACAGGTATACTCAATATTGATTTTGTCTATGTATTAAAAAGCGTGTGTGGAACCACGCGAAGTGTGAGTATCTGTAGTCAGTATACCTTTATGCGTACCCAGATGTTTTGGCCAAGACTTAAGAACGTGTCTATATACATATAGGACAATGATAACGGATGAAGGAATGATTCAATGGAGATGTCATATGTTGGTCACCTTTTTTTAGTAAACTAGAAGGTGTCTGGGAATTCATAGGCCTAACTTCATGAGATGATTATACACAAAATAGTTTCGGCTGAAATTCTACAGAATTATCAACAAGTCCACCTCACCGTTACGCCTTTCAAGTGTGGAACTTATACACTAGACTTCACACCATTAGTTATGTTTTTGGGTGCTCATTTAAAATGTGTTGTGTAAAACACCAAACCAGAAAACATAGTGCAACTGAGGAAGAGGATCACAAAGCAATGTCGGACCATATCAGAGGAAACATTACGGAATGTTCTTCGGGAATATGGAAGTTGACTGTCCCATTGTTTACAAAATAGCGGAAACCATTTTGAACATTTGTTAAAATAATGAAATTGTCAATTTTATCGTGAATGCGTCAGAACTCAAAGTTTAAAGATTGAAATACACAATACTTTGTACCGACTGCTTGAATTTAAAAAAACCAACATTTGAAATGAAGGTAATCAAATGACCTTCCCAGCAAGGTATCATTCAATCCACCTTTCCATTTGTGATTTACATGAGGTTGGGCCTAGGGGATGATTCAACCACTCCTAAAACTACATCAAAATATGCCCCCTTGCAATTATCGGAACGGGTTTCTGCATTTTGTAATATCTATTCTCGTTCTGGAATTATTATAGCCCATTGCTCGTTTCCAAGTTGTCACCTGTATATATTCTACTATACTTTGCAATATAGTATTCATAAAATATGGTTATTAAGCGAGATAACGAGATCACTAGCATGTTGATGAATTTCCACCACATTTGATGTTAAGATGATAATGTGTGTAAATTAAATAAGCGATAAAGTTAATCACATGAATAACATTCTCACTGTCACAAAATCTACATCATTTTTCTAGGATAATCTCTTAAGATAAGTTTGCAATATAAAAGGGAATAGGCCATACACTATATTTAGAATAAAGTACTCACCCTTCAGAAGTTTCCCTTCTGCTGTACATGGTCCTTTCTCCAATAAACAATTCACGTAGCTAATCAGTAATCGTTTACTATTGAGAATGTGCTTCACATCTATGTTATCATACTTAGTAGTGTATTTATCTATTTCTCTCACCGAACGATTGACAGATGCCGTCGCGATTGTTTCCGGTTGATCCAATATCAATGTAAAGAAAACAATAGCACAAAGTATAGATGAGAAATCTTTCATTTTCTGTTTGTGATTGTGCCACCAGTTAAAACAGTTTCTTTATGATGCTGAATGACTCCAATTGCATCCAGTCAGCATCAATTAAACTGGATTTCAAGGTGGACTACCCTGTCGACCAACGAAAAAAGCGTTTCCTGACGTGTAATTAATATACTCACGAAAGAAACCGTCTCGAAAATAATAATTCTAAAATGCTTAGAGAACAATCTGCGATGATTACCGAGGTTGAATTATTAAAAACTTGTTTTCGTCGAGGTGTCACTTTGTTACTAAGCTATCAGGATAATGTGATTTTAACGAGCAAATCATTATCGTCTGTAATATTACGTCAAAATTGAGATTTTTTGGAAGAGTATATTATTCAACATCATCAATAATGCAGTGGCGTACATAACTCCAAGGTGTAGTAGCGGTAGAAAAGAATTATCTCTTTCTTCAAAGTAGGAAGATTGGTTTCACCAAAGTGTGAGTTCATAATTGATATTGATATTAATGTTTAATTCTCACAATCCATTTTTTGGTGTAGATTCGTACTACCAGGTTTCGAGGTCAATTATTACACCTCATCCTCAGGTATATATAAAGCATGACTGTGAAGAAAAATGTATTAATATTTTTCAAAACATAATTTGATCAAACTATTGTTTTTCAATAAATAATATTGTAAATTGTTGATTGTTACTGACATTCAATATATGAAATTATTTATAATCATATGGCTTCTTTTCCAGATAATTAAAGTTTATATGTAAAATTTCATTTTTGATTTATATAATATACATGTTAGGCAGTTGAAATTCAGGAATCTACAAAATAGTTATTCTAGTGGTGAGAAATATGTAGCTTCAGATGACAAATTGGTGAAAAATTATTAAAAAACTTATTATAAAAAAAGATGTTTTGAATGTTTGATATTTATGCAATTATAAGGAATTGATGATATTTAGTGATGAAACCATATGATTTCAGTAGAGAGAACTTTGAATTTTCAGTAGAAAATAGTTTCCTGTAAAATGACAAAATTATTATAATATTGATTATTGTCAAAACTTTAAATTAGATTATTTGCTGTAAAAATTGGGTTATAGTTCAAAGCGATTTGTGTGTTTAGTGTTATTAATTCTTTATTTTTAAAAGATTTATGCATTTCTAAAAGTTCTAAATTGTTAAGGTATAATCCTTGGAAGCTGTTTGTAGAATTTTGAAATTTGTTTCAGGGTTAAATTTATAATTATTTTCTAAAAGATGGTTAGCAAAGTGACAAGCATGACAAGAATCACATGTTAATTCGTATATTACAATTTTTTTTCTCCATTTTATCTATTTTATTCATTCGGATCACATGTTAATTGGTACATTCTACTTTTTTCCATTTTATCTATTGAATAACACTTTTGAAAACTCAGTACGGAAGAATATCTAGGTAATTTAGAAAATACGGAAATGTATAAGAGGAAAAGCAATTTATTAAATTCCGATTTATCTCCAGCTGAGAGTGGTAACATCTGGTTTCCATTATTACTGGCAAATAGTATTTAAACAGACATATCTTGATTAATAATTTAGTTTACTCTGATGATGGCTACTTGATAACCGAGAGGTCTTCATCATCATCATCATCATCATCAATTGAGGGGAGGGGTGATAGAACCCCAGATGCACTTAGGCCACTTAGTTGGGCTTCCCCCGTACTTTAAAAGTAGATAGTAGACTAATATATAAACAAAGTTTGCATGACCGCTGCATACGTCATACTTACAATTTAGACTTGCTTTAATTCCATCTTGCTTGGTTAAATTGATGTTTCACCTACAATGCAGTTAAAATATATAATTCTAAGTATACCCCAGCGTTCAGAACCGGTTCAGACAAGAGAAAACTTAAATCGACGCTACTGGTCTTACAAAAAGTTTGCTATATATTGCAATTTGTGGAGTATTTTATTTCCTATTACATGAATCTATTTCTTTTCTCTGTAACAAACTTTAGATTATTACAATATTATTTTTTCTCCTTTTCCTGATGATGGTTACTTGGTAGCCGAAAGGTCCTCATCATCACCATCAACAATTGAAGGGAGGGGGCTTGGCCCCTAGATACAATTGAACCACATAGTTCGACTCATTGGCAGTTTCTTTCCCTCCTCTTCATTTTCTACATATAGGATAATCAGCGGTGTTTGTTAAGTAACCCGTTAGGATTCCAGTCATCTCTCTGATATCCCCTTTGTTTGGAGAAAGGAGTTTCTTTGAGAGCCTAACCACAGGCTCTTTGATAAAGAGTTTGGCCTACCACATACGTGGTGATTCTCGCCACAATTCAGACCACTCTTTGTTCAACATGACTAGAAGGGCAAGAATCCCCACGTAATTTGATAAAACGACCATTGAGTCCGATCCGACAGGAGCACCAGACATCTTCGTCGGCCATTTCCTCCAACTCCACTGTGTTCAAGGACCCAGATGACTTGAACATTATTTTTCTTTGCTAGCTCAGCCAGTGTATCCATGCACTCTTTTACAAGCTTTGACGTGACTTTAAGTGACTTGAGAGCTCCTAAGGCCGAAGGACTGTATGTGCAGATATATATGCGCCTAATTACATATTTTTTTTGCAGGTTTTCTATGGCGCAAGTAAATATTGCCTAGTCCTCTGCCTGAAAACCCGTGCTCTAAGCGCTTAGGATCACTGAGATAGTAGCCTCTGGCCTTTTTATGTACACTCCCGCTCCAGAAGTCTGACCCACCTTGGATCTGTCTGTGAAACATACTAGTCCACCTGGTGGCGGTAGGGCGAAAGTTTCGTTGCTCCAATCTCCTCTATCAGGGATGAAGATTTTGGGACAAGTGAGACGTATAGTTGGAATCATGCTATTTCGCCTCATTTCTAGTATGGGACATTTATTTATTGCCTCACTCAAAATTGCCGAGTGTCCAAGGGAGTAGTGCATTTTGGTCCAGTGACCTAGGTCCTGTAACTCATAGACCGTTCTCATGGCTACAGCATTTATATATAATCTGCGGGACCTTCAAGAGCTGTCGTTGGAGAAGACCTCATACCACTCAGTATACCTACCTATGCAAGCAGCTGAGGTCGGTTCAAAGGACGCTGGGACATACCAATTCACCACAAGACCAGAGCACAGGTGAAAATAGGCCAGATCACAGCGGTATAGATCCAATAAAGGATCTTTGACTGTAATGCCCATGTGCTGCTGGAAGCTCTCCTGCAAGCCCCGAAGGACGCAGAGGCCTTCCTTTCTCGATATTGGAGATGTTTGTGCCTTGTCAGCTTAGAGTCTTGAATTACTCCCAGAAATTTCACCGATCCTTTGAGCTGCAGAACCTTGCCAGAGAAAGCAATCTCTGGCAGTGTGGCCAGCTTACGTTTCCTGGTAAACAGTACAATTTACGTTTTGTCAAGGTTGACCTTGAGCTCTTCGATGCATCACCAGCGATCCACCATGCTGAGCAGTGTGTTTTGCAGCTCGCGCAGAATCCCCAAGTGCCGAACGAAGGTGACACCAACCAAGTCATCGGCATAGGCTTGTGCTTAAAACCCTGCCTCTTTCAATTCCTCCAAGGGGCCCGGTAAATCAGTGGTAGAAGCATGCATCTTCTTATCACTGCGGATTCGCATCTCAGCGACTGCCTAATTTTTCCGATGGCCCGAGAAAGTGGTGAGGCAAGATACAATGGACCGTTATGTTCATGTATGTCACTAAGAGAATTTCGAAAAAACTATACTTTTTCTCAAGAATCGCTAAGCAATTATCTATTAATTCAAGAATAACAGTATATCGGTCGATCTTACTACCTCATTTTGATTTTTGTGCAACTTTATTATACCAATTCAATTTAAATAAAATGACAAAGCTACAAAAATTACAAAATAGAGGCATGAGGATCTTTTTAAGCTGTAATCGCTATACTCCTATCTCAAGGATGTTGAATACATTTCAATGGCTTCCTGTTACAAAACGACTTTTCTTGCTAACGATGATATTCATTTACAAAATATTACACAATGAAGCACCTTCTTATTTTCTTGAATATGTTAATTTCCAACATGAGATTCACCATCATTTCACCCGAAATAGGAACAACATACTTGTACCAAGGGTACAATTATCAAATACAAGAAATTCTTTGTTTTTGAAAGGAATGATAGAGTTCAATAATCTTCCTCATTATATTAAATCTAGTGAATCTTGTAAGATACACCAACTATTGACACATATTAAAGAGCTAAATTAGATTTACTCTTTTATGTTATAATGTTTTTCTTATTCTAAGATTAATTAATACCTACTTTATTGCTAATTCAATGTTTAATTCAGAATTGATATAGTTATATTATTATATATTAGTATTATTGTATATTAGGGAAACCTATGTCAAATAAATATTTCTACTTCTTCTTCTTAGGCCTAAGTGTCATCGAGACTACCCTGGTTGCAGATTCGAGCCTAGCACACGAGGTGGAGTGTATATCTGAGGTGATTAAATTCAGACTCAGAGACTCCCACACTATCTTGTGGGATGTTACAGGCTCATAAGGTGCCCATAAAGGGTTCAAACCACCTCCCAACAAATGAAAAAAAAAGCTCCTCCAAAAGTCCATCGTCTACAAGACACCACAGAAGTAGAGATAGGACACCTCCTTGTGGGCAGCCTTTTGAAGCGGTGGTTTGTACAACGTAGTTTCTCATTTATAGTGATAATGAGAATCAAACACATCCTTCATCCACAGAATTGTCTTCAATATCTCCGAAATGTTAGCCTCGTCCGAATAACTTGTATCCGACTTAGTCATTCTAAGATTTCGAACTTCAAACTATAACTTGTTATGTGACTCTTAGTAATCAAGTAATGACGTTAATTTATTTTAAATCTCCAATGTGCATTTACAGGTAATTTGTCACAACCTCCGGTACTAGAAGCAAACTTCCTTGAGCTCAATCAAAGTAATTCAAAATGAATGATGCTGTTCTAGGGTTAGATTGAAGTAAAACTAAGTTGCAATAGCCAATAAAATATAATTATGAAACGTCAATTATTTACCATAAAAACATGCTTGAATTATTATTTATAATCTGTGAAAATTGGATAATATGAAACCATTTATTAAGTTGTTGGTTCAATTTTAACGTCGCTCATTTTCGATTCCATGTAACGTTTGAAATAACTTCCAGTCGGATCGTATTTAACTTGCAGTGGCTTCCAAACGTCTGGTTTATTGTCAATCAAGTATCTAATTATGAATTGGGACCCTTCCCGTTGCTTCGGGCTACATTTGCTACAGTCGGTTTCGATTGCATCTGGCATATTTTCTGTAACAGAAGTTTACTATACTGGTGTCCTAAAAATAATTGGTCATAAATTTGATCACTATATCTAGGGATGAAAATAAGTCGTTTCAAGCTAGCTTACCTATATGCAAAAGTCTAGTCTAAAAAGTTGCTCTGGAACGGTTCAATATTTATTTATAAAAATTTATATGGTAAGTTAGTATACAATGACCTCAACGGCACTAGTAAAGAACCCTAATAGAGTGACACTCGCTAACGCGAGGACGAAGCAACCACTGATTGGACCAGAGCCAACCTGAGGCATTTCTCATGCCACAACGATATCTGTAATCAAAAAATGGCTCTAGATAGAGCACCGTGCCAACTGAAGGGAACTGCCCCATATGTCGCACCCCAAGTAACTAATGGGAGATCTCCAGCAACGAGTGACAAATCTACTGACGTTCAGCATACAAGAAATACGGAATCTTGTTGCATTCCTGACCGGACACTCCCCATGCAACAAACATCTCTACACGATGGGTCTAGTGAATCAACTCACATGCAGGGGTTGGGGCGTGAAAGAAGAGATACCCATGCATGTGCTTAATCAGTGCCCAGCATAGGCGGTTGGTAGTCGGACATACCTCAGAGACAATAAAACTACACCCGAGGAAATCTGAAGTATACCCTACGTCAGGAATTCCATAGAATAAACCGGACTGATGAGGAGATAGCAATATGTGAAGGCACAATAGGATAGATACTAGCCATCGCAATGCAGTTCCCCCTCTTGGAAGGTGATCCTACTTCACGGGGGAGGGGTTTTAGCCGATAAGAATCCAGCGCACCCGGGGACACGGACCCCCGATGCGTCTATGCAAGATTTCCCCTCCTCTACGCAGAAAAAAATGCAATGGCCTATAAGAAGTATTTGCACAATAACCAAAAATGATTGTTTGTAACCTAACCTAACCTAGTAACCTAAATTTGTTGAATAGAATACATATATTGTAATCGCACTAATCCTAACACTGTCATAATAACCAATAATGCTTGCTTATTGTACCCCCTTTATTTCTAACCAAACCTAACTCAACCTTACCTAACTTACCCTAACCTACTAGCCTAACTTTGTTGATAAAGAATGCAAATATCGTAATCGCGCTAATTTTAACACTCTCATAATAATGGTAAAATTTATACCATGTCGCATCACAGCCTGCAACCTCTTGCTCCATTCTGTTCTTAGATATTTAAATTTCAGCGATACATAATATGAACTCATTGTGTTTACTACAGCAGCTGCAGCTAATTTAGAACACCTAGTGCAAATAATAACTATTTGAAATTATAATGCATCCACCTAGTTCAAGATGGCAGGTGTACAAAGAAGGAACATCAACCATTTTCAAATAACTTGCTAACCTGGTATTACCAAAAATATAGAATAATTATTGTTTATTGTACCCCCTTTTTTGCCAACCTAACCTAACCTTACCTATACTAACCTAACTGTATTGATATATAATGCAAATATTATAATCGCACTAATCTTAACATTCTCATGATAACCAGTAATGATCGTATATTGTACTCCTTCTGTTTCCAACGTAACCTAACCTAACCTAACCTAGTAACTTAATTTTGTTGATACGGAATGCAAATATTGCTAATCTTAACACTCATATAACCAATAATAATTATTTATTATACCCCCTTTGTTTCTAATCCACCCTAACCTAACCTAACTTTGTTGATAAACAGGGTGTCCCAGGTTTTAGTAGCAGAACTTCGACAGTCGATAGAAAATTTGATTTTAAGAAAAAAGTTCCCATTAACATATATGCACAGGCGCTTCATTTTTGAGACACATGGTGTTTAAATTGAAAAAAAATTCGTTTTTTGCGAATATCTCTGGAACCTTTTATCGTACAGAAAACAGCTTTCGCAAGCATTTTTTAATCATAGTAAGCTATGTTCTGTGCGATAAAATTTTTTTTTAGTCTTAATTGGTGAAGATTTCGAAGAGGTAGTGGGTGTTTTTCTCCCCAACTTCTACGCCACTGGAAAAAGTATAATTTTGAGACAACTATTTGAACCGCTAATGTTTTTTACACAAAAATACTACTCCTGGTTATAAGCTCTAAAGTTGACAGTTTTTGAGAAAAATCAACTTTTATGTTGAAAAACATGGTAAATTTTTTGGTTTTGTTACTTGTTCTAACGTTTGAATAAATTTAATTTTGTTTAATTAGTAAGAATTCACCATAGTCAAAATATATACAGGTCTGCCGGAGCCTCCCTTCTACTCTTTTTAAAATTCGAGTGCAAGCTGATTGGTCGTTTATTCCGTTTATTTAATGTTATTGACGACGATATAATATGATGTTGTTACGTGCCGGCGATGTGATTGGAGGAGCTAGGTGACGTCACCTAGCGCGAGAAACAATGGAAGGGAGGTTCCGGCAGACCTGTATACTTTGACTATGGAATTGACCATGTTTTTCAACATAAAAGTTGATATTTCTCGAAAACGGTCAACTCTAGAGCTTATGACCAAGTACCTTTTTTGTGTAAAATACATTAGCGGTTCAAACGGTTGTCTCAAAACTGTACTTTTTCCAGTGACATAGAAGTTGGGGAGAAAAACACCCCCTCCCCTTTCGAAATCTTCACCAATTATGACTAAAAAAAAAATTTTATCGCACAGAACATAGCTTACTATGAGTAGAATATGCTTGCAAAAGCTGTTTCCTATACAATAAACGGTTCCGGAGATATTCGCAAAAAACGAAATTTTTCTTTCAACTTTAACACCCTGTATCTCAAAAACTAAGCGTCTGTGCATATATGTTAATAGGGACTTTTTTTCTTAAAATCAAATTTTCTATCGACTGTTGAAGTTCTGCTACTAAAACCTGGGACACCCTGTATAATGCAAATATTTTAATCGCGCTAATCTTACCACTCTCATTTCTAAGAATATTCTGGGAATTATATTGAAGCCCGGAGCTCAATTTACGTGGTATGATTTTATCAGTGGGACTGAATTTACGTAGGAATATGGAAATGGAACCCAATTTACGTCTTCCGCATAATGCTGTATTGCAAATAATTATCGAATCAGTTCAACAGTAAGATATAATTAAAGATTGGAATGGCTTTAATTCGAAATTATTGGTCACCGATCTTCTTTGATGTTCCCACGTGAACTAAATATACGATGCATATTCACACCTATACTCATCTCGCAATGATCTGCAATAATCGGTAGGAACAATATCCTTAATATAATGTAATGTAATCTGTAATCTACTTACTCTTCAACTCCAAACCATCAGGGGTACACGGTCCTTTTTCATTTAAACAATCCACATAGTTTTTCAGCAATCTCTCACTCTTCACTATTTCTTCCAAATTGACGTTGTCATATTTGGTGGTATACTTGTCTTTCGGTACTTCAGCCAACGCAACAGCAAACATCAAAACCCATATGCACATAGTCATTTTGATTATATTTCTACAACATATCATGTTTCAAAATCAGTAGAAGCATCTCTCAAAAAATTGTTATTAGGTACTGCTTGAATATTCTTAGAGGAATTTTCTTTGTGAAAGCGTAGAAGGTGGATTATTCACCCGTTTTCAATTAAGAACCAAGTAACTCCAGAAACAATGTTGCATTTCGTCTACTCAAAAAAAATCATAACGATTGGAGTTCTTTTTTTTTCGATTTAAAACAATGTCATATTTACAAGGCAATGTGCAGATTGAAACATTATTTCTTTTGAAATGCTACCAGAATAAAATGTTATTCTTGATTCGCCATTTTAGCACAATTTTGCACTAAATCTTATTTGTTGAATGGGTATGTGGGAAGTAAGCTGTGAATTCCGAGAGAGTAGTTTAATAATTTGATTTTCTCGTTATAGTAATAACTATTGATCTCTTGTAATGCAGGTTAAACATACAGAAGAATGTAATACTTACATGATTCGTACAATGAATACTGCAGAATGAAACGAATTGTCTGAAATTTATATAGATAGAAAACCTACTTAACCGTAACAATGTCGAACAAATTTAATGCACGATAGGCTAATTTCATAATTCAATTAAAGTATTATCAAACCAAATTACTTGGATTGTTCTTGGAATATAATTGGGATCTATTTTCGAAGTGCGTTCCTGATTTCGACATAGTATTTAGAACTGTGGATGCACTATGACACTATAAATAAGAAACAATCATCCTTATCGACAATAAATACTGTTGAAGTACTGAGGACGTTTCAGCTACCAAGTAGCCATCAGCAGAGTAAACTAAATTAAACATCAAAATGTGCCTGTTTGTTCACTATTTAGGATTAATAGGGTATGTAAGGGATCACCGTTAACTGAATGTAAATCTAAATTTATCAAATTGCTTTTTCGCTTATATGCTGAATTTCTGAATTACCTAGATGTTGTGTGACCTGTATTTAACATATGTTCTGCAAACTCTGATTTTTCACCATTATTATACTCTTCGCGACGAAGTCTGAAGCTGCCTTGCTCCCGATCCGGATATCGGGATCTCATCAACCACCGCGCTCCACGCCCACAGAGAGCTAACGGATAGACAGTGAGTCTCGGCTTGACGCAATGCGTCCGTTATGAGGCAGGCGAAGCTCCACATCGAGGAGTTCTCACTCAAACGCTCGAAAACCCTTCTGTCTATGAGCAGAAGAGGTTTGAAATTAATGGCAGAACTCCTCACAAGACTTTGTCATCTGAATAAACAACTACACTTAATGGGTATAGTCGATGAGCCAGGTTGTAGTAGATACTGAGAGGTTCACAAAACTGCCTCTCACATCCTTGTAGAATGCCCAGCACTGACTTCTCTTAGGCTATAACACCTCGGCAGTGCATACATGTCGCCTAATGCCATAAGAGACATCAGCTCATGCAGAATCCTAGCCTTCGACAGTGCCTTGGGCTGCCTGAGTCTCATAAGTGGCGGACAATGGACCCAATCAAGCGGTCTAAGTGCTATGGACTAGTCCGCCATATTTTGATTGATTGATTGATCTATTACCAACAATGTCTCATAAGGAAATATCATCTAGTTTAATCTCAACATGTGACATATGTAGGTATTCAAAAAGATAATATATGGATTGCTATGGACTTACACGTACTGCCGAGTTACTCCGTTCTTTGATTTGAAGTCATCGAGAAGACGATTCATTTTGTAGATTTCCCAAAACGTAGAATTATGATTATGAGGTCGAGCATCGACAAGATGACATTCTTAATAGAATGAGCAGTGCCCAAAACAATATTGCAATTGTGAAGAAATCTTCGAACTTGACAGACTTGCTGCCTAGGCTCTTTAGAGCATTTTGGAGGGGAGCAACACTTCACTGACCCGGTAGGAGCAGAAGTTTTTCAAAAAAATATTGTTTTTTTCTTACAAAGTCGTCATGGAGCATTCAAAATTGTTTTTTTTCAATAGAGTTTCTTTGTGTTTGTTACTTCATTTTCTAATGTGGAGGATTTTTCGAGAAATCAGAACATTTTTGCCAAGAGGCCCAAAGATACAGTCTGAATTCGGAATCAGTGCCTCCAAAATAGATGGTATTAACGACGAGATTTATTCGGTCGTTGTTCCAATTCCAATCCCTTAGAATTCGGCTCCTAAGGGGTGAATGAAGAAGCACGTAGGACCAAAATGTTCTACCGGTCTAGACAATAAATGTATCATGTTTTCTTCACAAAATGCAGTATTCTTCTGGGATATCCCCGAGCACTATAATGGAAGTGTAAGTCGGATATATTTGTTAAGATAGTCGTATTAAACCGAATTGTCGTTAAGCTATATTTTCCTCAGCAAAGGTATTGGATATGGGAGAAAATTCACCTTAAATACTGAAATGTGAAAATGACATTTACATATCGCTATTATATATTTGTAAAGATTAGTAAAATTATTAAAAGTGCCAAAGCTTTGATGATTGGCATTTAATTCAACGATTCTGAGGTATTCCATAAGTTATCAATAAATCGACATAATAGGTTTGATACACCCAACATATGATAAATGCCATTGGACTGTAATAACTATTTTAGCTATATTACATACAAATAGAGAAATGTCACTTACAATTTGAAATCTGAATATTTGTTGACAGAATAGTAGAAATCTTCCAACAAAATGTGCTCTCTGACACCTATGTTAAGCTAATTTCTTATGTTTGCGACATGATAAAACTCATGGCAGAAAGTTCATTATCCATGTTTAGCTAAATGAAATTTTACCAATAAATCTATAGAACTATTCACGACGGATTGAAATTATATTGAATGATGTTGCTGAGAAACAACCACATTGCTCTCACCATTTAAATACTCTAATCAACAACATTGTAGTGAGACCGACAATTTTCGACCAATGAAATACTTTTATTTTGACTTGTGGCGATGCCAACGAAAAAATTTCAGCGGATATTTCTCCTTTTGGGGTAAAGAAGCAAAATTATAGTGGATATTTTTTGTCGTTCAACAAATGTGTTTGAAAGTGATACAATACATAACAAAACAACAAAATTATGGCATTCCTTCGTAATGTCTCATATATTCATGACATGTCAAATAATATCACATTGAAATTACTTTAAACTAATTTTTCTTCGGTGTGAAACACTCTTACCGAATATTGGAGAATTGGAGATGACCGAGCTGTTGATTATTAAATTTACATAGACTTTACCCATTCCTTATTGAACTCATTATTGCTTTCTATTGGTATCCCGTCCTGAACCTATTGAAAAGAACGACCATTATAAGAATTTTTATGTCAGTGTCCTTTACATGAGCCAGATTTTCTTATATGACTACAGTATTATTATCTTCTGGATCTGGTCAATTTGATCAATATCATCAAGCATGTACTTCGATTTTTAAACGCTCATGGCATCAGACGATTTTTATCTCATTACAGCTCTTTTCCAAAACTATCCTGAGTGCATTCTTATGTTTTTGTTTGCGTTGTTGTGGGTTCGAAATAACTTATCCCTTACCCACTGGAAATACTATTTGCTTACTAAGGACCTTTCAGCTACTAAGTCCTTTTATTCTAAATTACTAAACGGAGTTTCGGCAAAAACTAACAGAAAAATGAAATCAATCATCAATAAATTTCAAGAGAAGATACTAGGAACATTATTCACAATAAAACAGATATTAAATTCAATTCTGAGTCGATGAACATTCTACTGCTATCAGATTAAATTATTATTCAGTGATTTCTAATTCTATAAATCATTAAGTAGATAGGCAGCACATAAGTCACCGCTGCATCAGCGAATATTACGGTGACAATGGTTACTGTGGAATAAGGAAGAAAACGTCATCTACAAGAATACAGTCAAACTAAATAGAATGATCAAGAATTAAAATGTAGCTATCTGAATTCTCGAGTAATAATTGAGGACATTGCTTTTTTAACCTACCGCTAGAATGAGCGACACTCAACTTTAGTTGACTGTTGCTCTATAAGGATTTAGATTATTTATTATTCGAAAAGCTGAAGTATGATACAATTTATGAGTTTTATATTGTCATAATGAACTGTCACAATTCTAAAACTCATTCCACAGTTGACTACGTTGAACCCTGTTTTCATTTCTGTTGTGTTCATATTCAGTCGTTCAAATAAACCAGTATAGCCACAAAATAACAGAAAATGTTCATCATTTCACAACTTCCATCATGGGCTGAAATGAAAGCAACATACAATTCAGTATACACTATTCCATTTGCTATATTAATTGATCAAAGTAACAATTCAGATTGTAAAATTCACGTAGCAGCTTAATATGCAAATTGTCTGCTTACAAAAAAATAAGTTTAATTTCTGACATAAGTTTCAATAAGAATTCTAAATGTTGGAAAAACTGCAACAAACTTTGAAACTTCAAAATTAGCTATCAAGGAGAACAGTTGTTTTCATTATATAGGGCTTGCCTACCTAACACATGTATGGCAGAAATCTATTAGTCCGGTCAATTTAGACATTCGAAGGTGCATAAAATCCCAACTAGCTGAAAATCAGTAAAAATGTTCAAAACATAATTATAAATAATATTTAAAAGTTCCCCATCATTCCCGTGTGTGGAAAAAATTTTATTCGAGGTCAAAGGTAAAAAAAAAGAGTTTTTCGCGATTTTCAGCAAAACGGTAAGTTTTATCATAACAGTACCTTGGACAAAAATTGTAGATCATAAAAGTATCTATAAAAATGAATCCATATTTTTTTCTTACGAGCCACCGTTTCTGAGATATAACGATTCAAAAAGTTATAAAAGTTGTTATCGTCATAATATGCATGAGTACGCCACGTATATACATCTCTAGAGTTGTTAGCTATATATTGGTAAAACAAGCTCAACATCAATCAGATATATATTCATCAAAAAATTTATCTACTTTTGTAAAATGTCAAAATCATGTACTATTTTTACACGCAATAACTGGCTGTGATACGACATCTGCATTTTACAGGGGGGGTAAAACAGCAGTTTTCAAAATGTTTTAAAAACGAGATTTAGTTCAATGTGCTGAAATTTTCAAAAAGAGTAATTCAACTCAACAAGAAGTTATCACCAATATGTACGGAGCTCCTAAAAAAACTACCTGTTTAGATAAGCATCGATATGCATGCTTCGTTGAAAATACTAAAAATAAAAAACAAGTTCAATTAGCTTGTCTTCCTCCAACCTCAGTTGCTGCTCATCAACATCTTTTTGGGGTATATTACCAAGTTCAAGTGTGGCTTGATTATCAGCTAGACCCTACAGACTGGGGTTGGGTTTTTAATTTACATCGCTTTTATCTTTTCCAATCTTTGAAAATTTCCGTTATTTTGCAATAGTTTCACATTAAACAGGATCACAACTGACCCGTGGAGTAGGCCTACTGGGGGAACCACGTTAAAAAAAACGCGCTAAGTACACTACCTCATAGGTGGCGAGGAAACGTGTGCATATTATGACGATAACAACTTTTATAACTTTTGAATCGTTATATCTCAGAAACGGTGGCTCGTAGGAAAAAAGTATAGATAATTTTATGATCTACAATTTTTGTCTGAGGTACTTCTATGATAAAACTTACCGTTTTGCTGAAAATCGCGAAAAACTCTTTTTTTGACCTTTGACCTCGAATAAAAATTTTTTCACACACGGGGATGATGGGGAACTTTTAAATATTATTTATAATTATGTTTTGAACAATTTTACTGATTTCCAGCTTGTTGGGATTTTATGTACCTTCACTCTCATTTTTTAATCTAAATTGACCGGACTATATTGAAAAACATTGGGAATTTTCAACTGCAGCATTGAACATCTCCAAATTATTCGACCGAGTCTGGCACCAGAGACTTTTTGGGGAACTTCTGTCATATGGTTTGCCGCGTCAACATTTTCGCTTACTATCAGATAGATCACTCCTTGTAGTGGTTGACGGACAATATCAACGCTGGTGTTTCACAGGGATCTGTCTTGGCACCAACTTTGTTTCTTATTGATATAAACGATCTGCTGGAAGTGATCACCTGTCACGTACAGAGCTTTGCAGATGATGGTACACTTGATGTCGCTTTCTCATCTAGAGCCCCTATACTATCCAATGGAGCAAGAGGAGCGAGGCAGAGACAGTTTGACGCAATTAATAGAGATCTGGAAATTTATTATGAAATGAGGATCTGATAATCTAGTAGAGTTTAATGCAACCAAAACTCAAGCTTGCGTCTTCTCCATAGGAAGGAGGATGTCCAGTCCCTAATATGATGATCTCAAGTACAACTATCCCTATTATAAAGTAATCCATATCCATGCTCGGGACCACCATCAACAGCACTCTCTCATTGGACGATCATGTGAGGTTCATTGTGAAAACTACTTCACATACACTTGATTTTCTATTATGTGACAAGAGCTACTTTACATTCCAGCAGCTCCTCATAATCTACAAAGCACAGATTCGACCTGTCCTGGAGTACTTTTCACATATTTGGAGTTCGGTTCTCAAACAAACGTTCTAGCTATCGGATTCTATACAGAAGAGAGATCTACGTCTAATCGACGAGTTCATTGACCTCGCTGGAACATCGTAGAAAGGAGGGGGAATTTCAAGCAATCATTTTAATTTATTTATTCATGTATTTATCTTCAAAATTCAAGTATTCATTTTCAAAATCATATGTATATGTATACAAAAGGAGAACGTAAGAAAGGTATTAACAATAGTTTAACTTTCCAATAAACCTATAAAGGAACAGATGAAGGTATTTGATTTAGTAGATGTTGTATCTCTCCTCGTTTCAACTACGAACGTATTTAGAAATCATAAGACATGATTTTCCATGGAAACTATATTCTTTGCATTGACTTATCATTATTTTCACTTATAAAAATTGGTTAGTTGCTTCACGGAGCGTTGAAGTTTCCAATGATAGTACGTTTGGAATATCCATATTTGAGATAGTAGCAGTTCCTATTAATTTTTCTTGATGAAAAACATCCGTATATTTTTTATTCATTTGATTTTCCACTCACCGAAAAAGTACATCGGAACGTACAAATAAGTACTTAGCGAAACAAGTTAAATGAGTTTATTCAACGAGCCAAAACCCCCCTTGGGGTATAACTGACGCCGTCATCTTTAAGTTTAAGTAATTTTTTCATGGATGTTTCGAAAACTAGTAGGTTTTCAAGTTTTAACTTCATTCTCAACATAATTTTTTGTCCATGTACTTTGGAAAATTACAATGAATTGCAGCATCGCATGCGGGAACACACAAACAGTAGAGAAAAGCAGTTTGAAGGTCGTCACTATATCTCCCCACATATCCAGATGACACGCAATTCTAGAATAATTTTTTTGTTTAGTCTTGTGTGCAATTCTATAAATAAGAAACAATCAACTTTTCCACTGAAAATACTGTTAAAGTACTGAGGATTTTCCAGCTTGCAAGTAGCCATCATTAGAGTAAACTAAATGTGTCTGTTTACATTGGTTTGGTGTAATTTATTCGACAACATTTGTTCGACGGAAATACGTTCGACAACAATTGTTCGAAGGGAAATTTGGCACCCTGGTAATTTGATCGAGAGGAAAGTTAATCGCCTCGCATTCATTCGACATAAATTTGTTCGACAAATTTTTAAATATAAGTGAAAAAAATAAACAGCTAGATTCTAGAAAATACTTTTAATGTTTTTATGTAAGTAATTGTCAAAACAATACAAAATGATTTAATTTCCGGTACATAATTCGTAATATATAATATTAACCACAGTCTACTAAATAATATTGAATAAAAAAAAATTCAATCGGTAATAGCAAAATATACACATAGTAACATGAAGTATTACTAATTTTATTTCAAGTATTAGTAGCTAATATTGTGCGCCACGCCACCTTAATAATCGGCTACGTCAACATTAGGCTCAAAAGTACTCACAACACGCGCCAGCAGGAAGTTCCTGTCCACTGATATATTGCTCTATACGAAGCTCGTTCAAACTTTGTTCCCTCTTAATTGCGGTGATGAATTTCCATATATTTGGATGGTCAGCTGAAATTTGATTTTGAAAGCCTCGATGCCAACCTTCGATAGCATTATTGGTTTTCGGTAAGCCATGTTGAACGTTATCATAACAGTTCCACATCTGATGGGAGAAACGTGGCGGGCGGCGGCGGTGGCGTCGATCTGGCTGACCGATCCAAGTGTCCTCAAAATAATATATCACCGTTTGTGCATGAGGGGGTAAAATGTTTAGGAACAAATGCTAATGCAGATAGCATTCTAAGTTTTACGGCAAAGTCTGGATCAGTGTCGTATTCTCTCTTAAGACCATGTGATTGTATGTTTCTATAAATACATTGGCAGAAGTGGAAAAAGCATCCACGATGCACTGCTTCGGGAAATTCAACGTTTATCGCATTTACCATTGCATGTTCGAAATCAGTCATAATTGAATTCGGATTTGCGATTGGTTCCAAGTTTTTTATTGTTCTTAAAAGTTGAATGTAACACTGTTCACTTTTGCTGGGGAGTAACGCGTAAATTAATGGCAGAGCAATGTGTCCACGTAAGCCATGTATAGTGTAGAGTTGCTCAAATAGTGGTGGAACGGTTTTGAAGGTACCATCTGCGTACCAGTGATCCGATCTTGCTAGGAGCTGGAGATTTCTTCTGGTGGAAAATAATATCATTCTGTCTTCTACGGGCCCAGAATCGAACAAAAAAACGGTCCACCGTTTTCAGTAGTGGTATAGTTATTCGGGAACACAATGTTTCTTCTATGACTTGGAATGACTGGACCATCATTGGGCTTGGTTCTAATATTTCTTATTGTCCTTTTCATTGTATCTACTAAAGACAATTTTGCACTTACGGCTTGACTAATATTCATCGATGCACTGGAGAAAATATAATGGGGTGCATCGCGAGAATTTATAGCATCTTCTCTTATTTTATTCAATATTTATTTGCTTCAATCTGTGCACCATCACCGGCATGATTATGTTGTTGTATCTGCTTACTCACTTCATTATTTATGGTAGGCAAACGACATTTACAAAACGTCTTCTTGAAATTTTCGCACTTCCAGTAAATTTTATTTTGGCACTGTTTATCTTCTACATACAAGTAACCATCTAAACATAGTTTTGGTTTGCCTTTAGAACTATTTACAAATTCTAACGCCATTTCAATGCAAATACGCAAACACAACTGATGGAATAACAGGAATAAAGACAACTGAATCGTTATTGTATCTAGTGGCGGCTCCTGAACTTTTTGAGAGAGGAGGCTGGACATAAAACGTTTTTGTAAAAATATACTATATTCAGTCAATTAATTTAACATTCGCGCAGCGACCGTACCAGCTACTTCAGTGACAAAATTAATTGTTACCCAGCAAGAACCAACGTGGAGGTATAGAGTTTCTCTTGCCCACAAATTTTTTTTCGTTCGTTTTTTGTTTTTTATTTTTTTTGGATTTTTAATTTTTTTTCTTTTTTTTTCGGAATTTTTCATATTTTGTTTTTTTTTTATTAATTTTATCAACTTTTCTATATATTAACGAAATTCTACGGTCTTTAATTTGCGAAAAATGATCAATAATATTATCATAAAATGTATCATTATGTTTTAAGTGTTTTACTAAATCTTTTTCAATAGATATTAAACTAACATTGTATAAACGATTTTGGCACATTGTATTTCGCATGTATGTTTTAATTCGTTTGAGAGTAGAAAATGATCTCTGCACCGATGCCGACGTGACAGGAATGGTGACTGTCAGACAAAGTAGTTTATAAAACTGAGGTAAGACTTGTTGCAAATCATTATCTATCATATATTTTATCATACCGGCGTGACTGTCGTACTGGCCTAAAATATCTTTATCCCAGTATACAACGCATAATTCATTGTGCAGCGCTATTTTATCAAAAAAAATATATTTTAGAACTAAGTTATCTGAAAGTGTATTGAGAAACTCTTTTGGAAAAGATTCGAAAAATCTTCTATTCGTCAAATCGAAAAACTTCAATTCATGTAAATCGGAAAATCGAATCTCAATATTTGACCTTTAATAGTATCTAAAATTTCATAAAAAAGTTGTTTATAATGTAGTTTCTTGTCTACCAAATTATATGTTTTCCTCCTTTTCACGGGAGAAGCCTCATCAGTTGAATAATTTCCAAATAAAATATTAAAATGAAATTCTGTATAACGGAAATTTGAAATTTTATCAATGAGATGTTTCAAACCATCTCTTGAATGGAATTATATTAGTGAATTTATGTTGTAAAATTTGAAAAATAAGATCAGTTTGTTCAAATATTAATTTAAAAGTATCAAGAAAACACAAAAATTCTTCATTTTCTAAATAAGATTTTAAACCAACAGCAGCATTTAATGAAACCTGATCTGTTGAAAAGTCATCACTGTTTAATATAAAATCAAATGTTTCAATTAATTTGTCTTCATTTTTATGGATGGTAAACTAAACATTGCACGTGATGTAAAATTCCATCGAGTTCGAGCACAACAGGGAATTCTGTTTCCTACGATGTTATTTAAAACTTACGTTCGTTTGTTTGAAGACCGTTTAAATGTCCCGCCATTACAGATGCCGTCGTAAGTCTGATTTATTCGCAAAGTCGAATCGTTGAAATGTTTCCATTAAAAAATTGAATAAATTGACCGCTGTTCTTCTCGAACTAACATCGTAGAACCCTAATAATCTTTCCACTAGTTGTCCATTTTTAAAATTAATAATTTAACGAACAGACGAATTCTAATCTAACCTTATTTCGCGTGGTGTCACTCAACCATTATACCCGCATAAAACAAAACAAGCACTGACGCAATACGCATGTGTCGTATTCCGTACCACATCGACTGTACTGAACTTAAAGGCGGGCGGCAGGCTAGCCTCCAGACGCTGTTGCCATTTTCGCTGTTTCACGCTATTTGGCGATTGACTGGTCGGAAAAACGGCAACTGTGTTGAACAACACATGCTCAGCGTTTGAGATATATAGAGAGTCTAGCCTCAGGGCACTGTTGCGAGATTAAAAATAACTACTGAGAAAGGGGGATTAATTGTAAAATTTAAAAAATTATTAGAGAAACAGGAAATAAAATGAAGAATGATCAACAAGATAAATTTGTGAGAAGGCTGAGCCTCCTTCGAGGAACCGCCACTGATTATATCTACCTGCCAAATATCGATAATTACCTGGAAATTATTCCTATAAATTAGGGGTACAATGACCGCATAACAATATTAATTTGTTCCATTGCAAATGTAGGTCAAACAAGTACTGGTCGAACCAATTTCCATTCGAACAAACTTCCGCTCGTACAAATATTCTACTAACAAATGCTGGCGAACAAATTTCTGTCGGACAAATGTTGTCGAACAAATTTCCGCACACCGTTTACATTGTATGATACATTTGTAATAAGAAGAATATATAAAAGATTAACCACAGCTGGAGATGAATCTGAATTCATTGAATTCTTTTTTCGCTTATACATTTCCATCCCTCCTAATTATTTTTACTGGTGAAAAACCCAAACAAATACATGAAAATCTCTGGTTGAGATTTCTTCACCTGTTCTTGAATCTACGAGCTGCCACTGTTGTAAGCTTTCCTTTATGTAGGTAAAAGTATAGAAGTATAAGAACAGCGGGTTTCCGCGTTTATAATTCGAGGGCAAGGTGAAAAGATCATGAAAAATAAAACAGATGACGCCACAATCGAAAATTCCATGTAACATTTTGTGATGTACCATCTACAAGAACGGATTGAAATTTTCAAGCTAATATGTCATTCAGTTCTGTTTTGACATCCATCGAATGCAAGCAACCTTGAGGATTTTTGCAAATATGGAAAAAAGTAAACTTCGTGTCTTGATTAAACATTAGTTCTTGTGTGGAAAAAACATTACGCAAACCAAAGCATCGCTTGTTGAACATTATGAACACACTTCATCATCGATTGGAACGATTCACAAGTGATTTACTGATTTTCGTTGTGGTAGTATGGCCTCAAAGGACGCCGAACGTTCTGGTCGTCCAATTAAGGACAACGCCAGAAATCGTCGATAAAATTCATGGTATGATATTGGACGATCGGCGAGTTAAAGTGCACGATATTGCTGGGGCTATGAGCATCTCAACCGAACGGGTTCGGAACATTCTGCATAAATTTTTGAATATGAGAAAACTATCTGCCAGATGGGTGCCGCATTTGCTCTCTGTTAACAACAAGCGCGATCGTGTGACAACTTCAAAGGAGTGTTTGACAATGTTCAAGCGCGATGAAGGAACCTTTGGACCGTTTCGTAACCTTGGATAACATGGATCCATCACAACACACCAGAGACGAAAGAACACTCGAAACAGTAGACTTATCCTGGCGAATCGAAGTCGAAATAGATCAAAGTTTCTTGGGATACAAACGGTATCGTCCATATCGATTACATTGAAAAGGGCTAAACGATTACCAGCGTATATTATATGGAGCTGTTGGATCGATTTGAAGCGAAAACGACAGCATTTGGCAAAGAAAAAAGTGCTATCCCACCAGAACAACGCACCGACGCACATGCCCTTAGTCTCATTGGTAAAATTACATGAATTCCACTACGAATTGGTTCGTCATCCACCATAATCTCCAGATTTAGCCCCCCGCGACTCTTATCCATTTCCAAACTTGATAAAATGGCACGGCGGAAAGAGATTTGGATCCAACGTTGGGGTCATCGCTGAAACAAACGCCTATTTCGAAGGATTGCCGAAATCGTATTATTTGGAAGGGATCGAGAAATCAAAAAAACGTTGGACGTAGTGTACAAAGAGATAACGTTCAAAAAAAAAATATGTTTTGAGTAAATAAATGATTTCTTGTTAATTTTTTCAGGGTCTTTTCACCTTGCCCCCGTATACAGGATGAGTCAGTTTTTTGTAGCCAAACTGCAACAGGAGATAGAACAAGTGATTTTAAGAAGAAAAGTTCAATAAACATATGTCGTAGAAGGCTTCGTTTTCGAGATACGGGTGTTGAAATTGGAAGAAAAATTTCGTTTTTTGCGAATATCTCCCGAACCGTTTATCGTACAGGAAACAGCTTCTGTTAGCATTTGCTACTCATAGTAAGCTATGTTCTGTTTGATAAAAATTTTTTTTTACTCATAATTGGTGAAGATTTTGAAGGGGTAGTGGGTGTTTTTCTCCCCAACTTCTACGCCACTGGGAAAAAAATGGTTTTGAGACAACCATTAGAACCGCCAATATTTTCTACACAAAAAAGGTACTCCTGGTCATAAGCTCTAAAGTTGACCGTTTTTGAGAAAAATCATCTTTTATGTTGAAAAACATGGTCAATTCTTACTAATTAGACGAAATTTATTCAAACAAGTAGAACAAGTAACAAGATCAAAGGATTGACCATGTTTTTCAACATAAAAGTTAATTTTTCTCGAAAACGGTCAACTTTAGAGCTTATGGCCATGAGTACTTTTTTTGTGTAGAAAACATTGGCGGTTCTAATGGTTGTCTCAAAACCGTTTTTTTCTAGTGGCGTAGAAGTTGGGGAGAAAAACACCCACTACCCCTTCAAAATCATCACCAATTATGAGTAAAAAAAATTTTTATCACACAGAACATAGCTTACTATGAGTAGAAAATGCTTACAAAAGCTGTTTTCTGTTCGATAAACAGTTCCGGAGATATTCGCAAAAAACGAATTTTTTTTTTCAATTTCAACACCCTGTATCTCGAAAACGAAGCCTTCTACGACATATGTTTATTGATTTTTTCTTCTTAAAAACACTTGTTCTATCTCCTGTTGCAGTTTGGCTACAAAAAACTGACTCACCCTGTATAATAACATTAATCGTAGACTACCATTAGTAATTGGAATAAATACATAAAAAGATAACAGAAATAGTATGAATGTACAATATAAATTTAAAGTTGATTGTTGATAGGAATGAGGAATGTTTCTGTGTCATCCGTCACTGATGTTATGAAATCGCCAATTATAAGGTCAATTATCGCAGTAGCTGTTGAAGCTACAGGAAGATGAATCAGACCTTTCAATTGCGAATAACATGTTCTTCAATTTACCAACAACAACATTTCTCGAAACCTACTAGTTTCAGAGTTATTTATGAAAAATTGTGAAAATTATCAAAAAACCAAGATGGTGGTGCTACCAAAAGGAGGGTAGAACCCTGTTTATGTACATCATCTATAGATTTTAGAGTTTTTCCAGAATTTTTCTTTGCAATAAATGATTAAATAAATATGGAGTCCATCATCTTCAATTAATTTCTGCTGATGATTCGACTAAGACTTCAGTTGAACTTAAGTCGTTAGGCTCGATTCCTTTCCCACAATTGAAAGAAAATGTAGTCAAGCATTCCGAAAAATTGCTCCACTATTAACACATCAAAAAAAAATATAATATTAAATCAATACACTGATCTGCGTGTGTTCGTGGAAAATATGAGATATGTCACTTTCATGAATTGTTATTTAAAGTAACTGCGAATTCTGAGATTCATTCCTCCAACAGGTCAACAGATGATGCGACATTGAAAGTGGAATTCTTCTATTCCAACCTATTACGTCATGTCAACAAAAGATGGTCGTATTTCGTACGCTCGAGGCAAATAGTTTTAGACGCGTTTAACAAACATTGGTCGGTTTATTTCCAAGGTACAGTTCCAGTTACATTCACGATTTAGCATATTAAATTACTGAAAAGAGGTTATTACTGTTTATGGCTGTTATATCTTAAATTGGACATTCAGAAATTTCCATCCACTCGTTCCTTGAAACGAATGTGTTCATTTGAATGAATTCGAAGAACCTACTGTTTATTGGCATTTCAAATCAATATAATAAAATTTGCATGTATTATCGCAATTTCTAGGATGTATATACACTTCTACAGCAATACACAGTTTTTCGGATTTGAGATGAAATACACCTTTTTGGGACATTTAGCGTGTCATCTTCAGAATGACAAAAAAAGTATATGAAGATGTCACGCTTGTTGTCGCTTGACTAAAGTCAAAATAGTGTTATATAATTGATATGAAAACAAAGATCGTTTTATTTTATCTATATGATAAATTATCTCAAAGTAGCGACTTCCACCATCGATTTCGTGCATCGTATGTTGATATGGGTCATATCAAGCCATATAGCTATCTTTGAAGATTATCTCCATGTCTACACTACCGGAGGGTTCTTGCATCTCACATCAAGATAAGATTTTTTTAAGATTTAGATTAGATTTAGATTTTTTAGATTTTTTTTTTTAGATTTAGATTTATTTATTTGGTGCTAAAATACAAAGTATTTACACAAGTCAATTTTATAATATTACACATTTTTAAGATAAAAGACAATTGAAACTATAAATATATAAGTCTAAATGATTAATATAATTTAAATAGTCATGACATTCACATTTTTGCAAGACAAAAACTCATCTGCACTGTAGAAGGCTTTGCTAAGTAAAAACTTCCTAACAACGTGCTTAAAGCCCCTCAAAGGTAGACAGACTCCTAACCTTGGTCGGCAACTTGTTGAAGAATATATTACAACGAAAATCTTAACCATTCTTGGCTGTTTCAAGTCTTAACGCTTTTGATCGAATATCATCCTTATGTCTGGTATCATAACCGTGAACATCCCTGTTTTTCAAAGCAATGTCATAGTTCTGATATGCATACACACAAGACACTCATAAATAAATATACAAGGAAACGTTAAAATATTCATTTTTTTAAATACTGTGCAATCGTCTCTATACTTAAGACCGCCTATAATTCTTACAGCTCTTCTTTGCAAGCCAAATATCTTTTCATGACCAGAACCATCGCCCCAGATAAGGACACAATATCTAAGATGGGATTCACATAGAGAATAATACGCAGTTTTCAGCACAGAGGTTGGTACTGTACTTGACAAATTTTGAAGTAGAAAAATATTTTTTTGCCACAAAATTTACATGTTCCTTCCAAGTAAGCCGAGGGTCTAAGTAGACTCACAAAAATGTTATTGCTTCATTAGTATTTACGAAATCTGAATCTTTTAAAGCGAAAACCATTTTTTCTGTCTTTTCAACATTGCAACATAATTTATTCGAAGCAAACCACTCATGAGCCCTCGACTCAGTTACACATCCGATCTGCTTTGTACTTTCAAGTTGACAGTGATGTCCGAATCATCGGCCCAAAGTATATGTTCGATTGGGTGTAAAAAATCAGAAAAATCATTGATAAAAATAAGAAACAACAAGGGTACTGAAATTGAACCCTGCGGTACACCAACCTCCACTAACTCTTCGTCTGACCATTGATTGTTTATATAAACTTTCTGATATCTCATAGTGGAATAAGATTTGATTAATGTTATACTTTCACTATCAAAATTGTACTTAGCCAATTTATCGAGAAGAATCGTATGTGTAACGCAGTCAAAGGCTTTGCTCAGATCCAGAAAGAGCGAGAGACTGGACATGCCCTCCTCAAAACAATTTAGAGTGTAATTTACAAAACGAGCAACGGCATCTGAAGTTTTGGAATTTTTTCTGAAGTCATATTGATTTGTACTCAGCAAACCATTTGACTCAAAATATTTATTAATTTGTTTAGATATAACTTTTTCAAAAATTTTTGAGAACACGGGTAACAGAGATATGGGTCGGTAGTTTGACACCACCTCTTTGTCACCTTTTTTAAAAAGAGGAATGCCATACTGTTGAAGATGATATCCAGGAATGTATCCTCCAACGATAGCTTTAGGGTGATTTCGAATAATTCAGGTAGTTCAAGAACGTCTTTTTTTCATGGAAGGAGCCAAAACTTTTCGTGATGTGGTAACTCTCAAAGTGTGACCTTAACACTATTGAGATAATGTAGTTTAGAATTAGCAAATATATCCAATTTGTGATGTTCATTCCATCCCTAATTGGTAATTGAAGAATTACATTTTAGTTGTAAGCATTTGATGACTCATTCTGAGGATGCCATTGTTTGGTGGAATGTTTTTCAGCTCATAGTTACTAAGAGAACAGTATACGCTGCGCTGCGTATTTGCCCGAAGGGTTGAGACTAAAGAAGGAAAAACTTCGTTCGCTACGCACACTCCGTCTTTTGCATGAGCACAAGCCACAGTCTGTCTAGTTGCGTGAGCTCGATTTTGTTCTCTACAATCGGCCAGACAGTTAGCGCACCGGACGGTGCACGAAACAAGCGAATAAAGTCGAGTAATTCGATAGAACACTCTCTCTGAATATCTCGAAAAAGGCTCAAGGTACGACATTGAATTTTCATGCCAATAATTTCAAGCATCGTATCTAATTTGTGTCGAAAGTTTGAGTGAATTGTTTACTATTAGATATCATCTTGCGTTCTATTCACTCTAAGGATTATTAAATTTTGTTGTAATCTCAGTTGGATAGATTATAATTTATAGAGATGTATGAATAATTTTTTCATTGTCGACAACCTTCCACGTACGTTGACATCTAGCTATCTGGATACACCAGTATCTTTCAAGCGAAAGTCAGTGCAATTAGGATGGGACACTACTCAATCTGGACAAAGGATACAAAAATAAGGAGATAATCATCCTCTCTGATAGTAGTTTTTAGCTGCAAAACCATACTAAACTCCTTAGGAATTCGGAATAAATTCAGCCTCAATTGGGTCCAGAACATACAGGAAGTGAAGGAATTGAACAGGCGGATATCCTTGTAGATCAAAGAGTCGAATATGACTAGTATATAACATACACTATATAGGATATCTTCCGAGCAGATTTTGGGTGAAAAGACATTTCGGGGAGCAGAAATAACCTCAACTCAATAACCATTTGAGGAAAATTGATTTAATAAATGATGGAACATGTAGATTCTACAGAATAACCAAAGAGGTACCTATACATTTCCTCCCTGAGTGTGGAGATCCTGGGAGTTGCTATGTCTCTCTCCAGCAACGTCCCTCTCCATGAGTCTCAGGACTGGTATTTCCATTCATAATGGTGCGGAACTAAATCGCGCTGCACCACATAAGTTATACCCATAACACTAAGTTGTCTGCGCTTACTAACACAGGTATCTCGGCGATGAATTCGTGGCTGTGACAATGATATTGAACGTAGTTAAACAAACATGGCCACTGGACTGAATCGCATCACTCTCGTGGACACTCAGTCATTTGGAGTGAAGCAACTTCTAAATGCCCTATAGTAGGAATGAGGTAAGATACCACGATTCCAGTGGGTTATCTTTCTCACTTCTCCCAATATTCTTAACCTCGTCTTTATTCCAAAAAACTCTCGTTTTAATGCCACCATGTGAGCTAGTATGCTTTACAAACCATATAGGTAATCGTACATATCTGCACAAAGATATGCTCTGGAAGCTCTTAAGTACCCTAGAGTAGTATCAGAAGCAATGACTGACATAACCAAAACAAATATTGTCCAAATCGTCTCGGTTCCAGGACATAATGGTGTTGATGAGGGCAATGCAATGACCGACGCCCTAGCCAGGGGGGGTCGTCTGGTGCTCTTGTCAGGCCAGAGGCAATGGTCACTACTATACTACGTATAGTAAGAGAAATAAAAATATTTAGTTGAATTTTCTTGGAAATAGCTGGTAACCAAATGAATATCAATCAGGTATTACTTATTTGACTATATGAGATATATTAAATAATATCCAATTAACCTCGAAGGAGGTTGCGTTCTACCTTTAATTCAACTGCTTTCCACTTTCGATTATTCATTCATGCTAGTGGAAATATGCAAATTGTTGTTGCTGATTTTATTGGAGTTTCACAATCCTCTGCTTATAGTATGATCAATAAGGGTCGTATACTATAGTAGATTTGAAGCATCGTTATATAACAAATTGTGTTACAAAGTAAATTGTGTTCTTCACTTTTTATATGAATAAAATTTATTTTTAATATTAAATATGATTCTCAAATAGTTGTAGTGCCTACCAAATGTTCGAAGAAACAATGTAGCTGTATGTTATTATTTGAAATAAGAAAAACAGAACATTGGATATCCAGCTTCCTCGAGAGATACTCTACGGATCTGAACGGGAAGGGCTGTGTTATGTGAAGTCATTCACATTGTAACATGTATTACTGGTAATTTCCAATAAAATTATTTATTGAAAACATATCAATTGAAGGATATAAATGACACAATGATCATTTAAAGCTGGGTTATAATCAATAGGTGAATGTGAAGTTCATGACACTTTGCAGAATTGTGCTTTTGATAACCACCCAAACACAGCATCAGGTTTTAGCTATTTGCAATATAAGTACGTTTTTTGTGAAGGTATAACTACAAAAACCCTGCTTCTCACGATTTTTGTGGTTATAGCTTTACAAATAATGATTATTTGGAATAAAGCTTCAACGTCGGACAATTCCCATCTACTTTTTCCTTGAAGCAGCATTTCTTGAAGTAACCCTAAAAATCGATAATGTATTATTGTTATTGTATCGAAACTATTTTAACCTTCATTCATTCTGACTGTTCAACTACTTACACCTCAGAATGAACATGGAAATAGACTGCATCTTTACACTTGCATCTTAAAAAGAGTTTCGGTTACTTCTGCAGATTAAATATATACGTGTGATGTAGATTTATAAACAGAAAAACAACCTTGTCCTTATGCTTCAATGAAATACCATAATTCCGTTTGATAGAATGAAGATGAATGTCTAGAATACCATTCGAAACGTAATCGCACTCAAAAGCAATACAGTTCCTATTTTCATCACTTTAAAGCGATTTGCAAAATTTGAAATGCATACGACTGATAGGAAGGGTGCCATTGTCTACACAATAAGTTACGTAGTAATAGCCAAAACAATAATTGTTGCAAACCATTTGAAATAATCGAAAACTGGCTCAAGACATTTCAAGCATGGTTTAATTTATGTACAGTTCAAGGAGTAGCTTGTTTACCACCAATTTTCCATTCGTAACCCAATTCAATTAGCTTGGAAAAAAACTAGTTTGCGTAGATCGATTTTAATACCACCCACATGTTACAAAAAATGTAAGTCGATCACGATTATTTATTTTTGAAATAATTGCGGAGTAAGTATTTACCCAAGCAGATAATTTATTCAGTTTCAGAAGTTGATGTCCTTCGAATTAAACTGATTAAACACATGATTGATCCCTTCGTGCTCATTTACGAATCTCATGTGTATTGAAAAGTTTAATGCAATTTAACTTGTTTTCGATGGTTTTTTAACATTATTTGATTAATCAATTTGATACTTGGAAAACATAAACCTTCATTCAATTGACTCACTCTATCTACATGACGTCTTATTGACTTAAATGTCAACATTAACGCAATACCATAGGAAAATAAAGTCGAATTGTAAGATAAACTTGTTCATATTTTTGAAATTCATTTATTGAACTGTCAATTACACAAAATGTAACCCCACCCATAGCCTATAGCAGCTACAGTTTTTATGAAACAGTATACTTTTCTTTGACCACATGAATACATAAACAGAGGGAATATTCCATTCATTTTGTTCTTGGAATTAATGGAGTATTAACTTTAAAGATCAACGAATTCAACCATGATTTAAATGTCTCCTGATCTATTTTTCTTGGAATATAACATTAATTCAATGTTTTCATAGAAAACGATAGTAATATGAAATTGTGATTTTGTCAAGTTAAGGAAACGTTTCTTCAACAAATAGACACTAATAACTCGTTAATGCGAGATATCGTGACAGTATTAAATGATTAATAGGTTAATTTCAATAATGTAAAACATATCCAAGTATACCTTGAATGAATTCGATGCCGTCTGCACTAATGTTAGAACATCAACTTGGCATTGAACTTGATAAAAACATGACCATGTTTCTATTTAGTTGGTACTAATCGCTTTACTGAAAAAGATTAATTTTCGTGGAGGTTGTCAAATAGAAATCCTGTTAAATTATTTGTTATGGCAATTAAATATGAATTCGGAGAATTGTTTCGTGAATAACAGCTAATTATAATGTTTAAATTGCATTCGGGAAAGATGTTTTTCAAAGTAAATTATACTTAAAACGTATTCCCCAAATTGACGGGCTTGGCAAACATGTGAATTTTCTCAAAGCCACCTAATAACTGCTAGTAATATATTTCACAATTTATTTATATTATTGAACCATTTGGGAATGTGTGTTATGTTTTATTGGTATGCTGGTTCGTAGATATGACTGGAAATAAAATAAGAACTCTCTTTTTTGACGTTCCGATAATACTTATTATCTTTATCAAAAATTGTTTTGTCAATTAGTGTTTCCATGCTATTAAGAAAAGAATAGATGATTCCGATTAATGAAATGCGTCTGCTACCAATTTTTATTTTTAAATCCAATTGAACTGCAGAAAACATTGGATCGGTTGTGTGTGAAAGAGTAATGTATGACAATTATCAATTTGAAATGGATTGAATATAGTCAAATATAAGACATTATTCTAAGATTATACAATTCTAAATATATATCATTATTTTATGAATTAGTTATTCTATGATTAACATTTCATTTCTATTATTAACAACTAATCAAGTCTAAGATGATTCTATGGAATCTAACCCCAAAGCTGTTACTCATAAATGTTAGATAATAATAATAAAATTTCCTGAATTATGAAGATAACTTAGATATATTATTATAGGATTATAGAGATGAATAAACGTGAAACATTGCATAGGCGAGATTCGAACCCACAGTTCTGGATGTCTAGTCCAGCGTGACACCACATGGTCCCGTCAGAATTTCATATTTTCATGAATATAAACCTCTGAAAGGATAGTAGATCATCATGTACACAATGCGATTCGATGTTCTGCTATAGATAAATTATTCATGCACATTCATCTAAAGCTCAGTTGTTTTGAATTGAGGAGTATGGGTTATGAGTATTACTATGATCGGTAATTACCCTGACAGTACTCATTCAATGACAGCATCCCGATTCCTATTTATTCCATGAGAACTGACATGAGACATGTTCTGAGTAAGTATAATCCATTTGAAGGCTCCTTTGCTTAATTGGCTACCGTTTCGTGTAAGTACATCGAATCGCATTTTGTTCTTCATGATCTACTATCCTTTCAGAGGTTCATATTTACATAAATATGACTCTCTGACGAGACCAAAGTGGTGTAATTGGTAAACACGCTCGACTGGACATCTAGGAATGTGGGTTCGAATCCCACCTATGCTTCATTGTTTTACGTATATTTATCTTTATAATCCTATGGTAAATTATCTAATTTATTTTCACAATTCAGAAAATCTAATTCTATATCTCATAATGTACTTACACGAAATTGTGGCCGAATAGGCAAAGAAACCTAAAACTTGTTTTCGGATACTCTTCTCTATGAACCGGTTTTTTTGCAATGAACAATCCACTGTCTCCTTTTTTTTGGCCATCATAACGACCGATCACATGAAGGATCTAAGCGTCAAACAGATCTTGGATTCTGTCGAGCAGCTATGTATCCAAATACACCCATAAAAACGTAGCAGGGGATGGTGTATAAGGGTCTTTGGTTGACTGCACTGAACTTCATTTCAATCCCGCTACCATCTCAAGCAATACCAATACCAATCCTGCAGTGATTAATAAATTCTATATTTTTTTCTTTAAATTCCCAGAACAACCAATTTATATATGTAAGAATAATCTAAAAACATTTAGGCAACAACTTTGATATTTTTTTTGAGAAGAGGATGGGAAATCTTGCATAGACGCCTCAAGTGCCCGTGCCCCCGGGTGTGCCGAATTGTTACCGACTAAAACCTTTCCCCCGTGAGGTTGGTTCTCCCTCTCAGAGGAAGCAGGGGATACTTCTGATTACTCGGGTGTAGTTTTATCGTCTTCAAGGTATGTCCGGCGACCAACCAACCGCGTATGCCGTATACTGACACAGCACATGCATGGGTATCTCTTCTTCCACGCCGCAACCCCTGCATGTGGGCTGATCTACCAGACCCATCGTATAGAGATATTTGTTGCATGGAACTTGTCCGGTCAGTAATGCAATAAGATTTTGTATTTCTTGTATGCTGAACGTCAGTACCTAGTTTACTCGTTGCTACTAGAGATCTTCCATTAGTCGCTTGGAATGCGACATACGGGGCAGTTCCCTCCAATAGACACGGTGCTCTGCCTCGAGCCATTTTTGGACAAGAGATTTTGCTGTGGCATTAGAAATATCACAGGTTGGCTCTGGTTCAATCAGGTGTTGTTCCGCTGTTAGCGAGTGCGACGGCAATTTCAGTGTCTTCGCGTCTGGTTTCCTCAGACTCGACTCCCATGCGCACTGTTAGGGTGCTCGATATGATTCTGATTTGTCAATCCTTATTGGCTCTATCCCTCATAATTCGAGCACCCGTTGTAACTGCTAATATTTTCTCTTGGAATTCTGTCGCAAATGTCCCTAGGTTTAAACAAATCATTTCTTCTTGGTCCTTTGTATAGACTATTCCAGCACCTGTACTTTTTTGGTCTTGGTGCCTTCGGTAAGCCATACGGAATCCTCTGGTATCATATGAGAATTGTTCCCAGTACGGAAGCGCTGTGAACCTTGATCTTGTCGGATCTCATCCCCAATGGCCCAGGTGATCCAAGTAATCCTAGAATTTCCTTGTCCAAGGAGATTGGAGCGATACGCTCCTCTTATAGCTTCTGCCCGAACGCCGAGGTGCAGTGGCTCCAACCCCAACAACAACTTTCATATAGTTTCTGATCGACAAATCAGGGATTCACAGAATCGATTGTGAGTCGTGTTCAAACTGCTATGGGGGCCAAACTAGAAGGTGTAGAGATCATTTGTTCCATATAAAGAAAAATAATGGTGAAAATCAGCGTTGCCGAAAACACTTTAGATACAGGTCCTCAAAAAGTTCATCACTATTGAAAAACAGTAATGACAAATATCTATGCAATTTAGAAGGGATGGAAATGTATAAACGAAAAAGCAATTTATTAAATTCCGATTTATCTCGAACTGAAGTTGATCCTCTATGAGCCCTATTAATTCCAGATCGTTTCTAAATAGCCACATTTTAATTTCCAATTTAGTTTACTCTGATGAAGGGCTACTTGGTACCTGAAAGGATCTCAGTACTTCAATAGTATTTTTATTGGATAAGCGTGAATGTTTCTTGTTTATAATGTATCCACTGTATGAACTCTTTCTTAGTTTATTGGATAAACTATACTAATACATCGAATTTTGGTGTAGGAATTTTTTTTATTCAGTGGAAGAACTCATTTCATCAGAATTCTACATCATGTCTATTTTTTTCTAAAATTAATAGTTACTGTTATATTAATGAATCTTGTATTTCTACCATAGGATGCCTCTTATAGTCTGATAATCATCTTTTAATATTATTCATGAATATCAGAAAAAAATAACAAAAAAAGTGTTGAGTCATAGAAGGCATCAGTATCATCAATAAACAAAGACAGGAACTAAATTAAACGTTACTATTCGCATTTCCAACAGGCTATTAAATTTGATAAACAATTATTAGAGGTCGTTGTAATTTCTAGACGTAATAATTAGTTGGAACAATATATCAACTTTTATCGGATGTGTATCGACTTCGACTGGTCCAGCCGGTTTTTCCTTAGCAGATTAGACAATTTCAGTTGTTGGTGTTAGTGGAAATAAACGGTGCGTCATTTTCGAGAAATAATTAGGCACAAAAGAAGTTATTGATACGATTCTAATATCCATTAGCGAGATAGGTATTACATTGAAAGCTGAAGCCGAATATTTCATATAAATATAAGGACGACCGCTATACTAATTGTCACAGTTTGAAAACTAACCAGACAAGATGAAGAGCGTTGCAGTAATATTGTTGGTAGCCTTGATTGGTTTCGTTTCTTGCCGTCCCGATGAAAAATACACCACCAAATACGACAACGTCGACATCGACGAAATTTTGAAGAGCGATCGTCTCATAAACAACTATTTCAAATGTTTGATGGGTACGCAGAAATGTACAAACGACGGAGCAGAACTTAGAGGTAAATTATTGTTTGTTTTGAGACTTACTTTATATTCGAATCATTATAAATTCTTTTTCAATATTTATCGATTCAGTACATTGAAGTTTGATTATTCTCATTAGCTCATACGAAAATAGTAATTGCTGTTGAACTAATGAGTATCTAATTATATGTTTTGGAGAGAATGCAAAGCTACTCTTCTTCAAAAATAACAGAGTGACAGGATATAGCAATTATTCTCAAATTGCTTATAATCATGGAAATTATCAATTGTTCTTTGAACATGGCGCAATTGAATTTCAATTATACTAACATCATTGCATTTGAGATATACAATTGAAACAACTAAAACTTAGCTATGGATGAATTCATATTCCTCTCTTCATTCATTCATACTTACCAATAGTAAAATTATTGTTGATACATTTGCTTATAACAAAAGAAGCTCGATATTGCAACATCAACAAATTTAGCTGGGATTACTTGGGAGGTGTCAGAGGTTTTACATACTTATTGACAATAAAATGATTAAAGGTATTGGTGGAAAATGAACATTGCCTCGAAGTTTCTATATTTGTTGAAAAAGAATGTACAATTTGTCGAATTTCACTGTAATTGCTTATATTTTTGGGGCTAATTCAAGAAGTAGTAGTATACTTTTCTATTTTCCACAATATGAATTGAGTCTGATCATGAAAATTACTATTCACTTATCTCCTGACTAGACTATGATAATTCTCATAATGCACCAAGTATGTTCAATTAGAAAAAGATACAGGTGAATGACCAAGCAGGAGAGTCGTTGTTTTAATTCTGCTTTCTCAAACGATTCGCTATTTTCAAAACATAATTTTGGCAACTCAGATTTCTCAATCGTACTCAACATAAATAAATTTAGTATAGACCTTTTTCCCCATTAGATGCTTTAGTCATGTATTTGAAGCGAACTTGGAAATTTAGGGAACTATCCAGATATGCTTAACCCATCTCAATTTTATTGGTTCTAATATCAGCTGTTTTATGTGCATCCACAGATGTTCTACCCGACGCACTAGCCAACGAATGTTCAAAATGCAGCCAGAAACACAAGGAAGCCAGCAAGAAAATTATCCATTTCCTTATTGACAACAAACGTGCTTTATGGGATGAGTTAGAAAAGAAATACGATCCATCCGGTGCTTACCGTAAGAAGTACGACGGACAAATCAAAAAAGAAGGTCTAAAACTTTAAACGCCTTTAATGATTTTTTTAAATTGTGATAGAAGTAATAGACTGGAAGTTATAAATAAACATTATTAGATGTAATGAATTTCAATAAATTTAATTATTTCTTTATATTGTTTTCTGTTTTTCTTCATATAAAATATGACATGTCAATAAAATCTTATAAACCCTATTACGTATGCTTATACTAAAGTGCATCAACTTGGGCTCACTTCAAAGGTGCATCGACAATGAATTTATTGTAAGAAATAGGATTTGTCACTGTTGAAAATCTAGGTAAACTCAATATTGCTTAGTATCTCAATCACCTCAAAGGTTAGTATAATATTAACATTAGAGAAAACAGCTTTCCTGAAGTTGTAACTTGTGAAAGATTGTAAGGAAGGTGGATCTTGACTTGGAAGCAGGGCCGCCAATAGCCGTGTTGGGCCTTGGTACAGACAAAAATCACAAGCCCCCTAAACGGCGCAGAAAAAAAATGTACCGCAGATAAACAATTTTTGGGGTTCAACGTCAAACTATTTAAAATTATGAATTTATGCGACAAAAATATTTGATTTGAAAACAGATTTCATAAATACTTTAAATGCATAGGAGTACTTGTTACTACATGCTACTGAGAAACGAATGAAGAAGAAGTAGGAATTGACCATGTCATTTTTCAGAGTGAGCTAAGTTAATATTAGTAGAAATAGAGTAGTGTAATCCCAATAAAATTCCAATTAGAATTAAGGGAATTAATTGTTTACACCCCACTCAAACAGCGCGGTAAAACAAATTACAGTCGTACTCGCAAGAAAAATGTTTTTAAAAACAGTACGCAGTATGTCAGTATAAGAAAACAAACTAAACTGATAAGATCTATAAAACATGTCTACGACCGCTACAAACTACTACTTGTAATATAACAGGTGGAAATTATTATAAGGGAACCTTACAACATTTTGCAGAGGTGAAATTTTCAATTATTTCAGAGAAGTCGCAGTTTCTAACCAATCTGGACTCAATAGCTGAGATGCCAAGAGCACTCAACCGTTTTTGAACCACGGTAGATCTTGAAAAAAATAATTACAGGTATCCAATATTAATTCAGTGTCCTGAAAATTTGCAGAAAAGATCTTTTCACGATGTTTTATTCCTTTTTTGTATTGAGATTCAATATCTGCGTCATAATGATGACAATTGACTTGCTCTTCAATTTCCATATATCTTCTAGACCTAAAAATCTCCATAACGCACTAAAACATTTCAAATCTTGTGGATATATTCGAAATACAATTATTTTTATTTGTATGATAAATTACCGCGCTCCAGGCCCCCCATAAGTTCGGGCTCCGATAATTTGTAACGCTTTCAACGGCCTCTTATCGGGCCTGCTTGAAAGAATATAGGAGAATAATTTAAATCAATTTTTGTTAAGAAATTCAATGAAACAACCACATACAGCTGTAGACTTGAAAATACTAGATCAGGGTGTAATTTTTTAGATAGATGGATGATGTATTCTAGTCATGATACAAAAATAGTACAGGACAAGTCAGTGAATCTATTCAAATGAATATTCGGTTACCGTATTCAGAATAGTTGAAATTGTTTCATGCGGATGAAACGAATAGGTAATGGTAATCTCATAAGATTCATGTATTCAGTATTAATAAAGCTTACAGCTTCATTATTTGATCATTTGAAGTCATATAGATTATAATCACCAAAGATCGCAATCTTACAGTCTGGATATTTAGATAGGATGCCATCTAAAGTGTTAACATGCCAAGTTATGAATTTAGTACTATTGAGATGATTTGATGCAAGATAGAAGTTGCCAATAATCATTTCAAAAGATTGAGATTCAATACTTTCAAAACATTTACCTAGGTTATAGCTGCCTCTCATATTCTGGTAGAATGCCTGTTCAGCATTGGTTTCTGTTAGGCTATAGCCTTTGCCGCTGCCTTAGTCCTGTTGGACTGTGTTTTGTTACAAGGGGAGCACAATCAAGTGGTCTAAGTGCTCAAAGTATTTATTGCATGTATAAACTATTGTTTACTTCTGTCAACTAAAATATGAAAATGATATACTAAAATATAAAAAGAGATTAAAATGTTAGTAAGTGAATGTAGTTAATAATTTTGGTATATCGAACACAGAATGGACATAACAAATTTGAGTGAACGTGTATAAAATACCATACAAATTTTATATAAAGCTATTCAAGACTAGTTAAAACAATCAATTGGCAATTGGGGCAACAAAAATTCTTAATCCTAATTTCAAGTAGTCAATATGAATATTAAGGCAACATCTAGTATTATAATTATGCAGGTTATTATTAAAAACAAGTGTAGCAGACGACATACCCATTAGTATGCAATTTTTCATATGTAATGACCGAAAAGTTACAATTTTGAAATCTCTAAAACGTTTCTAAACACTTTCTTTGAAGGCCAAAAATCCTTTCAGAATGAGGTGACTTTATATAGTCAGGGTTTTCAAAAGTAATGTTTCTGTGTGTGAGTAACATTATACCAGTTTTGTCAAGGTTTACGGACAATTCATTCGAACAAAACCTGTCAAAAAGACTTTCTTGAGAATCACTCATTATTCTCGCTTCAAACCATACTGGTATCATCAGCAAATAGCAGGAGATCTGCCGCTTCCATCACCTGAACCAGATCATTAATTTAAATAAAGAACATTAGGGAACCAAGGTTAAACCTTGTGTAACTCCACTGACAACCTCACCATGTTCCAAGGAGGTTCCATTGATGACAGTACACTGTTTCCGGTTGGAAAAAAAGAGTAAATTAAATTACGGCTGTTGTCATGAAATTTATAAAATTTCAGTTTATCTCAGCAAAAATGGGAGGAGAAACCAGGTTAAAAGCTTTTGCTCAGGTCATGAAAAAATGTGCCCACGATAAACCTTTTTTCCATACAAGTTTATTTACAGCATCATTGGTGCTCCTATTTTTACAGTTCAGGCACGATTCAAAAATGTTTGGAAAATTGGATTTATACTATTGGTCTGTAGATCCTTTTTTACGCACAGGAATAACCTTCGTAATTTTGAGACCTCAGGGTATATTCCGGCGTCAATATATTGATTTAATAATTAGGTTATCTCTAAAGGAATATTTGAAAAGAATGAATTTAACTTATTTTGGTCCAGTGCTGCTGAATTACCATTCTTATTCTTCTGTCCATTATTAACATGAAATATATCCCAATATGCCCTGTTTTCGTTATTCGAGTTAATCACATGTTTTTTATAGGCTATTGATTTATACTTGGAAAGTTCATTATTATAAGATCTTTTAATGGAAGAAAGAGTGTTTTTAATCGCTTCATCGTTGAGAAAATTAGGTTTAAGTTCTTCCAAGAATCTTAGACATTCTCTCTTGTTGCGAAGTTTATCATTAACCAACTAAACTGTCAGCTGTTAGATGATGACTGGGTGTATTAAGCCTTAGCAGGGAAAGAAACATTGACAGCCTCAACAAAAATCTAGATAAATTTATTAAATTTTATATTTCTGGACTTGTCCGCCCTCGCTCTGATTGACTGATTTGATTGAGGTTACCTAAAATTTCGATTTTCTTCAAAGAGTTGAATTATTTATTTTATATTCATGAATTCGCTTGGATTTATCCTATCGCATATCGGATATAGGTAATCAGTATAAAAGCAGTAATGAAACTCATATTATGTTATGGTTCTCGCCATTATTGAATTTGGTTGACTCAGTTGCATTGTAATTCATACAACTCCCAAGTGGAAGCAGCTCACATTCAGTTGTTTTTTGAAGGTAGAATAAATGATGCTTCATTTCTGAGAAACATTTAGGCATAGAAGAAACTAATAATTCAAGTTTATTATTCAATAACACGACCCCAATGCCAAATTATACCTGCATTTAAATATAAGGACAGTCGCCGTTCTAGTTGTCACAGTTACAACATTGTTCCAGCAAGATGCAGAACTTCACAGTAATATTACTAGTAGCTTTGTTCGGTTTCGTATATTGCCGTCCTGATGACAAATATACCTCCAAGTACGACAACATCAACATTGACGAAATCTTGAAAAGTGATCGACTCATCAACAACTACTTCAAATGCTTGATGGGCACGCAGAAATGTACAAATGATGGAGCTGAACTTAAAGGTAAACTTACACATTGATTCAAAATATTAACTGATCTATTTGAGCAATTTTTAATATTTTATGATAATACATTTTACAATTGATAATTGTGAAATTATTAAACTCAGTCATATTATTTCCAAAGAATCCAAAAGTAGTTAAGGAATAAATAATTTCTATTATATTTTCGTTAAGGAGGAATTTAATTCTTGTTTCATTTATAAAATTATCATCATATTGACCATTCATACCAATAGATATATTTTTTCCTATATAAGAATTTTAATGCATAATTTTTCCGAACACATCAAATATTTGAAATGTTCTACCCAAATGCGAATCTGGCAGGATTAGATCCTAATTTGGAAAATACAGTTGTACAGATAAAAACAATTTTGTATTTCTTTTGATTAACCAATACTTAAAATTGTCAATCATTTTTGAGAACTTCAAATCCATAACTTCCAGTTGATTCCGATGAGCAGTTGCTTGATTTCAAATTAATTATTGAATGAAAAATATTCCAATACAGTTTAAGGAATTGATCCTATCTAAATTGTATCTATTTACAAGTTGGAATTAGTTCATTATTAATATTAGATTAAATACATTAGATATAACTTATAGCATAAGAACCATTCTTCTGAATAATTGCCATGAACAAAAATAAATGTAACTAAAATTAAACAATATCATTAATTCACGAGAACTGTAGACGCTTAACCATGAGGAGTAGTAATCTTATAAAAATTGTGAAATAGTATTGCGATTTGATATTTTAGTTGATATTATTCTGGAAGAATTTTCAATTTTTTTCATTAATATTATTTACTATTTATTTTTATTTATCTGAATTATTCTTACAATAAATTTTAATTGTCACATTCATAGTCTGATAGTTTAATTACATGAATTAGTATTAACCAAGTGTAACTTCATTTGAAATCAAAAAATGGATATATTTTAATTTTTTCACCACCTCATTGACAGTTATATAAATAGGATGCAAATGATACTAAGTTTAATAATATTAACATAGAAGATATACAAAAAATTCTGTAAAATTACATTTTCTTCATATATATCATACATATTTGATTTTTCGTTAGATCATCTTTAAAAAATGGATATCTGAATTTATTTAATGATAATTCGATTGTCAAAATTATTTATTTGTCTTAAGATTACTAAATAATATAGATAAAAACATTCTTAGGTAGTTAAATTCAATTTACAGGTTGATGCAATTACAAAATTAGATATGTTGTATTTTCAAAAGATTCATTTGAAATTATTCATACTAAAGATAAGTTACCCTAGAGGTATTTCCAGACCTAAAAAAAATATCCTTCTGAATTGTAGATAGAATGTTTTATCATAAGCTAGAATATAACTCTAAAATATATTCGATCTTCCCTACCTTGAATCTCAACTGGTTTTGCATTATTCGAGCTTCTAAAAAATATACAGCAAGGTCAAACTTTATTGTGATTATCGTCAATCCTAATTTAGAGAAGTTGATGATATTTTAACAACTTACTATTGTTTCAATAAGCTATGAATCTGTGGAAGAAAATTCTGAAATAGCACTCTATTTTTTCCACCATCAGATGGGCATATTGATTCTTAGCAAAAAAATATACCATGCGACTAAAGTTTAAATGTTTTTAGGAAATTTGTAAAAGGAAACACATTTAGTACGCGACGGATTTGTGTATATTTTCGAATTTAAGATCAACAGTAAATGTCAGAGCTTATCGTTGAACGTGAATGTTTTTATTGATTGTAGATTTTTTATTTCCAATTGATCACCCAAGATTAGGATTAATAACTATATATGCTGGCGTGTTATTCAAGTTTATTGAAATAGCGTTAGAAAAAATAGATGGTAGAAGCCGTTACTATATGGTAATTTATCATTATGATTAAATGAAAGAACAATCCCTTTGTTTTTATACCTTTTTTAATAGCAACATAAAAAGGTCACTATAGTTTCAACACAGAAGTGCCATTATCAAACAGATATAACATTAATTAACTAACTTTGTATATGTTTGATAATGACACTCCTGTGTTGGACTACAGTAACGTTCTTATGTTATTATTGGAAGTGGTATAAAAATGAAATAATTGTTGTTTCACTTAATCGTGAATAGTATTAACTTTTCTAATGCTAAAGGTATGAATTCCGTCGGCTCCGTATTTTTAACGATGAGATAGATTTCATTTCTCGCAATTTTTGATAGCTTTGATGTGATATCGCTAGTGTTGACTCATTATTTTAAACTGTTTGTTATCCTTCGCAGGAGTCTTACCTGACGCATTAGCGAACGAATGCATAAAATGCAGCCAGAAACATAAAGATGCCAGCAGGAAAATCATTCGTTTCCTCATCGACAACAAACGTGATTTATGGGATCAATTAGAGAAGAAATACGACCCCACTGGTGCATACCGTAAGAAGTACGACGAACAAATCAAAAAAGAAGGACTTAAACTTTAAATACCTTCATCAAATTATTTATTGTAATAGATGTGATAGATAGTTCTAAGACTCAACATTAGATTTAATAAATTTTGCTGTTCATATTTATTTTTATTCCACTAGCATCAATGAGAATTATTAGAAAATCAAAGTTACGTCCCTTCTGAAACCATTATTGAATCAATGTGTACCCACAATAGGAATAAAATTGAGCAGAAAACACAGAATCATTCTTCATTCAGATTGATTGTTCATATAAACTTGAGTTTACCGACAGCTGTCAGACAGCTACATCGATCGTTTCGATTTCTTCGAATTACCCTTAGGAAGAACTGACTATCCACTTTGTTAAGGTATAGAAAGGTGAAAAAGACCAATCCTGCATGATCCACCAATTAAAAATGGAGATGAAACATGGACAAAAGCATAAAAAGCTAACATCTTGAACAGACTTCCCAGCTTAACGAGGACGAACACAGTACTCATTGGGAAAATACTATATAGGTAGAAGATTCTATCAAAGCCGTTAGCCTAAAGGAAAGAGCAAAATTATAGAAAACATCAACCGAATGAAAGCTCCAATGTATTATTATTATTGCTCCCACCTATAGCAACAAATTGAAAAATCTTTTAAACAGAAATATTGAAAGTACTAGAAATGATAATCTATAAATACGGAAAATCATTCAACTAAGTCTTATGGGCCCCAATTTGCTTGCTCCCTGTAATTTTTGAAACTGATGAAACACTTATAAAAAATCGAAACATGTCATTGATGATGACAAAAATATAATTGCAGAACATCAGTTTGGCTTCAGAGAGAGCCTATAACTCTATACACATGATCACAGGTATAATGGAAAAGTCTTGGAAGAAAAAATTTGATACGAGCTATAAATTGAGTTTTTGCCTGAATTCTCACTATTTTTCTTGATCATGCCTAATGACTGCATACAAACACCACAAAGAGACGGCAATGATTTAGTTATGCTCAGTTAAAAAAATCAACATGTAGACTTAGCTACTGCGAATTTAATTGAATTAGGCTGAATCTGCAGATGTCAAATAGATGAGTACCATATGCAGATACACCAAAATATTTGGGTATGATATTGAACACTCAGTTACGCTGAAGAGTTTTATGTCAAAAAGAAAAAGGAAGAATTAGAAGAAAACGTATTAGCTGGTTGGACGAGATTCCACCCTGTCTATAACAAATTTTTTGTATACATGGTCCTCCATAGAAACATAGAGATGGTAGTGAAGTCGTGCATTTGGTAAAGACACTGGACTAGACAACCAGAGGGCTGGGATTGAAAATGCGCGTGAATAGTTGATCTATTGCGGAGCATCAAATCGCATTGTGTTCATCAATGATCTACTATCCTTCCACTGTTTTATATTCACATGACTATGAGACTCTGCCGGAACCAAAGTGATGTAATTGGTAAATACGATTGACTAGACATCCAGGAATGTGGATTCGAATCCCGCCTATGCTTCAATAGTTTATGTTTATTTATCTTCATAATCCAGAAAATGTAATTCTATATTTCTTAATACTAAAGCATTATCTAAGGCACTCGTACGGAATATACCAAGAGCCGGTGCTGCATTACATGCCAGGAGATATTGAGTCCGTTGTCGGAAACGAAAAATGCCAGATCTACTGGTATTACCCGTTTGATACCGTCAGGTTCATACAAGCAGATAGGCCTGACGTTGTTCTCCTCGATAAACTAAGCAAGACTGTGTATGTATTCTGCTCCTGCAGAGAAGAATAGTCTTGAACGAGGAAGAAAAATGGACAAAATATCAAGATGTCTTGTTCGAGCTCCGCACGCTATACCCAGGCCACAAGGTCGTATTAGTTGTACTGACCATCGATGTTTTGGGCGGAATTCGGTCTTTGCTGTGTTCGAACTTGAATATCATTCTGGCCTGCAAGAACTCGGTGCAGATCTTGATAGACCGGATGAAAAAAGCAGTCATTCTGGGTTCAATGAGAATACTTGGTGCATATGATTTAGGAACCTGAAGCTACTCATCGACCGGCGGGGAGGAGTATCTTCGGTTAACCGACTTCTGGGTTTTCTGGCGCGACTGCTACGATGCCGTCGGAGTTCGCAGAGCCCCGACCAGGTTTTGATGTAAAAAAAATACTATCATATAATTATCTGTAATCTGCACATACATCGGTTATGAATGAAATATTATTCAATTATTTCCTATGTTAATATTATACCCTCTCACGTTTATTCCAAACCATCAATCTTCTTTGAATAGAACAAGAAATTACGTTCATTAATACCAATTTCTTCATTATCAATGTTATAATTGCATAGTCAAGAACGAATACATGTATTTATCATGCGTCAATTACAAATTGTGAATGTTTCATTTCCGTTACAAATACAGCATCAATTAAAGATTTAATGCATCGATAGTACATATAAGAGGATTTTTTATGAATGATTCAATTTATTACGCAAATAAAATTTCTCAGCAACAAAAATGAATAGTTTCGTGCTTGTTTTGTTTTTTTCCATAAGCTTTTCAGCTATTCCGTATTGCTGTTCTATCAAACTTCACAAACTTGAAAGTATCGAAATCGACGAAATTTTGAAAAATGATGCTCTCGTACAAGAGTACATAGACTGTTTTTTAGATAAAATAGTGTGTACTGAAGATAAGCAAGAACTAAAAGGTGAGGAAATTTTAAGCTAACATTAATTCATTTCATCATTTAAAGCATTTCAACAACTAGTGAAAACAAACGGATTTACCTCTGCGCTCTTCGGAATGCAAATCGTGCTATTATCATTCACCGCCAGCTATTTTTCAATTCCACCATCAAAGAGGACCATCATTATTATTATGTATTAACTCAATGAAATTATCTTTCGTTGTACCAAAATAAACTACAGCGCCACATTAAAACAGTGGCTGCGAGTAAGGCGCATCGGCTTGCTGGTCTGGGCCAATGGGTCGGCGCGTCCGTGCTTCACGGTCATGGCAAAATTTGGGATTGGGCTTCTGGAAGCTGCCCGATCCTCCCAATTGAGCAGAATGCGACAGACACCGGACGTCCTCGTAACCCAGTGAACGGAATGGAAGAATAAGGACACCGGACCTGTTAGACCAGGGGGCTTCATGTGGTTCACGGACGTATCCAAGACTGGAAAATCTAGCGGAAAGGAGCTTTCAGTTGCCCTAGGTGTTCACGCAACAATTTTCCAGACAGAGGTTCGAGACCTGTATCCTGGAAAACCTGAGGCTGCACTACCTAGATAGGCGGCTATGTATCTGCACTGACAGCCGAGCGACTCTGGGTGAATCCCGTACTTGTTGTTACTACTAGGCTTGTTTTGGAATTCAGGAAGACCCTGGCAGAATTACCCAAAAGCAACAACCTTCACCTAGTACGAGTAATGGCCCACCTTGAGATAAAATGAAGCGAAGTGGCCGAACGTGGTTCTCTAGGCGCCACTAGCCTCTATTCAGCGATTGGAATCTCATTAACCATTACGCGCCACGTTCATAGAAAGCTACTGGATAGACAGTAGATTCCGGTATGAGGCAGGGGAATTTCCACATCGAGGAGGTCTCGTTCTCAAGCTCGAAAATCATTCTCTGTATGAGCAGAAGAGGATTTAAACCGGTGACAGGAATCCTTACAGGACACTACCATCTGAATAAACATCTACACTAAATGATAGTTTATGATCCAGGTTGTAGTAGATATGGAGCGTTAGACGTAACATTCTCTCATATCCTTGTAGAATATCCAGCACCAGCTTCTCTTAGGCTACAACTCCATGGCAATGCATACGTGCCGCCTGAGGCCATCAGTCCATCCAGAATCGTAGATTTCGGCGCTGTCTTAGCTGTGCTGGACTGAGGGGCACACAATGAACCCAATCAAGCGATCTATGTGCTCCGGCTTTCTTCTTGATTGATTGGTTGATTGATGCTTCACTGTGGAAGCACTGTTACTTATCACTATCTCATTCCTGGAATGTACTGTTGATAATAATAATAATAATCAATGATTTCATCATAAAAGCCTCACTACCTTCACAGAGTAAGTACAATTATTGTATCACCGATGAATCATAGAAGACTCTATCTAATGATTTTACCAATAAGCCATAGCAATTAGACCTAACTTTCACCTTCTTCGAGTGTGGAAAAATTCGTTGAAGAACTGTCATCCACATCTCTTTCCTCATCTTTCCTTCATTATTACTATACTTTTGCGAACCATTCCTTTGGAAAATTGTTCTACCACGTGGTGTTAATATGTTGGTATTTAACTGAAAATTAGTTTTATTCTCATTTTGACTATTGAATCCTTGAATAAAATATGTAATGACCGGAAAATGACTTGAAATAATCGCATATTCACCAAATGCACAAATTTTCTATTTAAGTTTTGCTATCAGTTTTCTTCCTTTTTTTTTATACTTGAACAACACGGAAATGAAATCTATAATGTTCAAAGAACATCGTGTGAGCCAGCGGTGGAATGTTGGGAGAGGAAATAATTATTCAATTGTTTCTTGAAGGTTGGAGGCATAGGGAATGAAAAGGAAAATGTTTTTGAATCCGAATAAAATATATGGACTAGATAGTTTCTCAAAAACTAACAGATTTCGCTCTCGATTCCAACTAGCGCTGACTTGAACGATAGTTGTCTTGGCAACCCTCATACCTGGTCACGTGACTGTACTCGTTCGACGATATCTTTCGAACGTGTCGCGACACTATTGCTTCTATTGACCACAATAGAGGCCTATGATAATAATTTAAATGTTCTTGCATTCAAGATTTGATCCCAGATATAGTGACAACAGGATGTGAAACCTGCAACGCAAGTCATTTGGAGCTGCTCACCAAAGTGACAAATTATCTAATGGACCACAGAAAGGACGAATGGAAACAACTCGGTGACAAATATGGTAAATGGTTTATTGGTGACAATTGATGCTCTCCACATGTACAACTTTTCATAATGTATCTTCACAAAAATTAGATAAATACAGTTTGCATTCTATGGTTTGTTGTTTTTTTATCAGCTCGATTCTCGATACATATTCATACACTCAAAACATTATTGTGTTACAATTTCGATTACTCGTGTTTCTGTTCGTTTCGGCGACGTAGGAATTTTTGATTGAAATTGGTGCGATAAGTGCTGATACAATCAGTTTTAAGCAACCCCGTTTTAGACATTGATACGTGTACTGATGATGGTCGTGAGACCGAAACGTACGTAATTCATATTTAACCTGCACAAAAGACCGAAATTCTCATTTCAAGATTCAAAAGACCTTATCGATGTGACAGCAGGTTATATTATAGTGTAAATAATTTCGAAAGACAACCTGACAGCAGTAGGTGTCGTCATGATCTATTTTAACATAGAATATGTTTTTACGGAGGACCTAATTGATGGAAAGCCATACGCGAGAACCGTTACGTGAATTCGTAACAGGTCGAGACCAATAGGCTCCTCTTCTAATACCAGCGCCGAGCGAGCGCGGAAACAACCGAGCGTAGAGGAGTGTATACGTGACTGTTACCACATTCATATAAGACAGTCTACTGAGGACGCGGACCTTGTTCAGAATTATCAATTTATTCTTTTTTATTTGTTGGGAAGGAAGAACATTGAACATGTTCTATGTTATTCGTTTTTATCTAATGAAAACAGTACATTTTATGTCTTTATTCTATGGTACATTTTGACAGTTCATGTGACAGTACAAAACTAGGTTATCAATTGAGTCATCGCTAAATTCAACATGCCAGCAGGTGTAAGTATGGAACATAGAGTTGTGAAATACATTATATTTTACTAACAAAAGTTAGGGAAATGACAGGATCAATTGATCACAGTTTTTTACAATATTCATATATTTCAAGCTTATCATAAATTCAAAGGAAGGTTATTATGAATAAGAAACAGTTCTATGAATAATTTGTTTGTATAACTGTCGAATGATCTGAAAACCCCAACTATTTTATATTCTGTTCATATGCAATGCTTTTCATTACATATAAGATACAATCTATGCTACTAACTGAAGAACAATAAATCTAAGGCCACATTGTGCGTCATAGAGAAATAAAACAAATAGAAAATATTAAAACATCACTTTAATTTGTGTGTTCAACCGTTTATACTCACGTCAAAACTGCCTACAATTAGAGACTATTTCAATTCAATTTTATTATCCGTAAGTATCCTAAATGCAAACAAACTCACACGATTCAACAATGTTGTCTCATCTGCATGGAGTACATACTACCCTATTTTTGGTACTACTTTGTTCAATTGAAAGTAGGAGCTCCAGCAACTAGATTCTAGAGTTAATTATTCCTAATTTTCTCATCAGATCTTCATATTAAAAACATAAAGCCAATAACTGTCTGTGATATCGAAATAAACAGGATTCAACCTTCACGTTGCAATAATTCTTCACTTAATTAATCCTCAGACTAAATTTCTGAGAATTAATCAATGTTCCCAGAATCTATGTCTGAAGGATCGAAGAGCTTCAGATCAAGAGTACTTATGTCAGAACAAAATAATTTATTAGCTGTCATCTGCTTCTGCTTTTAAAATTCATTAAAATTGTTGTTTATTTGCAACTAGTACTTAATCATCAAATTAGAGATATTCGTATTTAGCTTCAATATAGCTGTGAAATTATTGAAAAATGGTTACCGAAAATCCCGATTATTCTGGAAGTCCAAGAGTTGGTATGTACAAATCTCGTTTCCATTACTCTTCAAAGCCAGCGCTGTGAATGACATAAAATTAACTTTTTTCTTAAAATGTTTTGACTTTATCAGTGGATGAATTAGTTTTAAATGACTGTGGTTAACCTTCTTGTAGTAGCCCAGGGATATGAGACTGCCTACAGATGTAATGAATCGTGAAGCTTATTGTGGTAACAATAATAATTTGTCACTCCAGCTATTTTTCGTAACGTAACATTTGCACACTCTGTTGAGATTTTAATATCGTGTGGCTTACGTGAAAGATTTTTGAACACTTTACGGTCTGAGAAACCGGCGTGATTGCTAGAGTAACGCACGAAGATGACTAATAATCATGTTCTACAACATATTGAATATTACCAGGGTGATTTACAGAGATCAAATTTAATGGTCAGAATAATCCCGACATTAATATTTTGAGGAGAAATTCTCTAACGGAACTTTCAACTGGATAGATGAAACCACATTTTCCACTACGCTGTGGCATGACTAACCTTCCGTGGAATTTGAAATTAAGACTTTATCTAATGTAGCATGGAATTCTCATTCTCTTTTCATCAACTCCAATCTTGATTGTAATGAAACATTTCGGGTAAACCTTTGGCTTACTGGAAATCTGTTATGGTAAAAATATTTGCATGCGCAGTAGCGTGTATTAAATTTGATGATAATCAGTAGACATACAGAAACGAACTATCAAAATGGACGTTGTGATCTGACATTCAGAAATGTCATAATGATACTGATGAGGAAATAATTACTGAGAATAAATGCAGGAAACACTAACGGAAGTAGCAATAAATATTTGGACTGATATCCCTTCTAGACTATTATCCCTGTTTCATTTACTTTTCTGATAAAAAGTTTCATCAAATACTTGTCATAATGACCATTCAACTATCTTTTTTATCCGTCACTAGGACCCGGACCAGCAAAGTACCAACTTCCAACAACTGTAGGTCATGCAAATCATGACGGTACCAGACATAGAAGTCCTAGTTATTCTATGGGCTCACGATTACCGGGTATCTTCTGCGATTCCAATTTACGCTCCATAAGTCCAGGACCAAAATATGCTGTGGGCCATCTAACGAAATATGGGAAAATTAACGTTCCAGTACTCGCTTATTATCCCCGAGTATCACGTGAGTATGAAAACTCGAATTCCGAATTTCACGTACATCTTATGCAATTGCCATCAGAAAGACATATCTTGAAACTTTACTTAGTAATCATGAGTTTGCGTTGGTTTCTCGGAAGAAACTTCTTCAAGTGCTAGATGTATTTATCGCTTCACTGTTTACGGGGAGTTTTCTTTTACCATATACTAGGATTTAGGCTCTCAGTTAATGGAATGATGTTGTACACCAAAAAGTGCAAGGCGGTCAGCCCCAAAGGGACTTTCTTTCTTTGGAGTGGAACTAAAACTCACCAACTGAGCTGGAAAGGACTGCCAGATGAAGGTCAATGCCCAATGAAGCTACAACATATCAGCAATTCAAAGCCTTGAGACTCTGAAAGAGGGGTCGAGTCATACTCGAGGAAAAATCTACGCCCAATTTGATGAGGCCGACTAGGGATAGGGTAGCAATACATTTTGGAGTGGGCTGAATCTCTGCTCCACGAAGGAGCAGAGAGAGAGAGAGTTGCGGGGTGTACCGCAGTACGGAAAGCGTCAAGCGCCAGGAAAAATATGTCATCGTCTTCAAAGACAAGGCCATCTTGGAAAGCGCGACGGCTCCAAAATAGCTAGATGAAATTACATCAAGGCTGGTGATGGAGTGTCGTACAGCCTTGAAGGAAATATCATAAAAAAATCAAGTGCCCCTGTTCTGGGTTTCAGAATATGTCGATATCAGGGGTCACAAAGAAGCAGATCGACTTGCCGGGGAGGCTGCGGAGTACGCTCCTAACGTTAAAAAACCAATAACTTAATACCACATTTGCATTTGAGGGAGTGTGTTCCCAATTGCAAATATCGCAAACACTAGAGCGAGGTGAGCAGATGTTGGCAAAAAGTCTTGCTGCCATAAGAGGCTAAGCAAGAACAATAGAAGCCCTGAAACGTAATAGGTGAGGCATAGGCCTACTCACCAGTATTTATCCCCCACATGGGTGTCTGAAATACCAGCGAGCAAAAAATTAATCATAATGTAGACCAAGGCTGTAGGCTATGCGAAAAGGGGAGGAATCCTCTGTCCATATCCCCTACCCATCTCCTAACAAACATCAGGTGGCATGCTTCGGAGCGATAACCTTGGTTCTTGTAGTATATAGACTGATTAGTGTGTTTATGTGGTGACATTTGAGGTAATTTCTTGGGTCAGTTCCATCATGGCAACGGTCTCTGGAGATTTGGTCAAACTATCGGGCGTTTTTAGAGTGCCATAATCATTGACCTTCTATGGTTATACGTCCCCGACTCCTTATGTGTGACTGACTCAAGCAAACTACTGCAGATCGCTGTTCCGGAGAATACGAATGACGCAATACATGTAATACTTGAAGGTCTATGGACAGGAGAAGTATCCATTTTCAAAATTAATTCATATCAAATAATTGGTTTCTGCAAGTGTGAGTTCATATTAATATTTATATTTATATGATTTATTCCTCACAATCCATTTCAATCGATCCGTACTACCAGGTTTCGAGGTTATTACACCGCATCTTCAGGTATATCTAAGAAATGGATATTCAGGAAGCTTACTGGTTATTAAGACATGGAATGAAATTTTACACATTAACTTGAAATTGTTAAATGAAACCATATGATTTGGAAATAAATTTTATATATTGAATTCATTTTCTATATATACCCTGTAGTACGGATGGTTTAAAATGGATTGTGAGAATTAAACCATATAAACACAACTATTAATTCATATCACAATATATTGGAATATAAATTTGAATCAACTCGTCATTTTCGCGTTTAATGAAAATTTAAGACAGGTGTTAAAGCGTTTACGAGTAATCGTCGAATCAGTTGAGAATATGGAGCGTTGGTAAAATATTCAATGTTCATTTGCGGTTTAAGACGCGTTATTAATCTATGAATCACGCCCATCCTATCCTCATTTTTGTGAAATCTTTATCTCAATTATTAAATCTCAATACACGGGTATTGTACACAACATCGCCTATATATTGCGAGTGAAAGCGATTTCAAGATGAAATCTAATGTTTTGCTAATATTTCAGCTCGCCCCAGTGGTGTGGTGCAGACTCCCAAGAAATATGAGGTTGAGGTTAATCGATTTTATTGTTCGAGGTGTGGGGAGGGAAAGCCTGAAGATATTACCATTACCGACCAAGATATGCATTCAGAGAAACAAATATAAAATTCTTCAGATCATAAAAATCATAAATCTAGTAGTCTGTGCGTGTGTTTCAAAAGTGTACTGTCTTGACTCATATAATCCATAGTAATTGTCTTGTGATGTTTTTGAATAAAATTGTTTCCCCCTTATTTTATATTGTATCGTCTACCATTTCAACGAATCCGTAAATCTTCAAGAACTCTACCATAGATTTACTCGGTTCACAGCATACGATGCCGGTAGGGTAAATATGAAGAAAGAGAAACATACAGAGAAACCGACCTAGGGGAACCTCTATTTCAATTATGGTTTCAACTTTTTCAGCTTAACGCTTTTTACCTCTATTCATATAATACCTGTATGTAGATTACCTAGTATTTGATGACATCTGACAATGATGACAGATCACAGAACTAGTATAATGTCATATTAATAAAAATTGTCACAATTCTTCAAAAATCTTCCAAGGTTTACGGTGTTTTCATAAGATCTTAAATTTGAGACCGTTGTGACTTGAAAAGTTTCTACACTATGGCGAATATGGTGAATACTATATATCTTAACTCTCTCATATTTGCTACCATGATGGCACTCTCCACCATTGTGCGAATGTCGTTCAAAATGTGTCTTTACTCTGTGTCCCTACCTTTCCATATAGGAATGCAGATAAGCACGTTTTCTATGGAAATGTAAAAACATTTTTGTCGTTGCCATTCCATAACTAGATACCATCAAAATAGTAATTTTTTCATGAACAAATGTTATTTTATTATTGACGGTTCTAATTGCTCAACAAGAATATGAAGCAGCCAACTTGAATGAGAATAAAAAAAGATCTACGTATCTCATTTATTGGTGATACGGTACAGTAAAAAATTTAAAATATTATGCTTTGATTCCTTCCTTTTCCAGTTCTGCTTGGTATCTCTTTTTATATTCACCAGTGGGATCAAATTTATCTTCTAGTTCCTTATACATATCCGGCCTATTTTCAATAAAAAATTTCAGAATCTTCTTGCCTAATTTCTTATGTTTGTCCGAACATTCCTTGCAATGATTTTGAAGAGCATCGGGAACATACTCTAAAACAAAGAGGAGACTCATCATTTCAGAAGTCAGTTATCTATGATCAACCTGATCAAAATGAAAGTATATCTTCTAAAATCAATATTTATTTATTCAATTTAATTACACTAGCTCAAAGGGAGAAATCCCTTGTAGAGCTTATGAGTACGTATGATATAATTACAGAGTAGGAATTAAAATTAACTAATATACACAGCTTTACATATGTCATTAGAGTTACAACAAAATATGTCGACAGTCAAACCGATCATTTCATGGAATCTACACATTTGGAAAATTGGAGAAAATAATGTCGTGTTTGTTATGCAGAGTGGTGGATAAAATGTCTATGTGAAATGGGCGCGAGCAGATGTAACATGTAAATTCAGCCTTGATAAAATCACAGGACAGTCAACGAATGACCTTATACAAAATACTATAAACTTCCCTACGTTTATATAACTCTAGGCAAGATTCTATCTAATACAGCCTGGTGGGCAAATCCAATAGATGGATAATTACCATCAGATTTGGAGGCTAAATAACTTAAGGAACGCTGATTCACGCGCTCTATTTTGTTAATATAAATTTTATAATGGGGGTTCCACACAATTGGAGCATATTCGAGCTTAGAACAAACATATGAATTGCGTTATATCGTTATTGAATCGCTATTGTTGAATAGACGGCAATTCCGGATGATGAAGCCAAGCTTTCTGTAGGCGCTAGAAACAATTGATTCAATGTGAGACAATTTCACGTCAAACAAAACTCCCAAATCTATGAAACTATGGGAACGAGCAAGAGCTGTGTCAACAAGTTTGTAATTATAAATAATAGGTGTATTTTTCTTGTTGGAAGTCATTACAGTGCACTTACTAATACTAAGCTCCAGATGATTTATTACACACTAAGTACTGAGTGCATCCAAGTCATGCTGCAGTGATATATAACATAAAGAATGCTTCACTGCCAAGTAAAGTTTTGAATCGACTGCGTTAAGAAGCAAATAACAGATAAATAAAGAATAAATGACGCTGATGAATAAATTGATTGGAAGTGGTCCAAGTATGACCCTTGAGGTACACCTGAGGTGGCATGGAATAAATACAATTCAAAACCTCTATACTCTACATATTGATATCTATCACTTGGGTAAGAATTCCAAAACTCAATCAAATGATTTGTAATGTAATAATTAACTGATTTTTGATGAAAAGTGATTTCCTCCTTTTGGCTCTTTGAAAGTTTTTCATTTGTGCCAAACACAAATTGACCATCGATAAGTCATTGTGGAAAATGTGAATTTTGGATATTCCTGCAGGTTGAATATATGCATGTGATATACATTTATAACCAGAAACACATCGTTTTCATCATCGTTCAATAAAAGACTATAATTCCATTGAAAAACTGAAGATGGATGTTAAAAATACCACTCGAATGGGGCTACCATGCCCGAAAACAATTTATTTCCTATTTTCAGCACAACACAATTTTCACACGCACACATACAGTATCGGGAAGTATTTATCTTGGGTATGGTGATTTCATGAGAGCGTAAAGAACAGCTCAAGATGTAGGACGTCAGTATCTTACCAGCACCAGTCGGGAGAATGTGCGACTCTCTGTGTACGCCCCGGGTGGGGTAAGAGGAGGGGCGTAGAGCAGTGCGTCTCTCTTGTTTATGTGGTATTATCATATTGCGCTCCTTCTTGCACTTGTAGATTTATGTCTATACCCCAGAAGAATTGTTTCCGATACTGTATACGAACACGCAGACACAGTTATTATCACACAAATGGTCTAGGTTGGGAAAGGCTCAAATCGGATATATCCGTGAGAATCAGCAATTTTTTTTCAGCCGATTACAATACTCACCTCATTTACGTAAACTGAATAAATATCCTATTTTGATAATTCTCATTTCTTTATATTCTTTTGTCAATTGATTGAAAAAAATTAACTTACTGTATGATATTTTGTGACCTTGCTGGTTAATAAGATGAGTTGGTTGGGTAAAGGTCAAATAACTAAAACCACTTAGGCTCTGTTGCTGACGTTTCGACTTTTATAAAGTCATCCTCAGGACAAAGACCAATGGATTTTTTGTCGTGAAAACATGTAAATAAGTAAGGACATTTACACATAAACTTAAATTCCTCATATTTGTATATTCACTATTTAGAATTTAATATTTGTCTCCCAAGGGGAAAAAGTATCTGAATGAAGATTAAAGACTATTATATGTGGCATGAAATATGAGAATTTTGTTCCATTTTCATTGATTTTTTTCGTCAAATTATCCACATAACTTATTTCTTCTCTGATGAGGGGTAAGAGCGCTCTATAAGACCAAGACCCAATTTGACAAGACCAAGACCCAACAACTATGCAACATCATTACCAAGGCACTACTATGAGTGCAACCGGAGATTATACTGATGAAAATTTCACAAACTTTAGTTCCATTTTCTCGTTCAGCTGAGGATGTATCTCAAGCACAAATATTTCCTGTCCTAGGTTTTTAAAATTTAATTATCTTCTTCACTTTTGTAATAGTAAGCTTTGTTCACCAACTTTGGATGACCTTGTACAATAATGATTTTTCGGACAAATTTGAAGGAACAATATATTATAGATCTTGAGTTCCCGAAATGTTACATGTTCCATGTATACCGGGTAGTCTAAGTTCAAGTACAATATCTCAATTACTATTACGAATTACAAAAAAAAAATTAAATACAAAAATTGTAGGAATTACAGAGTGCTACAATCTGAAATTATTCAAACCAAACTTACTTTTTTTTAATGAAACACCGTATATTGTTTCAATTTTGTATTGTTCTCTCTATATATAGTCCAGGCTATGAACCGGAAAATAAAAAAAAAACATGTACGAATCAAAAAAAATTTTTTCCTCAGCTTCAGGAGGTTCTCAGGATCATTCATACACCTTAAAACCTCTTGAGAACTCCAACCTCACCCATTGGGGGCGAAAATGGCCCAACATCTCTAAGTCTTGAATTGTATTTTCTACGAAAAAAGGTATTTTGGCATTTTTGTCCAATTTTGCACCCCTATATGTTATTTTGCAATTTACGTGTTTTAGACATTTCGAATGCACCAAGGAGGTTTTTTGGGTCGCTGAATACGATTTCGAAGCCAGATTTACTCGAATATCATCGTAAGGGGTGGAAAATTTACAAAAATGGTTTTACTATTTTTGCATTTTAAAATTACTTCGGAGTAAGTCTGACTTCGGAATCGTATTCAGCGACCCGAAAAACACCCTTGGTGCATTCGAAATGCCAAAAACACGTAAATTTCAAAATAATATACAGGGGTGCGAAATTGGCCAATATTGTCGATTTGACCACCCCTACGATGGATTGCAAGTAAATGTGGCTACGGATTTGTGATCAGCGACCCAAAAAACCTCCTTGGTGCATTCGGAATGCCTAAAACATGTAAATTGCAAAAGTACATATTAGGGGTGCGGAATTGTAAAATTTTGACCATTAGATCACCCTTACGATGGATTGAAAGTAAATCTGGCTACGGATTCGTGTTCACCGACCCAAAAACCTCCCTGGTGCACTCGAAATGCCAAAATACCTTTTTTTGTAGAAAATAAAATTCAAGACATGGAGATTTCGGGCTATTTTCGCCCCCAATGGGTGAGGTTGGGGTTCCCAAGAGGTATTAAGGTGTATGAATGATCCTGAGAACCTCCTGAAGCTAATGCAAAAGAAAAATTCTGAATCGAACTAACATTTTTAGTTCGATTCAGAATTTTTTTTTCCGGTTCACAGCCTGGTCTAATAGGGATGTTGAGGTCTATAAAGAATCGTTCAATAATTATAGTCATCCTACGCCTCAAGAAAATTTGAAATGATAACAAAAAAACTCAATTTCGTTTGCAGCTGTAGGCCTCCAAACCTTTAAAAAAATTCGAATGCCTATCTCCAGTCCCAACATTCCACCGCCGGCTCACACGATGTTCTTCGAACATGTGTAGTCAGAGTATAGACAAACTTACTTCTCAATTGAATGCCGTAAGGAGTACATGGGCCACTATCCAACAGACATTTGTAGTAATTGCTCAAAAGACGATCACTTTGCAAAATTTCATCTATGTCCACATTGTCAAATCTGATATTAGAATATTCAGCTGCCTTCACGAGAACCATCCAAAAGCTCGCGATAACAACACATGCAAATAAAACCTTCATACCGACGATATGTTATTACTTGTGATATTCAACTACTGACTGAACATAAAACTCCTTATGAGAGCAATGTGAAGGCATTAATAATGAATGAATCATTCATATAAAATTTCAGATTCATACCGATTGTGTTTCACCCCACATAATTTATGTTATGGTATTATAATGATTAAATTAAATTAAATTGATCCGATAAGCATTTTTTTCAATCCTCATTTGAAGCTAGAAATTCAGAACAATCAGCCAATTAAAACAAATACAAAGAGCTGTGTAGAACTATTTTTGAATATTACAACATGACCATGGAACAAACAACTTGGAAAATAGGAGATAATGGGTACTTATAAGCGTATGGAAGAATAATTATTAACTCCCAAATTATCATAATGAAACAAAAAAGAATGGAAGTTGCGCAACAAGAATATGGAACAGCCAACTTGGGAAATTAATCTCAAATTTACACAAAACATAATAATGCTGACTAATCGGTTTATCAGCTTTCCACAGTGTGATGAAACAATTTTACAGCATCAATTCTAAATTAAATTATTAATAAGAAGCTATCACCATTATCGACTTCGAATACTGTTCAAGTATCTTTCAGCTACAAAGTAGCCATAATCAGAGGGAACTGAAGTTTACTCTGTCGATGGCTATTTGGTAATTGAAGGGTCCTCAGTACTTCAAGAATATTTTCAGTGAATAAGGGTGTATTTTTTCTATTAATAGTGTTATAATATATACATAGTGTGAACCCTTTTATTGTTTAAATTAAATGTTACAAGTATGAATCTCCAACTACCGGAAGTGACATGATTCCATTCTTCGCTGATACGATTACGATTATAATTGTGGGGATTGCTCCCCCTGCCCACCCGTCAGGGCCGGATTAACACTATGAGGGGCCCTAAGCACAACAGATTTTGGGGGCCCCTCCCCCCTTTTTTTTAATTACTCTTCATTCATAGAATAAAATAATTTGTAGAGTAATATAATGCTCTAAATCGTGGAGAAGGTTATTGCCAGGAAAATAAGTACATAAATGAATATTTACACTATTAGTACGTCTTCTTAATTTGACATAATATACAACGCGTAACTACATTAATCACTTTTACAATTGCACTTTTGGAAACTTATCCGCTGAATGATTCGCTTATATCTAACTGACTTAGAACAATACTTTCCTGCACTTTCTAGCCGCAAAATCTTTTATCCGGTCATCAAAGCTGATTCGACGCAATACATCCGCTTCCATGCACAGTAGTGCAAGCGAGTCTAACCTATCCTGTCGCATATTTGTCCTCAAAGGGTTTTTAATGCGTTTTAACTTGCCACTGCACTGCACTTCCAAGATGAAGAGTAGTTATATGCGCGAATTATTCGCCTTTAATACAAAATCAACTAATTCTTGACTACTTTTAGATATTACCAGTCGTTAGGCATACGCAAACTTTTATATTCCAGTAATTTCTTTACTTCGTTATTTTTTCCCAGAAAAATTGTCATTATTAGTTTTTTAATTTTTAATTTTTACAATTTCCGCGGGGCCTCCAAAATGTCGGGGCCCTAAGCTATAGCTTAGTCAAGCTTATGCTATAATCCAGCACTGCCACCCGTCGTTAGACTTTAGACATGCTACGCAGGGCCCTCTCCTATTTCAACAGCACGTCAACTGCCCGGCAGAGACCAACGCCTTAATTGGAAAGGAAACGGTCTTTTGAACCATCTGGGCCCCTCTCCTCCTGCCTACTCGTGTTCGTGTCGTTTTACAACTACTTCGTTTGACGAGTAGTCGCCGCTCTCTTATCATTCCCCTGGCCGCGAATCAATTGGGATAAGAAGCACCTACACCGGACTTTAGGAGTAAAGTCATGTGGTGCAGCATTTACCCACGCAGAGACAATGTTTTTTCGCCACCGGCGGGACTACTTTAGGCGGACCCACTACGGACACTGCTTGCTAGACTATATTATTGCCCCTTCTGGGCTATATTCAACTCCACCTCCTCGTATTTACCTGTTTCACCAGGAGCGTTCCGAGTAAACGTTCGGCGTCGTTCAAGTAGCCTACCGCATATGTCACCACGGCCGTGAATCCATTTCGACCAGTCGTCTGGAATAGGAAGGCAGTGCGCCGTAGTTTTTATGGGTAAACGATATGCGGTGCACCGTTTACCTGACGTTTCGCAGAGGTACCTTTTCACCCCGCTCGATCGGTAAAGGTTACTTTAAACGAGAACCTACATACATATGGCACAGTAGGCACCGCACTTGCTTACTATTCCCCCTGACAACTGGAGAATAGCCCCCTCTCGCCTGCTCGTGTTAGCCTAAGCTACGTTTACGAACCATCGCCGGCCTCGTTCAAGTTTTGCCTTATGCATGTGTCTACCACGTCCGTAAATCCGTTCCGACCAGCATTCCTGGGATAAGAAAGCACAAAGTCGTGGTTTTAGAGGTGAAACATATGTGGTGCCCAGTTCACCGGACCTTTTGCAGTGGCAACTGTTAGTTTCGCCTCAAGGGGTTACTTATCTCGAGACCCGCGGAGAGGACGTTGCTTTCTGAAGCTGCTGCCAGTTTCTCTCCGGCCTGGTAGTTCTCCCTACGCTGATACCATAGAGATATCAATATTCATCTGAATATTGTTGCTGTTTTTGAATTGTATATTTCGAATAATAGGTTAGATTAAATTAACTTTCCTTAAATTTTTCGTTCTTCTTTACTACAGCAGAGGAAAACCTATAATCTTTGTAGAACATCACGTGAGCCAGGGATGGAGTGTTTGGAGAGGGGACAAGCATTCAAATTTTTCGGAAGCTTGTAGGTTATCTTGAAAGACCTCACTAGGTAAAAAGTTCCCTTCGCCGTTCGATAGAAGAATAAAGTCCAATAAAGAGAAATTCAGCAGGTTTCGAACCTGACAACGATTGGGTGACCATTCCAAGCTGCCAGGGTACACCGACCATGGGAATATCTATAGAAAAGGGAGAGATCGCCCATCTTTCTACAATGTTCTAGAGAGGTCAATGAATTCGAAAGGGCGTCTGGTAAATTCTATGGTAACAATTTTTTGAAAGCAGTTCTTTGAAGAATCATTTCTTCGAAAAACGGTTTTTCGAAAACCATTTCTTCGAATTACAAAAATTATTAAAATATTTTTCGAAGGACAGTTTTTCGAAGATGAATTTCTTCGAAAGATAATGTTAAACCACGAAAGGGTCTATAAAATATAAATGGGTGAAACAACACAAGAGAAATGAATACAAAAGTCTTTTATTGGAAAAAATATTCTTATAATATACGAATACATGTCAACAAGCTCTACAACAACGACTGAAACCAAAGAATATTACGATCAAGTATCTACTTTCCAGATGTTAAAGACTTATGGGGTAATAGAAAAATGTTGTCAGACCTTATCAGAAATATTACTATTTGAACCGTCTACCTAAAATATACTCTCGACATTATAAAGACGCATGTAGGAATTTGCAACAGTTTCAATCAATTAAATTAGTATAAATCTGACTTAATGTCTGAATATTGGTCCTATGATTTACAGATTTGGAGTCACATTTTATGTGAATCATCTCCAGAATAGATAGATCTTTTATAATAATTGGTTTCCTTAGTTAAAACATTAACAATTTTGTAATGGAATTGATGAAGTGTTTAGCAAGGGCGGTCGAATTTTCCAAGTTTTTGTTTCTTGTGCCATACTTATGGCCATACATTCTTATTTGTAAAGATTGTTCAGAGATAACAGTATAAGTTCCATCGCAATCTAGACAATTCAATTTGTATACTGTGTGGGTTTGTTTATTTTTAGGTATTAAAGGTTTTAGATTTGAGAAATATTTTCCAACTCAGTTAGTAGGTTTATGCGCAACATTTATATCATACTTTATTGCACATTTCTTAATTGTCTCTGAGGTCTCCGGAATATACGGTAATGTTATAGGATTATCTGTAATATCGTTTATATGTTATTTCATTATAGATTTTGTTTATCCTCTCTTTAGTAAACCAGGAAGTTTTTATTTTTTCATATGCATCATGCAGATGTTCATATCTATGAAATTTATGTTTTTGTTCACATCTATTTCACAAGTAAATTGAAGTTTACAGTGGAAATTCTTAAATTTATTAATCACGTACTGAATTTTATCTTTGGGAACACACATAAGGCAATCATCTACATACCGTTTAAAGAATACGAGTTGAAAATCTAATGAATTTATTACAGATTCCTCTAGGCATTCCATAACTAGGTTAGCAATGGTAGCTGAAATATGAGATCCTATTGCTTTGCCGAATATTTGTCCAAAAATATTGATCACCGTATTGAAAATAAGTGCATTCTAAACAAAATTGTACTGCATTCATAAATTCAGGTTGATCTAGAGGTGTGTGGTTTTCAATGTCTGCCCAACGTTTTTTGATGCTACTCATTGCCAAAACGACTGGTATATTTGTAAATAAAGAAGCACCGTCCAAGGAAATTAATTGATGATCTACGGGTACCGATTGATTTTTTATAAATTCATTGAAATGCCATGACTCTTTCACATAAAATTCATTTTGTAGATAGGCGCTCCAATATTACTAACAATTATATATAAATTCTCGGGTTCTCGGGAAATAGGTCACAATAACACTTAAGCTTTATATTTTTCTTGTCTTTACGTAAGTTTCTGTCTCACGACCATCATCAGAAGACTTATTATGTCTAAAACTTAATTACTTAAAACTAATAATTGTATTACACAAAGCGGCCAAATCGCACCAATTTCAATTAAATGCACACGTCGCCGAAACGAACAGAAACACGAATAACGAAATTGTAAACCTGTTTGTTGCATTTACAATACAAACAGGTTTACAATTTCGTTATTCGTGTTTCTGTTCGTTTCGGCGACGTGTGCATTTAATTGAAATTGGTGCGATTTGGACGCTTTGTGTAATACAATTATTAGTTTTAAGTAATTAAGTTTTAGACATAATAAGTCTTCTGATGATGGTCGTGAGACCGAAACTTACGTAAAGACAAGAAAAATATAAAGCATAAGTGTTATTGTGACCTATTTCCCGAGAATTTATAAATAATTCATACCTGCATGGGTCAAGAATCTTTATTATTATTATGTATATCACTTTTATGTAGTTTCGAAATATACCTGAGGCAGGTATATTTTGTGTGAGATAAATCTTACATGATATTATTTTTCCCACCAAACTGCCATATTTGTTTTATTTTCTCACGAGTTATTTATTTTAACAATTGTAGTTGAAGGGATATCAATCAATATCAGATTGCTTATGTACAGAAATTTTATTGCCATGAACTCATCGTAAGTACTGTGAATTTCTATACAATGCATTCACTATTTTTACTATGTATTATCTTCAAGACCATCATAACAACGTTCGTTTTCTTCATGTGAAACATTCAATAAAACTATTTAATTCAACCGTAATTCTCATTAGTAAGTCAGAACGCTGATTGAATTAGTATCAACAACCAATACTAATGAGCAACTTGTGCAAATGAGACATTAGACATAGCTCCTCGAGGTTTAGTAACTTTTACATGAACTTGAATTATGGAATTCTAAACAATAGATGAGATAATTCTTAAATGGTGTGGTTTAGAACATAGTGTTACATGAATAATCATATTTACGATTATTGATAATGGAAATTGATGTTTTACTCATCCATTGTCATGGACATGACAATGGATGTACACATTGCAAATAATTCACACCACCTGATGTTACATAGTCGATAATTGTTATAGGAACACTCTATTTAAACTTATTTATTTCAATGTCAGTTAATATTGCTTAGAACACAGATCGATATTGTCCATCAGTTGATTGTAGCTTATGCAGAGTAATTATTCACGAATTTCGATTATACGTTTTAAAGAAGGTACGCTGACTACACGATATTAATTTACAAGGGTAATGAAATGTGATCAATAGATCACGGACTAGCCTCACTTGTTCAAGCAAAATTCAGCATTTCGGACACTTCTGCTGGTCAAATGTTATGATTGTAGGAACAGAAGATATGTAAGAGGATTAGAAACAGAAAAATATATGAATATACTGATTTAACTCATGTTGTGTTTCACCAGATAACAATGATAAGATTTTAATAATTATAGATCTTAATAATTATAGATGAAATATGGAAGAAAACTATTTATTTATGCCATATTGTAACTACATAGCATAAAATAATTAATCTGTTCCCACAAAATATTGATATTTTTTTTTTGGAGATGTAGGTAAAACATTGGAGTTAGAAATGTCAAGATTCAGTACATGATGAATCAAAACTAGTACAAAAGAGTAATTAAGTAATTAATTCAATCTTTTTCTATCACAGAAGATATTCAAAAATTCTCTATAGTTTACCTTTTTCCGCTTGTGGACACTTCTGCTAGTAAAATGTTCAATTATAATACATTTTCACTAGCTTTCTTAAGAACTAATATAATAAATCAAGACTAAAAATTGCTTGTGGATTGATCTACATGACCCATCGTGTAGAGATGTTGGTAGCATTTCGTATTTCTTGTCTGCTGAACGTCAGTAGATTTTTCACTCGCTGCTACTGGAGATCTCCCATTAGTCGCTTGGAGTGCGACATACGGGGCAGTTCCCTCCAGTAGGCACGGTTCTCTGTCTCGAGACATTTCTGGATTACAGATTCCGCTGTGGCATGGGAAATGCCAAAGGTTGGCTCTGGTTCAATCAGGGGTTGTTACGCCCTCACTTTAACGAGTGCGACTACAGATTCAGTTCCTCCTCATCTGGTTTCCTCAGATTCCCATACGGGTGTCACTCTTTTGGAGTTCTTTACTAGTGTCGTTAGATTTTTTACACATTGTGAGATGATAGTGAATGATTCCAGTGCCTCAAGCACTGCTAAGTTGCTCATTGATTTTGATTTATCTATTCTCATTGGTTCTCTCCGACATAATTTGAGCACGTGTTGTGATTGCTGATATTTTTGCCTGAAATACTGTCGCAAGTGTCCCTAAGTTTAGAGATAGAGAAATCATTCTTCCTTGCTCCTTTTCCTCGACTATTCCAGGACCTGTACTTCTTCCGGTATTGGTGCTTCCGGTAAGCCATAAGGAATCCCCTGGTACCATATGAAGATTGCCCCCAGCGTTCTCCCCATCATTCAAGGTTTTAATAGTGGACGGTACGGGTGTGCCGTGAATCTTGATCCTGTCGGATCTCATCCTCAATGGTCCAGGTGATCCAAGCAATTTGAGAATTCTTCGGCCTTTCCTTGTTCAATAGAATAAAGGCAATACGCTTCTCTTATGGCTTCTGCCCAAACGACGAGGTGCAGTGGCTCGAACCTCAACAGCTTTTCCATCGTAGCCGTTGTGGTGGTCGACATTGCACCTGTTATTCCTAAGCATGCCAGCTTCTGAACTCTGTTCAGGGAATGCTGGGATACTTCCGTTTCTGTTTTTGGCCACAACACGATTGCGGCGTATATAGCAATGGATCTCACTATGGTGGTGTACACCCAGTGTAGCATCCGTGGAATGAGTCCCCAGGTTCTTCCGACTGTACGACGACAGATCCACAGGACCCTTATCGCTTTATTAGTGGTTTTACACTCTATGTATTATTACAATATTTTGCTGTCAGGTCAAAATTATTGATGTAAATAAGGCCTAGACCTTCCAGTACGTGGACTACGCTTCAAAATGTTATTGTTAGTGCCGACATTTGAGGTAAGTGCTTGGATCCTGAATTGTATCGTTCGATTTTAAGAGTGTTATACGCATAGAATAGTATGTCTATGGCCATATATCCCCGACTGAGTTGTTCTGTGTGACTGACTCAAGCGAATTACTCCAGATGATAGCACACTGATATGCCGGCAAAATAGGGAAGGTGCAGTCCATGTTACTATCTTACTTTCATGATACCACAGAGTAGTTAAACAAACAATATAGTTCCTATTTTCACTACGATTTGCAAGTTGTATACGACATACTCGTACGTTTCATAAATAGTCTAGATAGACCAAGAAAAAACGGATATTTTCGCGAAAATCTTTTCAGGCCGATTATAATACTTCTCTTATACTACGTATAGTTAGGGAAGTGATGTCTACAATCAAATAATTCACGCATCCTGAATTCCTCATTATTTTCCATTAATTGATCTGATTACTGTAAATGTTACACTGTAGGAAACATTTCTGCAATGAAGAATATCATTGTTTCTCTTGAAAATGAAGTTGAGGTTTAAAATTACAATTACAACAGTTGGATATTTCCTAAAGGAATTGTTTATTTTCCATTTGTTGAAGTTTCTACCAAATTTAATTTTCTTGTATAATAGTCACTTTATCATTTAGTAACAACGTAAATGTTCTAAATTCTGTCATGACCGATTTGTTTGTATCTTATTTTAGGAATATTCCTACAGATTGTTTTCTTCGATACCGAGTTCCGGCGACCCTGTTCATTATAAAGTTCTAAATCAATTACCTAACAACTTAACAAGGCAATGTAACGAAAAACCGATGTAAAAACAATGGGTTTTGTGTGTAGAATTAATTTAATTGGTATGAAATCCTTCATAATCAATCTCACACTTGTAATCTAGTGTTTCGTGGATACAACAAAAAATAACGTTAACGACGATGGGTAAACCTATTTCAGTTATGAAATTCGCCGTTTCCTGTCCTATTTTTTACCAGACCACAATAATTAAAAACAATAGTGTTCTTGATGAATTATGACAATATATTGCGTAAAAGATTTTTTATGCATCTCCCCTCTTGACTATTAAATCTAAATTGTTAAGAAGGTAAGTGTATATAATATTGTTGCAATTGTCATATCGTTCAGTTGATTGTGAAGCCTCTTAACCAATACGAAAAAATGAAGCTGTTAGTGGTCGTGTTAGTTGCTGCCTTCGTTGGCATAGTTTATTCAAGACCCGAAGGGAAGGAACAATATACTACAAAGTACGACAATGTAGATCTAGATGAAATCATAAAGAGCGATCGCTTGGTGAATAGTTACTTCAAATGTTTAATGGGCCTGGACAAGTGCACCCCCGATGGAGCTGAGCTTAAAAGTAAATAATTTTGTTTAACTAACATGAATAATTTATAAATACCGGGTGCGACACCCATATATTTAGGATAATTTAATATTTGTTGCATTCAAATATAAACTTATCTTATCCAGTTTTATAATTCTGATTCTGGTTATCTCAAAAAGCCATCCACCATGCAAATTTTCCGTAAGAATGACATTATTTTTCATCAATCCAATCAATATATTTCTTATTTATCTATGAAATTTTTTGTAATTGAGCTTGGAAATTCCACTTTCACTGCAAGATTGAAATGTTGAAAACGTCTAATTTTATAGTTCTGTGAACAGGAGTTCAATTAAAGCGCATCAAAATATTGCAGAACGGATGTAGACTATTTGAAAAAAAATTTTCATTGCAGTTGAAATATCACTAAAAAATTAATTTTTATATTTGGTTCCATGTACGTCCTCCATATTGTCAACAAGTAAAGTCATCTAGATTTGAATTTTATCAAATTACTGAATTCACCCCGCCAATCAAACCTCATAAAGTATCTTATACAGTTAGTTTTAATAATAATTATTCATTTGAAGTTAAGATTTGCTGTAAACTGATTCTAAAACTGAGATTATGAAAGAAAGCGAAACTATCAAATTAACGAAAGGGTTGATTACAACACGTGATAAAGCGGTCATTATACTAATTCTGATGAATACAAATATTACAATTACTTCTTGGCTTGGCTGAAAATAGGCATCAAATATTCCAGGTAGTCAATATCCTTTAGGTAAATGAATAATTACTTAATATGTGTTCCTGTAGTTAACCTGAGGTTTATCAAAATATTAATGGATTTTTTTTGATAGGTGATAAATCAAAATTCACTAAATGGTCTCTATGTTGATATATTTCCGTAGCCTTTAAATTCCCTAAAAAAGGTTTATCGGTGTATTTTAAGAGAGGAAGACCCGAATTTGTAATTTCATGGCCGGTTTTCAAGACATAGTTTGCTATGGTTGACTCATCAATAGTATTACTACGAACATGATTCGTCGACCAAACATTCAAATTTTCATAAACACCCCTATTGTATTTGGTATTGGTGATATTGGTTGAAATGGTAGCGGGCGGGCTTAATATGAAGCTCAGTGCACTTAGCCAAAGACAGAACCTGAAATCTGTTTCAAGCCTAGATCCCTTATGTCATCGGCCGTGATGATCCTCGGGCCGAGACAGGTAACCTAGCTCGGATGAGCGCAGGACATTCAAAAAGAAAGTGGGCTGACGACGCTACTTTGTTTCCCTTTCTTCTCATACAGAAGGGAGTGTCACTGTAGGTTCAAATTCCATCAGATTCCCGTAACCTGTAAAGATCTCGGAGATTATACTGATGCTTTGCCTACTCAGTTGGAGTATCTCGTTTGCCCTTAGACCTCATTTCAAAGCAGCGAAAAAGTGAAGGGACACAAGATTCAATTTTGTAATTCAAAACGAATAGCTTTCGAATAAATTTGGATACAGCTGTGGCACATTCAATTTCAGAGGAATTTTTCGGCTGTACATTTTCCGGAAACATAACCCTCACGAGACCTGACTACAACGGTTTTTTGAGGAAGTAGGAAGCAGTAGGAGCAACACCCTTAATGATGAGAATCTAGTAACAATTACATGTAAGAAAAATCATGATTTTGTTCTCGGAACCTCTACTCAACGGATTCTCTCTCGGATGACCAATATTTCAAAATATTTTCTGTCGTATTATCAGTAAACTTATCAGAGTCATCAGATTCGGTTATAGCATCTGATATATAACAATGAACTGCCATTTGCATATGGAAGCTAGTCAAAACATTTATTCCGAACGGTTCTTTGCATCGGTTACTTGGTCCCCCTAAAATTGATTATCATTGAATTGGAACGTGCAGCACATACAAAAAGGGCCTTCACATACGAAAATGCTTTGCTTGTCACCCCCATTTTCATTCCATGTTGTTTCTCCTTCATTATCCCATAGGAGATCTGTAAGAAACAAGATAGCTTATATAGAATACTATTTGAACTAACATTTACTTCAAATACTTCTACCACTTCACAGTTCACCAATAACTCAATACCTTGTGATTCAATTTTTGAAACCCAAAACAGAGCTCTGAATGACCTCCATAAATTACAACATGAAGAATTGAAGCCTTCAATTGGTATACACCTCACTTTAGACCGGTCCTCGTGGAAATAAAACAGTCCAGAATTTCCTTTTTGTTATTCATAGCTGTTCAAATAATCAAAGCGAAACAATAACCTCAAAAACTGTGAAGGTTAAGTATGATATTTGGTGTGTGGCATCGATCTCAGAGTTACGGTAGAAGTGAGTTATGCGTCAAAATTGAAATAAAAATTACAGTGGCTTGAAAACAGCTTTAATAGTTATAAAGTTAACAACCTATTTTATTAATAATATAAATGTTGTGTTACCTAGATACCTAGATATTTTGACATCAAAAAAACACTTCTGCAACCAATAATATGCAACTTTTCAAAATGTATTCTTTTGTTCACAGAGGTACTTCCCGAAGCGATTGCTGATGGTTGCTCCAAATGCAGCGATAAACACAAAGCGGGTAGTAAGAAAATGGTCAGATTCCTAATCGACAAGAAACCTGACTTATGGGCACAGCTAGAAAAGAAGTATGATCCTGAAGGCACTTACAAGAAGACGTATGCAGCTGAACTTAAGAAAGAAGGATTTGAAGTTTGAGTGGAGCCTTAGATACAATTAAAGAAATACTTGCTAGATGAAACTAATGTTATGAAATATAGTTTGTATGTTATCAGAAAAGATTTTTATTTTTCAACTATGTATCACCTGTTTGTTTGAAAAAATAGACTATCGAAATTATTAGGAGTCATAACTAATAATTACTAGGTAATCATTATCAGCCTTCCATAAGGTAAGAAGACCAAACAATCTCACGCCATCTATGAACAGATGTCGCACTGAGAAATCAAGCATTGTACCACAATGATAGATTTCTCGACTACTTGAGAAAGAAATGAATGTGATTGTTATCTGAAAAAGTCAACATGGGATAACATGTATTCATTTGTTTCTGATTCTCTCACATTGGTTTGGTTAAGTGTCGACATCTGGCGCACTCAAGTTTGTGAAGTAAAATCTGTAACTTTTGTGAAGTAAAAATCTGTCATTGTGGTACAATGCTTCATTTCTTAGTGGGACATCTGTCCATATATAGGGTGAGTTAAGCACGGGAATACGGGCAGTGAACTGTGTAGCGTGAAGCTTTCTTCCCATAATAAATACCGCTACAGAAACCAAAAGAATCAGTTCAGTTCAAGACTTAAGTCTGCCCTGCAGATGCCACCTGTAATGATTGGCGAAACGTCGTGTTATTGTGACCCGGAATCCATCCAGAAGCCAAGAATTTTCAATATTCGTCTTGGGTGCACACAATCCTAAACAGGGCTTGTATCAATCTAATGCAATAGTGGTATTGCCGAAGAGTATCACCACACATGGAACAAAGAATAGAAAACACATTGAGACGAGTTGTTGACTTTTGATTCATGTTGATGAAGCATCCAAACGCGATCAATTACTCCCAGTATCAAGTATCTAAATCTCTTACTAAAATCAGAAAAAATTGGACACAGCAATTATGAAACATCTGGCTTAAGTTTATTTACAACAACAATTATCTCTTGAACACCAATTTCTATAAAGGTATCTATTTGTTCTTAGCTCCTTTGACGTGAATATGAACAGGATAATTCTATTTGGCATGGTTTTAGGGAATATAATATTAATATCTTATATCAACCTCATAGCTTTTTTTATTTCCTGGCTGTTGGTTTAAGGAAAATAGTATGAACGAAAAAATAAAAATCTGGTATTGAGGCTGAAATTATTTTCAATTCCGCAATCACCGTAATAGTTATAAGCAATATTTCAAGAATGAAAGAGTATGATAAAGTAAAGCTAATTCAGTTTTCTAAACTGTAGCGAAGAGATGTGTAATGACCTAATGACTAACACAATCTTTACATCACAGAAAAACACTATTAAAGAACCGTCGAAAAACAGATTTGGGGAACTCAACATAAGTAGGAACGAGGTCCGGAAAATAGCAGGACTCCTAACTGGTCGCAGACTAATGAGAGGACACCGGCCCAAAAAGGAGCTACAATGCATTCCTGCAGTGGATGCGACAAAGGGCACAAACAGCCAAATACATAATAAAGCTAAGATTTCTCTAGTTTTATTGCTACGATTGTTAAATATCTGGTGAAAGCTAATCAAGAAATATCCATGCATTTTTCGACATACTGTCAGAATGCGAAGCATTAGATAGCAAAAATTCATCAAAATTCGGCCAGCCCAGTCTACCATTCGAAAATTACAACAGCCGAATTTGGGTGACTATAACTACGGAGATGATTCAGAAAACTAAACAACAGGAATGCACGGAGACTCATAGTGGCTGGGATGCGGCAGGTTGAACGGATTTTGCATGCAAAGAAAAAAAATTACAAACTTCACTATATGAATAATTTCAATCATCTGAAATGATGAAAACTTTTTCTAATCTTTCCAAAGTAACGTAGGTACTTGACCCAATCAATAAATATTTTCATAAATCCTTCTATTAGTCATTAGTCTAAAGCTGTTTGCTGAAAAGGAAAATGAGAACTGAATGATTTATCAAGAATGCATGAGGCCACTACAGTTCGTCTAATATATCTTCAACCGTTAACACAGCTCCTTCAAAGTGATGAGGCGAAATCAAAAAAGTTGAAGCACAAGTAAACAACAATTATTATATAGTAGAGTGTCCCACTGTGATTATTTGCAAATATTATGTACTTGAGCTGGGTGAATGCTCAATATTTTCATTTGCTTTGGATACTTTGATGCAATATAAAAATTTCTCCCAAGATTCTCAATCTGACAACGACAACCATGATATAGTACGTTCACAGCCTCCTTGTATTCAAAGTAGGCTGTGGTATTTACATATACGTTTTCCATAATACAGAGGCTTAAAAAAATATAAAATATTGGTAATATAAATTCACGTTCCAGTAAAGTTTTAGAGTTCTAACACAATACGTTCCTACTTCTCGATTATTTATTCTATTACTCAGCATTAGTATTCATCGTACAAGCTCGGATGTTACAAAAACCTCTATTTGGAAATGACCTCTCAGTAACGATCCATTCGTAGTTTCTACCATAAAAGGTAACGTAACAACAGTATGTCATCACAAGTTTTTAATAGCATTTTCAACTAAGTTAGGCAAAAATTTCATATAAAAACTATAGTTAACTAGTAATGAATGATGTGACTGTCTAGAGAAGGAGTCGTCAACCGTTATTACTAGAAGGGCACATTTGAGAAATGCTGGAGTCCGGAATACACCGAGAGCTGAAGAGGAGGGAATGGTAATATTTAAATATGGAAGTGTTAATGCAACATGAATTTATAGTAATCGATTATAATTCATTTAAGGCATAATTATTCCGATATAATAGACTCATAATACACTCTCATGGATAAGAAATTGGATTCCACCAATAGATAAATACACTATAAAATCAGTTTTACCATAATAAATGCATGTGAAATTGGTATCCACAACCTTCTGAGATCCCATTGGGAAAGTTCCATCAGTTACATTAATTTTTTGAAAATTACGTATTTTCCCGAATTTTGAAGGGGTAAGTATCGAAAAATAGTGAATATGGCCGATCTCATCGATTTCGATATAAGGACGCCAGAATACACTCTCGTGGATGGGAAATTCTATTCTACCATTAGTCTCCACCTCAGACGCTGAACATTTCGCAGCGTTCCGAAACCCTGAATTTCAACCATCCCTCAGATAAATATACCGTTTAATCAGTTTTAACATGATGAATGCATCCAAAATTGGTATCCACAACCTTCTTAAGTATCATTGAAGTTCCATCAGTTTGCGAAATTTCCGCATTTCCCAGAATTTCGTAAGGGTATAGAAAAATAGTAAATTCGGCCGATCTCATCTATTTCGATATAGTGGTGTCTGAATATACTTTCAAGGATGAGAAATTCGATTCCACTATTAATTTTCACCTCAGACCCTGATGAAACATTTCACAGCGTTTCGAAACCCTGAATTTCGACATCCCTCAAACAAATACACTATAAAATCAGATTTAACATAATAAATGCATCCGAAATTGATATCCACAAGCTTTTGAGATCCCATTGAAGAAGTTCCATTAGTGGAATTAACCTTTTGAAATTTTCGCATTTTCCCGAATTTCTAAAGGGGTAAGTATAGAAAAATTGTGAATTTGGCCGATCTCATGGATTCCGATATAGTGGCGTCAGAATACACTCTCAAGGATGAGAGATTCGATTCTACCATTAGTTTTCACCTCAGACCCTAATGAAACATTTCGTAGCGTTCCGAAACCCTGAATTTTGGCCATCCCTCAGACAAATACACTATAAATTTGTCTTAACATAATAACTGCATCCGAAATTGGTATCCACAAACTACTGAGATCCCATTGAAGAAATTTCATCAGTTACATTAACGTTTTGAAAAATTCACAATTTTCCGAATTTCGTAAGGAGTAAGTATAGAAAATTAGTGAATTCTAACTCATGGATAAAAAATTCGATTGCACCATTAGTTTTCACTTCAGACGCTAAAGAAACTTGTAGCAGCGTTCTGAAAAACTAAATTTCAACCATCCCTTAATAAATGCACTATAAAATCAGTTTTAACATAATAAATGCATCCAAAACTGGTATCCGTATTTTTCCGAGATCCCATAGAACTATGGCTTCACTACACATCTACTCACGATGCTATTGTGAGGTGAAACAATTCTTAATATTTCATTATTAACGTGTAAATTATTGATTTATTTATATTTTACACTTCAAAACTGTTCATATTCATTTATCTAATTGTTATCGGATTTGCATATATAGAACTGCATTCCTGGAATATTATTTTAAAGCGAATGTGATAATGTCATATCAATGAACCAAACAGAATACAGGTTTTTTGCAGCTGGTATTGCCAAGATACGGGGAAATCCGAAGATATTGAAGGTTGGGCCTTTCATGTCGGTGACACTTAAGTTAGAGAGGCTGCTAATGTGGCAGTGATTGGTGAAAGTCTCTACAATTCCTTGTTCTGTACAATAATGCTGTCAATAAATGGAATGATTTCTGTGACGCAATGACTTTATGGGCGGCACTATATTCGTGACGTGTAGACTTCTCAAGACTGATTGTGAACTGAACAAAATTTCAGTAAAACTCACATGAATGGCGTATGAGATGTTTTAATAATTATAATGTAATTAACTTATATATCAAGATGAAAAAAAATGAAGGTGAAAACATGTCTGTCATAAAAAAGCTATATACATAATATAGTTAATGCAAAGTTAGAATAAAACGCGAATTGAGAATATTAACTAATATCCTACAAATTTGAAATATATTTTGATGATTTATTGACATATTTTTTTTCTAGTGTAATCTTCTCGACTATTTTCGAACTGAACAAAATATCATTAAAACTCACATGAATTGCGTACGAGATGATTTTGATAATTATAATGATAATTGACTTATATATCAAGATAAAGAAATATTAAGTTGAAAATATTTTTATCATAAACGAGTTATAGTATATAATATAATTAATGCGAAGCTTAAATCAAACACGTCCTAAGAGTAATAACTAATATCCTACAAATTTGAAATATATTTTGATGATTTATTGACATATTTTTTTTCTCGACTGATTTCGGACTGAACAAAATATCATAAAAACTCACATGAATTGGGTACGAGACGATTTACATAATTATAATGATAATTAACTTATATATCAAGATAATGGAAAAACAATTTTGTTGTAAAAAGCTATAATCATAATATAAAATACTTACTAAGGATATTACCTAGTATCCTACAAATTTGAAATATATTTTGATGATTTATTGATATATTTTTTCCTCTGCTTTGACTACACGAGAGGAAAACTTTTATGTTCGAAGAACATCGTATAAGCCAGCGGTGGAATTTTGGGACAAGAGCATTCTCTCGTGGTGGAATAACAGACAAGATTTTCAATGAACCGACCACGGAAATATCTATAGAAAAGGAAGGATATCGCCCACCATTCTCATTACTTACTATTAATTTACATACGTTTCAAGTTGGAAAATTCAAGTATGAAAACACAGGTTATTAAGAAATAGTATATTACCATATGAAATTTTAGAGTTTAAATGTTATTTTTCGAGTAGTATTATAATGAATACAGGAAGTCATAGAGATCAAATAGAAAGAGATCTCTCAGATCTCAGATCAAAATATGTACTGATCAGTAATGCATTCAATTGTTTGAATGACCCTTGGTACATCGTCAGTAATGAGTTCTTTACTACAAAAATGCCATCTTCATTATGTGAATTCGAATTCTAGATTAGGCAGGGCCATAGAAGAAATTATGCACACTTTTTCACACAGTTGTATGAAATGTTTCAAAATATCGACGTATAGATAATAAGAAAAAAATTTTGAATAAAATTTCGCAAATCTAGCTGAACCTTATGATGGTAATATCCAAATGCCTACTAATCATTTCCGAACGCCATCACAAACCAACTTCATTTGTGGGTCCAGAAAAAAGCTTCATGAGAATATTGGTAATGATATAGCCGACAGTGTGTTCAAGATGAGGATATCCATCAAGGCGATATCAAAGACGGTATTAGATAGTCAGAAGTAGAAGTTTTCGTTTAATGGGAAGAAAGTTTTGTAACTAAATTTCTAATAATATTTTTGATTATCAAGTGATTTGAATTTCTTGATTTTCTATGTGTGTAAAGCTTATTCTTAACATGTACATGCTGAATTTGAAAGCTCCAAGAACTAGTTTCCAGAGTTTTCCATTGCATTTATGTAGAATTGGTGTATTCTGAATCAAAAATTCGAGTTGAGAAAACTTGGATGTAATATGATTCACTCCCGAATGTTATTCAGCTTGAATTACGAATTCCACTTGCTTATTTGTAGGTATCATTTGGGTAAATGTCTAATTTAATGTTTATCCATTTTTGTTCTGTTTGCTTTGATTCAACCAATATTACAAAATATTAACCCAAGTATTTGATTCTCATTGAGCACTTTTTTTGCGTAGAATAGGGGAAATCTTGCAACGCCTCTGGTGCCCGTGCCCCCATGTGAGCCGAATTCCTACCGACTGAAACCGCTCACCCGTGAGGCTGGTTGTCCTTCTCAGAAGGAGCCCGAAGACATTGCGCTCATCAGTGTCCTATTGTGCCCTCACATATTGCTATCTCCTCACCAGTCCAGTGTATTCTATGAAATCCAGTAGCCTCATGTAGGTGATACTTCTGATTTCCTCGGGTGTAGCTTTATCATCTCCAAGAAATGTCCTACAACCAGCCGTGTGTGCCGGGTACTGACACAGCACATGCATGGATATCTCTTCTTCCACGCCGCAACCCCTGCATGTGAGTTCATCTACCAGACCCAGTGCAGAGGTGTATGTTACATGAAGCGTGTCGGGTCAGGAATGCAACAAGATTCCTTTTCTTCTGAACGTCAGTAGATTTTTCACTTGTTGGTGCTAGAGATATCTCATTAGTCGCTTGGAATGCGACATACGGGGCAGTTCTCTACAGTAGGCACAGTGCTCTGCCTCCAGCCATTTTTCTTCGCGTCTGATTTCCTCAGACTCCCATACGAGTGTCACTCTACTGGGTTTCTTTACTAGTGTCGTTAGTTTCTTTACACAATCGAGTACACATTGTGAGGTGATTGCCTTGAGCACTGTTAGGTTACTCGCTATGATCGTGATTTGTCTATTCTCATAGACTCTCTCCCTCATAATTTGAGCAAATGTTGTAATTGCTAATATTTTCGCTTGGATTTCTGTCGCAGGTGTCTATAGATAGATTCTTCATTAGAACAGCTGAATTACAATATATACTATGATAACATTGTACACAGATATTCAAGTCAAATATAGATCGAAGTATGAAATGCTTTGAACTATCAACTATGATAGTATAAACAATAGAAGTGTAAACAAGAAAAATATCATTTAAGACTATTACAAAAAATAAAAAAGTCATTTAAACAATAACAATTACATTTTAAAAGAATACTTTTAACTTCAGCTCTGAATTGTTTCTTGTTAGTGATCGTTTTAAAAGAATTAGGGAGATTGTTATATAGTTTGCAACCAGTATAATAAAATTCCTTTACATATAAGGTAGAATGGTGTTTTGGCAATAAAATGTTTGTTCCAGATTTAGTGGGGTAAGTATGAGCCACATTATCGGCAATGAACATATTAAAATTATCAAACACATAACATAAAATAACAAAACTACATACATCATAAAAAGTCAGTATTTCTAGTTTGGCGAAGACGTTCTTACAAATATCATATCTTCTTAAACCTGCTATTGTTCTCACTGCCCGTTTTTGAAGTTTAAATACTCTCTCAGATTCAGATCCACAACCCCAGAACATTATTCCATACTTCATTATAGGTTAAAACTTTCCGTAATACATAGTTTTAACAATGTGTGGACTACAATGCCTTGATATTAAATAAAGCCCATAACATATGTTAGAGAGTTTAGTACAGACGGAATTTATCTGAGTGTACCATTTAATGTTTGAGTCAAACTCAACACCAAGAATTTTTGTAGATTCACATATATCAAGGAATCAATTGTAACATTAGATTGCGAGGTTCTAAATACCACGCATGCAGTTTTGTCTTTAATTATGGACAGGCAGTTTCGAGTTATCCACGCTTCTAGCTTGCCACATATGGAAGATAAGTCATTCGATATGCCGGATACGTCGGCACCTTTGATGGCTGCATTAGAGTCATCAGCATAAGATACAAATATTCTATTGAAGAAGTGATAAAAGATTCGAGATCATTGGGAAAAATAAGAAAAAGTGTTGGGCCAGGATGTAATCTTGGGGCACACCAGAATTTAGAAACCCTTTCTCCGACATTATTTTCCCTCCTTTATCAATATAGGTTCAAAGAAATCATTTCTCCTTCTTGGTTCTTCTTCTCGATATTCCAGCACTTGAACTTTTTTCGGTCTTGGTGCTTCTGGTAAGCCATACGTAATCCCCTGGCATCATATAAGGATTGCCACCATCGTTCTCCCGCCCAATAAAGTTTTTAATCTCATCTCCAAAGGCCCAGGTGATCCAAGCAATCCAAGAATGCTTTGGCCTTTTTGGTCGTTCTTTCTTTGTTTATTGAGATCGGATCGATACGCTCCTTTCTTATGGCTTCTGCCTGAACGGCGGGGTGCGGTGGCTTCAACCACAACAGCCTTCCCATCGCAGCAGTTGAGGTGGTCCACATTACACCTGCTATTCCTAAGCACGCCAGCCTCTGCACTCCGTTCAGGGAATTTCAGGATACTTTCGTTTTTGTTTTTAGTACCACACTATGGTGGTGTATACACAGGGTATGCCTATCTCCTCTTCCAATATTCCAACCCTGTCTGACAGGATGTTCTTCGAATATATATACCCACTCCTTACGGGATACTCCCTTTGCATTATGTACTATGTATAGTGAGGAACGTAAAAAATACAAGGAAGCTTATGAAAAAATACTATGAAGAAGTGTTTTCCATTTTGTAACGTTTAGGATTTTTGTGAACTCACAAAACTAGACTCCGAGTTGGATTGTCCATGCTTTTCGAAATGGTCAATACAAATTTGGATCCTACCATAGTAATCATCATTCCTTCCTTGAGTCCGGAAGAAGCTATTTCCTTCTAAAAATCACGGATTTGATTTGTCACAAAAACGAATTTCAAGAAAATGAAAAAAGTTTGAGCTAATGATTAATGTTTACCTGAGTGCTCAGTTCAATAATTGCTTCTTCGCACAAAGTTTTCTCTATACACTTGTGAACCTTGTTATTATAGATGTTTCTGTTACACAATGAAGCATTTTTCACATTTATCAAAAGGAAAATCTTATTAGTTCTTCCTAGTCTTATTTTCAGCTTCAGCTATCATAGATAATATCTACTTTTATATATAATTAGATATTTTTCGATTACATTTATCCACCAAATTAAATGATCTTAATATCAGTAATTACTTACCGAAATTGTTTTTAGTTGATACATCGTATTTGCGTATCTGTCACGAATGACTCATTTACTTTTTAAATTGGAAATAATCGTGCGAATACAAGAACGCGATTTTGCTTCGCTTCGGAGAACGAGCAAGAAAATTATCATATTCATTTTGTAAACAAGTTAATTCCTCCACCTTCCGTATAGATTCTTTAACATATATAAGAACGCACGATAAAATAGCACAATAGGTGAATTGTTCAGTTTATATGCCTATCAAAATGAAAGTTCTAGTTTTATCCGTATTCGTATCTCTTATGGTTTTCGTTCAGTCGAATTCAGCAGACAAATACAGCTCCAAGTTCGATGCGATAGATGTCGAGGAAATTTTCCGTAGTGATCGGCTAGTCACCAACTATTTCAACTGTTTCATGGAAAGAGGACATTGCACACCCCAAGGAGATGAAATTAGAGGTACGTTTTCAATTTCGTGACATCAAAAATTGTACATACGACATTGATATTTATAAATCTGAATACGTATTTTGGCAGCTAGGTCATCCTCAGTAGAACAGTAGAATAGGTTCTAGAATGTGTTAGTCTCAGTCTCCATTACCGTATTGAGTTATATCCCGATAATAATTTATATTACGTTTACTATGCAGAAAATGTATTTATTTCAACGTTGAATGATATTTTCACTGGGAACTCTTACCACATGAGATTATCAAGGCAGCTTTCAAACCAATTTAGATTAGAGAATAACGACTGTTAACGTGAATGTAGCTTTGAGGAAGATGTTGGCAAGAATGTCAGTCAGAGTGATATCAACTCTTCCCAAAAGATTTTTTATTCAAATATATCGTTCAATTTGAAATTTACAATAGCAAAAAAACTTATAGTGGTGCAAATCATGTGTTTCTTGGGTACATTGGGAGGAATTGAACTAACTTAGAACCTTGTTATGGTTTCATCTGATAGGATTTTCATTCTTGGAAAATTTACTCCTGGGAACAAGATATCTAGTTTTAGACATGAGAAAACGGCGAAAATTAAATTATCCTGTTTCTGACATTGGAAACGAGCTCAATACATCAAAATAGGTTTCTATTCGTGAATAAGCTTACAAAATAAGGAAAATATCAAATTATAATCCTTGATACATTCCCTCTTGCTTAGTTTATCTCAGAATAGGGTTTATACTCTTTAGTAATTGGAGAGGACTTAGTTTTATACAACGACATCAAAGTTCAAGATGAATGATCTAGATTCCGAAAAAATTGAATTTGAGGATAAAGTAGTGGAAAGGAATTAAATGTGAGTTTGAAAAATTGGTTGCAAAAAATTTACTAAGTAATGAAAATTAGAATTTTGTGAACATTTTCCATCACAACCAATTCTTTATGAAAGCAGAAAAAATCCCTTGTCTAACGTACTCTTGATTTTTTTCAGTTGATATTCACGACTGCTTTTATTTTAAAAATTGACTATAATAAATATTTTGACAAATTTTCTCAGGAAATTTTGTTGCACGAGTGATATTTTGATAATACAACTAACAAAATAAGTGACTTACTAAACAAATTAGGAATACATTAATTTAAAACCTTTTGATCAAAAACGCAATTAATACAAAATGTACGGTTTTGATATTGATTGGCAGTATTTTCATCATGTATTTCGCTAGATACATTTGACGTCAAGTTAAGAGGAACATGATTTGGGAAGACGCTGTCTTTTGGGGCGACTTGAGACATTTCTTGCAACAAACATGATTTGGCTTTTTCTACGTTTTTCCGCTCCCGTCTTCTTCGATGCTCCTTTTTCAAAGATTATCTATAATTTGTGAGTGGTGTTAGTTATCCATGGATAGATACGGATTTATTGAATTTGTGTTGCAATATTCTGTTATTATGATCAATTGTTGTTCATTGACCTCTGATTGGTCACTGTTGTTGACCGGTTTGAATGATTCGTGATTTTGTTCGCGTCTAAACCCAATTCCAGAGCAGAATCTTTTGTCCAACTAGAAACAGCATTTCTTCCGACGACTACCTTATACCACTGCTGAGTACTTATGAGAAATAGATTTGGAGTTAAAAGTAATCTTTCTGTTTGAATACTGATCGGTAGTTTACTAACAAGCTTTTCAAAAAGTCGAACTGTACAATGCTCAGGATCCTCGGTATCCCTTATTAGCCAATTACAATCGGCGCATTTCTGAGCTCCTGCTTGGGTGGTTTTTGTCAACAAAGGATTATATTCGATTCTTCCTGTAACAATAAAACATTTCTATTAGTATTTTAGAAATTTACGCAATATGCCATTAAAAAACCATTACCATGAAATATCTCTCCTTTGTATTGACAAATGTCTCTCCAGAAATTTAGTATTTTCTTCTTTTTACAACATTTCCTTGTAGATAACGACGCTCAGCATCGCGAGTTTTTCGGGATGACTTAAATCTCATGTCTTTGAATGGATCAAATATGATGTACATCTCGTACGGTAATATTCTTGGACCTGTTTTGTCCTATTTTTCCACATTGTTTTCATTATAAACTCTTTGTAATCATCTCCATTAGTTTTCTTCATATTAAAATATAATTTCTGTTCTGGAAAAATAGTGAAAACTGCGCCCATACTGACAGTCTCGACTTTACTGTATTTATGCCAATACTATTAATTTGTGATAGTTTAAAGTCTTCTAAATCTAGCCTTTTTGTCGCCCATTTCAAGTTTCTTCAGAACCTCATTTTGTTACCCGTAGTTATCAAAAAACAAAGGTACAATAACATACTTTTAGTTTATTTATTTAAAATACCTTATTTGATGGTTGAATTATTGCGACAATTTTTTTAACATGTAAATTTTCCCTTATCAATTTGATCAGTTAAAATGGTAACATATCAGTGTAATTTGCACAAGTGATATTCTCATCTTTATGTTGAAATTTCCGTATTGAAATATTATTGAACCATGTTTTGAAATTTCGAAAGATCCACTCTAAGAATCCGGAAATCTTGACGTAGGAATGATTATAATGGAAATTATATCAATGAACCATTTATGAAAATATTGTTAAATCTAAAATCAATTAGCTATGTGCCTCCAGAATCTTTCGACTCTATAATTAAATCTTCAAAGCGTGAATTCCAATAACGATATATTCTAGGATTAATTTTAAAGTTACATATCAGATAGCTCTTTTGTAATAAGTTAGTACTTTGTAATATTTGTTTGAAGAAGCTAATGTGTTAGCGCAACTATAGCGAAAATCGAACATTTAAAAGCTATTTTATTCAAGTTGACAATGGTGAATCAGAGTCACTGTTAGAATTCAATTACTAGCGATTGTTAAATGTAAACAAGATAGCGAATAAATTTTGAATTCCTCAATTATTGACTCATTCATGTCCGAGTTAATTAATTACTACAATAACACGAATATTTTGTGGTATGTTTTATTCCTAGAAATGGGTAACAACTGGTTTCAAATCAATTTCTTTTAAGTTTATTTCAATTAATATTGATCCTTCTGAATATTCCGTTCACAATATGTAAATTATAGAACTTGGAATTGGCACTTTTAAGTTGTTTTCATTAATGGATTCAAATTCAGGGATGAAAGGTCCTCAGTTCTTTAACAGTATTTTTAGTGGATAAGGGTGATTATGTCTCATTTATGGTGTTATAGTGCATCCACAGTGTGAATTCTTTTATAGTTTATTAAACCCCATAATATATGTCTTTTGATATGAGATCCCTTTGCTAATATATCTAATCATTACCTTTTTATTTTACAGAGAATCTCCCTGATGTAATAGCTAATGAATGCGAAAAATGTACAGAAAGACAACGTGATAATGGCAAGAGGACTCTCGATTTCCTCATCAATGATAGACCAGAACTATACAAAGAACTAGAAGCCAAATATGACAAAGAAGGAACCTACAAAAAGAAGCACGATGAAAACAAGAAAAAGTCCACATAAATAGCTATTGTGATAGAATATAATTATACTTCATAGCAATAAATTGTAATAAAATCTATTCAAAAATAATATTATCGAATCTTTTTGAAACATGTATTGAATATACCTCTCCCGAGTCTGGACATGAGTAGAGTAGTTTTTCCCGTAATGGGATGACAGTTATGGGAATCTCTTTTTCATCCTCATCATTTGTTTCCTGCAGCTTGTCCCGGAAACTTAGCAAAAGTAACTATGGATACAGACTAACTCTAAAAACAAAGTCTACTTAGTTTATTCTTGATGATGCTTCATTCCGAAATTTCCTGAAATTTATTGAGAGCTTTAGTTAATTTTGTTAACTTCACAAGGTTCTGAATGTTCTCATTTTTAGTCCAGTCAAAAGTGTTGAGAAATTTAAAATTTTATAGAGCGCACGAAAAAGCAAAATTCATTTTGAATCGTGTTCAGAATGGCTGACACATCGTTATTTAGTAAAAAAAAGGGGGGCTCGTAATTATTACTATTGATAAACTCGTAATTATTACTATTGATGAACAATGAAAAACCACTTTCAATCAAAAATGGAATGTCTCTTATAACAAATGGAAGATCTCGGGCTCTTTCAATTCAAAGTTGCTGAACTTTGGTACCAGGGGCTTTTTTGGTCCGATGAACCCGAATCTGAAGTCGGAAAATGGAAAATCAGGCCCGTTTGCTGGTAAACCCGATAAAAATTCTACCAAATCTTAGCGACAAACAAATTAAGATGCCGTGATGTGTTTCGGTACAATTGAAAATTCTGGAAAATAGGTGGAAAATTGCGTCGTTTTTTCCTTCATATTCCTATTCCGATGTGCTCTATGAGTATTATTTCATTATCATAAAATCAAAACCAACGATAGTTTTCCGGATAACTCCGGAAAATGAAAATTCATCATTTCTACTTTACAAACTTTAATTATTTTGTTTTACGAAAAGTTTTAGTGTTATTGCAATAATAAGGTACTGTGATGGATCTCGGTACAAATTTTTCTGAAAGAAGGGAAATTCTGGAAAAATGGTGGAAAATTGCGTCGTTTTTTCCCATATTCCTGTCTCAGTCCTCGTCCAACGTGACAAATTTCAGTCTTTTATGGTCACTGAGTATTATTTTTTGGTTATAAAATCAAAAGCAACTAAAGTTCTCCGGAAAACTTTTTTTTAGAAAATTGTACTGAAATATCTATATATTAATGATGAAAATTAGTTGGTTATATATAAAATAGTCTCTTCTTACATATTATCATAATCAACTTTTTTTGAGAAAAAAATATTGAATCTTGAATTTACCATAAACCTGCGAGCTGTTCGTTTAGTTGAGAATTAGGTTTTTAAGTTAGTTAGTTAGTTCAGCTAACAATTTTTTTTCGAATGTACATATATGCTAATTTAATTTACATAATTTGATTGTAGGTTATCAAGTTTTAATACAAATCGATATTTCATAGAGTCCACGTGTTTTATGAATTAAAATAGAAAAAAGGACGTGATCATACAGCCGCATCTCAGATACTGTTGCCAGCATGCCCCTATTTTTTCACACTTTTGACTGGACCATTTGTCGAGAATACAATACTCTGGGGCGTTAGTATGTTAAGAATCCACCCACACATATCTCAATAGTTACCATCGTGCTCAAAAACAGTATACACAGTTTACAAAGCTATTATTTCTTATATTTCTTGAAACTGATATTGAGAATATGGTCGCAACAGTTCATTGGTGATTTGGTTGTTTGCAGGTGGGTTTGAAACAAAAATGCATATCTGGAAACTAAAATTTCTGAATGATCTTTGTGTAAAAACAACAAATAGGGAAGAACATAAATTCATCTACATTTTCTTACTAAAGTTATTCCCTAACACTGTATTGGAACAATAATAATTATAACTGCACTGTTGATGCTAATCGAATTAACAAACTAAAATCAATGAATAACATCTTGTCATTTTATAGTATACGCTGCATTAATCTGAGATTATGCGATATAATCACTTAGGGATAATTACATATATAGTTTCAGGAGACGTCAATAAATCAGATTAACTCATTAAGCAGCAATAACCTGTAAACACTTATCATCTGACAATGTAGCAAATTATGATTGAAATGGTTTGAAAACGTGTAATCAATTGTTTGTGAATTATAGGATCCACAATATTCTTTAAATCTAATTTCTCTTGAATAGTAGACTTCCGCGTATAGCTAATCTTGAAAAATCTCGGCTTCCGGATGGATTCCGCGTCACAATAGCTAGACTTGATGCCGACGTTTCGACAACTATTACAGGTGGCATCTTCAGGGCAGGTTTGAGGCTTGAACTGAACTGAAACGTCGGCATCAAGTCGAGCTATCGTGACACGGAATCCATCCGCCAAGATTGTTCAATCTAATTTCTATTAAGCGACCTGATTGACCTATAAAGAAGCTATTACAACCCGGACATATCAACTTATGCTTATTCAAAATTATCTTCAGCGTTGAATATCCAATTAGAAACTTTGTTTTGAGGTCTGAATGAAACTACTAGATCATGTTTATACAGTCTATACGTAACTTTTTGAGAGATATCACTGAAATATCTCAGAGACATGAATCTTTTAATGTAAGTATACATGAGGTTCAATGTTTCACTGTAGCATGTTTGTAAGTATCAGTTTATCACTGAAGCTTCTATAAAAACCATTATTGAGTGATTTTGTTCTTATTGTATTTAATTATATGGTTGAATCTCTATCTCGTGGAAGCACTGCACGTTCTCTATGTATCATAGAATCAAAGGCTGCTTTTCTATGTGAAATGTGACTTAATGAATTATGTCACAGAACCCTCGTCACTTCATATAATTGAACTACACTTATTCTGACACCAAGATGGGTGGTTTTTTGCCCATAGAAGTCTATTTGTCAGAAAGGACTGTTCTTTAGGCTACGTAATGTAAAATTGAAAGCGGATAAAAAGCGGACACCATTTAAAATTGCCTTGTAATTTTTAAATCCTAGCTTTTGCACAGTCTTTGTCTTCGTTAAATAATAATCCGTTGCCTGGCTTTATAATACTTTCAATTCTCCACGATCAGCCTATCGATTCTGCCATGATTATCTTTCTCAGAGCTCTAATTTGTATCTGCTTTCAAGAAAGCAATCATCCACCTTAAACTGGATTCTAAGTGTTTTTAAGTCATATTAGGTCACGAAGCTTCCCAATGATTTGCCAAGCGTAAAACTTTAATGAGTAATTTATAACATTTGAAGAGACCAAACATATGGTATTTTTAAAAAAGTATGCTTTGTCCAGCGATGAATTCACAAATTTCGAATTCTGAGGGGCTTGGCCAACTTTACTGAGACAGATGAATTCGAAGAATATTTGGTAATGACCAAACGGAGTAGTTTGAATTGACTATTGTAGAATTATTACCATGAATTACTGAAAGTACATTCATCAAGTACATATTCACCTAAAGAAAGTAATCTTGATTTATCGATAATAAAATCAATGTTTCTCGATCGTGTATTTTCTCCAGTATGTGCCAGCTGGATCATATTTCTTTTCTAGGCTGATCCATTGCTCTTTTCTATTGATGGCTAAAAACTCAACCATCATCTTGGTCAATTCTTTCTGCCGTATGCTGCATTTCGAACATCCTGTTTCTAGGGCATCTGGTAGATTCCCTGAAAAATGTTATAATTGAAATATATCATACGATGCTTACATACATTGATTTTTGAATGAAGGCCTTAGCAACCATAGTGGAAAGATTAACATTCATCACAACTTTTCGGAGAATATTCGAAATATTCCAATGCCAATTTTATTAATGTACTCTTGATTACCTGCTTAATTGCACCAAAAGTTTCTAAGAATTATGATTTATATCTTTGGATGGTTTTGATGGGGTTAACTTGTTAAAAATTCATATCTATAGTTTAAATAAGAAATACACTTGTAATATATTTTCACAAACTGCGTTCTTATTAAATAAAACGTGACATGTTTCACCACACGGTGGCTTTATCGAACAATGGTTTTACAAACTGTGGTTTATAGAATTTTCCACCGCCCTTGCTGAACACTGCTTTGATTATAACCATAAATTCGGTTACAGAAATGTTAATATTTCGACTAAGGAAATCAATCACATATTATATATAAAAGACCTATTCTGGAGATGATTCACAATCGTGACTCCAAATCTGTAAATCATAGGACAGATAGTCAGACGTTAAGTCAGATTTATACAAACTTAATTTATTTAAACTCTTGAAAATTTCTACATGCGTCTTTATAATGTTAAAAGTATATTTCACGAAGAATGCTCAAAAGTAATGTTCCAAAAAGGTTTGACGCCTTTTCCTATCACCTCATAAGTCTTAACATCTGGTTCGAGAGTAGATACTCAACGTAATAGTTTTGGTCTTCAGTCGTAAAGACACTATAATAACATGCGTTTGTATATTATAAAAATATTACTCAATAGTGGATTCTTGTTATATTTTATACTTGAAACATTGATGTGGTACAATTACGATTATTCGTGGTTCTGTTTGTTTCGGCAACATGAGCATTTTTAATTCAATATGGACGCTTTGTGCTAATATAATTAGTTTTGAGAAATTCCGTTTTGAACATAATAAGTCTTCTGATGATGGTCGTGAGACCGAAATGTACGTAAAGACGAAAATATGAAACATAAGTGTTAATGTGACCTATTTCCCGAGATTTTTATATAGAAAATATAAGAAATCATAATTTGTCTTATAAACATCAACCAGTGAATGAGAAACTGAGTTTTAATAGTTCAAAAGATTACTTTTCATCTCTGCTGCGTCAGGTGTACAAGGCCCTTTATCTAGAAGGCAGTTAATGTAAGCACTTAGTAATCGATCACTTTGAAGAATTGCATCGATATCAATATTATCATATCTTGTAGTATATTTTTCTTCACCAATAACACTGTAGACTGCACCTGACACTAAAAATGCAATTACTTTTAAATACATTCTTAACAATATGACTGAAATCTCAGCTAGATTTTCTTTTTATGAACAATTCAAGAGGAGGAGTTTTGCTATTCTAACATACATTAAACAAAGTATATGTTGTCGAAAGATGTCAAAGCATGTATTTATGTAATAATCTACAATAACAGCTACTTCAAGTATATAATTTGAAAATTTAGTAGGTACATTTTCATCAACACGTAATTCTATGGAATGAGAATAATAATGTAACAAAAAAAAATAGGTGAGTGTGGAAAATTTCATATTTGGAATTTCGAGATCTTCATATCCGAAAATTTAAAGGCTTGATAAAGTTATAAGTTAATCACATGAAAATTCATTTGAATTGGATGGTAAAACTTACACTTTGACAACAATGTATCAAAAATTATTGTTCCACCATACATTGGCATCCCCAAAATGAGTTAATATTTGGACAAAGCAATAATATAATTCCATCTTTAATTATTCATGAATTCAAAATTACGATAACATTGTGTTGAACATGTTTCAAAAATTCTACGGATTCTGATATATTTGATTCATTTTTATTGATCTATAGGTGAAACAAAAATTATGCTCTAACCGATTCTTAGCGTGTTTTGCAGTATGTAACTTCTCAAGTGTTCTTGCAAACATACACTGAAAATATGTCCAGGAAGACAGTCATCACAATCCTCATCCATTCTTGATGTTGAATTATTGAATTAATTGTATGTTAAATGTTACAAGTTTCGTGTAAATTTGAGTTTGATTCTTTAATTTCCGAAAATTAAAATGATTTAGCGCACCGAAATCATAAATGAGGCTACTTATTGCCCTTCCAAACTTCAAGTTTCATTCATTCATCACTATGACAGGAACAGTGACAAGAGAGAAATATAATCCTTACCCGTATCTGTCCATGGTTTTGAATTCCTGTCTGTAATAGATACATGTACCATCATGGTACTTGTGGTGCTCGACCAACAACGCTGCATCATAATTCTTCAATTCAAAGCTCTCCCATAGACACTCGCTTTATCATCACAAACAAAGTACCACTGAACCTACATAAGATGATTGATGCCTTGTCATGAGTGCTCTCAAGTATAAGTCTTCGAAAGTAACTTCTATTCTAAAGAACACAATATTCCAAGCGTCATTAATTATCATTTTTTTCTTGATGATTTCACATGGAAACTCCAAGCTCTATAATTTAGTGCATATTGATGAAAATAAAAAATATATCGATTCCACAATTTCTTTCTTTCAATCATACAGTAGCTTTGATCTATAGGGCTCTATTGTCTCATTTTCATGACTTCCGGCTGTGCAATTGAATAGTTGAACACTTTGGGAGTAGTATTACCCGGTTAGTTCCAACGGCTACAAGTATACAGAGGGAACTTTTGATCTCATCATGTTCCCGTAAATCTATATCCTAAACTGATAGAACCATGGAGTGATTCATATACGATAGGGAATCATGTATTTCCGAAAATAATTCGTAGAGATGTATAACAGGTTTTTCGGAGCTGTAAATCTATATCCTAAACTGATAGAACCATGGAGTGATTCATATACGATAGGGAATCATGTATTTCCGAAAATAATTCGTAGAGATGTATAACAGGTTTTTCGGAGCTGATGGTCCCATGCTATGTACCAGTAATCCAATATGTACCAAAGTACCTAAAACAAAAAGAAAATGCAACAAATGTAATCCTCCTCGATAAATTCATAAAATATTGAAAAGTATGAATAAAACAAGATGCCCATAAATATTATACCTAACATAACACACATTACCATTAAAAATATAGTGATTATCGGTCCTGATTCAAAATTCAAATCAATACATCATACAGAAATTATATAGCTCAAGTATGAAGCGTTTCAGGAAAGGATACTAAGAAATTCTTCGAAACTAGAAAGGACATATAATATCTCCATCAAATATGGATTGAATATGGACGATATCGTGAATGTTTTGTGTCGTACTTCAAAAGTATTTAGAAAATTCAAAATAGTCAACACGATGTGACATCTCGTACAGAAAAAATATGAAACTAAATCGTATTAATAAAGAAGATAAAGAGGATACATATAGGTTCATTTGAGTATCATATTTCTGTACTTATTGATTGTTTATTCAGTGAGTAATATCAAATATTGGTTTGTATTATTAAAAAATACAAACATTAAGCATCAGCTCTTTATATGATTATATGAGCTCCAAGTGAAGTTTTATTGTATGTTTCTTCAAAAACACGTCCTGGACGAAAAACTGAATATCTTATTCTTTCGATTCATATTTAGTAAGACCGAATTATTTTTAAGGTCTATGGTGGGTACCTATTGAACTCGGTAACTGTAGGAGATACGAAAAGATGGAAGTCATATTCTTTGTTCTCTTTTTTTAAGCCAAATTCACTGGTGGAAACAAAAATTGGTATCGTCTTTTAAACAAAAGTTCGATTTTTCGACTTTCAGACACATGTGAATATCGTGGTTGTTTGAGAAGTTAGAAGAAAATAACTCTCACATTCTCGTAAATTATATCAGGCATTTAATTGTTTTTTTTCTTGGGTTGTGGTTGAAACCCTTTATGGGCACCTATGGGCCTGTAGCATCCCACATGGTAGTGCAAGAGTGCCTGAGTCTTTGTTTAATCACCTCAGATATACCTCCAAAACATTCCCTCGCAACCAGGGTAGTCTCGATGACACTTTGATTAGATTTGTATGGAACTTGGGCTATGAGCCTCACCACCGTGACCTTTGCAGATCTATTATGTATGCCCGCATGTTATGTTAGAGTTTCCTGTCTAGACTCCATAGGCCGGTCCTCAAGTCCTCCATATAATGAGAGGGTTGTGGTTTTCCCTTTCCTGTCGTTGAGATCCTTAGCCTTGTTAGGCCTTTGCAGTAGCACAGTATGTGTACTGTCTCCTTGTCTTCTTGACGGAACCTGTATAGGGCTATATCTGCCAGTCCAAGCTTGTTCATGTTTGTTGAGTCTAGAATGCCCTGTCACGAACCCAACCATGATTCTAGTTGATCTTCTATTCTGGCTCACTAGCTACTCCGTGAATTTTTACTCCTTTTTGGGGCAGTGAATCAGCCTCTCCATTGACTTGCAGCCCATGTGGCCTGGTACCCAGGCTAAAGACAGTCTGTTTTGACTACCCAACTCTTGTAGGGCTTTCAGAGTATATGGCGATGGTTTTTCCCTTAAACTTTTGCCTTAAAAGCTCTTCGGCACAGTGATGTATTGCAGCAACTTCTGCATGGAATATCGTTAAGTGTTTGCCTAAACTCAGTAAGATTATTGTCTTTGACTTGGCTATATACATTCCTGCTCCTGCACCTTGCTCTGTTTTTGAGCCGTCCGTGTAACAGGCCGTTTCTGCATTTATTGGATGTCTTCCCTTCTATGCATGTCTGCCTGTTATGACTAACCTGGCTTCGCCTTTTATGTGAATGTTAAGTGGCGGTATGACGTCTGAATAGGCTGTTGGGGTTGTTCTCATAGCTCCCGTAGCATTCAGGCAAGCTTGCCTTTGAATGCTCCTTAGCCTCCGGATCGACCCAGCCTGCTGAGTCTACCACCGAGCCATATGCTATCATTTTTCTCACACATTCTTCTGCACGGGTTGAGGGCTATCATGCTCTTTTGGATTGTTTTCTGTAGGTGTTGATTCCATGTCATTTGGTGATCAAAAATAATTCCCAAGTATTTTTTTTTGCCTCTTGTGTAATTGGAATCGATGACACTTAGGCCCAACGGTTCATTGTATCTTGTCTCGCCACTTTCTCGGGCAATGGAAAAAAACTGCAATCGCTGAGATTCCAACTCGCGACCGGAATGTACACTAATTATAAGATCGATACTGCTACCAGTGAGCTACCTGGCTCCCAAATGGGCAATAAGATTAGCAACGAATTGTCTAGTATTTGGGTATTTTCGGTCTATGAACAATAAACATTATTTTTATTATTATTATTGTTATTATCATTATTCAGAAGCTAATTGAGCCCACTCATTCATTATATAAGAAATGGGTTTCTATACCAAACTTCATCCACACCTGAGGAAGTTGATTTAACTTTGACCAATGTTATTGTATTGAATTATTAATATCCCAACTTTCGCTAGTTGATTAGTTTTCCGTTTTTTATTTCACAATATCAATGTTCGAATAGGTAACTACTATTTTGAAAGTTACTTCATTATTATGGTCATTTGTTATAATCGATTGTTATGGCTAATAATTGATGATTCAGAGAAACAATTAGAGTCAAATTATGAATTAATGGTAACTCGTTCTTATACTGGGTTCCCCATAATAGACTACCCATTTTATTATTTGAATTAAAATTTTTTTAGTTAATTAAACAAACTTTTTATTTTACTAAATTACAGCTAACTCTTTGGGATTTATGATAACTTATACATATTTTGCTAATTTAATTCTAACGTTCAAAAATCAAGTCTTCTAAATGACCTCCACCAACTACAACACATTTTTTAATATTAGATAAAATGTGGTTCATTAAAAGGCGTAGCAAACCTTCTTCTATTCCTTCAACTTTTTCACGAATTTTGACTTTCAGTTCCTCGATTGTACCTGGACGACTCGCAAACACTTTGGCTTTTAAATATCCCCACAGGAAAAAATCGGGTGCCGTTAAGTCGGGGGACCTCGAAGGCCAAGGCGAATCTCCGAATCGGTCATTGAACATTTCTCGCAGGACCTTCATTTAGTTTCTGGCGGTATGAGCTGTTGCCTCATCTTATTGGAATAGTAAGGCATTGTTAAGTAATCCTCGTCTATTTTTTTCTAGAATGAGAAATGTCTCTATCATATTAACGTAGCGCTCGGATGTTACTGTTACAGCGCGGTTATTTTCATCCTCAAAAAAATAAGGGCCAATATACCAAAAGATCCTACTCCACACCACACAACAACTTTTGGATTATGAAGGTTCTGTGTAAAGATTCCACGAGGATTTTCAGTTGACCAGTATCTAAAATTCTGCTTATTGACCATGCCGTTGAAATAAAAATTTGCTTTGTCGGTCATTAGGAGACTGTGAATTGCTACTTGATAAAAAAAATCCAAAATTCTTGACAAAATGCTAACCTTGCTTCTTTAACTTGATAGCTGAGGTGCTGTGTCATTTGGTATTTACAGGGATGAAATTTTGAATCCATTTGAAGAATTCGATCTAAGCTTTCCTTCGATATTCCTAGGATAAGGGTTTGTCGATTAGCAGACCTTTTCGGACTTCTCGTAAGCGCAATTCTAACTCGTTCAATATTTTCTGGTGTATGAACTGATCTTCGACGTCCAGGCTTCTTCAAATTTTGTACAGAACCATTTTCACGCCAATGACGGACCCATAACTTAACAGTTTAACGATTTGGCGCGTGACCCCTATCGTTGTTATTAAACTGACGCCGGAATGCACGCCTAACTTCTTCTATCGAATTGCTTCTTATGTAAGTTTCTACCCAAAACACACGTTGTTGGACTGAGTAATCCATGAAAGTTCAAACGGATGTTGAAATAATGTCTCAAAGCAAAAACAAATCATAATTGTTGAAAAACTAACAAACTTCTCGTAGAAAAATGGCGTTCCACGAAATTATTAATTTAAAATTTATTTGTGACGGGCGCCTACTTGATTAATAATTTATTTAAATCCCAAAGACTACAGAAGATAATCCCACAGAGAACAACCTATTTAGTTATATCGTAGGGAATTTATTAATAATATAAAATGGGTAGTCTATTATGGGGAACCCAGTATAATTATCGGCTTTATTTATTCATTTTATCTCATACCTACAGTAAAATGTTCGAAAATATTCCAAATCAGCAATTATACACTGAAAAGTACAGTTTGTTTTCAAAAATTGGAAATATCGCTCATTCATTCTTTGTGCCCGAGGTTAGTTTGATTATCAATTACGCTTCTTTCATGCCAATTCTAAATTAATTGCTCCTACACAGTTTATTATAATTATCAAAATTCATTTCGTTGTGATAATCACCTGTATAGCAATTTGGTTACCATTTTTTGTAAGCATTTGGCAAATCCACTTTCATCACCTGCAGTTTTTTATATTCCTTTGGTGTAGACAGGAGTTCTATCCTAAGTAGTCGAATAGGTTTGCGTTCCGTAATATTTTCCGAATAATTTATCGTCTACCGCGCATCCAATTTTCAGGTACAGCTCACTCAGTCAGACTGTGCTATTGTTCGAGGGCAAGGTGAGAAGTTCCTGAAAAAAGAAACAAAAAATGATTTACTTGGTCAAAACCTATTTTATTTCTCAACATAATCTCCGTGAAGCCCGATACGCTTCGTCCAACGTTTTCCTAATTTTTCGATCCCTTTTGAACAATCAATACTTCAAAATAGGCGTTTGTTTCAGCATGAGCTCATCGTTGGAGCCAAATCTCTTTCCGCCGAGCCATTTATCTTCAAGTTTGGAAATAGATAAAAATCGCAGGGGTCCAAGTCTGGAAAACTTGGTGGATGACTGTTTGGCGCTATCTACTCATCTGTGCAACATCGTTATCTACTCATCTATGCAACATGCGCTATCTACTATTCTGTGCAACGTTTTAAGTTCGACAACGTCGCTAGTCCAGCAAGAGGAAGCATCATGGCGGCAACTAGCATAAACAAACAGTCTGCGTTGTTTACTACACAATATATTTGCTTTGTACCATTTCAAATTAATTGTAAATTGTAAATAAACCTGTTCAAATGTTCAACAATTTCTATTTGATGCTGTCATACTCAACAATGACGAATCAATTCGTAGCGCAATTCCTTGCAATTTTGCCATTGCAACTGCGCATCTGTGTGCCAGTAAGTTGTCCTGCTGGAGAAGCACTCTTTCTTTGCCACATGCGGCCGCTTTTGCTTCTGATCAATTTTAAATCGACCCAACAGCTCTGCATAATATACGCCATTGATTGTTTTACTCTTTTCGAAGTAATCGATATGGACGATACCGTGTGGTCGCCAAGGCTTTGTTGGCCGATAAACCCAAGTTGGCTTCGATTCGCCAGGACAAGTCTACTGTTTCGACTGTTCTTTGGTCTCTGGTGTGTTGTGATGAATCCATGTTCCGTTCACGGCCACGAAACAATTATTTGTTGGAGTTCGACCAATTGTTGAGTTCACAGCGATCTCCTAATTTATTTTCCAAATCGGGTTACTTTTTACAAGAAGCAATGCAAACTCTATCTTAGTGAGTAAGTATATCGTAGATGTTTTCCATTAAAACTCCATTATCTACCAGAGAACATTTTTTCAACAGATCCAAAATAGAAATTATAAATATTCATCAACAGATAGTATCAATTTTTTCTAATGTTTGTAATGCTCCTTAGCAGCTTAGCAATTTGTAAAAATATGTGTGACTCACCCTGTATAATACGAAGTCAATTTATCAACAATAAGATTCTGGAACTATACGTGTACTTATGTACTATGAAATCATTCTCACTTATTCTATTATTCTCATTGAATATACTTAAAAAAGCAACATACTTCAAACTACACCATCATATAAATCTGTTTTGTTTTCTTTGCCAGTAGCATAATAGCCTCGCACTATGGTCTTGCTCTTTGTCCGTCATAAATAAATCACATGATTGCGAAAAACTCTAATTAAAATGTGAATTAATTTATTTAACAGGATATGATTAAAAGTTCAGTTTTCATCGAATCCAATGGGCAAATTCCATGTATTAGAGGCCTATCAAAGGGGTCAACTTATAATAAAGTTTATGAATGATTTTGGAATTGTATGAATACTTGAAAGAAGTAGAAAAACAACAGAAATAATGAATGTATCCGCTAGTTTGAACATTATAACTAGTCTATATTGACAACCAAATCAAATTGCAAATACCCCATCTGGATTTGGATGCATATATACAAGATCTTATCCTTCATGCATATTTTGAACAAGTTCATTTATAATTATGTTTCTTATTTCTTCCTATTCAATGTGAATTACCTGAATAGAGTTTATTAATATTGTTATCATTATAAGTTTTTTTCAGTGGTGACAACATAACATTGTATATAAAATATTTAACCTATTAGGGCTAAGAAATGAAAAGCAATAATGGACTATTAATGTGAACATTCTTTGCCAAATATTATCTTCATTGCAATAGTATTCGCACAAGTGTTTCTCCTATAACTTCGCAAGAAATCATCAACGTAACCACGACAGAAAGACTTAAAAACGGCTCAGGCGACCGAATTTTACAATAGTATGAAAAAACGATTGAAGTTTTAGGGGTCGCTGATTACTACAAAATGGCAGCTTCAAATTTAAAATTACAATTTCTAGCCGTTGATTTTAGAGAAAAGTATGAAATATGAGTCCATTTTTAATACCATTCAACAACTACCCCTCAGCCGACTCGTTATTCACCCCCATCTTGCATATCGGAAATCATAATTGAAATCGAAAATGCAGCCAGGTGTTTGGTTTCAGAAAAAAAATTATTCAAGATACAAAATGTGTTCCAGCTGTTCCCATTCAAAAATAATCCTGGTCACTAACAATCGTTCCAACCCATAATTGAGACTTCTCTTTATTGTAGGCATTTCATACATATGTTTATTTTGTCATTCGTCATATCAGCCTGAAACCAGCCAGGAGAAGGTTTTTAAAAATATCGTTTTGTAATTTTTTATTGCTTTTTTAACTTTTCTTCTGGCTGATATTGGTTGTCTTTGATGACTATATGTACCCATCGATTAAATCTGCTAAGCGTCACCGAAGAACACGAACCAAAGAATCTTCCATCGATATAAGGCCTGGTGATGGCATAACCTTGAAAATTGATCAAGGAAGGTTTCTTTCAAACTCCAGAAACAAAGATAGATTTACAAAGAGATAGATTTACAAAAAAGAAGTAAGTTGACGAAGGAATGTTTTGTCGACAGAGCAAAGGTGACGCTGATAGGAGAATTGTTGGATCAGCTGTCAAAATGAATGCAATATTCAATTCTACTAACAACACAATAATAATAATAATAATAATAATAATAATAATAATAATAATAATAATAATAATAATAATAATTTATTTGGTGCCAATAATACATAGAGCATTTTACACAAGTCAAATTACAAAGGAATACAATAGGTCGTCATACACAATCTGAATATTAAAATATAACACATAAAAAAATTGTTAAGAACAAAAACTGCTCATAAAGCGTACAATTTGAAATTAATAAAAAAAACTATTATATGAAGTTTTATAAGCTATGGATTCATTTAAATGTTACAGTATTAGCTACAATACTCACATCACAGTTAATAAATTCATTCGAACTATAAAATGCATTTTTTATTAAAAATTCTTTAACAAGAGATTTGAAACATTTTATAGGAAGTACCTACCTGCCACTTTGTGGGTATTTTGTTGAAAAATTTAAACGCCTGATAAACAGGTCCGGTTTGAGCTTTACTCAATCTACATCTTTCATTTCTGAAACAATCTCTATTTCTTGTTTGGTATGGATGAAAATTTTTGTTTCTGGGTCGTAAATGTTGGTTTTTATGTGCGTAAAGAAGACACTCAAGAATGTATAAACAGGGGAAAGTAAGAACTTTTAGATTGATAAACATGGGTTTACAATCTTCCCTATATTTTAGATTTCCAACTATCCTTATGGCCCTTCTTTGTAATCTGAAAATACGGAACCTATCTGCACAGTGTCCCCATACTATGACGCCGTACCTGAGAAGTGATTCACATAATGAAAAATAGGCTATTTTCAAAACTGATTGTGAAATACTGAATGCTAAATTTCTTAACACAAATATATTTTTACAAAGCTCACTGGCAACGTAGTCAATGTGAGTGCCCCAAAGTAAGTTTTTACTTATAAATACACCTAGAAATTTAATACAACTTACACTAGTTTCAAAATTGTTGTTTCGTAAGGTTAAAATAAGTTTATTCGTTTTATCCCTATTCATAGCTAAATGATTCTTTGCACACCATTCCAAAGCCCTCTCTTCCGTTGACTCACACATCTCCCTTGCCATTGTCAGATCAGTATTTGCAACTGAGGCAGTTGAATCATCGGCAAATAAAATGTTGTTAGATATATCCAGATAATTTGATAGATCGTTAATAAAAATAAGAAACAGCACAGGGCCCATAATGGATCCCTGTGGTACACCAATATTAACAGTATTTGTGCCAGACCAGTTATTGTTAACCTAAACCATTTGAAGTCTATTTGATAGATAAGATGATAATAAGATACAACTGCCTTCGTCGCATCCGTAATTTTTGAGTTTGTTAAGCAAAATCGTGTGTGACACGCAATCAAAGGCCTTGGAAAGATCAAGAAAAAGTGAAAAAGAATAGTCACCACAAAGAAGGTCATCATCGTGGAAAAGGATACCGATATACTGGTTATAATGATTGATTTGACGCCAACAAATGAGAAAATCTACCTCTTAAAACTCTGATGATAAGTCCTCAGTATTTCAACAGAATTTTCATTGAATAAAAGTGTTATTTCTTATTTATAGCATCATATACTAATTGAGCAATACTTCCCTTGATCTAGTGCACTGAAGGAAGAGCTTCAATATATTAAAAGAACCTTCAAACTGCTTAGTGATAAGAGAAACATTCCACAAAAAAACATCTAATTTCGACTTCTGTTGTACTTACTCTTACATAATAAACTATAAAAAAGTTCACACTGTGAATATATTATAACACTATTGATAGGTTTTTTATTGTATAAGGGTGATTAATTTTATAATGAAAACCCACTTGAGGACAACAATCTTTTCAATAAATAATTCTGGTTACTGGTATAAGAGTAAGAAAAACGTTTCCGAACTATCCATTGAATCTTACCTTCAGCTACCACAGCTGTTGGTGACTTCCTTAGTAAAAACTAGCTCTTCTAAATGACTAGTTACTTCATTAAAAAAATATCTCAATTATTAGAGATTGGCCAAAACCAATCACATCATTGCAAACAATATTCCTGGGATTAGAAACTAACAACAGTAAACATTCTACGTAACGAAAAGTGAAGAAAAAGTCAGAATGTTCCTAACGAGGAAATTTTGGTTTCCAATTCGAGGGAAGCAATTGCATCAACGTAAAATTCCTTTCCACAATGCATCCTCTCCTTCTTTGTTAAAATTCTTGGTTAAATACCTGTAGGTCTACCTATAAATAACGCATTAGGCACTAATGCAATTTACTTTAATTTGAACGTCATCTAAGACTACACAATGAGAGTGTTGGTGCTTATCTTATTCTCTGTCTTGTCTGTTGTTTTTGCTGCAACTACTGGCACGAAATATACTACCAGGTACGATAGTTTCGATGTGGATCAGCTTCTACAGAATGAAAGACTTTTGAGAAGTTATATCAATTGTTTAAACGGCAAAGGCAAATGCAGCAAAGAAGGGAACGAACTTAAAGGTAAGCTTTACTATACACTTAAATCATTCCAATATGTTACATGTTGAATTGTTGAAAGGAACGTATGCTTCTTTTTGTTCAAAATTGGGTAGCATCCTAAAATTTCTAAAATAAGTTCAAGCATCACAAACTATTTATTATTATTATTATTTATATGCCGTTAACTTGGTCATATTGACTATTGACTATTTTTTTACTATATATCAAGCTATTAGAACAATAAGTTGAATTTTAATCTTTACCGATTGTTAATGGATGGGCAAATTATAATCTTAATAAAAATAATTATTATAAGGTTCAATGTCCATTAATTAAATACTTCAAATGGAACTGGTTTTACTAACACCATCAGCTTCTTCAAAACTTATTTGTAATAACCTACGTACGAAATTAGTAATTGAATACATCAATTCAATATCAAACTTTTAATAGTTATTTTATCTATGGTTATAATGAATTTTTATCACGTAATGGCTGATACTATTCAAGACATTCCATTTCGTCTGAATGGAATTTTTTTAATTCTTTTTATCATTCAATAAGGATCGTTCAAGGAAAACTCGAATAATTGAAGAAATATTTAACAATATTACTTAGGAAATCAATGATTGCCTATGAATTTATACTTCAAATTTGACAACTAGCAAATATCAAAATGATCATTAATTGGTCTTCGACATAAAGTCAATTTACAGAAATAAAATAACTTATTTGCTAGTTTTTGAACTTGGAGCATACATTCATAGTTTGTTGATTTCTTTAATAACATTGAAAACATTTTTTAGTTATTTGAGTTTTCCTTCAACGTCTGCGACCGGCAAACGAGTTTGCAACTTTGTCAGGCTCAATGGACCTGGAGTTTGAGTATTCTGCGCATCGTCTAAATTCATTCATCATTCATAGACTTAACATCAGCTATAATTAAATACAACTCCACTCCAATTCAAGGTCCTGCTGTATGATGATGGAATATTTTTATTCAAACGTTCATAGTCCATAATGTTCTGGATAGCGAAATATGTTACTTAGTTTGTAAGCAAATTAGAAATAATCAAAAAATTTGATTTCACCCAAGTGTGAGTTCATATTGATATTAATAATGTGCTGTTTATTTCTCACAATCCATTTTTCAGTAGATCCGTACTACCAGGTTTCGAGGTAAATTATTACACCTCATCTTCAGGTATATATATGGCATCAAAATTTGTTAAAACAGTTATAAAAAATCTTTTTATTTCAAAATTTGATCAGAATAGTATTTTTTAATTAATACTTTGTGAATTGTTAATTCGCTGTGAAACTTTTTAAAAAGATTTATTAAAATTCAATATTCAATATATGAATTTATTTATACATCATACGGTTTCATTTTTTGATAATTAAAGTTTATGTGTCAAATTTCATTTTTTGATTCATTTAATTCATGTTCAACAGTTAAAATTCAGGAAGCTACAAAGCAGTTATTCTATTGATGAGGAATATGTTACTTTAGATAACAAATTGGTAATAATTATTAAAATACTCATTATAAAAAGGGCGTGTGTAAAATGATGTCATATAATCGCATAAACATTAAACTTTCAAAACAGGTTTTTGAATAATTTCTTACCAATTTGTTATCAAAAGTTACATATTCCTCACAATTAGAATAACAGCTTTGTAGCTTCCTGAATTTCAACTGTTGAACACGAATTAAATAAATCAAAAAATTAAATATTACATACAAACTTTAATTATCAAAAAATGAGACCATATGATGCATAAATAAATTCATATAATGCATGTAAGTAAATCTTTTAAAAAAATGTTACAACGAATGAACAATTTACAAACTTTTCATTTAAAAAATGTCATTTTCATCAAATTTTGGAATAAAAAGATTTTTATACTGTTTTAACAAATTTTTATACAATTTTCTTTATCACAGCCATTCTTTATATAATTGACCTCGAAATCTTGTATTACGATCTAAAAAAAAATGGGTAATGAGAAATAAACATACAATATCAATATTAATAATAGTTATCTTAGGTTATAACGGATTTTCATCACGTAATGGCTGATTTCTTTCAAGATATTCAATTTTATCTGAAGGAAAACTTTTATTCTTGTTATTATTCAAAAAACTTCAAGAAAAGCACGGATAATTGAAGCAATATTTAACAATGTTACTCAGAAAATCATCCCAAAGTCAATGGTTGGCTCTAAATTTTTACTTTAAATTTGACAATGAGGATTGGAACAATTCAATGAAAGACAGAAACAATTTAGGCAAAGTTGTAGTCAATTGACTATAGAAGAGTTCATACTGTGGATATACCATAATACTATGAATAAGAAATAATCACCCTTATCCACTAAAGATACTGTTAAAGTACTGAGAACCTTTTGGCTACCAAGTAGCCATCTTCAGAGCAAACCGGCGATGGCCACTTGGTAAGCGGAAGATCTTCAGTACTTTAACAGTATTTTTAGTGGATGATGGTGATTATTTCTTTTTTATAGATAGATAGATAGTCATTTCAATTTATAGAAAGAAAATAACTTACTTGCTAAATAGTAACATTATTCAGTTATTTGAGTTTTCCTTCAACTTAATCCACTTTAATTCAATGGATATGGAGTTTGAATATCATGTCCATCGTCAAAACGTATTCATCATTTCATAGATTTAACATGAAGTGTAATTAAATACATCTCCACTCCAATTCAATGTCCTCCTCTATTTGATCATGTATTGTTTGCATGGAATATTTTTATTCAAACGCTAATATTCCATAAAGTTTTGGATAGCGAAATATAATCATTACTTGGGTTGTTTACCATGACTTACGTCATATATAGTTATACTTCAAAAAAAAATATGAAAAATGTGTCATGAATTTTCAGTTCTATATTTCCTCCTATATTATGGAGAGATTAAAAGTTATTATTTTGAAGAGAAGAAACTCTAGTTTGGTTTGTTTTTGAATATTTGTATGAGAATTAAAATTAAAGCTCTATATTTCCTCCAACATGTGGAGTTGTTTTAAAAATCAGAAAATTAACGCGATATGGGCACAAATAGAATGAGTTTGATGCGTGGTGTGCTTATCTTAGGATACTTTAAATGAGAAATTCATATGTGTTAATTTATTGATTCAAGACGAACTCTATTTTTAAGATAACTCATTATATCAGTTCGTTTTTGCCCTCAAGCTTTATGCTTATTGTTAGGCATAACCAGACATGAGCAGCCCTGTTCCTTTGTTTAAGTTCAGGTACCAAATTGGTGAAAATGCCTACGAGCTAGAGCTTCACATTAGTTCAATCAAACCTGGTGGGAGGTATCGTTTCTACAAATGTCAATTATCACCTGAAGCTGAATAGGGCAGAAAAAAACAAAAGACTGAACTACTCATTATTGCAAGAGCATAATAACCGGTTTGACATTTCCAAGATTTGCGAATACCAGCATATTTTTCCGTTCATGAAATATGTAATGTATTCATGATATTGAAACTAAGACGGTTCTAGACTTACATAAGTGTTTCTAGATTGCATTCATTATTGAGTCGAAATGGTATGCAAAACGGAGCAATTTTTACACAGAAGTACTTGCAAGGTTGAGGGAAAGTTAATTGCGAATGGATATTGGACCGTTAATGTGTTTGTCATTACGCAATTACTGTCAGTAGCTCATTGTTGGCATGATTATTAATAATATGAGTCATAATTTTAATGATGAATCAGGGGCGTCCTGCAATTCGAGAAAATATTGTCTAGCGTTATAGGTGAAGCTGACATATAAGTCAGTCCAATTTTCTACTCGGGAATATAAATAGTAGAAAATGTACTATTTACAGTTACTGCGATCGTTTTTTCTGCCAGAGGTGGTTGAAACCCTTTATGGGCATCTTATGGACCTGTAACATCCCATAAGGTAGTGTGGGAGTTCCTGAGTTCGAATTCAATCACCTCAGATATACTCACTAAACACTTCACCTCGTGTGTTGAGCTCGATTCTGCGACCAGGGCATTTATGATGATACATAGACCTGACGGCCCATTGTATCTTGCCTCACCACTTTCTCGGGACATCGGATAGTCGCTGAGATTCGAACCCGCGACCGGAAGTCACAGTGATTAGAAGATCGATGCTTCTACCACTGGGCTACCTGGTCCCCTACTGCAACGTTATAATAGAATACTCAAATAACAAAATAATTTGAACCAATTTCCATATAAATCCAGCTGGGGATAACAAGATTTCGAAGTGTTGAGATGTAAACGCGTTGTGTTTCCGGAATAGATTTCAATCTTGCAAATTTTCGTCCTACAAAACTCTGAACATAGAGATCTCAGAAACTAGTCACCAATAAATAATGAAGAACAAAGCAATAGTCCTAAATAATTTTAATATTATTTGCTGTATGTTGAATGTAAAAAGATTCAATATCAATCTATATGTATGCAGTAATCCTAGACTCGAAACTGACCTGGTGCGGACACCTCGAATATCGAGTGAGGAACGCCTCTGCGTCTTTTTGGACGTGCAGGAGAGCTTTCAGCAGCACATGGGGGTTACAGACAAAAATCCTTTATTGGGATCTATGCTGCGGTCGTGTGGTGGTCGGGGACAAGGACTGCTATGTCACAACGCCCCTTGAACCAACTGCCGCGGCTTGCATGCGTAGTAATATTGAGTGGTATGAGGTTGGCTCCAACGAGGGCTCTTGAAGCTCTCCCCGAATTACCACCTATATACTCATATATTAAAACTGAAGCCATGAGAACTGCGAATAAGTTGAGGGACCTAGGTCACTAGACCAAAATGCACTACACTCGTAGACACTCAGCGATTTTGAGCGAGGCAATCTCTAAATACCTCATACTAGAATTGAGGCAAGATAGCATGATTCCAGCTATACGTCTCACTTCCCTTCAAATTCTCATCACTGATAGAGAAGATTGGAGCAACGAAAGTCTCGCTTTGTTGCCACCAAGTTGACTTTTATGGTTCGGAGACGGTCCAAGGTGGATCAGGCTTCTGGAGTAGGAGTGTACCTAAAATCTCAGTGACTAGGCGCTTACTGCACGGTTTTTCAAGCGGAGGTCTACGAAATATTGGCTTGCTCCATGGAAAACCTGCGAAGAAACTATGAAAATAGGCTCATATACATCTGCCCAGACAGCTCTGCCGAACTGGAGTCTTTATCAAATTGCGTGAGCTGTCTCGCCCTTCTGGGCCAACTGAGCAAAGAGTGGTCTGACTTTTGGCGAGAATGCCCACACATGAGGCAGGCCAAGCTCACACGATGTTCTCCAAACATCCTTCTCGTGCAGTCAAGTATGAAAAATGCTTTTTATCGAAGAACCTGTATCTAGGCTTTCAAAGAAACTCCGCTATCTAAACAGAAGGGACATCAGAGAGATGACTGAAATCCCAACTGGTCACTGTCATCTTAACAAACACCTTCATACTAAGGGCATCGAAGATGATCTTATATGTAGGAAATGCAGAAAGATAAAAAAACTGCCTTTCACGTCCTGTTGGAATGTCCTGCTTTGACATCCCTCAGGCACCGTTACTTTTGCGAAGCTAGAAGAACTCATGGAAGCCAGCGTTAGGCGGGCCACAAACCTGCTAAAATAGAATAGGCTTCTGTACACAAGGCGCACAATGGGCCCAATTAAGTAGCCTAAGTCTATTTGTGAGTTAAGCTTCCTCTCCTCAATTGACGATGATGATATATTCACAAGGGTCTGGAATTAGTATCTTGAATTTCGTTATATCCGTTATTATAGAAGGTATGAAATAAAGTTATTTATGAAAATTGATGAGATCTGTAAGCTTCACATTATACAATTATTATCTGTATGATGTCTTATGACCTTGCTAGTTAAAAAGATTTAGAGTTGGTTGCGGAGAGGTCAAATAACTAAAATTTTTATGCCGCATAAATGTTATATTTTTGTCATTTTCATCTTCAGGTAATCTTAAAACTTGCCCATAATCACTATTGTCGAGCATACAGCTTAATATTCACCAGTTAATTACGTTTTGCTATTGAATAGACAAGTAAATAAATGAGTCACTCTCTGTAATAACATTGAACGATTAATTAACATTGAAACTTTTTTTATTGTATAACAATTACATTATTTCCAACTGATAGCAGGAAGGTCTTATTAATTGGTTTCCTTTGTGGTCTATTAATAAATTCAATTGTTTCTTGAAGCATTTATTATTTAAATCAATCATTTCCAACGTAGCATTCATTCGGAATTTTCCAGATACATTTTTTCATATACGCCTTCAGGATCATACTCTTCTTTCAATTCCAACCATAAATCCGGCCTGTTTTTCTTCACGAAATTAATGGTCTTATCAACAGTGAATCTTTCTTTCTCTGTACAATCACGGCAGCCTGTTTTCAAATGATTTGGTAATTTCGCTGAAATAAGAACAAACACGTAAATTTGTCCAACAAAAAACATCATATAGGAAAGCAATATTCGTTAAATTACATTGACATGCAATTAACAAATCCGTTCTGGATAATATAACTCGTGAATTACCTACAAAAATATCAAGGTAAGACGAGGTGATCTGATTGCAAAATATGTACCACGACAGTGTAAATTTACATAATTAAAAACAGTTATCTGAAAGCAGCCATGTGACAAATAGTCCAGTCTGTAAGCTGGGGATTTTGGCCGACTTTCTAAAAAAAAGGCAAATGTCTTATCAAAAAAATTCTTTCTGAATAATGTTCTGTGTTCGATTTGAATCATTCGTAAAGATTGGTAAGTGGACACGGCCTCCCATTCACCCCTAAACGCTAAATTAACCCTATTTTCACCTTCTTTCTTGAGATAACTTTGAATTTATATTTAAAAAATGGGTTTTTTGGGTTGCTGAACATGATTCCGAGGTCATTTTTCCGAAAAACTCATTCACTGGGCTGAAAATCAGGGAAATTTCGTCCTTTACATACAAAATTGCTCATTTTTCACGCGATTATCGTTTTATACATAAAAGATGCTGGCAGTCGCGTTATTCTATCCAAAATTTGAGGCAAAGTGTGAAAAACCTGAAAATAAAATCTTTCCACGTCATTGAAATTATTGTCTTACAAATCGCTATAGGGGTTTTCGTGGTCGATAATTACGAAAATGTTTGTGATGAAAATCGGGTAAATATTGGAAAAAGAGGAACCTTAAATTGAAAAGCTTGAGTGACAAAAATAAAATAAGCTGTATTTTCTAATCTCTACCGAGATATATTACAAATGCCGAATAACAAATTTTTATTTAAAAAAATGTTTAAACCAGATAACTACTATACTTTAGTTAATGGTAAGTCCACCAAGAAGAGTTAACAATACAAATTTTCTAAATTTTGAAGAAATTGTTCAAAATGATTCCCATTTTTTCGTATATATAGTAAACAACGTCGTACAATAGATCTTCTAACTTCAACGAAAACCTTTTTTGGATTTTCACCCGATTTTCATGGTGGTGGTAATTAACCACAAAAATTAAATTTGCCGTGAAACGATGCCAGCTACAAAGAAATTTATTAGTTTCGATTCAAATTCTGCATCGGAGTTTGTTCCTAAAATGTAGCCTTTACATGGTGATAACACTTTTCGGGCCAATTTATTGTTATTAAATACCTATATCTACACCACTGGAAATAATACTGGTCTCAAATTATGTGCAAATGTGGTAACCTATTTACGCATCCGCGGTATCAAATTTCATTGTGACATCTTAATTATCTTCGGGTATACAAACAAAATTAAGAAATGTTTTATAAAATTCAACACCCCAAACCTAAAACCTGGAACACCCTGTACATATGTATCCTTTTTGCCGTTTTTTTGCATTTTGGAAAAAAACTATGCATTTTCGTGGAAAATAACAGGACATAAGAATTGTTGAGAGGAAAATTTGCCATCGTATGAGTCCTTTGAATTTTATCAAAGTACTTGGTTTTGTTGTGAGAGCGCTGAAAAGCGCGCTATAGCCTAAATATGGGTATACAAATATATACTTCTTGGACGATTTTTTTCATTTAAAACAAAATACAAAAATTATGCAAAATTAGAAAATTTCAATGCTTTAACATTTTTATTGCGATTAAAATGGCAAATAACTGTTAACTTATGTTATATGTGTATATGCATCTAATTTTTTCTATTTTTTCCATCATTTTGATTTACAAAAAACGTTACCGCGCGCAATCGCGGAAAATGACGAGTCGCAATAAAAAATTTAAAACACTGAATTTTCTAATTTGTGTAATTTTTATATTTTATTTTAGATAAAAAAAACGTTTAGAAAGTATATATTTGTATACCAATATTTACGCTACATCGCGCTTTTCAGCGCTCTCACAACAAAATCAAGTACAAAATTCAAAGGACTCATTTCGATGGCAAAAATTTTTATGTCTTGTTATTTTTCACGAAAAGGCATAGTTTTTGCTCAAAATACAAATCTCACCTCCGCGGGTTATCACAGAAATGTTTCTAATACCAAAGCATACAACTTTGACTAGGTCTTCATACTGTTACAAAAATCATCGACCAAAACTTCTAATTCCGGTGGACTAATATTTACATAATTAAATATGGTAATCTGAAAGCGCTTGAAATGTTGCAGCCATGTGACAAAGTTAAGATATAATGATATTGTCACTTAAATTAACTCATTCAATTAGGGAAAATAACAAGTTGGCAAATTAGAAAATTTATTTAACAACAAAACATACAGCAAATAAGTCTATTTGGAAAAGTATTGCTCAATTGTTGATATATTGAAGAAGTTGTAATATTATTCACACTTGAAAAGATTGTGAAGAATGCCGAGAACTTTAACAGATTAGTTGTCGTTCTTGGTGAGATGAAGACTTTACTCGACTGGGTGTTCACGAAAGGATTATTAAAGTGAACTACTTAGGATTATGTCACTATATTAAAATGAATACATCATTCAACCTACATATTCCTATTGAAGAAAATGAAAATAATTTCAGAAGATTTGCTTTTCTTACATTTCAACTCCATAGCTTGAGGGAAGCATCTCCCTCTGTTCAGTAAACAATTGACATAATTTTCCAAAAGTCTTTTGCTCTGCAAAATCTCATCTACATCAATATCTTCATATTTCTCTCTTGCTGGAGAACCATTAGATAATCCACACAATCTACAGATGAATAGGAAAAAAATCAATTTAAACATTACTGAAAATGAAAATGTATACTAATGACGTATCTTGATTTTCTCCAGTATTTATAGTTGCAAAACAGGATTCGAATTGATTAACCTACGTATATTTGATAAGCTACTTTAATTAGTTCAGAAAATCAAACAAAGCACTTAAAGAGCCAAATCAATGATAAAGTATAATGCCATGTAATGAGTATCTTACACATAAAGGCGACGCTACATTGTGAGTATAACGTTGAATTAAATTATTATTATTAACTATTGTGTATTTGCTAAAAAAAACAATTGATGAAGATAAGATTATCCTCTAGAATTTAATAAAGATTACTCATAGCTTAAGTAATATCTTCCCAAACTGAAACTCATTACATGGATTCAGGAACGTCTAGTATTTTGAAATTCCAAGTCATAAGCTATAGTTATTTTTTTCATTTATTTATGTATTTTATTTGATTTGTCCACAGGACAAAGTTCCAACGGTGTAGATACAAGACAATATTATATTCTACAAGTTATGTATATAAGAGTAGATGAGAAGAACAAAGAAATAATTTATAGAACAAATAATTAATAGCTTTCATTAATACAGAATATAGGAAACAAAGTAAATTCAATTTTGAATTTGTGATTCAAACTGGTATTTATACCAATTTCTTCTGGATTGACCCACATAGCATTGTGAACACAACTCACAATAGATTTTGTAAATCCCGGTTTTGCCAAAGTCGAAAGATTTATCACAGGTGTTGCCTAAGCGATTTTTTTAGCTTCTTTTTATATCTATAAAGAGGCTGTACTGCAAATTCAGGAAACAAATTATTTTTTTTATTTATTTATTGGAGGATGGTAAGTGAAACTTTTGAATTTTATTGAGCTATTAGCTCTAATTTGATTAATTTATTGCGTTCCATTTTCCTTTTTTGTTTGGAAATTAACTTATTGATCAAACATTTGTCGCAACCATTGTCCATCGATATTTGCTGAAGTTACTCAGCATCGTTGTAATTTCGCAAGCTACAGATGATGTTTGATAATCTATGAGGAAGACTGAATCGAGCTATTTCATAATCACTTGGTGTAACTGGATCTGCAGGAATATACCTATTTATTTGAGTGTGTTTTCTGCTTATGTTGAATTCCAAATGGTGTACTATTAAAGTTAAAGAAGGGGAAAGCTCTTCATATCTTCATTGATAGCTGCAAAACTAAAATGGGAGCGGAGGAGAGTATTTACCAGAAAAAACAATACGTACCCCTAATAATAACTCTAGGAAAATACGCAACATTATTCCAATCAGAAATCACAACACCCAAAGCCTAACAAAAACAAACGGCGTTGGGTAAAGGGACATGAGCTAACACAAGGCAATTACAGAGCAGACGAGCTGGTTCGCGAAGATTCCGCCGAGGGAAAACCAGAGGCAGGATCAATAATCGCAACATCATCCAAATACCGTAATGCCATTCTCAAAGATAACACCCTTTCACTGGTCAACCAACGACGGGATGAAAACCAGGCTGCAGAAAGGCCAAGGAAGCCTTGTTCAAAAACAACCGAATATTACTTGATACAGATTCAGAAGAATCTGCTACTATTCGCACATTTTTAACACATCTAGTGGATGATTTACTGTGTATGACAAAACGGCGGACCACGTGCTTAGCTCCTAACCTATCCCTCACCAACATCAGTGGATCCATGTGGGGGAATTATGGCTAAATATGGCCAGCATTAGGGAAATCCATAGTGTTGTGCTCTTGTTTGTTCAACACCAAGGTGGCACTGGAGATACCTTTCCAGTCTGCTGAGAGGGTACAATGGTCCCTATTGTATTCCAATAAACTATGAACTAAGCTGTCACAATTTGATTTTACAGCTTTAATATCACACATTCTATCACAGTTCATTCTCAAAAATCAACCTTTGCACATTTTCGGCTCATCAATATTCATACCATTATGAATTATTCACATTTCAGAAATACATTAATATCTCATTGTTTTGTATATTTACCATACGCTTACGTTTATGCTTCATCATTAACATGCAAGTGAATCAACTGAAAATTCTCCTCATTAAGTATTCTCTGTACGAAGATTTTATCCATTGTATTATATCATGGATGTTATTTAGTGCATAATTTGAATGAAGCTGTTCGATACTTTGTAATATTCCATTTTTACAGATAAAACAAGAAAATTTACTTTGTTGAATAATATAAAGTGATATTTAACAAAGTACAATTTCTTGTTTTTATCTGTTGTACAAGGTGTCTATAAAGTACTTGCACAAACTTTGAAGGATGAATTTTAGACTAATTTCAAGATAAAAAGTTCATATGAACATGGTTCCGCAACGGGTTGATTCATGAGATGCAGGGCGTCCAAAGAAAAATTCTCATTTTTTGATTATGATTTTGTTCAATAACATGGCAATTTGACAACATTCGGGATACTGGGAGTATTAATGATGAGAAACTCAAATATTTAATTGGTTTTTTGTTTTAATGTTAGAGGGCGCCACAAATAGTGTTGTACCTGGATTGATATAACCATAATTTTTTTGGGTCACACTGTATATAACTTTTGACTAAACACCCTTATTCTACATTCAATTTTACAGGTGAAGGTACTCTTGGTATTTGTCGCTGAGAGCAGTCGTTTTGGAAAAAACGGGCTTGAAGTTAAACCTGCTTTGGAATTTTGTAAGTTGAATTTTGAAAAATAAGTGATAAAATGTGTCTTTCATTGATTGTATTGTGATGTGGCTAACTCAGATTATTTACAAGACTAGGACTGAACTACTTCTACAAATAAGTTAATAATATTTACAATAAATGCTGAAAATGACGAACTCTTTCGAATTCACCTCATGTCTAATTAATGAAGGCAGATGATTCAAATATTCTGTTTGTTGGATCTTGTTCATTTGGCACGCAACCAAACTAAAGTGCAGTACAAAATGAACCGGATATAGAAAACATGATATCTGAAACGTGTGTCATCATTGATTAGACATAAGGTATATTCGAAAGAGTTCGTCAATCGATGTTAAGGGGAATTGAAGCATGCGTTGCAGTAGGCGGCGGTCATTTTCAGCAATTGTAATTATTATTAACTTATTTGTAGGAGTAGCTTAGTCTCAGTCTTGTGAATGATCTGAACTGGTCACATCACAATATAATCAATAAAAGACACATTTTATCACTTATTTTTCAAAATTCAACTTACATAATTCCAACGCAGGTTTAATCTCAAACCAGGCGGCTGCTTTCAACGACAAATATTAAGAATATCTTTTGTATTCAAATTCAAATGTAGAATAAGTCTGTTCAGTCAATAATTATATACAGTGTGACACAAAAAAAATATGGTTATTCCAATCTAGGTATAACACTGTATGTGGTGCCCTCAAACATTAAACAAAAACAAGTGAATATTTGAGTTTCTCATCATTAATACTCACAGTATCCCGAATTTTGTCAAATTGCTATGTTATAAACAAAAATATAATCAAAAAATGAGATGAAATTTTTTTTTGGAAGCTCTGCATCTCAAGAACCAAGCCGTTGCAAAAATTCACCCTTCAAATTCGTAGACGGACTTTATAAACATCCTGTATATTGCATTACTTGTAATCCGGTTCCTTCTTATATTGATTTATCTTCACAATGAAATAATCAACGTAATTTAGAGTGGGATTAGTTCCACATTCCCAACAATAATGGATAATAAATTCACACCAACCCAATTCTTACTGCTCCCGAAGTATCATCAAATGTAAACACAATAATAATTTTCAAATATGTTACAGACAATCTCTCTGATGCGCTCCATACAGAATGTGCCAAATGCAGCGACAGACAGAAAGAGGGAAGCAAAAGGATCTTGCATTATCTGATCGAAAATAAACGTGATTGGTATAATCAATTGGAAGCTAAATACGACCCAAATGGTAGTTACAGGAAGACATATGAGAAGCAAATAAAAGAAGCAGGTCTCAAATTGTAATCCAGCTAGTCGTTCATCAATGAAGTTTGGAACAATAAGGAAACGAAGATTTTTCGATTATTCATGTTAAAAATATGATTTGTATATAGTTTAATTAAATATTTCATTACTTAATAAAATTTATATTCTTTATACAGGGTGTCCCAACATTGCTGGGAAATAAAACTACCACTTATTGTAGAGTCGATTAAACCCAATTTATATAGTAAAAAAAAAGTACCGTTTGTACGTGAGCAGAGTTCAAAGTTCACTTAAGAAATCACATTTTTGTGCCCAATTAACAAATGCATGAAATAAATTTGATGAAATTTTGCGAAAGTGCATTGTTGAAAGTTACCCTATTTTCAGTAAAAATCAAAATAATCCAAAGGAAATTGTAAAACCACCTCTGATATATTTTTTATAATACTATCAAGGGTGGTAATATGGTTCTAAGGCTTATTCATTATCTTAATTTCTTATTTCTTGTAGAAATTCCGTATTTTGCATAGTTTAGAAGGAAAAAAATGTTTTCTCAAACACTGATAACTGATATTCTTAGAATAAGTTTAATAAAATAGTAGTACAAAATTTAGTGAACACAAAGACAAGACTTTTTTATAATAGGTGTTCAATGTGACCTCCACCTTCAATAACGTGAAGATCAATTCGGCGTAAAAAATTGAAATGCGCCCTCCTTAACACAACATCGTTTTCTCGTATTGCGTTTACAACATTTTGAATTCTGTTCCACAGTTGTTCGGAATTATCAATTTGAAACCTTGTATACTTGTATTTTCAACGTCCCCAAATGAAGAAGTCGCAAGGATTCCAGTCTGGAGACCGCAGAGGCCACTGAATAGGTGCTTCCTGTCCTCTACCAATCCATCTACCAGCAAATTGTTCATCAAGATATTCTCTTACGGCACGTGAAAAATGGGGTGGTGCACCGTCGTGTATGAAGAACATGTTTCGACGCAAATTAAAGGGCAAGTCTTCTAATAATTCTGGCAAAATTTCTTGAAGGAAACTAAGGTAACTAGCGCCATCCAGACGATCAGGCAATCGGAACGGTCCAAGGAACGCTCTGAAGAAAAGTTCACTCAGGTTAACTGAGATACCATACATATTCTTCGATTTTAACAATGTCCTGAATTCCTGCATTAAATTCAGTAGTTCAAAACTATCTATTTGGCGTATTTTTCCCACTTAATTTGGAATATTATAGATTAACTAATAGCTTTAAAAAAGGTTTACACATAAGTTCCAGACTTACATCCTCTCATAACAGCTGTCTCACAAGATATTCCATAAATAGAGTAGAATAGAGTATTTATTGCATGTATAAACTATAGATGATAAAATATTGATGATGATTATACTAAAATATGTATATATAAAGAGAGTTTTAAAATGTTTGTAAGTATATGTAGTTAATAATTTAGGTATATAGAACACAGAATGGACATAACGAATTTGGACATGCATGACATGCCATAAATAATTTATATAAAGCTATTCAAAACTAGTTAGAATAATCAATTGGTCAATGGGGCAACAAAAATTCTTTTATCGAGTAGAATGCATGACGAAGAAGGAACTTTTTTAATGTGAATTTAGAAACATTGAGTGAGCACTCTTTTAGCTTCTTGGCTAGGTTGTCCATAACTATTTTACTATAATAGTTAGCAGAACAGTGAATCGAATTCAATCTGAAGTAGTCAATATGAATATTATGGCAACATCTAGTGTTATAATTATGAAGATTATTATTAAAAACATGTGTATCAGACGTCATACTCATTAGTATGCAATTACAAATATATAGTGACGGAAAAGTCATAATTTTGAAATCAATAAAACTGTTTTTAAAGTCATCTCTAAAACGTTTCTTTCCTAAGATTTCCAACACATTTCTTTGAAGGCAAAAATTCATTTTCGAATGAGGTGAATTACATCAGCCTGTCATATATGGCATATGCGACTGAACAAGGGAGGAATATTTCATGGGCATCACCTCCTCAGGTAAGTAGTTAACTAAATTTTTTATCAAGAAAGTATTTTATGAGATTTTGTCAACATGACAACAACTAAGAACTGGATCAATAAGATACCCAAAAACTTTAATAGTCAGGGTTTTCAAAAGTAATTTTTCTGTGTGTGAATAACATCATACCAGTTTTGTCAAGGTTTACGGATAGTTCATTTGCACCAAACCAGTCAAAAAGACTTTATTGAGAATCACTCAAGCAAGCCAGCAAATCCCTGCCATTATTCTCGCTAAGAACCATATTGGTGTGATCAGCAAAGAGCAAGAGATCTGCCGCTCTTACCGCCTGAAGCATATCATTAATTAGAATAAGGAACAGAAGTGGACCAAGGATATATTTCTGTTGAAGTTCACTGACAACCTCACCATGATCCGAGGAGGTTCGAGGTTCCATTGATGACAGCATACTGTTTTCGGTTGTATGAAAAATAGTAAATTAAATTACAGCTATTGTCATGAAAGTTGTAATATTTCAGATTATCAACAAGAACGGAAGAAGAAGTCAAAAGCTTTGCTTAGATCATGAATGAATGTGCCTACGAACCCTTCTTATATACCGCTCACAATTATCTCTATAATTAATAGTAATAATTTATTTACAGCATCATTGGTGCTCCTATTTTTACGGAAGCCAAATAAATAATGTTGGACTTTTCAAAATAGTCGGATATCTGATATTTCAAGCACGATTCAAGACTTTTTGAAAAAAGTGGAACTAAAGCTATTGGATATCTTGGATAGTAGACTTCCGCGGACAGCTAATCTTGAAAAATCTTGTCTTCCGGATGGATTCCGCGTCACAATAGCTCGACTTGATGCCGACGTTTCGCCAACCATTACAGGTGGCATCTTCAGGGCAGGCTTGAGGCTTGAACTGAAACTGGTTCTACTGGTTTCTGTAGCCGTATTTATTGTAGGAAAATCCTTCACGCTACATAGTTCACTGCCTTTGTTCCGGTGGTTAACTTCGTTCCGGCACCTGACCCTGCCGTTGTGCGATCATGTGCGAAGTGGAATTTTCGAGGATGGGTTTCCAAATGTTGGGAAGGTAATATCCTGAGTCACGGTTCAGATTGTTCGGATGTTTTTGGATTTCTATAGCTTCAAGAATTTTTCGCTGATAGAAGTTTGGGGCTCGGACTAGGATTTTAGTATCTTCAAAAAGGATTTGATGATTTGTGTTAAACTTGTGTTCCGCAAGTGCAGATCTGCTAGTGTCACGAAGTCTTGTACATCGCTCATGTTCTTTCACACGAGTAGCTACTGTACGACCTGTTTCACCAATGTAGACCTTACCGCAAGAACAGGGAATACTATAAACACCTTCTGAGTGGAGAGGAGGAAGGGGATCTTTAATAGGTTTGTAAAACTGAGATAATTTTGGAAGTGTGGAAAAACGGGTAGAAATATTATGTTTTTTGAGGATTTTGGAAATTCGATCTGTTATATTTTGAATATATGGAAGATAGGCCGTGGATAAAGCAGGTGGGAGGGTTTCTGGCTCAGGTCGATTTGGAATTTTAGGTGAAGTGTATTTCTTTATGGCTTTTTGAATGTTGTAATGGGAGAAATTATTTGATAATAAGGCAGATGATAGATGTTTCAATTCTGATTTCAAAGATTGAGGCTGAGATAGGTTGACAGCTCTGTGGACCAGGGAGTTTATGACAGATTGCTTTTGGGCAGGGTGGTGGTGGGAAAGACCATTGAGGTATCTATCGGTATGGGTGGGTTTCCGATACACAGAATGTCCTAAAGTACCGTCAGTCTGTCGACTAACCAATACATCCAGGAACGGGAGTGAACCTTGCGATTCGACTTCCATGGTGAAACGGATATTGGGATGTAATGAATTTAAATGATTGAGGAAGGGAACAAGCTTTTCGCGACCATGTTGCCAAATAACGAAAGTATCGTCTACATATCTGAACCAACATTTCGGCTTGAGAACAGATGAGTCAATGGCATCTTGTTCAAAAGCTTCCATGAAGATATTAGCTATTATCGGGGAAAGTGAGGAGCCCATGGCAGCTCCCGAGGACTGCTCGTAGAACTTGCCATCGTATAGAAGATCAATTTCATCAATATAACCCTCTTTGGCCTCCACCTTGAACTTTCAAATACCCTTTCAGCATCCGATTGGTTGGTTCTCGACCGAATTACCTACGATCAAGCCGATCAAATTCGTACCCTCAATTCCAAACGTCATATTCAAAAATTCAATAAACTTCTTGCCTCCCAACGCCCTCAGCACCAACCTTCAAGACCAACTCCTCTTGTAAATACTGTGGTTAATTTATCTTCACATACCCTTACTGAAGCTGAACAATCGGTTCTATCTAAAGATCCTAATTTTGTCTTCTCCCCCAAAAATATTCCTACGACATCCATTATTTCTGCTGTAGAAGCATCCCTACATAAAGTTCCCCATCTCGCAGCAGATGAAATTCGTTTCGAAACTGCTAAAATTCTTCGTCATTCCAAGATTCCTAAATCAAATTGCCCTAAACCTTTAATTCAAGCTCTCAATTCACTCAAATCAAAACCTGATTTGGCTATTTTGAGGGCTGATAAAGGAAACTCCACTGTTGTCATGAATCGTTCAGATTATGATAACAAAATCCTGCAACATCTGCAAACTGATTCCTATAAGCTTCTACCAAAAGATCCCACCTCCTCTATAGAACGTTCAATTTCACAAATTATTCGTCATTCTTCCCTTCCTGATTCAGATAAGAAATTTCTTATCCCCCATTGTTCAAAATGTCCCCGTTTATATGGTTTGCCTAAAATTCATAAGCCCTCAGTTCCCCTGAGACCAATTGTCAGCACTATCGGATCTCCTACTTATAAACTCTCCCGATACCTGTCATTTATTCTCAAACCCCTTGTAGGTGATTCCTATAGTTTTATCCTGAATTCCTTTCATTTCGTTGAAAAACTTCAAACGTTGAAAGTTGACCCATGCGATTTGCTCGTCAGCTTCGACGTCGAATCACTGTTTACCAATGTTCCCATTCCAGACACCCTTTCCATAATTTCTCAATTGTTACCTGCCAAAAACATTTCAACGGACTTGCTACCGTTAATTGATTTTTGTCTATCCTCCACATATTTTCTATACGATGGCAAGTTCTACGAGCAGTCCTCGGGAGCTGCCATGGGTTCCCCACTTTCCCCGATCATAGCTAATATCTTCATGGAAGCTTTTGAACAAGATGCCATTGACTCATCTGTTCTCAAGCCGAAATGTTGGTTTAGATATGTAGACGATACTTTCGTTATTTGGCAACATGGTCGCGAAAAGCTTGTTCCCTTCCTCAATCATTTAAATTCATTACATCCCAATATCCGTTTCACCATGGAAGTCGAATCGCAAGGTTCACTCCCGTTCCTGGATGTATTGGTTAGTCGACAGACTGACGGTACTTTAGGACATTCTGTGTATCGGAAACCCACCCATACCGATAGATACCTCAATGGTCTTTCCCACCACCACCCTGCCCAAAAGCAATCTGTCATAAACTCCCTGGTCCACAGAGCTGTCAACCTATCTCAGCCTCAATCTTTAAAATCAGAATTGAAACATCTATCATCTGCCTTATTATCAAATAATTTCTCCCATTACAACATTCAAAAAGCCATAAAGAAATACACCTCACCTAAAATTCCAAATCGACCTGAGCCAGAAACCCTCCCACCTGCTTTATCCACGGCCTATCTTCCATATATTCAAAATATAACAGATCAAATTTCCAAAATCCTCAAAAAACATAATATTTCTACCCGTTTTTCCACACTTCCAAAATTATCTCAGTTTTACAAACCTATTAAAGATCCCCTTCCTCCTCTCCACTCAGAAGGTGTTTATAGTATTCCCTGTTCTTGCGGTAAGGTCTACATTGGTGAAACAGGTCGTACAGTAGCTACTCGTGTGAAAGAACATGAGCGATGTACAAGACTTCGTGACACTAGCAGATCTGCACTTGCGGAACACAAGTTTAACACAAATCATCAAATCCTTTTTGAAGATACTAAAATCCTAGTCCGAGCCCCAAACTTCTATCAGCGAAAAATTCTTGAAGCTATAGAAATCCAAAAACATCCGAACAATCTGAACCGTGACTCAGGATATTACCTTCCCAACATTTGGAAACCCATCCTCGAAAATTCCACTTCGCACATGATCGCACAACGGCAGGGTCAGGTGCCGGAACGAAGTTAACCACCGGAACAAAGGCAGTGAACTATGTAGCGTGAAGGATTTTCCTACAATAAATACGGCTACAGAAACCAGTAGAACCAGTTTCAGTTCAAGCCTCAAGCCTGCCCTGAAGATGCCACCTGTAATGGTTGGCGAAACGTCGGCATCAAGTCGATCTATTGTGACGCGGAATCCATCCGGAAGACAAGATTTTTCAATAAAGCTATTGGTCATGTTGTCTGTAGATCCTTTTTTATGCACAAGAATAACTTTCGTAATTTTAAGAACATCTGGGTATATTCCGGGGTTTATACATTGATTTATTAATTTGCTTATCGGATAAATAAGAATATTGATTACTTTCTTGATTGAGTCCATATTGAGGTTATAATACTCGATGATAATTTATCATTGTGATTGAATGAAATAACAATTACCTACTTTGTTTTTATACCACTTTTGATAATAACATGAAAATGAAATAAACAATAATACTTTCAAGAATAAATAGAAACCGTAGTAGAATAGAGTTAATGAGATTACAATCGCATTACAATAATTATTATTTAATATTCTAACAATTTGTCTGTGAGTGCTTTAAATGACAAAGGAAAAGATCACTTTGCTATGAGTCTAACTGATCATTTAGGATATGATTGAGGAGTTTTTGACCCTTTTATAAATATTTATTGATTCTAATGTATTTAATTTGAAACCATCGGTTTGATTGATATGTGAAATAGTCAGGCTATCTAAATTAGGTAAGGTATGACCTATTTGTAGATAATGTATTTCATACGAACACTTGCTGCTGAATTTCGCAATTATTGAGATAATAATATAACCTACTTTTGTACTGACAATTGCTATCACATGAAAATCACGTCAAAATGAACCACAGAATGAAGCCATACAATATATCATGACGACACCTGTTGTCATAGTCGAGGAAATACAGGGTGTCCTCGAACTGCGTGGCTAAAATAAAACCAAAGATTCTTTGATTCGAAAAAAATTTGATGAGCCTTTTTACTTTTGCCTCAAGTGTCTTGTTTAGCCGATAGAGGACTTCAAAGTTGCAAAAATAATTTTGTTTTTTCGGTATAACTTGAGAACGTGATGAAGGACTTTTACAATATTTGGCAGGTGAGTTACTGTCAATAATAGCCGTTTTTGAGAGCGGAGAATAGAGCCTTAGAGACCATAGAAATGGCTCAAACTTGAGAATGTAACGGGAAAAGTGTCCAGAACTTTTTTGTGGTAGATGTAATTCACTCCATATTTTTTATATAGATAGCTCATCTAATTTGAAAACTTTTCTTACTCTCCGAAAATTTTGATAAAATCAACGTATCAGCTTGAAAAAAATAATTTTCGAGTCTCTGCAATTTTGGCTTATTCATTTTACTTGATTAAAATACCTTAGTTGCCTTTGCTTTTCTAATGTCATTTTGGCATTTGGAGAATTTATTCTCAAAACTGTCAGTTTTTACTTTGCTTTCCGTAAAAATTTTATAAAATTATGGCTCAAAATTTCACTAACACTGAAATGGTTAATATCTCGGTAAAACACGAATAATAAAAACAATAGAAATGGGGAAACGATGTGATTATTTAGGAAAAACAAATGCTAAATTAAAAGAAACAACAAAACTTTTTGGGAAATCGCTAAGGCATCAATTGTTCGAAAGGTTGCCCATTTTCCTGAATACACAAATTAATTCGTTTCAAGAAATTGGATTGAACTCTGGTTAGTACTTCAGGATCATTCTTCAATAAATCCGCTTCATGATTAATTCGTTGCAACAATTCCTCTGGTGTGTTTACTGGAGCTGCATAAACTTTCGACTTCAAAGCGACCCATAGAAAGAAGTCGCAGGACGTCAAATCAGGGGAGCGGGCCGGTAAGTTCACTGGTGCATCGTGTCCTCTACCTATCCAGCGATCTGGATATTCCGCATTCAAATGTCGCCTCACAGCTAATGTGAAATGAGGAGGTGCACCATCGTGGATAAACCAGGCTACGACGAATGTGTAAGGGCAAGTCTTCCAACAGTTCAAGTAGCCTTTGTTCCAAAAATTTCAAGTAGTTCTCCTCGTTCAATCGATCGGGTATAACGGTAGGGCCAATAATAAAGTTATCCACAATTCCAACCCAAACATTGATTTTAGTTTGATTCTGGAAATATGTAACTTCCGTTTCATGAGGATTTTCATCAGCATAGAAATGTTCATTATGGAGGTTAAAAAGACCACATCTCGTGAAAGTATCTTCGTCCATGAACAGAATTCTTCTACAAAAATTGGGGTTTGCGTTTTGTCTTTGGACAATAAGCCGACAGAAATCTAGCCGATGACCTGGATCCATGGGCAATGAGTCTTGAACTGTTTTAATATGATAGGGATACAACAGTTCTTCTTTCAGTACATTATGAACTAATGATTTTGAGGCTCCAATACGAAGTCCCAAACGTAGTGTGCTTATCCCAGGTTCAGTTTCAACCGCTTCCAGTATCGCTTCTTCGAGCTCTAACGTCCTTCTTGTCCGTCTGCGTCCAGTTTCTCTGCGATTTGCTTCAAATTTGCCAGTTTCGCGAAGGTTTGCCGATTTGGAATTCTGCGATGCGGATATCTTTCCCTTCTCCGGCCATTGCAACGACAAAGTCCATAAATCCATAACATATCAACCATTTCAGTGTTAGTGAAATTTTGAGCCATAATTTTATAAAACTTTCACGGAAAGCAAAGTAAAAACTGACAGTTTTGAGAATGAATTCTTCAAATGCCAAAATAACATTAGAAAAGCAAAGGCAACTAAGGTATTTTAATCAAGTAAAATTAGTAAGCCAAAATTGCAGAGACTCGAAAATTAATTTTTTCAAGCTAATCCGTTGATTTTATCAAAATTTTCTAAGAGTAAGAAAAGTTTTCAAAGTAGATAAGCTATCTACATAAAAAATATCGAGTGAATTACATTGACCACAAAAAAGTTCTGGACACTTTTCCCGTTACATCCTCAAGTTTGAGCCATTTCTATGGTCTCTAAGGCTCTGTGCTTCACTCTCAAATGGCCATTATTGACAGTAACTCACCTGCTAAATATTGTAAAAGTTCTTCATCACGTTCTCAAGTTATACCGAAAAGACAAAATTATTTTTGTAATTTTGAAGCCCTCTACCGGGTAAACAAGATACTTGAGGCAAAAGTAAAAAGGCTCATCAACTTTCTTTCGAATCAAAGAATCTTCGGTTTTATTTTGGCCACGCAGTTCGAGGACACCCTGTATAGGAAAAAATCTCGAAAAAAAATTCTAGTCAACGGAATTTAATGAATGAGGCGTCAATCGACCTGAAATTATGTCTGTAAAAAATACTGTTAACCATTTGGGGGTGTGGCTCAATTGCATTGCTGCACTCAAAAATGCATGTAATACATTTTCCAAAAAGTACTTTTTCAATTTGTGAAAACTAGAACAATAATCAGTAAAATCAGCCCAATTTCAATTCTCGGGGGTTTTTTGGGTCACTGAACAAAAATTTGATGTCCAAGAAATGATACAGTGCACCTGGTGCGCGTGACACCCGGGTCGCCTACCTCATCTTCGATGATTAATCTTAAAAATGCACGAATTGCTTTTAATTTCGTTACGCGGGAGTTTTTGGGGTCCCTGAACACAAATTCGAGGTAAAAAAAAAATGCTACGGTGCATCTGGTGCACGTGACACCCGGGTCGTCTACCTTTTCTTCGAGGATTAATTTTAAAAATAACTGGTACTACACTGCATTGTATTTTATAATCTTCATATTCAAAATTAGCGCTGAAATTTTAATAATCAACCCTCGAAGAAGAGGTAGACGACCCGGGTGTCTCGTGCATCAGGTTCACTGTAGCATTTTTGGACATCGAATTAGTGTTCAGCGACCCCAAAAACCCCCGAGAAGATAAATTGAGCTGATTTTACTGCTTATTGTTCTAGTTTTTACAAAAAAATACCTTTCGGAAAAGGCATATTTTACATGCATTATTGAGTGCAGCAATGCAAGTAAGCCACACCCCCAAACGCTTACTAGAAGTCTTTTTTTTAGACATAATTCCACGTCGATTGACGCCTCATTCATTACATTCTGTTGACTAGAATTTTTTTTTCGATATTTTGGCGATTTTTCGTCTATATTTCGTCGACTATCAGGTTAAATTTCAAAAATTATCTACACAATAATGTAACCTGCTGTGACATGAACAATAGGAATTTGCCACAGAGTGAAGACAGAAAACACTTTTGCAGATCAAATATATACGTGTGATATATATTTATAACCAGAAAAACACGGTTGTCCTTATGGTTCAATAATATAATACCATAATTTCATTTGAAAAAATATGGAGATGGAATACCATTCGAAACGGGACCATCGTGCCTCATAACAATACAGTTTCTATTTTCATCACTTTGAAGCAATCTGCAAAATCCACATGAACAATAGGTACAACGCAATCGTCTGCACAGTAAGTCACGCAGTACGCACTCATACGCACACATACACACACACACAAACTTCAAACAATCAAAATTCACCGTATACTCTTCTCTTTCAAGGCAAACACACCAATCTTATAATTTCTAAAACCACGCGTAAGTGCCTACAACAAACACTAACCGCAAAATACTTCAACTTAGAAACGGGTTATATTTTGTCAGGCTGTTGGTCAGACGACGAAGTAAACTGGACATCCTTCTTCCAACAACCTACGATAGGATTCGATGGTGAAATATCGTGGCGATTGGCCAAGAATAGGCTAGCAGACTCCATATTTTTGTGTCGGTCCGGGCTACGAGATACTGAATTATGTCCTTTCTGCCAGATTCAAGTCGGTACCGGTTGGCATCTCATAATGGAATGCCAAGGAACTAAAGAAGTATGGAGCTTTGTTACCAATATTTTGTAAAAACTACTGAACGCAACTCATATCCTAATGAAAGACATATATTGTGGTTATCCTAATAACTCATCTGAAAAAAGACTGTGTAATTATTTACTGAACCTAACTGAATCTAATAACTATAAGTTGACATCAGAATATTTCAAAGGAGATGGGGCAGTGAGAAAATCATTCTTAGAATATCTTATCAGAAAAATAAAGTATAGACTAGTCAACGAATTTTCCGCACACCTCGGTAAGCGGGACATTGAAAATTTTGAAAGACAATGGTGCACTAAGAACGTGTTGTGCTCAGTCGACAATCAAACACTGACATTTTCTGAAAAATTAAATCTCTCGGTAGTGTAGGTGATTATAAAAACAATTGACATTCATGACTCTAATAATTCACAAGTGATTTTTTTTCTTATAGTTCATAGCAAACAATATTGATATACCATTTGTACATGGTGCACTATATATGTATATATGTATGGGTGTATTTTATTCCAGTATATGTATATGTATGTATATGTATATATAGTTTGTAAGTTCAATAGTGTGACCATGTAATTTGAAAACTCTTATTGGTTTAATAAAATAATAGTAATAATAATAATAATAATAATAAACACACACACACACACACACACACACACACACACACACACACACACACACACACACACACACACACACTCACACGTACATACACACACCATAACCACAGACATCAAGTCAAAAATGGTCTAGATCTATTCAGAAATGCTCAAACCGGATATATCCACGAAAATTAAGAGGAAAAGTTCGCTTAGATTACAATAATTCTTATACACAATATACGCCGTTTATAGAGGGAATCAGATAGATTTAGGTACCTCAAGTAAATAAGGACAAGTAAGTTTATATTTTAATTTTTTATTGTTCGTAAGTAATTGACTATTATTCATTTATTAACAAATTAGATATCAAATTTACAAGTTGATGCCATCTGCTTTCAATTTATCATCATATTTCTTCTTGTACGTACCAGTTGGATCATATTTGGCTTCCAATTCATTCCACCAATCACGCTTATTGTCAATAAGATGGTGCAATATTTTTCTGCTACTAGTTTTCTGTTTTTCACTACATTTCGAACATTCTGTGAGGAGTGCATCTGGAATATGCGCTGTAAAATGATAAAAAATATTTCTTATTAACAATCATTATTGATGCAAAAAGAATATTGTGAAACTGTTTGTTCTCTCGAGAATAACTCGGATAAGTTCAATAATGGAAACTTTTAATCCCACACTGATTATTTTGTATTGATAATGAAGATTGTGTCGTAATAAGAAGTGAGGCTCAGAAATAATGAAGAGTTAACTTGATAATGAATAATTTTTTATTACAAGAAAGGAAAACCTATAATATTCGTAGAACCTCGTGTGAGACAAAGGTGGTATGTTGGGAGAAGATATGAGTGAAGGACTCATTTTTGTGAATTATAAGCATCAGGATTCGATAGAAGAATGAAGTATGGTAGAAAGAAGGTCGGAAGGCGTCGGGCTAAGCTTCTTTCGTCTAGACTCCATTTTTCTACCGTACGGAAGAATTGTGAAAATTTGGCTTTCGGAAGTTGAAGAATTAAATTTAAATTCACGCAAAACTTGTAACATTCTATTTAGAAGTAAGGCTGACAAATTGTTTCACCACACTGTGGCATTTTCAAAGCTAGCAGTTATCAACTAAAGCTTTTCTCAAATTATGCCCTTAAATATCAGAAATCAATCTGAATGTGCTACGCATTTAGGGATGGGGTTAGACAATTTTTGGGGGTATTTTATATACAAAATTTTTGCACGTAGTTTAAATGGGGAAATTGTCTTTCCCGATACCTTTATGTATTACTTCTTATGTTTTTGTGATAACCATATTTCGAAATAACTCCCTGAAATCTTCTGGAATAGTGTGGGCGGAAAGGCGTTCAGATATGTCCGTGACACATTCGGCATGTTAACAGAATTGATTGTTCAGGAGCGTATCAGAAAAGACTGAAGGGACATGAATTGACTTCAGTTGAAACATCTAGATAACCTGAATTACGTTTTTACAAATCTTATAGAAGCCATCTGTGTTGATGTCGAAAAATATAGATATACTTCCTAAACTAAATTAAAACCCAAGGTATGTTATTAAATAGTAAATATCGACACTGTAGAATAACACATGTCATATTATTGCCCTCATGTTGTTAATTTATTTAAAGAGTAGGGTTTGGTTGTTTTAACGTTTGTAAGACTCAACCGAACAAGCGGTGGTATCAAATTGATGTATTTCGAGAGATTTAAAAATGTTTATATTAATTAAAGTTTTTAGAATGTCGTGCATAATTTTAATTTTCACAATTGTGCTCATAGAAAATGTTTTGTTAAAATAATATGGGCGAACACCTTTTTTTGTTTGTTGGCAAATTTTGATAACATCCTCGCAGGGAAAAATTGATCCACCAGGATATTAAAAAAAGTTTAGGTAAAAATTTTTTTTGATTGGGTAAAAGTGAATTTACATATTCTTCACATTTCAGTCGCTACAAATCCACTAATATGAGCAATGATCGATCTAATATATTCAGACGGTTCCAGTTATTCTACAGGAATATTGGAAGAATATTCTCCAGCCTGTGATGTCATTACCGTATTTCGTTGATTGATCTATACCTGTCACTTGTAAAATTACTTTCTTCAATGGGAGAATCACGGCTTAAAGTTGAAAAATTTTCTAAAGGAATAAAATTTCCTGCAATTTTGGAACAGGATTTTGGTGCTCTGGATACAAAAACAAAATCCAATACATCACATCTTCATGTTACTTTATCATTTTCTACCGTCTTAAGGTTAATTAAATGATCTTTCACTTTATCTAAAAAAATAAAAGTATCATTGTGGTTTTCACTGTTAAGTGGTTCTTCAAGCTCTGAATTGAGGATGTTTCCAGCGTTTTTCATTTCAATGGTATTGGCTGTGGCTTCAACATTTCCAAACTCAAATAGATTAAATTAATCCTTGCAAAATATTAAAGCATCTCATACACTTACTAAAGTGTTGAGCTGCATATTTGAACATCATTTTGTTATTATGGAAATTTAAATGCAATTTTCTCGATTTGTTTGGCCTGTGGATAGATCTAAGCTTTGAGCTATGACGATTGAGAATCAAATTCAACAACCGACATATCCACATTACGGGCTTGGGGTTCATGTTGTGAATTATTAGTTCTGGTGCAATATTATTCAGCTCTCCATGACAGTGAATAGCATGAAAATCGGTATAACAACTTAATTAGCGAATCAACTGGAAATAATGGTTTTGGAATATCATAAATTAGGGTACTTACACTTCAGTTCAGCACCATCAGGACTGCAATTTCCTTTTTCCAGTAGACAGTTCATGTAGTTCAGCGTAAGACGATCACTTCTTATGATTTCATCGATATCGATGTTGTCATACTTGGTGGTATATTTCTCCCCAGGTTTTGCACTAACGAAGATAATTGTGGCAATGCCAATGAAGGCTACGACGAAGAATTTCATAATTGTAGATATTGCTTGAGACAATACAAGTACGTGATTTCAATTTCAGATCACATATTTATATGTGAATCCCGAAAACAAGTGAGGAGGGGAATATATGAAATTGCATGCTGCGTTATGCAAAATTAGTTGTTTTTGTTAAAATATTGTTTTCATTGTTGGACTATGAAATTATCAGGCTCAATGAGATTTGCATTAAGGAATTACGAAATTATTCATGAGCAATCTTAATTAATATAATATATTAACAAACTATTCTACATAGGTACCTTGAGTTCACATTTTACTGATTCAATTACATTTTCCAATTTTCGAGTTATAGTTCAGATCATTCGAAAACCGTCGATATATTAATTTGTAATACAGAATTCATGATTTTTGTCATTATCTTATTAACTAGATACAGATATTTCATTAAATTTGTTGATAGTGATCTTGATAATATTTATTTCTTCTGTAAATAACTCTTTCAGTCTAACCAACAGAAAACAAGGTCTGTCAAGTATCTTGCTACATCTGGAGTCCATGTATTGATCTAGGCCCACTCTTATTCAATATTTTTATAAATGATATCAGTGAGTCTCAAATTTTTGACTATCTCTTGTACTCAAAGGATTTGAAACTATTTCGTAAGGCTACAGCATACAGCTCGCTGGTAATCTTTTGTTAATTGAAAATTAGTGTCAAAGAAACAATCTTCATCTTGACGTTATCATATGTTATGTTAAGTGATTATCCTTAAAGAAAATAATGATATATTTCGAATACAGTATTAATAACATTACTTTTTGAAGATCTGCGATCTTTGTTTGTTTTATAGCTCGATGTAGTGAAGAATTCGATGAGTTGAACGCCCTCAAATCCGTTTATTATTGTTTTGTCAGAAAGTCAGATCCAAATTGGAACATTTTTGGAGGTTTAATCTTCATCTTATATAAATCTATTTGGTAGAGTTGAGCCTTTAAAAAATGGGCAAAGTATATCGTCCTAGGTGCGGTCTCGAACTGAGCAGTTTCTTAATCTTTTAATGAGGGTTGCTTTTATAGTTCGAAAACACCCAACACAAACTCAGCACCGGTGCAATTGCAATTGGAAATTCACTCTTCATACGTAAATGAGTTTTTACGAATTCCCTCGTATTTTCGTAATCTGTGATGGAATATGCAGCATTATTGAAAATGGAGCAGAAATTTAGCTTCAGTCTTGTTTTGTTTGGGTTATTGTGAGCGTCTATAATTCAATATAAATCCAGTTTTTGAGTTTCTCGAACGAAGAAAAAAAGTGATAGATTCAGGAGGTGCTAAATTTTCCTTCTCAAAAATTATAAACAATGGTCAGTCTTTTTGGCGGTGAGCAGAGCTAAAGTGTGGACACTAGGACAGGAAAACGTTACATCTAGAAGTGTTCTGGACCACAACTACACTGAAATTCCGAAGCTGTTATGCAGACAATTATAAGTAAAAAAGGAGAAAAGGACATTAGCGTGTTTGATTGTGAAACAAAACTTAAGTTTCTCTGCAGCGCTGGTAAAGTGTACATGGACGGAATTTCCTATTCTTGTTAGACGTATTGATTTTGTATTTTACTCAGTAAAAAATATGGAACTTATCAAGAAACTTTGAGAATGATAAAAACAGTGTTGCAATTTGAGTTTAAATTTTTCCCCAGAGTCAGTGGTAGTAGATTTTGAACAAAGTATACATAAAGCTTCAAGGTTCATCTGGCAACAAATAAATTTAATAGATTGCCGTTTTCATTCAGCCCAAAGTTGGTTTAGAACAGGTTTCTGGACTGAAAGTTGGAAATCAAGAAGCGAAAAACTGTTAGGGTTCTCCTGGAAATCTGAAACCATTAAGGTGCTCGGTATAGGGCTGTCTAACAATATAGAGGACGATACTGAACGAGTCTTCATTAAACTTGTGCAAAAAATAACATCTCCAAAACTAGGTGGCAACACAAAACTTCTGGACTCTCTATGATCGGTAAAAAGATAGTCCCAAATCAATATATTGCTCCACAGCTATGGCATTCCCTGCAAACTCTACCCTTCACACAACAACAATTGGGAGCCTTGCAAAAGAGACTAATTGACTTCATCTAGTCAGGAAAACATTGAACAAAACAAAAACAACTATGCCTATCTATTGCCCAAGGAGTAATAGGTCTAGTACACCTAGAGTCAAAGTTGAAAACATTTAGAATACACTTGGCGCAACGTTATTTGAATTCCTCAGGCCAATCCTGGGCAGGAATAATGAAACATTTAATCAAATCGTCTAACCAGGGAAAATTAACCTGGCAACTCTTCTTTATGGAAAAAAATTCAATACCTATTCATACAACCTTATTTATAAAATCCCTAATTGAATTTGTACAGGAAGCCAATCTGATCCTTACAAACTTCCCCAACAACATCAGAGATATTCAGGAAATTCCCACTTCTAAATCAAGATTAATTAAAAACACTATTCCTCCACTGTTTAATGCTATCTAGTCAGAACACAGATTTAAAAAATAGGAAATTTTCTTACTGAAAGAGAATGGTTAGCAGAAGAAAATGTATTAAGACATTTTAATGAACTTCATAATAGAATAGAGAGGAAATTGGAGATTCAATATGAGAGGATCAAAGCGTTCTTCCAATTAAATCATCAAACTCCAATGAACACAGTCACCACAATAAATTCTGATTACAATCTAAAATTCATCTATAAAGACCAAATTTTAGTCAACAAAAATTCACGGAAAATCCTGCAAGGAAAATTAACAACTTCAAAGTTTCTGCTAACAGAATCAGACACCCTAGAAGGTAGATGGTCCGACGATATCGTACAGTGGAAAACATTCTTCCAAAAACCAAATTTAGGTATAGATGGAGAAGTTTCATGGAGACTAGCTAAAAACCGACTGGCCGATCGTGTTTTCCTGTATCATGTCGGACTTCGAGATTCTAATATATGCCCGTTTTGTTACAATACGACTGGCACAAGTTGGCATTTGCTCATAGAATGTAATAAAACGAAAGATGTATGGTCCTTTATGAAAACCATTATTAAGTCAGTGAGTCAGATATACATAAGGGATCTTTATTGTGGCTTCATCAACAACTCCCCTGTAAAAGTTTGGAGTAATTATTTGATCACTTTAACTGAATCTACTATATACAAATCCATAACGAAATTTGTAAAAGGAGAAAGCGAAGAGATGGAACCATATTTGGTCACACTTTCTAGAAAACTAAAAGCTCGAGTCCTGAACGAATTCTCCTATCATCTGGGAAAATCAGACTTGGGGGGATTTGAAACGCTTATGGTGCCATAAGAATATCCTATGCAGATTGGAAGGCCAAACTCTTATGTTTCAGAACAACTCGATTAAAAAATAATAACAAAACATACATATTTGATATAATGTAAATAGTAATTGTAAAAATTTAAATATCTATGGATAAGGATGACATGTTATTAAATATTATCGATTCAATAAATAATGATAATGATAATAATAATAATAATAATATCACACACACACACACACATCATGTATAAAATACCTAATCCAGATCGGGAAAATGTTTTTTTGCTGATTAAAATACTTCTCTTATACTATATACTACTATATACGTATTGTGAGGAAAATGAAAAAGTTCTACAATATAGAATAGCTTACTGTTGATACTTTCCTGTCTCAAATACCAATAGCGCCTGATCAAATAACTAAGCTATCGTTTGAAATAGAACATTTTCTGTTTGCCCAGCCTGTCCACCTTCCTTGGAATGTTGTGAACTATGGAATATAATTGGTAGTAATGACTACTCTTGTTTATTTGAAAATACGTTGCTAATAATTAATACAGGGTTATAAATTCACAAGTCGATCGTGGTAATGATACATAATTAGTTCTAAGATCTATATTTCCCTGATATGTATCTTCCAATAACTAGAAAAAAACTTGTTAATTTGCAATAGAAAGAGCAGAGATGTGTTTTTGCGTAATTATTCGTTTACCTCCAATCTTTTTATGTTATATGCGTAGTCCATTTCACCTATAAATAATTTCTGCTCGGTGAATAACAGCACAACATACTAGTTTCTTGTAAGCAAGAAGAACACACAAGTATGAAACTGTTGCTAATCGCCGTCGGTATTGCCACTTTTGTCTACGTTAGTGCGCGTCCTGATGAAAAATACACCTCCAAGTATGATAACATTGATCTTGACGAAATTTTGAAGAGTGATCGTCTCTTGAGAAATTACCTGAACTGTTTGATGGAAAAAGGAAAATGCACTCCTGACGGACAAGAACTTAAAGGTGAGTGGTCATAATTTTAATAAAGTTCAAAAAAAAATCATTTCATTAAATCTAAAGCCAAGTTACTAATGAATCACAGTGCCCGACTCCTACTTAACGAAAATACGTCGCATTTTCGGAAGCGCTTCTGTTCATCGGTACCTAATCTCTCGCATCCTTTAAAACGCTATGCCTAGATCATTTCAGATCAAATGTTATATTGATACCCACATCACAATAAAAATTAGACAATAAAATTATTAGTAAAATTGAACGCAAACTGAAATCCCAGAACCTCATTATTTCAAACACTGATAAAAGTAATCAGATGGTTATTATGAACTGAAGTGACTATATTCAAGAGGTTACTTCTTTCTTAGATGACAATTCAAACACATTTGTGCTGCTTACATAGGGCAAATTGGAAGAAAATTCTGCATACGTTCAAGAAGATGTATGATACTCTCGCCTACAAAAAATACTCAAATGAATCTGACCTAAATTCAAATTCATCATCATAGCTACGAGTACCACTACTGCTTGATAAACTATGGTTATATGGTTGCGATAGTAACAGTATATTAGTTTGCTGGCATCTTAACTTTCAAATGGGCATCAAAAGATTTATCTGAACAATGGCTGGTCTCATATGCGTAATTGTTGTTCCTTATTTTTGGTGGTGACACAAATTCCTCCGTTGCTAGTACCGATCATGAAAAGCTAGCTAGCGATGAATGGAAATAAAACAAAAAACAATCAATAAATCTGCATAATACAGGTGGTGAAACGAATGATGCTAGCGTCAAATTTCTTGGCATATTCACACACATATTTCCACACCGACTATGTGGCTGAGCAAATTTGCAGTAATATACTCTTACTGAGAAATTTATCGAACTGCGTCACAAAATTACTTTTAAGAATAAGTAGCATATTTTGCATCATGGCATCGTGTTTTGAAATCAGGTCACAGACAAATTCTGCATTTTCTGACTTGAAAGAAGAGCAATAAGGATTATTGGGAGTTTGGCATACAGGCAGCATTGCAGACATGTTTTTCCATGTTTAAAATCCTCGCATTCACTTGATTGTACATTCTTGAATGCCTTCTATATGACCATAAGCACCAATATTTGCGTTCTAGAAACCTAGATCATATACATGAAACCAGAAAAGACAAGCGTTCGGGAATGTGAGACCTAAGCTGAGGAAAAAGTCTTATAACAAACTACAAACAATCCTTATATGAGCAATTAATTATTCCCTGAAAGTGAATGTAAATCTTCTTTAAGATGTTTTTTGATAACTTATGCATTCTACATCACTGAACATTTTCTCAACTCAGACATGAATGTTTCAGTTTCAACAGGATGTTCAAAATTCTATTTCACATGCTAGAATCTGCAATATTTTGATTTATCTTGTTTCTGAACATAATAATGTACAATTTTCTTTTTTATTCGGCAAACTTTTTGTATTTTTTAGTATTCATTTCAGCTTATGTTTTGAATCTACTGATGTAAGAATCTTTTTTGTACTTCTGACTTCTGTAAAATACTATGTAATACTAGCACTAAAAACAAATTATTATTATACCCATCTCGCTATCAATAATAATCAACGTTCTATCATTGTAGGCGTTCTAACCCTGGTATACTATTGTATCTGCTTCTTTGTAAATTTCAACTTGTATAGCCATAACACGTTACCGATAAGGACATTTTCGAATTGGTATGTCTCAAATATATATCCAAATGCAATCTCATCTCTATACATGTTTCATATAGAATGCTGGAATATTACTGTTGATTTTAACATTATAGTAAGCCAAAGCTTATTTTTCATTAATTTTTGCCACATGTTTTTAAAATATTGATTTCTAATATATTACAGATAATCTTCCGGATGCGCTTGAGAACGATTGTGTCAAATGTAGTGAAAAACAGAGGAAAGGGAGCACTAAAATTATGCATTACATGATAAACAATAAGCGTGACTGGTGGGATGAATTGGAAGCGAAATATGATCCAAGTGGAAATTACAAGAAGAAATATCAAGACCAGTTGAAGGCGGAAGGCATAGTCCTTTAAGCTTACCAGATATAACAATATAAAATATGCACATTCTGCTTGAAATATACTTGACTGTTTTTATTAGTTAATAAAAGTCCCATACATCAGTCCGTTTTTTTGATTTATCATTAGTGGTGATTCCTCTTATCTGATGTTTTACAATATCTTCAATATCATAGAGCAGGGGCTTTCAAACTACGCGACAGCTAATGGCTTATTGTTGTTGTGATAAGTCGCATAATAGTAGGGTCAAATTAGAAAAAATGTGAAAGTTCGGAATTTTTTCCAAACAGACCAATCAACTTAATTTTTTTTGCAAATCGTTCCTGGACGGATACTGAATGATACTGAACTTTAAGATCTAGTCGCTCGACCATTTTTCACCCGTTAAACCGAAAATTGGCCAACTTTCATGGGAAAATTCATTGTAAAATTTGTAAAATTGGTAAGTATTGCCAAAATTGGCTGGAAAACTCCATTCGAGAGATTTCTAGGTTGCTGATCACGATTCCGGAGTTAGATTTACCATTTTCCACCGCGGTAGCTAGAAATTGGCAACTTTATGTCCCAAAAATGGTCAAATTTTATAATTTCGCAGTTTTTGTTGAAATTGACTAAAACATTCCACTCGGGGGTTACCGAGGTCGCTGATCACGATTCCGAAGTTAGATTTACCATTTTCCACCGCGGTAGCTAGAAATTGGCCAATTTTATGTCAGAAAAATGGATAAATTAGATAATTTCGTAATTTTTGTTGAAAATGGCTAGACAATTTCACTCTGAAGTCATTTGATATTGGATATGGAACAAATGATTCACATCACGGATAAATTCTCTGACTTTTGATAGCAGTGCCAAATTCAACAAAAATTACGAAATTACCTAATTTATCCATTTTTCTGACATAAAATTGGCCAATTTCTAGCTACCGCGGTGGAAAATGGTGAATCTAACTTCGGAATCGTGATCAGCGACCTCGAAAACCACTGAGTGGAATGTTTTAGTCATTTTCAACAAAAATTACGAAATTATTAAATTTGGCTATTTTTCAGACATATAATTGGCCAATTTCTAGATACTGCGGTCGAAAAAGGTAAATCTAACTTCGGAATCGTGATCAGCGATCCCAAAAACTCTCGAGTGTAGTTTTCCAACCAATTTTGGCAACACTTACCACTTTTACAAATTTTACAATAAATTTTCCCATGAAAATTGGCAAAATTTCCGGTTTAACAGGTGAAAAATGGTCGAGCGACTAGATCTTAAAGTTCAATATCGTTCAGTATCCGTCCAGGAACGATTTGCAAAAAAAATTAAGTTGATTGGTCTGCTTGGAAAAAATTCCGAGCTTTTTTGCTAAATTGACTCGATTATAAAGAAATACAGAATGATGATAACTCGATTTTATTCAATTGCTACGTCAAGCTTAATGACAAGTATAATACGCAGAAAATTAACTAATAAATAATTGAAATGAATCCCACTAACATTATCACTACATAGTATAAAACAAAGTCGCTTTCTCTGTCCCTATATCCCTATGTATGCTTAAATCTTTAAAACTACGCTACGGATTTTGATGCAGTTTTTTTTAATAGATAGAGTGATTGAAGAGGAAGGTTTATATGTATAATAACATCCAATAAATAGTGGAGAAATACTGTTATTTTTGAGGTTTCTAATGTGATGTCGTAAATAATTACATTTTTTCCGCTTACGCAGGCTGAACCCCTGAACGAGATATATCAAAATAATGTACTAAGTATTGTACACATTGAAAAGGTCTACAGAAAACTTCGCGATGGTATATGTCTATCTCTTATGGTTATCCCACAATACCATTTTTTTGTCATTTACTTTTTACGACAAATAATGGCTAATTTTCGAAGCGATTTTAACCAATACAGCATTAATCCTCATCCAATTAAATACCTTAAATACATTGTTGATTCAATATAGATCTATATGGCCCGTTACAGCATATGATTTAAATGAATATTTTTGAAGATATTACAGATTTAAAAATTGCGGGACGTAGCGTTTGCGGCGGTACCGGCCGGAGCGGGCCGCTATGTTTTTATATACAACGTTTACAGTTTTTCTGTAGTGTACTTAGTATCAGCATTGCACCTGTACAAAGCCGGGGGTGGTCGCTAGTAAGATATAAACACATAAACATATAACATATAAACATTATTACATGTAAAATATTTATGAGATTTATGTAATTGTGATTTTCCACTGACAATAGCTTGTAGTTGTGGACCAATTTTACTTGTACCAATTATTAAAGGAGATTCAAGATACTCATCTGTAAACACTCTTTGTGTACTTCATTTTGGAGAATGTTTTCTCACACAAGTAAGTAGTACCAAAAACAGAAAACAGCTCACGAGCAAATTTATGCAAATTTACAAATTGTACCAGTGGAAGACTCTTATAAAATTCCAACAAAGATGAGTTTTGATATTTGCTCTTAATCATATCACTGCATCGTGAATCAATAATTTCCACTTGAAGTTCCCGGGCTATGGCTTCAATTTCAGTATCAAAAGGATTTCGAAAAATCTTAATTTCATTCGCAATGACATCAACATCTGAGAAACGAGTATCTATATGTATCTTGAAGGCACTCAAAGCTTCGATTGTAATATCGACGGGAAGCTCAGTCTCAGTAGTGTGGCTGAATATTTCACATATTTTAAAATGTGTGAAACATTTTTCACGTAATTGTGATTGAAACAGTACTATTTTCTGCAGGAACGATTTGATATTAATGTGTAAATCAGGGAGAAGCTGGGTTCCTCCTTGCAATTTTAAATTCAGTTCGTTCATATGTTTTGCCAAATCGACATAGAATGCTAACTTTCACAGCCATTCGCTGTTTTGTAATTCGGAAAGATGCTTTTCATACAAAAAAATTTCGATCACTGCTCCAAGTTCAAAAAAGTCCTGAAGGACTTTTCCGCAACTAAGCCAGCGTACGGCAGTATGATATGGTAAGTCATCTTCTCCAATCTTTTCAATAAGCTCTCGGAATTGTCAGTGATTCAGCACAGTGGATCTGATGCAATTAACAACTGATATGCCTAATTTTAGAACTTTAGACATATTCAAGTATTTCCCGCACAAGGACTGTTGATGAATGATACAATGTAAGACTAATGGTTTTGAACCACCATCATTTTCTACAGCCTTTGGCCCGAAAGCAGCCACTCCTTTATTGTTGCCTCCATCAGTAGTAACAGATTTCAAGGTTCTTCATCAAAGATTCTTTTCATTAATGGCATTTTCAACTCCCTCTTTTTATCTACTCCTCGGATAAGAATCAACACCGGAGCCGTATCTGGCACATCCGTTGACTCATCCAAGGCTAGTGAAAACCACTCAAGATGTCCATTTTTGTCATTCATTGGCATCGTACAAAGTGGCTCATGAAATAGCCAAATGCAAGAAGCCATTTGCGATTGCATATCAACCCATTCCACAACTTCCATAGACATGGTGAAAGGTATGCTAAGCAACTCAAGAATATTCATCTGTCAAACGAATTAACGATATTTCTGTGGATATTCAGCAATATCTTAAATCTGAGTTAGCTGAGAAATTATTTACATGCAACACTCGATAAAGTAACAGACTTCTTCTATACTCTGACTACACCAGAAGATTACTTATAATGTGCGAAGAACATCGTGTGAGCCAGCTGCGGAATGTTGAAAACGGAGGTAGGCTTCGGAATTTTCTTGAAGGTTTGGGTTATAGACATAAGGAAAGACCTGATTAGGAGAAGAGTTCCACAACTCCGCCGTCGATGAATTCGTGAGAGTGAAATCTTTGATCAAACGAATAGCTCTCTCCTGGATAGAATCCAAGAGCTTCAGCGTATGTTTCGAACCCGAGTTCCAAACATGTGTACATAATCGATCATGCTTAATAGATCATTATGGGCTACTGCGATGTAAAGTATCTCTTGGCATGGAATAGAAAACCAAGTTTCTATTAAGCGGTTTTTGCAATGAGCCTCACATGATCATCCCGGGAGAAGGTGCAGCTGGTGGTGATCCCGAGCATGGATATGAAAGACTTTGAATGAATGGTTATCTCCACATCATCATATTATATTATATTAGTATATTATAGTTATTGTAAATTTTACCTAATTGGGTTTACCCCATTGCGGGATTACACTGGTTGTAAGCGGAAGATATAATTATACAAGGGTGAATTATTAAGTGTTTGTTGGTCATTTAATAGGATTTCCGAAGTCTTGTATTTATTGATTTCAAGTGATTCAAGTAGATTTAGTCTATAACTTTTGTAGTGAGTATGTGAAATCTTGAAATTATCATTAAAGCTGTTGTTTTCCTTAATTAAGTGTTCTGCAAAAGTTGAGTCTGATTTATTGTTAATGAAACTACTCCTATGTTCTTTGATCCTTTTCTTGAAGGTCCTTCCTATCTGGCTGTATATCATAGGGCAAGACCCACATGTTAGCTTGTACACACCACATTTGTCATCCTTAGATGATGCATCTTCATTATTTTTAGTAAATTCGGATAAATTATTCTGCGTTTTATACGCTGAGTGAATGTCTAATTTGTCAAGAAAATTAGAAATTTTACTTATGAGTGGCCCCTTATATGTTAAACTAACATATGAGTCATTCCACGTCAGAACAGCAACGCTCAATGGGTCAACATCTCCGATTTCGTTCAAATTTTGGGGATTGGTTCTCATTACCGAAAAAATAAGATCCTGAAAATTTCAGGTCGATAGGAAATAAAATTTTGGATATATCGAGCAATGAAAAAATTTGGCCAATTTTAACGTCAAAAAATTCAATATCAAATTTCTTCGGTAAAAATGAACTTTTAGGTCAAAAAAATATTTGGAAAATCCTAAATTGATAGGAAATTTTCCCAGGAATCCGATTAAATCAGAATATCTAGCGTATTTAGCTGACGCATGCGCTAAAAACTCGAAAAACTCAAAAATGTCACTTTTCTTTAAAAATTCATAACTCAGCTGCTGCCACTTCCATGGTATTGATACGAAAATTTTCGTCAAAAGACCGAAAATACGGAAATTTGATATTTTTAATTGTTTCGTTATATTTAAGTACAATGAGCATTGTGGAATTCAGTCATAATTCAATAGAATTGAAACAAAAGGCCAATAATATTTGAAATTAGTTTTATTTAAGTAATTCAATTTAGCGGAACGTGAAAAAAATATTGAAATCCAAAAAAAGTTGCAGTCACAGTTCTATAGATTTGATGTTTTTATTCAAACTTTTCTAAATAAATTTCATATTTTTTTATTCGGTTTAATTTCCCACAGGAAAATTTATTTAACAATGTTGTGTGATATTATGAACTAACATGTTTTGGATACCCAATCGTAAACGAACTGATTTTTTGATTTGTTAAATACGTTTACGCTTGGGTTATATATATGTTAGTTTTATAGTTGACAAAACATGGAACCTTGGTTTCATTATCAAAACGAACGATCATATGCTTGAAGCTGGAATATCAGTCATGGTCCAAATAGTTAGAAATAAATACGTGTACTCCGATAGAAATTTAAAGATTTGTTATAATTTCATACTGTCAAATGTCACAGTGGAAACTGTGGAGAATTATGTTAGAATAAAATTATACGGACAAAAATAAAGTAAATTTGAACAGTTTTTCAAAAAATAAATTATGTGACCAATATGATGATTAAATTTTACTGTACTTTTACTGACTAGGGTATTATTACTCTCACAACTGTTTCTCACTTGTCTTAGGATATTGTTAATTTAAAAAACATTCAATTTACTATTTTTCATCACAAAAATTGATATCGAATTTTCAAATGTATTCATAATATCACAGAACATTGTTAAATAAATTTTCCTGTGGGAAATTAAACCGAATAAAAAAATATGACTGCAACTTTTTTTGTATTTCAATATTTTTTCACGTTCTGCTAAATTGAATTATTTAAATAAAATTTATTTCAAATTTTACTAACCTATTTTTTTAATTCTATTGAATTATGATTGAATTCTACAATGCTCATCGTACTTAAATATAAAGATAAAAATATAAAAAAATCAAATTTCCCAATTTTCGGTCTTTTGACGAAAATTTTCATATCAAGAGCATGGATCAGCAGATTTTACATGAAAGTACATGGCTTCAGCTACCTTCCCTGAAAATTTTGAGACAATCGAAGTGGCAGCAGCCGAGTTATGAATTTTTAAAGAAAAAGTGACATTTTTGAGTTTTTCGAGTTTTTTGCGCATGTGTCGGCTAAATACGCTAGATATATTTTGATTTAATCGGATTCCTGGGAAAATTTCCTATCAATTTGGGCTTTTCCAAATATTTTTTGGTCCTAAAAGTTCATTTTTACCGAAGAAATTTGATCTTGAGTTTTTTGACGTTAAAATTGGCCAAATATTTTATTGGCCGATATATCCAAAATTTTATTTCCTATCAACCTGAAATTTTCAGGATCTTATTTTTTCGGCAATGAGAACCTATCCCCAAAATTTGAACGAAATCGGAGATGTTGACCCATTGAGCGTTGCTGTTCTGACGTGGAATGACTCACATTTGATTAATTTAATTTTAAGAATTTCTATAAACCAACTATTGTTAACTTACACTTATTGTGAACAATATTAAAGCGTTTGTCGTGGCAATAGAAAATTTGGAAAATGTCGCCGCCCCACAACAAGTATTTCCTTGTTACGATTCGTTCCAGGCAAGTGAATTTCACTTCATGAAAAACTTTAAATTAACTAAAAACCTTGCTCTGGAATTAATTGAGATGCTAAGGCCATACTTGTCCATTTTGCTCATCTCCGAATTCAATTAGCAGAGCAAAACGCAAAATAATCAAACAAAAACACATCAAGCTTCACATCTAACCTCAATTTCAGTTCAAGTCTAGCAACTTGTGTTGCGAAATTACAACGTTGTCACATTGTGGCGTGCAAGATAAAATGTCGAATGGCAAATGTCGAATGTGCACAGTCGATCGCTATTCAAGAATAGCTTTTTGTAAAAGCGATCGACAAATGCGCTGACACATTTCGCATGCGACACATTTTATTAGAGATTCAAGAATTGGCCCCCAGGTCTCCTGTTGATCTCTGCGGCCTTTTAAAGTTATAGGGACAATGCATAGGAATTTTATTCTGCACTTAGTTTTCGATTTCTTCTTTTTAATTCCAAGTCGATTGCATCTGTTTTAAAATAAGCTTCTTTTGAAAGGAATGATATATTATCATATTACTCGAAATTAATTAAGATTAATTGCGTATTCACATGACATACAATAATAAAATTATTTCATTTAACATCAATGTACTAATTCAATTCAATTAAAAAAATGGATTTGCATAATTTCATATTTTATTGCAACATCATCATGACTGGAAGTAAGTGGAGCTATGTGTGAGTTGTCTTATTTGACATCCATATCTTGTAAAATAGTTAGGATGATCATGATTAATAGAGAATTTATTAAAATTTCAATACATATCATGCATCTGTACGTGAACAGGGATGGAAACGTTAAGATTTGATGTTTTATAAAGATCGGTTTACAAGAATTTCGATATTTTATTTCGTAAATAGAATGAATCCTTTTTTTTTGTTGCACAAATAATCTATTGGCCCTGACTGCGTTTCCCCAAATAATTACGCTACATATGACAATATACTGTAAATAAGTATGTTGTAGACATTGAAGATATTTTTTCATTCAATCAGATTTTTAATTGAAGTCTGGTAGGAAGAAGTTCTGTAGATCTCGAGCTTGACAATAAAGTGAACATCAGTCATTACGATGGTTACACTCTATCGAGAGCATGAGTTGAAACAGTTTCCTGCAATAATATGTTAGTCGAGGAAATAAAGCATTGAACCTGGGAAAGTTGGCACAGTTGGATGGATTGAGATGCGGTTTTCTGCATTCGATTCAGAAAGTGATTTAGAAACTTTGTCCGGTATTTTTGTTTTGCGGAAAAAATTTGTTGCATTTCTACAACCAAAAATGCATTTTTCAATGATGCACTTTTTGAGGTAAATAAAAAAATTGGCTCGAATTGGTTTTTTGGGGGTTTTTGGGGTCGCTGAACACGAAAACGATATTTAAAAAATTCCCTTCGGTCCCCTTGGACCTCCTCGGGGGTATACTAGCGTCCTGACGTCCTGAATATCGACGCAATTAATGAAAAAATTATTTTTAATGTTTGTCAACTGTTCGAAAGGTGATATGAAGGTTGTTAGTGATGATAACGACATGAAAAAACTCTTCTGCAATACCTGGTGTACCCTGCGTCCGGGTAACGACGTTATCTTCTAGGAATTTGCTAATTTTTCTTCATAAAAGGTAACAAATTCTAGCTCTCGGAGGTTTTTAAAGTCACCGATCACGATTGTGACACTCACAATGTTTTGCAAATTACCTGGGGGTATTTTCGGGACACTCGAGTCCTGTGTATCTACGTCATCTTCTAGGAATTTGCACAACATTGTGAGTATCATAATCGTCATCGGCGACAATAGAAACTCCCGAGAGCCAGAACACGTTACATTCTATGAAGAAAAAATAACAAATTCCTAGAAGATGACGTTGATACAGAGGGCTCCAGGGACCCGGGAACACACTAAGGTAATTAGCAGAACATTGTGAATGTCATAGTAGTGATCAGCGACTATGAAAACCCCCGAAAGCTAGAATTTGTTACCTTTTATGAAGAAAAATTAGCAAATTCCTAGGATGACGTCGTTACCCGGACGCAGCGTACACCAGGTTTTGCAGAAGAGTTTTTTCATGTAGTTATCATCACTAGCAACCTTCATATCACCTTTCGAACAGTTGACAAACATTAAAAATAATTTTTTCATTAATTTCGTCGACATCCAGGACGTCAGGACGCTAGTGTACCCTCGGGGAGGTCCAAGGGGACCTCAGGGAATTTTTTAAATATCGTATTCGTATTCAGCGACCCCAAAAACCCCCAGCATTATTGGAAATCGCGCGGAAATTTAGCTTCAGTCTTATTTTGTTTGGGTTATTGTGAGCGTCTATTATTCAATATAAATCCTGTTTTTGAGTTTATTGAACAAAAAAACAAAGTGATAGATTCAGAAGGTGCTAGATTTTCCTTCTCAAAATTTATAAACAACGATCAGTCACTTTGGCGGTGTGCAGAGCAAAAGTGTGGACACTAGGGCAGGAAAACGTGATATCTAGAAGTGTTCTGGACCATAATCACAATGAAAATTCGAAGCTGTTACGCGAGTGTGTAGTGCTAAAAGAGAAGAAAAGGACATTATCGTGTTTGTTGGACGGAACTTTCAATTCTTGTTTACATTATTTTCTCTACACATGCTGATTTTGTATTTACCCAGTAAAAAATCTGAAACTTATCAAGAAACTTTTCAATTGTTTCAGTTCAAGCCTCAAGCCTGCCCTGAAGATACCTCCTGTAATGGTTGGCGAAACGTCGGCATCAAGTGGTGCTATTGTGACGCGTAATCAATCTGGAAGCCAAGATTTTTCAATACTAGCAGTCCGTCTACTATTCAAGATACACCTTAAGCCTTTATGTATACTTTGTTCAAAATCTACTACTGACTTTTTCATTTTTAAATTTGAACCCAAATTCCAACACTTTTTTCATCATTCGTAAGATTTCTTGATAAGTTTCATATTTTTTACTGGGTAAAATACAAAATCTGTACGTCTAGAGAAAATAATTTAAACAATAATTGAAAGTTCCGTCCAAGTACGCTCTATCAGCACTGCAGAGAAACTTAAGATTTGTTTCACAAACACGAAAATGTCCTTTTCTTCTTTTTCAGCACTAACACTGATAATTGTCTGCGTAACAGCTTCCAATTTTCATTGTGATTGTGGTCCAGAACACTTCTAGATATAACGTTTACCTGCCCTAGTGTCCACACTTTTGCTCTGCGCACCGCCAAAAAGACTGACCGTTGTTTAAAACTTTTGAGTAGGAAAATTTAGCACCTTCTGAATCTATCTCTTTGTTTCTTTGCTCAATAAACTACAAAACAGGATTTATATTGAATTATAGACGCTCACAATAACCCAAACAAAACAAGACTGAAGCTAAATTTCCGCGTGATTTCCAATAATGCTGCATATTCTATCACTTATTAGGAAAATACGAAGGAAATTCGTGCAAACTCATTTAGGTATGGAGAGTGAATTTTCAATTGCAATTGCACCGGTGCTGAGTTCGTGTTGGGTGTTTTCGAGCCATAAAAGCTACTCTCATTAAAAGATTAAGAAAGTGCAGAAGAAAGTGAAATTTTGAAGGCTCAACTCTACGGAATAGATTCATATAAGATGGAAACCAAACCTTTGGAAAATATTCCAATTTTGATCTGATTTTCTGACATAACAATAATAAATGGATTTAAGGGCGATCAATTCATCGAATTCTCTACTACATCGAGTTATAAAACGAAGGTCTCAGATCTCTGGAAAGTAATATTATTAATACTGTATTCAAAATATATTATTATTTTCTTTGAGGAGAATCTCGTGACATAACATTTAGTAACGTTAAGATGAAGTTTGTTTCTTTGACACCAATTTTCAATTAACAAAAGATTACCAGCCAGCTCTATGCTGTAGCCTTACGAAATAGTTCCAAATCGTTTGCATACAAGAGATAGTCAACAACTTAGGACTCACTGATATCATTTATAAAAATATTAAATAAGAGTGGGCATGAATTAATACATTGAGGGACTCCAGATGTAGCAAGACACTTGTTATTATTTATAAAAGGGCTATTATCAATCAACAAATTTAATAAAAATTCTGTATGAAGTTAATGAGATAATGACAAAAATCATGAAATTGGTTTTACAATTTAATATATCGACGGTTTCCGAATGATCTGAACAAGAACTCGGAAATTGGAAAATTTAATTGAATCAGTAAAATGTGAACTTCATGTAGGTACCTATGTAAAATAGTTTGTTATATTGTCATATTAATTGAGATTGCTCATGAATAATTTTGTAATTGCTTAACGCTGATCTCATTATGCCTAATAATTTCATATTCCAACAATAAATAAATATTTTAACGAAAACAACTAATTTTGCATAATGCAACATGCAATTTCACATATTCCCCTCTTCACTTGTTTTCGGGATTCACATATAAATATGTGGTCTGTAATTGAAATCAAGTACTTGTATTGTCTCAAGCAGTATCTACAATTATGAAACTCTTCGTCGTAGCCTCCATAGGCATTGCCACAATTATCTTCGTTAGTGCAAAACCTGGAGAGAAATATACCACCAAGTATGATAACATCGATATCGATGAAATCATAAAAAGTGATCGTCTTACGCTGAACTACATGAACTGCCTACTGGATAAAGGAAATTGCAGTCCTGATGGTGCTGAACTGAAGGGTAAGTACCCTAATTTAAGATATTCCAAAAGTATCACTTGCTGTTGATTTGATTATCAAGGTGTTATTCAGATTTTCATTCTATTCACACTCATGGAGAGCTAAATAATATTCGCAAGAAGTATTATTGGTAAAATGAAAAATGAAACAGAATTGAAAGATCGAATCCACCAGAACTAATAATTCACTACATGAACCCCAAGCCCGTGATATGGATGTCTCAGTTCCTATCCACAGCAAATTGAAATTTGAATTTCCGTAATAATAAAATGATGATCAAATATGCAGCACAACATTTTGGTAAAAGTGTTTCAGATGCTTTTATATGTTGCAAGGGTTAATTGAATCTACTTGAGTTTGAAAATGTTGAAGCTACAGCCAATCACACTGGAAATATCCTCAATTCAGGACTTTAAAAACCACTTAACAGTGAAAATCACACTGATACTTTTATTTTTTCAGATAAAGTGAAACATCATTTAATTAACCTTAAGACGGTAGAAAATGTTAAAGTAACATCAACATGTGATGTAGTGGATTTAGTTTTTGCATCGGAAGCACCAAAATTCTGTACAAAAATTGCAGGAAATTCCATTCCTTTAGAAAATATTCCAATTTTACACAGTGATTCTCCCACTGAAAAAAGTAATTTTACATGTGACAGTTGTGGATCAATCAAGGAAATAGGGTAATGACATCACAGGCTGGAGAATATTCTTCCAATATTTCTGTAGAATAACTGGAACTGTCTGAATATGGTAGATCGATCATTGTTCATATTAGTGGATTTGTAGTACTTTCAATCGTGAAGCGATTAAAATATGAAGAATATGTAAATCACTTTTACCCAATCAATACCATTTTTACCTATTTTTTAATATCGTGGTGGTTGAATTTTTTCCTGCGAGGTTGTTACTAAGATTTACCAACAAACAAAAAAGGTGTTCGCCCATATTATTTTAACGAAACATTTTCTATGAGCACAATTGTGAAAACTAAAATTATGCATATTTTAAAAACTTTAATCAATATAAACATTTTTAAATCTCTTGAAATACATCAATTTTATACCAATGCTCATTTGGCTGAGTTTTACAAACGTTAAAAGAAACAAACATCACACTTTAAATAAATTTACTACCTGAGGGCAATGTGTTATTCTACAGGGTCGATGTTTACTATTTAATAATATACCTTGAGTTTTGATTTACTTTAGAAATTGTATCTATATATCTCGACATCAATACAGATTAAATAAAATTTGTTAATACGTTATTCAGATTATTTAGATATTTCAATTGAAGTCTAGTCATGTTCCTTCAGTCTTTTCTGATAAACTCCTGAACAATCAATTCTGTAAACATCCCGAATGTGTCACGAACATATCTGAACGTTCTTCCGCTCACACTGTTTCAGAAGATTTCAGGCAATTATCTTGAAATTAATTTATCTCGTAAACATAAAAAATTATACATAAAGGTATCGGAAAGACAATTTCCCCATTTGAACTACTTGCAAAAATTTGGTAAATAAAATATCCCCAAACATTGTCTAACCCCATCCTTAAATCTGTACACATTCAGATTTATTTCTAATATTTCAGGGTATAATTTTAGAAGAAGCTTTAGTTGATAACTGCTAGCTTTGAAAATTCCAGTGTGGTGAAATATTTTGTTCAGCCGTATTTCTAAATAGAATGTTACAAGTTTTGCGTGAATTTAAATTTAAATTTCCAACTTCCGAAAGTCAAATTTCGGACCTCACTAGGCAGAGTTTCACAATTTGTTCGTTCTGTAGAATAATGAAGTCTAGACGAAAGAAGTTTATCCCGACACCTTCCATGCTTCTTTCTACTCCGTTTATCTATCGAATCCTGATGCCTATAACCTACAAAAATAATGCCAATATTTATATCTTCTCTCAACATACCACCTTTGCCTTATACTTATAATAAAAATACGTGCGGCACTCGGGGACGGCCGCGGTAAAGCTATTGTATAGCATTTTTTATCAACTTATGCAATTATAATTATTTATTTATGTTTTAATTATGCAGTATTTTTTTTTCTTTGATATTAATTCAAGTTACACTTTTTGAGCGTGGTGACCGATAAGAAAACTTTTTTCTTTTATTGAATAAATGAGAAGGTAATATCGTTTAAAATATCTTTATTATCTTACAATACATGTAGGTTATTCAGGAATTTTCATCATTGAAACTATAGGTTTATGGTAACTGAAATAAGAAACATAAGTTTGAGACTTGATATCCACTGAATATCTGGAAAATACCGCGTCAATGGTGGTCCCATATTTTGTTGTGGATTCTTGTGGATCATTATTCATTTTCGAATTCAATTTTTCCGAAAGAAAAGTTGTCAACCGCTCTGATTTTTCATCAGCGAAGTTGATGTTGAAATCGCCAACCAAGATAAGCGGAAATTTATTACCATTTGTACCAAGTATTTTCGACCCTTCTTCAGTGTACTCCAGTAAAGTGCGATGCATAAAATGCTCTACCTCGTCCAATTTTGGATTCGGATAAATGTAAATTGCTACCATGACTATGTGTAGTCCATTTCTAAGTTCGCATAAGCACGCACAAATATCTCCAACAAATGAGCGCCTAACATTAACATCGCTAACGTGTGCAATATTTATTTCAATATTCGGAATCATAATATCAGTAACATTATTATTATTTTGGTAAATAGCTACCCCACCTTTTGGAACAGTATCTACAACAGTATATATACCTACATGTATACTTACGAGGCGCACATGCGGTGAGTGTGGCATTATAAAGATATGATAGATACCTATACACCTATATACTTTCTCACAAACAGCTGCTTACGTATTCGTCCGATTTCGGAGCAGCTCGTTTCGATCCGTGCGAGCTTCGAACAGTCGTACCATATACATACACGTTAAGCAAACGCTCGGCCGAGCTACATGGTAGGCGGAGTGGGGCGTGTTAGGTTATTTTCGTTATGGAATTTGTTGATTCGGTCGCCGCGCTCAAAGCCCGCGATAAAATCTATGCAATAGCTTAAAAAAATATTCATTATCTATCACTTTAACTCTTCATCACTTCTGAGCCTCACTCCCTATTGATACAATCTTCATTCCTAATACAAAATAATCAGTGTGGGATTAAAATCTTTCATTATCAAATTTATCCGAATTATTCTCGAGAGAACTGTTTCACAATATTCCTTTTTTTGTATCAATTGATAATGGTTGTTAATAAAAGATATTTTTTGTCATTTTACAGCGCATATTCCAGATGCAATCCACACAGAATGTACGAAATGTAGTGATAAACAGAAAAGTAGTACCAAGAAAATGTTGCACCATCTTATTGACAATAAACGTGATTGGTGGAATGAATTGGAAGCTAAATATGATCCAACTGGTACGTACAGGAAGAAATATGATGCTGAATTGAAAGCAGAAGGCTTCAACTTGTAAATTTGATATCTTATTTGTTAATAAATGAATAATAATCAATAACTTACGAACAATAAAAAAAATTAATATATATATTTATTTCTCCTTATATTCTTGAGGTACCTAAGTCTATTCGATTCCCTCACTATACGGCGTATATTGTGTAGAAGAATTATTGTAAATGGCAAACTTTCTGCGGGATTTTCGCAGATATATCCGTTTTAAGCTTTTCTGAATAGTCTAGACTATTTTTGACTTGATGTATGTGTAAGTGTGTTTGTATAATCCATTGTGGCGATTATTCATGCCGTTCCTATTGCTCGTATAGATTACAAATTTTGGAGATCGCTCTAAAGTGATCAGAATAGGAACAGTGTTATTTTTGGGTGCGATAGACCCGTTTCAAGTGGTATTAATGACATCCATCTCGAGTTTTCCAAATGGGATTATTGTATTTTATTGAACCATAAGGACAACCGTATTTTTCTGGTCATAAATATATATCACACGTATATACTTATAAATAGCTAAATCCCGATGTTGTGCTTTCTGGTGGTGATCAAAATGCAAAGTAAGTTGCTGTATCATGACCGTTACATTTATATAATGATGATACCTCAGCGAATGATCTTTGTATTTTCTGTTCCCTTCAAATGATATGTAAGAAACTGAATATTGTTTCACAATTTCACAATTATCAGAAATGAATCTTTAACATGTTACAATGTGGATCTGTTTATATAACACTGCCCTTCTGTCGACGATGCTATACAATGCTCTTTTTTTCTTATTTCAAATACCTACCCAATAACTTTTTTTTCGAACATTTAGTGAACATTACAACTGTCAATAACCATATTCAGGATTATAAGTATGTATTTTGTATTATTTTATATAATAAGTCAAGAACACAATTTTATTTGTAACACAATTTAGTATATAACGATACTTCAAATCTGCAATGTCATATGACACCCTGTAAGTCATTCTGTAAACAGAGAATGATTAAACTCCAATAAAATCAGCAACGACAATTTACATGTTTCCACTAACATGATTATTTAAAAGTTCAAAGTTGAAAGCAGTTGAAATAAAGGTAGAACGCAATTCCTTTGAAATCAATCGGATATTATTAAATATATCTCATTTAGTCGATAGGTGATACCAAACCATACCATACCTGATTGTTGTTAATTTGAATATTAGCTATTTCCAAAAAAATTCAACGAAACACATATCCAAATTTTTACTTCCTTCACTATACGAAGTATATTGTGTAAGGAAGTATTCTGATTCGCCTAAAAAAATGTGACGTCTCAGTCTATTTATGCCTTTACTCTGTGACAAATTTTTACAGTTCTTCTTACAGCAGGTATCAGTATAAAATACAGAGTAGTAAAATATATTATGTAGACTATTTGAATAAGATTTCAAAGTGACTTAGAGTATACCTTATCGTTGATCATTAGCGGTTTCTAAATCATTTCCAATAACTTTCCTATTCCTACTATCATACTTTAGACCTGCAAAAGTATCCGAAACATATTTTCCTTTCTAAAGTGAGGGAAGTCATGACATCAAATGATCACAGTTCATTTAGAAAGGTGGCAGATGGACTAAAATACCCAAGTATTCAGTCCCCTGAAATGTGAATATTTTGGTAGGTACTACGTGAATGTAAAATTGTTAATAAAAAGCCAATTTCACATTTTAGTAAGAATATATTTTTAACCCTTAAAATATGTTTTGAAATGAATACACATTATAACTCATCTGCAATTGCCACTGTGTGGTGTTGTTCTTCATGTGTAAATTTCTTTGCAATTCTCAATTCATTGTCAATCTCTTTCATTAATTTAACATTACAATCGGTGATAGCCTGTTAAAATAGAAAAAGAGTGAGGCGTCCCCTGAAGCGTTGTCCAATAACTGCAACTAAATTTCTGTGATACCTAACCATCAACCATCAAAATAATACATTTTTCCAAAGTCACGAAATGATGGTATTTGGTATTGAATATCCGTAACTTGAAGAGCAGTTTTTCCAATCTAATTTTAATACCTGCACATATTATATACAGATCGAGAAAGAAACCGTTATATTCAGATTTAATGATCGCCATAAAAATTCAACGAAAATGGTAATAAGATGAGAGCGATTTATTATTGCCCCTGTTAGTCAGAACCTTATCTAGCAATAACTAGGCGGGGCATTCGATTGATTCATTCCATTTGTGAATTTTGTGTTAAGTACTTATTGTATTCAAAGTTGAAAGCAGTTGAAATAAAGGTAGAACGCAATTCCTTTGAAATCAATCGGATATTATTAAATATATCTCATTTAGTCGATAGGTGATACCAAACCATACCATACCTGATTGTTGTTAATTTGAATATTAGCTATTTCCAAAAAAATTCAACGAAACACATATCCAAATTTTTACTTCCTTCACTATACGAAGTATATTGTGTAAGGAAGTATTCTGATTCGCCTAAAAAAATGTGACGTCTCAGTCTATTTATGCCTTTACTCTGTGACAAATTTTTACAGTTCTTCTTACAGCAGGTATCAGTATAAAATACAGAGTAGTAAAATATATTATGTAGACTATTTGAATAAGATTTCAAAGTGACTTAGAGTATACCTTATCGTTGATCATTAGCGGTTTCTAAATCATTTCCAATAACTTTCCTATTCCTACTATCATACTTTAGACCTGCAAAAGTATCCGAAACATATTTTCCTTTCTAAAGTGAGGGAAGTCATGACATCAAATGATCACAGTTCATTTAGAAAGGTGGCAGATGGACTAAAATACCCAAGTATTCAGTCCCCTGAAATGTGAATATTTTGGTAGGTACTACGTGAATGTAAAATTGTTAATAAAAAGCCAATTTCACATTTTAGTAAGAATATATTTTTAACCCTTAAAATATGTTTTGAAATGAATACACATTATAACTCATCTGCAATTGCCACTGTGTGGTGTTGTTCTTCATGTGTAAATTTCTTTGCAATTCTCAATTCATTGTCAATCTCTTTCATTAATTTAACATTACAATCGGTGATAGCCTGTTAAAATAGAAAAAGAGTGAGGCGTCCCCTGAAGCGTTGTCCAATAACTGCAACTAAATTTCTGTGATACCTAACCATCAACCATCAAAATAATACATTTTTCCAAAGTCACGAAATGATGGTATTTGGTATTGAATATCCGTAACTTGAAGAGCAGTTTTTCCAATCTAATTTTAATACCTGCACATATTATATACAGATCGAGAAAGAAACCGTTATATTCAGATTTAATGATCGCCATAAAAATTCAACGAAAATGGTAATAAGATGAGAGCGATTTATTATTGCCCCTGTTAGTCAGAACCTTATCTAGCAATAACTAGGCGGGGCATTCGATTGATTCATTCCATTTGTGAATTTTGTGTTAAGTACTTATTGTATTCTAAAGTATTCTAAATGAATAATGAAATTGCGAGTATATACAAGTTTTTATGAGTAACTGGTAACCATGAATGTGTTTCAAACCAAGCCAGATCTAATCTACCAGCTTGATTCGTTTAATCCATTATTAACTATTCCGGAAGATCAGAAGAGGATTATAATTCTCCAATTTATTTTGTCAGGTTGCCTTCTGGTAGAATAGTCCCTCGTGAATTCTTTCTGTATGATTTTAGTGATAATAACAAATTGTATTATTTTACAGCACATATTACTGATTCAATTCAACCTGAATGAACGAAAAAGATCGAAAGAGTATTAAAACATCTCATTGATAATAAATGTGATTGGTGAAATGAATTGGAAGCAAAATACGATTCGCAAGATACTTACAGGAAAAAATATCATTCTAAGTTGAGAAAAAAGACCTCAATTTATAAATAAGCTCATGAATTCTTCTGTGTTTATCATAAAGTGCTACATTGTCAATAAACATTAAAAATAGCTGTTGTTTTTTTATTTCATTGAACCAACTATTCCTTTTCAGGCGACCTTTGCAGTGTGAAGAGTGTTGAGTGCAAGGATTCCTCCAAGATTGCTATAAGAGATAATGGAACCGTTTCAGTGGTTTCCAAAGACACATAGCCTTAGAGGCAACTATACCAAATTGTATTCTCCAACTCAATCTCTCAAGAGATTAGAGTTCAGATAATGCACATAAAGACTGTTTAGTTAACGAAAATAATTGGTTTTCCAAATAGGACTACGAAAAAATACATACACTATAGTACATAGTAATATTCTTATATTACGTCTATAAAAACGATAATAAATTCATTTGCAGTGCTTCCCTTGTGGAATGGACTTCACATGGAAGGAAAATTAATCTACGTTAAAGATCTCAGAATAGGCTTTCCGAAGAAATTCTCACAGTGATCTTACACTCGCGACTATATCAAATGCATTTTTAAAGCACTCTTTGCTACTTCAATGTAGGCAGGATAATTACATATTGTAATGAATTTTTTAACACTAACATTGATATAGATACAAGACGAAACACTTATTGTCCATAAAAATAGCCCAAATATATTAAAACTTGTAGCCTGTCTGTCAGCGAATACTGTTTTATCTTTGGTATTTGTGGAGACGTCTTGTCTCTACATGTTTCCTGTGAAGTTTTTTATCTTAAATGTATTCCAGTTTGAACATTTTATGAAGATGGGTGGTTTTTAAGAAAATTCCCATTAAATCTAGTTTGGAAGGATTCACAACAATTTGTTGTTCTAACTATATTGTTAGTAAAACTTGCTAAACATGCGCTGGAAACATTGCATTTTCGTCATTCTAAGTATCTATCAAATAATGACAGTATTTGGTTAATCTTTGTAATTGGGTTATTTTTGAAGTAAATTATTATAGTCTTCCATTTGAATTGGAACACTTATCAAACATTCAACCTTGAACGTACCCCTTCTTTTGTTAACTTGTTAAATTTCCTGTCTGTCAATGATAAAAAAACTGACGTTACGAATTGTCTGGCTGTGTCTAATTAGAGCATATTGAGAGAATCCACAACAGTTATATACTAAATAGGTCCAGAACAATACAGCCGCAACTTCTTCAGGATTTAAAAAGGGTAGACCTAATGTACCTATAGTTTAACCATTTTCCGAAATCGCACTTAAAATTTCTGTATTCTGTTACTAAACCTAATTCCTAAATTCTGCTGAACTAACTTTGGGCTAAATGAAAACAGTAGCCTATTGAACGTATTTGTTGCCAGATAAACCTTGAAGCATCTTGGCTTCCGGATGGGAAGTATCGTGATCGGTCTAACATTGTTTTTCCGAGTTTTCGTTTCGAATCTTTCTGAAACCATCTCGATTTTTTTTGTGGTGATGTGAGTGTGCATCAAATGTACGTTAACCATGCTGTCGACGATTGCCTCTTTCCTATTGTTCGAACCAAATTGAAATTTTGGGAATTACTTTTAAGTTCGTAGAGTGCGTAAAGTGTATACACACGTACACTAACATACACACAGACATTAAGTCAAAAATAGTCTACATCTATTCAGAAATGCTCAAAACAGATATATCCGCAAACATCCGGAAAATTTTTCTCCGATTACGATATTACCTTCACACAATAAATGCCGTATAGTGAAGGAATCAAATAGACTTAGGTACCTCAAGAATATAAGGAGAAATAAATTGGTATTTAAATTTTTTTTATTGTTCGTAAGTAATTGAATATTATTCATTTATTAACAAATTAGATATCAAATTTACAAGTTGAAGCCTTCTTCTTTCAATTTAGCATCATATTTCTTCTTGTACGTACCAGTTGGATCATATTTGGCTTCCAATTCATTCCACCAATCACGCTTATTGTCAATAAGATGGTGCAATATTTTCTTGGTACTACTTTTCTGTTTTTCACTACATTTCGTACATTCTGTTTGGAGTGCATCTGGAATATGTGCTGTAAAATGATAAAAATATGTTTTGTTAACAATCATTATCAATTGATGCTAAAAAAGGAATATTGTGGAACTGTTCTCTCGAAAATAATTCGGATTTTAATCCCACACTGATTATTTTGTATTAGGAATGAAGATTGTGTCAATGACGGCTTGGGGTTCAAGTAGTGTATTAGTTCGGTTGCATTCGATCATTCAATTCTGTTCCAATTTTAATTTTACCAATAATACTTCTAGTGAACGTTATTTAGCTCTCCATGAGAGTGAATAGCATGTAAATCGGAATAACAACTTGATTAGCGAATCGACAGGAAGTGATGCTTCTGGAATATCATGAATAAGGGTACTTACCCTTCATTTCAGCACCATCAGGACTGCAATTTCCTTTTTTCCAGTAGGCAGTTCATGTAGTTCAGCGTAAGACGATCACTTTTTATGATTTCATCGATATCGATGTTGTCATACTTGGTGGTATATTTCTCCCCGGGTTTCGCACTAACGAAGATAATTGTGGCAATGCCTATGAAGGCTACGACGAAGAATTTCATAATTGTAGGTACTGCTTGAGAGAATACAAGTACGTGATTTCAATTACAGATCACATATTTATATGTGAATCCCGAAAAAACATGAGGAGGGGAATATGTGCAATTGAATGCTGCATTATGCAAAATTAGTAGTTTTCGATAAGATGTTTTTTTTTGTTGGAATATGAAATTATCAGGCATAACGAGATGTGCGTTATTAATTACAGAATTATTCATGAACAATCTTAATTAATATGATAATATAAGAAACTTAAGTTCACATTTTACTGATTCAATTACATTTTCCAATTTCTGAGTTCTTGTTCAGATCATTCGGAAACCGTCGATATATTAATTTGTAATACAAATTTCATGATTTTCGTCAATATCTTGTTGACTAGATGCAAAATCTTCATTAAATTTGATGATTGTGATACTGATAATATTTATCCCTTTTATAAATAACTCTTCCAGTCTAACTAACCGAAAACAAGTTCTTGCTACATCTGGAGTCCATCAATGTATTAATTTAGGCCCACTCTTATTCAATATTTTTATGATATGATATCAGTGAGTCCTAATGTTGTATGCAAACGATTTGGAACTATTTCTTAAGGCTACAACATAACGCTGGCTGGTAATCTTTTGTTAATTGAAAATTGGTGTTAAAGAAACAATCTTCATCTTATTGTTAGCAAATGTTATGTTATGAAATTCTCCTTAAATGGAATAATAATATATTCTGAATACAGTCTTGATAATATTACTTTTCGAAGATCCGAGACCTTTGTTTATTTTATAGCTCGATGTAGTGAAGAATTCGATGAATTGAATGCCCTTGAATTCGTTTATTATTGTTATGTCTGATCCAAATTGGAACATTCTTCAGAGGCTTGGTCCCCATCTTATATGAATCTATTTGGTAGAGTTGAGTTTCCAAAATTGACAAAGTGTATCGTCTTAATCTTTTAATGAGAGTTGCACTTATAGATCGAAAACACCCAATACGAACTCAGCACCTGTGCAATTGCAATTGGAAATTCAATCTTCATATCTAAATGGGTTTTTACGAATTCCTTCGTATTTTCCTAATCTGTAATAGAATATGCAGCATTATTGGAAATCGCGCGGAAATTTAGCTTCAGTCTTATTTTGTTTGGGTTATTGTGAGCGTCTATTATTCAATACAAATCCTGTTTTTGAGTTTATTGAACGAAAAAACAAAGTGATAGATTCAGAAGGTGCTAGATTTTCCTTCTCAAAATTTATAAACAACGATCAGTCTTTTGGCCGTGTGCAGAGCAAAATTGTGGACACTAGGGCAGGAAAACGTGATATCTAGAAGTGTTCTGGACCATAATCACAATGAAAATTCGAAGCTGTTACGCAAACAATTTTAAGTGTTAGTGCTAAAAGAGAAGAAAAGGACATTATCGTGTTTGCTGGACGGAACTTTCAATTCTTGTTTACATTATTTCCTCTACACATGCTGATTTTATATTTACCAAGTAAAACATCTGAAACTTATCAAGAAACTTTTCAACTGTTTCAGTTCAAGCCTTAAGCCTGCCCTGGAGATACCTCCTGTAATGGTTGGCGAAACGTCGGCATCAAGTGGTGCTATTGTGACGCGTAATCAATCTGGAAGCCAAGATTTTTCAAGACTAGCAGTCCGTCTACTATTCAAGATAAACCTTAAGTCTTATGCATACTTTGTTCAAAATCTACTACTGACTTTTTCATTTTTAAATTTGAACCCAAATTCCAACACGTTTTTCATCATTCGTAAGATTTCTTGATAAGTTTCATATTTTTTACTGGGTAAAATACAAAATCTGTACGTCTAGAGAAAATAATTTAAACAATAATTGAAAGTTCCGTCCAAGTACGCTCTATCAGCACTGCAGAGAAACTTAAGATTTGTTTCACAAACACGAAAATGTCCTTTTCTTCTTTTTCAGCACTAACACTGATAATTGTCTGCGTAACAGCTTCCAATTTTCATTGTGATTGTGGTCCAGAACACTTCTAGATATAACGTTTACCTGCCCTAGTGTCCACACTTTTGCTCTGCGCACCGCCAAAAAGACTGACCGTTATTCAAAACTTTTGAGTAGGAAAATTTAGCACCTTCTGAATCTATCACTTTGTTTCTTCGCTCAATAAACTCAAAAACAGGATTTATATTGAATTATAGACGCTCACAATAACCCAAACAAACCAAGACTGAAGCTAAATGTCCGCGTGATTTCCAATAATGCTGCATATTCTATCACTTATTAGGAAAATACGAAGGAAATTCGTGCAAACTCATTTAGGTATGAAGAGTGAATTTTCAATTGCAATTGCACCGGTGCTGAGTTCGTGTTGGGTGTTTTCGAGCCATAAAAGCTACTCTCATTAAAAGATTAAGAAAGTGCAGAAGAAAGTGAAATTTTGAAGGCTCAACTCTACGGAATAGATTCATATAAGATGGAAACCAAACCTTTGGAAAATATTCCAATTTTGATCTGATTTTCTGACATAACAATAATAAACGGATTTAAGGGCGTTCAATTCATCGAATTCTCTACTACATCGAGTTATAAAACGAAGGTCCCAGATCTCTGGAAAGTAATATTATTAATACTGTATTCAAAATATATTATTATTTTCTTTGAGGAGAATCTCGTGACATAACATTTAGTAACGTTAAGATGAAGTTTGTTTCTTTGACACCAATTTTCAATTAACAAAAGATTACCAGCCAGCTCTATGCTGTAGCCTTACGAAATAGTTCCAAATCGTTTGCATACAAGAGATAGTCAACAACTTAGGACTCACTGATATCATTTATAAAAATATTGAATAAGAGTGGGCATGAATTAATACATTGAGGGACTCCAGATGTAGCAAGACACTTGTTATTATTTATAAAAGGGCTATTATCAATCAACAAATTTAATAAAATTCTGTATGAAGTTAATAAGGTAATGACAAAAATCATGAAATTGGTTTTACAATTTAATATATCGACGGTTTCCGAATGATCTGAACAAGAACTCGGAAATTGGAAAATTTAATTGAATCAGTAAAATGTGAACTTCATGTAGGTACCTATGTAAAATAGTTTGTTATATTGTCATATTAATTGAGATTGCTCATGAATAATTTTGTAATTGCTTAACGCTGATCTCATTATGCCTAATAATTTCATATTCCAACAATAAATAAATATTTTAACGAAAACAACTAATTTTGCATAATGCAGCATGCAATTTCACATATTCCTCTCTTCACTTGTTTTCGGGATTCACATATAAATATGTGGTCTGTAATTGAAATCAAGTACTTGTATTGTCTCAAGCAGTATCTACAATTATGAAACTCTTCGTCGTAGCCTCCATAGGCATTGCCACAATTATCTTCGTTAGTGCAAAACCTGGAGAGAAATATACCACCAAGTATGATAACATCGATATCGATGAAATCATAAAAAGTGATCGTCTTACGCTGAACTACATGAACTGCCTACTGGATAGAGGAAATTGCAGTCCTGATGGTGCTGAACTGAAGGGTAAGTACCCTAATTTAAGATATTCCAAAAGTATCACTTGCTGTTGATTTGATTATCAAGGTGTTATTCAGATTTTCATTCTATTCACACTCATGGAGAGCTAAATAATATTCGCAAGAAGTATTATTGGTAAAATGAAAAATGAAACAGAATTGAAAGATCGAATCCACCAGAACTAATAATTCACTACATGAACCCCAAGCCCATAATATGGATGTCTCAGTTCCTATCCATAGACCAAGCAAATTGAAATTTGAATTTCCGTAATAATGAAATGATGATCAAATATGCAGCACAACATTTTAGTAAAAGTGTTATCAGATGCTTTAATATTTTGCAAGGATTAATTGAATCTACTTGAGTTTGAAAATGTTGAAGCTACAGCCAATCACACTGGAAATATCCTCAATTGAGGACTTTAAAAACCACTTGACAGTGAAAATCACACTGATACTTTTATTTTTTTAGATAAAGTGAAACATCATTTAATTAACCTTAAAACGGTAGAAAATGTTAAAGTAACATCAAGATGTGATGTAGTGGATTTAGTTTTTGCATCGGAAGCACCAAAATTCTGTACAAAAATTGCAGGAAATTCCATTCCTTTAGAAAATATTTCAACTCCCGCTGAAAAAAGTAATTTTACATGTGACAGTTGTGGATCAATCAAGGGAATAGGGTAATGACATCACAGGCTGGAGAATATTCTTCCAATATTTCTGTAGAATAACTGGAACTGTCTGAATATGGTAGATCGATCATTGTTCATATTAGTGGATTTGTAGTACTTTCAATCCTGAAGCGATTAAAATATGAAGAATATGTAAATCACTTTTACCCAATCAATACCATTTTTACCTAATTTTTAATATCGTGGTAGTTGAATTTTTTCCTACGAGGTTGTTACTAAGATTTACCAACAAACAAAAAAGGTGTTCGCCCATATTATTTTAACGAAACATTTTCTATGAGCACAATTGTGAAAACTAAAATTATGCATATTTTAAAAACTTTAAATAATATAAACATTTTCAAATCTCTTGAAATACATCAATTTTATACCACTGCTCGTTTGGCTGAGTTTTACAAACGTTAAAAGAACCAAACACCACACTTTAAATAAATTTACTACCTGAGGGCAATGTGTTATTCTACATTGTCGATGTTTACTATTTAATAACATACCTTGGGTTTTGATTTAGTTGAGAAATTGTATCTATATATCTCGACATCAATACAGATAGCTTAAATGAAATTTGTTAATACGTTATTCAGATTATTTAGATATTTCAATTGAAGTCTAGTCATGTTCCTTCAGTCTTTTCTGATAAACTCCTGAACAATAAATTCTGTAAACATCCCGAATGTGTCACGAACATATCTGAACGTTCTTCCGATCACACTGTTTCAGAAGATTTCAGCCAATTATCTTGAAATTAATTTATCTCGTAAACATAAAAAATTATACACAAAGGTATCGGAAAGACAATGTCCCCATTTGAACTGCGTGCAAAAATTTGGTAAATAAAATATCCCCAAACATTGTCTAACCTCATCCTTAAATCTGTACACATTCAGATTTATTTCTAATATTTCAGGGTATAATTTTAGAAGAAGCTTTAGTTGATAACTGCTAGCTTTGAAAATGCCAGTGTGGTGAAATATTTTGTTCAGCCGTATTTCTAAATAGAATGTTACAAGTTTTGCGTAAATTTAAATTTAAATTTCCAACTTCCGAAAGTCAAATTTTGGACCTCACTAAGCAGAGTTTCACAATTTGTTCGTTCTGTAGAATAATGAAGTCTAGACGAAAGAAGTTTATCCCGACACCTTCCATGCTTCTTTCTACTTCGTTTATCTATCGAATCCTGATGCCTATAACCTACAAAAATAATGCCAATATTTATATCTTCTCTCAACATACCACCTTTGCCTTACACTTATAATAAAAATACGTGTGGCACTCGGGGACTGCCGCGGTAAAGCTATTGTATAGCATTTTTTATCAACTTATGCAATTATAATTATTTATTTATTTTTTAATTATTCAGTATTTTTTTTTCTTTGATATTAATTCAAGTTACACTTTTGAGCGTGGTGACCGATAAGGAAACTTTTTTTCTTTTATTGAATAAATGAGAAGTTGATATCGTTTAAAATATTTTTATTATCTTACAATACATGTAGGTTATTCAGAAATTTTCATCATTGAAACTATAGGTTTATGGTAACTGAAATAAGAAACATAAGTTTGAGACTTGATATCCACTGAATATCTGGAAAATACCGCGTCAATGGTGGTCCAATATTTTGTTGTGGATTCTTGTGGATCATTATTCATTTTCAAATTCATTTTTTCCGAAAGAAAAGTTGTCAACCGGTCTGATTTTTTATCAGCGAAGTTTATGTTGAAATCGCCAGCCAAGATAAGTGGAAATTTATTACCATTTGCACCAAGTATTTTCGACCCTTCTTCAGTGTACTCCAGTAAAGTGCGATGCATAAAATGCTCTACCTTGTCCAATTTTGGATTCGGATAAATGTAAATTGCTATCATGACTATGTGTAGGCCATTTCTATGTTTGCATAAGCACGCACAAATATCTCCAACAAATGAGCGCCTAACATTAACATCGCCAACGTGTGCAATATTTATTTCAATATTCGGAGTCATAATATTAGTAACATTATTATTATTTTGGTAAATAGCTACCCCACCTTTTGGAACAGTATCTACAACAGTATATATACCTACATGTATACTTACGGGGCGCACATGCGGTGAGTGTGGCATTATAAAGATATGATAGATACCTATACACCTATATACTTTCTCACAAACAGCTGCTTACGTATTCGTCCGATTTCGGAGCAGCTCGTTTCGATCCGTGCGAGCTTCGTACAGTCGTACCATATACATACACGTATCAATTGTATAATGGTTGTTAATAAAAGATATTTTTTGTCATTTTACAGCGCATATTCCAGATGCAATCCACACAGAATGTACGAAATGTAGTGATAAACAGAAAAGTAGTACCAAGAAAATGTTGCACCATCTTATTGACAATAAACGTGATTGGTGGAATGAATTGGAAGCTAAATATGATCCAAATGGTACGTACAGGAAGAAATATGATGCTGAATTGAAAGCAGAAGGCTTCAACTTGTAAATTTGATATGTAATTTGTTAATAAATGAATAATAATCAATTACTTACGAACAATAAAAAAAATTAATATATAAATTTATTTCTCCTTATATTCTTGAGGTACCTAAGTCTATTGGATTCCTCCACTATACGGCATACATATATTATGTAAAGGAATTATTGTAATCGAAGCAAACTTTTCCGGATTTTTGCGGATATATCCGTTTTGAGCATTTCTGAAAAGATGTAGACTATTTTTGACTTGATGTCTGTGTGTATGTTAGTGTACATGTGATTCCCAAAATTTCAAATTCCTTGGACCGATAGGAAAGGGGCAAACGTCTCAACAGCATGGTTAATGCACATTTTATGCACACACATCACTACAAAAAAAAACGAGATGATTTCAGAAAGATTGGAAATGGAAACCCGGAAAAACAATGTTACACCGATCACAATACTTTCCCTTACTATGTAGTGATGGAGTAAAAGCCTAAACCTTCTGAATTAGGGGAAATTTCTACTAGAAATGTTATTTCCGATAGAGATGGATTTTTTCGTAGACCATGTGCACACATTCTTGCATCGTCTAACGAAAGAAACTTTGATACTTCTGTGATGAAAGCCTTGAATATATAATGATTTAAACTCGTCATTGTCTTAAAATAAATAATATGTAGATACATTTGACGCAAAACGGAAGCTGGCTGATTATAGCTAAACGTAAACTTGTTGTTTCCAAGAAAATAACAAGGAGCTTAAATAGGTTTATTAAAGCTGATCGCACCCACCTGGCCGTATTCGAAATGAGAATACCAATATCGAGACTCACTGGCTCGGAAATAGTGAAAAACCTCAAATTTCACGATATCGAGCAGATATGGGAGGTGTAGACCTAGACATAAGTCATAAATTAGGAACAATTTAGAGTTTGCGTGGAGTGTTATTTTCATTCCTTTTACCTTTTAGCTGTGACGAGTGATTTCCAACGGTAATATACAACAGGATACAAGCAGATCTATAGATTAATTTATTGTCAGAAAGTTGCTGGGAAATTTATATCAATAATAAATGAAAAAAGAAACAAAAAGTAATATTATTAACACTGCATTCAAAATATATTATTGTTTTCTTTAAGGAGAATCACATAGCATTACATTTGGTAACCTTAAGCTGTATGCAGTAGCTTAACTAAATATTTTCAAATCGTTTGCGTACAAAAGATGGTTAACAACTTAGGCCTCTCTGATATCATTTATGAAAATATTGAATAAGAGTGGACCTAAATTAATACATTGATGAACTCCAGATGTAGCAAGATACTCTACAGACCTTGTTTTCTGTTGGTTAGACTGGAAGAGTTATAAAAGATAAACATATTGTCAGTATCACAGTCAACAATTGACCACAAAATTATGTATCTAGTTAATAAGATAATGACAAAAATCGTGAAATTTTAATAACAAATTTATATATCTGAGGTTTCCGAATGATCTGAACAAGAACTCGGAAATTGAAAAATGTAATAGAATCTGTAAAACTTGAACTTGAGGTACCTATGTAAAATAGTTTGTTATATTATCATATTAATTGAGATCCTTCATGAATAATTTTGTAATTCCTCAACGCTAATCTCATTATGCCAGATAATTTCATAGTCCAACAATAAAAAAATATTTTTACCGAAACAAATAATTTTGCATAATTTATCATGCAATTTCGCAAATTTCCCTCCTCATTTATTTTCGGGATTCACATATAAATATGTGGTCTGCAATTAAAATCACATACTTGTGTTGTCTCAAGCAGTATCTACAATTATGAAATTCTTCGCCATAGCCTTCATAGGCATTGCCACAATTATCTTCGTTAGTGCGAAACCTGGGGAGAAATATACCACCAAGTATGACAACATCGATATCGATGAAATCATAAAAAGTGATCGTCTTACGCTGAACTACGTAAACTGTCTATTGGAGAAAGGAAATTGCAGTCCTGATGGAGCTGAACTAAAGTGTAAGTGACCCTCAGTTATGATATTACTATAGCATCACTTCCTATTGATTTACTACTCAAGTTGTTATTTCAATTTTCATGCTAGTCCCACTCATGGAGAACTGAATAATGTTGACAAGAATTATTGGTTTAATGGGCAAACAAACAGTAATGAATGATCTAATGCGCCAGAACTAATAATTCACTACATAAATCCCAAGCCAAGTGATGTGGATGTCTCGGTTGTTGAATTTAATTTTAAATCCTCATAGCTCAAAGCTTAGATCTATCCACAGGCCAAACAAATCAAAAAAATCATATTTAAATTTCCATAATGATAAAATAAAGGTGAAATATGCAGCACGACAATTTAGGAAAAGTGTGTCAGATGCTCTCATATTCTGCAAGGATCAATTGAAGTTACTTGAGTTTGAAAGTATTGAAGCTACGGCCAATTTCATTAACACTTTAAACACTGGAAATACCTTCAATTCAGGATTTAAAAAATCACTAAACTAAACAGTGAAAATCATACTGATAATTTTATTTTTTCAGATAGGAAAATTTCAAAATAGTTGACATTGTTTTTACAGTTTTAGCTTAGTGAACTGTATCTATTATAATAGTTTGGTTTAAATATTTATTGAAGATTTACAATTTATGCGTTTTGCTTGTTTCTATTTATTCGTTAATTTAAAATCTGTCACAATTCCTTGGCCTGCTACGCGCTGTCCAGGAGGGTCATAGATACGGTATATAGAACATCGGCATAGATCTTTGCATGATCCAACAGATATTAATGGAAAAAGTGGTTGTACTGGATTTTGTTTTTGCATCGAAAACACCAAACTCCTGTACAAAAAAAACTATTGATCAAAAAAATATCAAGTTCCTTCTTTTGTACCAGTTAAGTTTAAATCATTCGGATCATTGCTGTTTTGCAATATTCAGCAACAGGTGGATTTGACATTAATCCAACAATTCCGTGCTCCATATAAAATATTATTTACGTACATGCAGCTAAATTGCATTCCTCTGGAACATATTTCAACTTTAAACTGAGATTTTCCCATTGAAAATATAAATTTTACATGTGACAGATGTAGATCAATCAACGAAATAAAGGATTTAGAATATTCTCCAAAGATTTCTGTAGAATCATTGGAACTCTCTGAATATAGTAGATGGATCATTGTTTATATTAGCGGATTTGTAGTATTTGAAGCGATTAAAATGAGAAGAATGTGCAAATTCGCTTTTATCCAATGAAAAATAGCAGCTTCACTTAATTTTTTAAAAAGATCGTGGAGGTTTAATTTATCCCTCCAAGGATGTTACTAAGATATGCCGAAAAACAGAAAAAAATATTCGCCCTATTATTAAAAGAAAAACTATTCCTAAGAGCGCAATTGTGAAAACTAAAATTAAGAACGTTTAAAATAATTTAACTAATATGAACATTTTTAAAACTCTTGAAATACATCAATTTAATATGCCTGCTCGGAGAAGCAAATTATTTGGTTGAGTTGACTAGAAACATTGTGGAAAATACATTTATTCGAGAATTCCAAACCAAATGCTACATTTTAAATAAATTTACTGTATTTAGAGGGCAATAATATGACAACATTTATTTTTCTAGAGTGTCGATGTTTATTATTTAATAACATTGGGTTTCAATTTAGTTGAGAAAGTACACATAGTTGTTTCGTCATCAATACAGATGGCTTAAATAAGATTCGTAAAAACGTAATTCAGATTATTTAGATAATTTAACTGGAGTTTATTCATGTCCCTTCAGTCTTTTGTGAGACGCTCTTGATCTATCAATTCAGAAAATCTCAGAAACATAAGAAGTTATACATAAAGATATCGGAAAAGGTAATTTCCCCATTTAAACTAAGTGCAATAATTTTGTAAATAAAATAACCACATCTCTGAATTTGTATCACATTCAGATTGATTTCTAATATTTAGGGACATAATTTTAGATCAAGTTTCCAGAATGCAACAGTGTGGTGAAAGAATTTGTCAGCATTATTTCTAACTTGAATGTTATAAGTTTTGTGTAAATTTGAATTTAATTCTCCAACTTTCGAAAGTCAAAATTTCACAATTTTTTCGTACGGTAGAAAAATGAAATCTGTACGAAAGAAGACTAGGTACCAAAATTCATTTTTCTATCGAACAGTGAACTTGTGGAACTATTTACCTAGTTAGGTCTTTCCCTATGTCTATAACCTATAAACCTTCATGAAAAATTCGAAGGCCTATCTCTCCCAACATTCCGCCGCTGATTCACACAATGTTCTGAAAATATTATAGGTTTTCCTTTATTGTAGTCTATTCACCAGTCCTTCTGATTGTCACATCACGTTAAATCTTCATTGTTCCTGAGCCTCACCCCTAATTACGACACAATCTCCATTCTTTATACAAAATAATCGAGAGAAGAGTTTACAATATTCCTGTTTTTGTATGAAATTGATAATGATTGTTAATAGAAATATTTTTTATCATTTTACAGCTCATATTCCAGATGCACTACACACAGAATGTACGAAATGTAGTGAAAAACAGAGATCAAGTTCCAGAAAAATATTGCACCATCTTATTGAAAATAAGCGTGATTGGTGGAATGAATTGGAAGCCAAATATGATCCAACTGGTACTTACAAGAAGAAATATGATGCAAGATTGAAAGCAGATGGCATCACCTTGTAAATTTGATATTTAATTTGTTAATAAATGCACAACAATCAATTAATGACAAACAATAAAAAAAATTTAATGTCAACTTATTTCTCCTTATTTTCTTGAGGTACCTGAGTCCATTTACTTCCCTCACCATAGGTAGTATATTGTGTAAAGGAATTATTGTGAGCGAGGCATTAAATTCCGTTCCGGTTTTTGTGGATATAGTTTTGAGCATCTCTGAATAGTATGTGTACGTGTGTATGTGTTTACATTGTTATAGTATTTTATCGAACCATAAGGACAACCGTATTTTTCTGGTTATAAATATCTGCAAATAGCTAATGTTGTGCTTCCTGATGTGATTAGAAACCAAAGAAAACTGCTGTCTCATGAACGCTACATTTATCTAATCATCATTGTAACATTTTTCCTTCGAATAATATGTGAGAAACTAAATATTGCTTCACAATTTTGTTAAAAAAAAATTATTTTACTGAAACTCACTATGAGACTCAGGAGCTACCTATTTTTTCAAATTAAAAGTATAAATGAATCTTTCACATGTTACAATGTGGATGTGTTCATCTAACATTGTCCTTCAGTTCCAGCTTTGTAGAGAATCCTTCGAGGAAGCTGGATATCCATGCAATTACATAGTAACATTTTCCTTCGAACATTTGGTAAACACTACAACTATTTGAGAATCACGTTTAGGATTACAAATAGTTTGTATTGTTTTATATAGTGAGTGAAGAACACAATTTTGTTTGTAACACAATGTATTATATAACGATGCTTCAAATAAGCTATAGCACCCTGTTGGTTTTCCTGTAAACAGAGGATGGTTAAACTCCAATAAAATCAGAACGGACAATTTGCAGGTCTGCAATACCATGATTATTTGATAGTTGAAAGCAGTTGAAATAAAGGTGGAACGCAACTCCTCTGAAATCAATCGGATATTAATAAATATATCTCATGTAGTCGATAAATGATACCATACCATACCATATATTGTTGCTAATATGATTCCCAGCTTATTCCAAAAAAATGCAATGACATACATTTTCACATTTTCACTTCCATCACCATGCGAAGTATATTGTTTTTATGTTTTGTTATATATATTATTTATTATTTCTGTACGCATTCATAGAACATTGTATTATATTTTAATCTAGTAGTTGTCATTTAGTTACTAGGAAAATTTGTTGACAATTATAGAACTTCACTTTTCATATTTTATGTAAACATCGTTCATTTCAAATTTGGATTAAAAGCATTATAATCTCAAGTTGATTAATTATTTTCAAAAGCATTAACAGAATAGTGTTCCGACAATCGTGAACACGAACAACATTCAAACATTGGTCCTTCGGAGCCGGATTTGAGTGAACGTGCAAATCTAATTTCAAGAAAATTGGCTGATAGTTGAATCAATCATAGCTATCATCGATAAGGTGTTCGAAGACGACAAACCTCAGGAAGCAGTTGCAGATCCATTGAAGAATCAAGGAGCGGTCGCAACTACAATTCATTTCGATTAAGTAATCTTCAGGTGAATCTTCGATTATTTCCTTGCATATTCACAATTCATTTATTTTGATTACATATTTGTGCTAGTGGTGTGTACAATTCATCATGCAAAATATCAATTCAGAAAAATCAATAACTAAACTTGTTCAAAGTCGTACAATTTTAAAATCAAAAATGAAGAAATTAAGAACTTTTGTCGATTCAGGTTCTTATTCTTTAATTGAATTAAAAGATCGATTGAGTCATTTTGAACCATCTCTGGATCAGTATAATGAAATAGAACTTGAAATTTATGATCGTGATTCTTCCAAATCTAATGAAGAAGAAGCGGATCTTTTTGAAACAAGTTATTTCAAATTATTAAGTGAGATTAAAGCCATTTTAATATCTCAATCTTCCATCGAAAACAATGTCAGTAACAATTCAGTTATGCAAATCAAAGCCATAAGGCTTCCTGAAGTTACTCTGCCACAGTTCAATGGTGATTATGACAAATGGTTATCGTTTCATGCAACTTTCAAGTCACTGATTCATGAGAATGATAATATAAGTTCAATTGAAAAATTTCATTACTTAAAATCAGCACTAAAAGGTGAAGCAAGCATGGTCCTTGACTCTTTGGAAATTTCAAGCGCAAATTACGAGGCTGCTTGGAATCTTCTATTAAATAGATATGAAGACAGAGCTTTCATTGGTCAAAAACATATGCAAGGTTTAAGTGATTTTCCAATAATTACTAAAGAGAATTATTCAGAATTGCGTCAATTGCTTGATGGTCTGATTAAACATTCCAAGGCATTGCAATTATTAGATCAAAACAATTGGGACACATTAGTAATTTTCTTAATTTCTCGTAAATTAGACGCATCCACAATGCGATCTTGGAATGAAAATTCATCTCAATTTATTAACCCAAAATTAGAGCATTTCATTGATTTTTTGTCAGAAAAATGCAAGCTATTGAATAGAAACCACAATGAAAGGCAAACTTCAAATAAAGGAAATGTTTTTAATTCACATAAAAAACCACTTTCTCTAGTATCTATAAATAAAGTAAATCATTGTCCCATTTGTAGACAATCACATTTAATCTATTACTGCGATACATTTCTCAAATTAAATGTTAAAGAAAGAATTAAGTCCGCCAAATCAAAGGGCTTGTGTTTAAATTGCCTTCGTGCAAATCATACAATAAATAACTGCAGATACAGCAATTGTAAGAAATGTAATAAACAGCACAATTCTTTGTTACATATAGAATCGGTTTCAGAACAACAGCAATCTCAATTGCCTGTTGAAACTACGGTTCTTATTAGCAATCATAATGAGAATCATTTTGCATATACTGAAGCACTATTATCGACTGCTATAGTTCATGTCCGTGATAAGAGTGGACAATTTCAGAATTGTCGTGTCCTGCTAGATTCTGGTTCACAAACTAATTTCATCACTGAAGATTGTGTAAAGCGTCTTGGTTTATCCTATAAGGATGCAAATATACCAGTAACAGGCATAAATGAATCTAGAACAAATGTTAGCGCAATTGTTAACATATTGATCCAGTCGAAATTCAATAGATTTCAAAACTACATCAATTGTTTGATTTTGCAAAGTATTACACAAAACTTACCTACTGTAACTATTGATAGAAGTTCGTTTCAAATTCCTGAAAATTTAACTCTAGCAGATCCAGAATTTTACAAATCTGGTGGTATAGACATTTTGATAGGGGTTGAAATATTCTATGATCTTTTATGTGTTGGTCAAATAAGGTTTAACAAAACACATCCTTGTCTACAAAAAACACATTTCGGTTGGGTAGTGTCTGGAAATATATCAACTAAATATTCATACACAGCTATTACAGCATGTAATGCAACTTTTCAAAATATAGACAATAACATTTCGAAATTTTGGGATTTGGAACATGTTACCGAGAATTCGATTTTAACAAAGGAAGAGAGTGATTGTGAAAGTCATTTCATAAAAACTTTTAGACGTAATTCTAGCGGGAGATTTACCGTTTCATTACCAATTAAGGATAATGTTTCTTTAGGCGATTCAAAACAGGTGGCTATAAAGCGTTTGCATTCATTGGAGAGAAAGCTCAATAAGGATCCTTGCACAAAATTAGAATATTTCAGATTTCTAAAGGAATATGAGGCCTTGGGTCACATGTCTCGGGTCACACATAATAATTCTTCGGAATCAAATGTTTGTTTTTATTTACCACATCATTGTGTGATAAAGGAAACGAGCACAACAACAAAACTCAGAGTAGTTTTTGATGGTTCGGCAAAATCTGATAATGGGAAATCGCTAAATGATATTCTCATGGTAGGTTCAACCATACAACAAGACCTTTTTTCAATATTAACTAGATTTCGAACTCATCGAATAGGTCTCATAAGCGACGTGGAAAAAATGTACAGGCAAGTGTTAGTAGATCCTACGCAAAGATCGTTACAACGTATACTTTGGCGTGAAAACGAAAATGACGAAATACAATCTTATGAATTGAATACTGTCACTTATGGGACGGCATCCGCATCATTTCTAGCTATAAGATGCTTGAAACAAATAGCAATAGATAATCAGAAATTATATACAAATGCTTCTAAGATCATACAAGAGGAATTTTACGTTGACGATCTTGTGACAGGCGTTAACTCAGTAAGTGAAGCATTACAATTGCATGAACAGTTATCAAAGATATTGATTGGCGGCGGGTTTCCACTTAGAAAATGGGCCTCTAATTCAGCCGAGGTAACACGTCATCTACATGGTGGCGCTCCCCTCAATTTTGATTTTGATAAAAATTCAACGTGTAAGACACTCGGAATCAATTGGTCAACGACTACTGACGAATTCTTTTATTTATATCAACATACTATTAAAAAAAGAATTACTAAAAGAACAATTTTGTCAGCAATTGCTCAAATGTTTGACCCATTGGGATTGCTTGGACCTGTGATAATAATTGCAAAAATTATCATGCAAAGATTATGGTATTTGAATTTAGATTGGGATGAAACGATTCCGATTGACCTACATACCAAATGGCAAAGATATCAATCAGATTTAGAATTAATAAATATTTTACGCATACCCAGGCATATTTGTTATTACAGTATTATAGAAATTCATGGTTTCTGTGATGCTAGTGAAAAGGCATATGGAGCATGCATCTATATTCGTTGTTTTGATGGCACTCAAAATTACACATCTAACGTAATTTGTGCAAAATCTAGAGTAGCCCCGTTAAAGGCTATTTCATTACCTAGGCTGGAGCTATGTGGAGCATTATTGTTATCTAAACTTATGAATAAAACAATAAGCATTTTGAATGTTCATCCAACAAACATATTTTATTGGAGTGATTCGACAATATGTTTAGCATGGATAAAATCCAATAGCAAATCTTGGAAAACATTTGTTTCAAATCGAATAGGAGAAATCGAACAGATAACTGAAATAAATAATTGGTACCATGTTTCATCTGAGGATAATCCAGCTGACATATTGTCTAGAGGTATATCTACCAAGGATTTTCTAAATTCATCTTTATGGTGGGAAGGTCCTGCCTGGCTTTCAAAAGATGTTTCATATTGGCCAGTGCAACCGCAAGTAATTTCAAACTCAGAACTTCCCGAATATAAGGCCATATCTTTTCTAGCTACAACGTTAGAACCAGAATGGGACATACATGGTAAATTTTCTAATTTTACAAGGCTCATAAGAGTATCAGCGTACTGTATGCGATTTGCTTCAAATTCAAGGAATATTTCCAAACAAACTGGACATTTGACAAAATTAGAACTGGACACAGCCAATTTCAGTTTAATAAAATACATTCAAAATAGAATTTTTAAATCAGAATATCATAAATTAGCATTAGGCTATCCTATAAATTCGAGGAGTTCAATTTTATCTTTAAATCCGTTTTTGGATTCAACCGGAATTATAAGAGTAGGGGGAAGGCTACGCAATGCTATAATTCCTTATTCTCAAAAACATCCATGTTTATTACCTTCAAATCATATATTCAGTAATTTGTTAATAAAACATGAGCATATCAAAAATTTACATTCAGGAGTGAACAGTACGTTATCATCTATAAGATCAAAGTATTGGATAATTAATGGAAGGAATGCAGTCAAAAAAGTGATCAGAAAGTGCATAAAATGTTTTCGAGCGAGACCTCAATTGCTTCAACCTTTAATGGCTGATTTGCCTTTGCATCGGGTTCAACAAAGTCGACCATTCATTAACTCTGGTGTTGACTTCGGGGGTCCTTTGTATATCAAACAAGGTTTTAGAAAATCTAAGCAATTAGTTAAAATATATTTTGCGGTATTTGTATGTTTTGCTACTAAGGCCATTCATATTGAATTAGTTGAAGATTTAACTGCAGAATCATTCTTAGCTAGTCTTAAAAGGTTCATGGCTCGAAGAGGTAAGATAGCGAACATATATTCAGATAATGCAACTAATTTCACAGGGGGGTTAAGAGAATTGTTGAATCTCTTAAAACAATCAAATAATAATAAATTGACTTCATCGTTATCTGAAGATGGAATCAATTGGCATTTCATTCCCCCTAGATCACCTCATTTTGGAGGATTGTGGGAGGCAGCAATTAAATCAGTGAAACAACATTTAAATAGAGTCCTTCAAAATTCGAACCTCACATTGATTGAATTGTATACATTGTTGGTACAGATAGAAGCAATATTGAATTCCCGTCCTTTATCAGCCCTTTCATCTGATCCTAATGATCAAAATTATTTAACTCCTGCTCATTTCATAATCGGAGATTTACTGACAACTAATCCTGAACCTGATATAACTCATCTAAAAATAAATACATTATCAAGATGGCAACGTGTGGAGCAGATTCGACAACATTTTTGGTGCCGTTGGCACAAGGAATATTTGAATAATTTACAACAACGCAGTAAATGGAGAGTCACGTCTGGATATCATATAGAAATAGGACAGCTAGTTGTTGTCAAGGAAGATAATGTCTCTCCAATGAAATGGATGTTAGGTCGTATTCAAGAAGTTCATCCTGGAAGTGATGGTGTTGTTCGGGCGGTTACAATTATGACGAAATCTGGAGCTATTAAGCGGGCTACTGTTAGAATTGCAATTTTGCCTTTAGATGAGTCATAATTATAAACACGTTAGAAAGCTAGAGCTTTCAAGACGCGCGGTATGTTTTTATGTTTTGTTATATATATTATTTATTATTTCTGTACGCATTCATAGAACATTGTATTATATTTTAATCTAGTAGTTGTCATTTAGTTACTAGGAAAATTTGTTGACAATTATAGAACTTCACTTTTCATATTTTATGTAAACATCGTTCATTTTAAATTTGGATTAAAAGCATTATAATCTCAAGTTGATTAATTATTTTCAAAAGCATTAACAGAATAGTGTTCCGACAATCGTGAACACGAACAACATTCAAACATATATTGTGTGAGGGAAGTAGTGTAATCCACCTAAAAAAAATGTGAGGTCTCAGTATATTCATGCGGTTACTCTGTATCAAATTTTCAGACTTTTTGTGACAGCAGGTGTTCAGTGTCAGTATATAACAAGGTTATATTATAGTGTGAATAATTTCGAAGCATGAGTCAGTATAAAAACAGAGTAGTAAAATACGTCATGTAGACTATTTGAATGAGATTTCATTGTAACTTAGAGTATACCTTAACGTCTATCATTAGCCGCTTCTCAATCATTTCCAATATATTTTCTGATCGTTCAATCATATATTGCACCAACAGAGTATCCGAAACCTATTTTGGTTTCAAAACTCGGAGAAGTTGCGTGATCAATTGATCACAGTTCATTTATAAAGTTTGCAGATGGACCAATATACCCAAATATATTACTCTCTTGAAATTTTATTATTTTGGTAGGTACTAAGTGAATGTCAAATTGTAAATTAAAAGCCAGTCTCAGATTTGGATAAGAATGTATTGATACATTATTTTTTACCCTTAAAATATGTTTTGAACTGAATACACATTATAACTCATCTGCAATTGCCACTGTGTGGTGTTGTTCTTCATGTGTATATTTCTTCAAATACAAACATTGAGGCGTCTCCTGACGCATTGTTCAATAACAATAAATGATTCTAAATTGAAATTTGAAGGTCTCAATTTATAAATGAGCTCATGAGAGCATATGTGTATATAGTAAAGTGCTATGTTGTCTATAAGAAATTGAGAATAGCTGTTGTTTTTTTTATTTCATTGAACCAGCTGCTGCTTTTCAGGCGACATTTGCAACGTAAAGACTGTTGAGTGCAAGGATTCCTCCCATATTACTATGAGAGATAATGCAACCGTTTCGATGGTTTCCAGAAACACAGACCCATACAGGAAACTACACCAAATTATATTTTCCAACTCATTCTCTCAAGAGATTAGAGTTCAGATAATGCACATACACACTGTTTTGATAACAAAAACAATTGGTTACTTCATATGTTATAAACTATTGGAACTTCAATTTAGGCAGGATAATTATATAATGTAATTAATTAGACTAGAAAAAATTTAAATCTTCATCGAACAAATCCCAAAAACAGATCGTGCTATGAAAAGAACAAAGGTAGATGTTGGAAAAGTAATATTATTGATATTGTATTCAAAATATATATCACATAGCATTACATTTGATAAAGTTAAGATGAAGACTGTTTCTTTGGCAACAATTTTCAAGTAACAAAAGATTACCAGCCAGCTGTATGCTGTAGCCTAACCAAATAGTTTCAAATGGTTCACGTATAAGAGATAGTCAACAACTTATGCCTCGCTGATATTATTTATGAAATTATTGGAAAAGAGTGTCTATAAATTAAAACATTGAGAGACTACAGATCTAGCAAGATACTCGACAGATCTTGTTTTCTGTTGCTCAGAAAAAGTTTTAGAAGGGATAAATATTATCAGTATCACAATCAACAGATTTAATGAAAATTCTGTATCTAGTTAATAAGATAATGAAAAAAATCATGACATTTGCATTCCAAATTAATATATCAACATTTTCCGAATCATCTCAACAAGAACTCGGAAAATGGAAAATGTAATTGAATCAGTAAAATGTGAACCGAAGGCACCTATGTAAAATAGTTTGTTCTATTATCATAATAATTGATATCCTTCATGAATAATTTTGTGATTCCTCAACGCTAATCTCATTAGGCCAGATAATTTCATAGTCCAACAATAAAAAAATATTTGTACCAAAACAAATAATTTTGCATAATTTAGCATGCAATTCCTCACATTTCCCTCCTCATTTATTTTCGGGGTTCACATATAAATATGTGGTCTGCAATTAAAATCTCATACTTGTGTTGTCTCAAGCAGTATCTACAATTATGAAATTCTTCGTCATAGCCTTCATAGGCATTACCACAATTATCTTCGTTAGTGCGAAACCCGGGGAGAAATATACCACCAAGTATGACAACATCGATATGGATGAAATCATAAAAAGTGATCGTCTCACGCTGAACTACATAAATTGTCTACTGGAAAAAGGAAATTGCAGTCCTGATGGTGCTGAACTGAAGTGTAAGTACCCTTATTTATGATATTCCAAAAGCATCATTTCACATTGATTTGATGTTCAAGTCGTTATTCCAATTTTCATGCTAGTCATACTCATGGAGAGCTAAATAACGGTTCACAAGAAGTATTATTGGTGGAATAGAAATTGAAACAGAATTGAATGATCCAATGCATCAGAACTAATAATTCACTACGTAAGCTTCAATTCCGTAAAGTTTCGTGTGTTGAATTTAATTTTCAATCCTCATAGCTTAAAGCTCAGATCTATCCACAGAACAAACAAATTAGGAAAATCGTATTCAAATTTCCATAATGGTAAAATGATGGTCAAAAATGCACCACATTTTAGTAAAAGTGTATCAAATAATATTTTGCAAGAAACTATTGAAGTTAGTTGAGTTTGAAAATGTTGAAAGTACAGCCGATATCATTAAAATGATAAACGATTCATTTGACATTTTAAATACTGGAAATACCCTCAATTCAGGATTTAAGAAACCACTTAACACACTGATACTTTATTTTTTTAGATAGAGTGAGAGATCATTCAATTAACATTAAAACGGTAGAAAATGTTAAAACAGAAAAATTGGGTGTATTGAATTTTGTTCTTCCTTCGAAAGCACCAAAATCCATGCGAAAATATTGTTGAAGAAAAACGTATATTAAGTTCCTTCCTTTGTATTAGTTAAGTCAAGATCATTCGAAGCGTCTGTTTTGCAATATCAGGCAACAGGGTGGATTTAACATTAATCGAACTTGCCAACAATTCTGAGCTCCATATAAAATATTATTTACGCACATGCAGCTAAAACAATCCTTAACAGGAAATTGTATTCCTTTGGAAAATATTTCAACTTCTAACTGTGATTACCCATTGAAAAATTTATTTTCATTGTGACAGATATGGATCATTCAACGAAATAGATGGTAATGACCTCAAAGGATGTAGAATATTTTCCCAATATTTCTGTAGAATCATTGGAACTGTCTGAATATAGTAGATGGATCATTATTCATATTAGTCGATTTGTAGTATTTGAAGCGACTGAAATGTGAAGAATAGATTCGCTTTTATCCAATGAAAAATAACGTCTTCACCTAATTTTTTTAAAAGATCGTGGTGATTTAATTTATCCCTCTGAGGATGCTACTAAGATATGCCAGAATACAGAAAACTGTATTCGCCCATATTATTAAATCATAATAACAAAACATTTTCTATCAGCGCAATTGAAAATTATGCATGACATTTTGAGAACTTTAAATAACGCGCAATAATTTTATAAATAAAATACCCCCAAACGTTGTCTAACTCTATTCGTACCACATTCAGATTGATTTCTAATATTCAAATACACAATTTTAGATTTAGCTTCAGTTGATAACTTCTAGCTCTCGAAATGCAATAGCGTTTTGTTTAAATTTGAATTCAATTCTCCGACTTTCGAAAGTCAAAATTTGGACCTCACTAGACAGAGTTTCACAATTTTTCCATACAGTAGAAAAATCTGGACGAAAGAAGTTTGGCCCAGCACCTTCTAACTTCTTCCTACCAAAATCTATTTTTCTATCTCTTCCAACAATCCACCGGTACTCACACGATATACTACTAATATTATACGTTTTCCTTTATTGTAAACAAAAACAATTATTCACCAATTTTTCAGATTGTCACATCACGTTAACTCTTCTATGTTTTTGAGCTTCACCCCTAATTACGACAAAATCTTCGTTCTTAACACAAAATAATCGAGAGAAGAGTTTACAATTTTCTTGTTTTTGTATGAAATTAATTGTTAATAAAAATATTTCATTTTACAGCGCACATTCCAGATGCACTTCAAACAGAATGTACGAAATGTAGTGAAACACAGAAGACTAATTCCAGAAAAATATTGCACCATCTTATTGAAAATAAGCGTGATTGGTGGAATGAATTGGAAGCCAAATATGATCCAACTGGTATTTACAAGAAGAAATATGATGCTAAATTGAAAGCAGATGGCATCAACTTGTAAATTTAATATTTAATTTGTTAATGAATGCATAACAATCAATTACTTACCAACAATAAAAAAATTTAATGTCAACTTATTCCTTCTTATTTTCTTGAGGTACCTAATTCTATTTACTTCCCTCACTATAAGTTGTATATTGTATAAAGAAATTATTGTAATCGAGGCAATACATTTTTTCCAAATTTTTGCGGATATATCCGTCTTGAACATTTCTGAATAGATCTAGACCATTTTTGACTTTATGTCTGTGTGTGCGTGTATATATTATTATAGTATTTCATTGAACCATAAGGACAACCCCGTATTTTTCTGGTTATAAATATAAATCACAAGTATACCTGCAAATAGCTAAGTTCTTTTGTTGTGCTTCCTGGTGGTGATCAAAAAGCAAAGTAAGTTTCGGTATCATGAACGTTACATTTATCTAATGATCATTGTTCCCTTCAAATGATATGTAAGAAATTGAATTTTGTTTTAAAAAACAATTTTACTGAAACTCACGATGAAACTCAGGAGCTACCTGTTTTTTCAAATTAGAAGTATGAATAAATTTTTTACATGTTACAATGTGGATGTGTTCATATAACACTGCTCTTTAGTTCCGGCTTTTCTCTTCGTACATTTGGTAAAGTGTTTGGGAATTACTTAGAATTGCAAATAGTTTGTATTATTTTATATAATCAGTGAAGAATACAATTTTGTTTGTAACATAATTTATTATACAACAATGCATCAAATCTGCAATAGCTTATGACACCCTGTTGTTTATTCTGTAAGCAGATGATGGTTATACTCCAATAAAATCAGCAACGACAATTTGCATGTTCCCACTAGTATTATTTGAGATTTGAAAGTTGAAATAAAGGTGGAACGCAATTCCTTTGGAATCAATAGGATATTATTAAATATATCTCATTTAGTCTATAAGTGATACCATACCATACCATACCGTATCGTATCATTGAACAGGAGCGAGGCAATTCGAACACTCAAAGATTCAGGGAAAAATGAAGAAGAGCAGTTAAACTATGAACAGAAACTGGATAACACTAAATACGTGAAGGAATGTAGCTGGGCCCTAGTTGATTATAAAACAGACAGTGAAATTACGAAAAGGAATGTGGGACTTATGATGGAGAATTCTGCAGAAGAAGATAAGCTCGTGATTAAGTTTTTGCGGGAAAAAAAAAGAAAAAATGTATTTGTATGGCCAATTTCTGAAGATATAAATAGTGTGTCTAGTGACGCTATATATACCTTACTACCAGAATCCACTGAAGGAAGATGAAATGAAAAAATGTTTTCATTGAAATATGATGACTTTAATGTTCATTAACTATACAGGGTGTCCTCGAACTGCGTGGCCAAAATAAAGCCGAAGATTCTTTGATTCGAAAAAAAGTTGATGAGCCTTTTTACTTTTGCCTCAAGTGTCTTGTTTACCCGGTAGAGGGCTTCAAAATTGCAAAAATAATTTTGTTTTTTTGGTATAACTTGAGAACGTGATGAAGAACTTTTACAATATTCAGCAGGCGAGTTACTGTCAATAATGGCCATTTTTGAGAGTGGAGCACAGAGCCTTAGAGACCATAGAAATGGCTCAAACTTGAGGATGTAACGGGAAAAGTGTCCAGAACTTTTTTGTGGTCAATGTAATTCACTCGATATTTTTTATGTAGATAGCTTATTTAATTTGAAAACTTTTCTTACTTTTAGAAAATTTTGATAAAATCAACGGATTAGCTTGAAAAAATTAATTTTCGAGTCTCTGCAATTTTGGCTTACTAATTTTACTTGATTAAAATACCTTAGTTGCCTTTGCTTTTCTAATGTCATTTTGGCATTTGAAGAATTTATTCTCAAAACTGTCAGTTTTTACTTTGCTTTCCGTAAATATTTTATAGAATTATGGCTCAAAATTTCACTAACACTGAAGTGGTTGATATGTTATTGATTTATGGACTTTGCCGTTGCAATGGCCGGAGAAGGGAAAGATATCCGCATCGCAGAATTCCAAATCGGCAAACCTTCGCGAAACTGGCAAATTTGAAGCAAATCGCAGAGAAACTGGACGCAGACGGACAAGAAGGACGTTAGAGCTCGAAGAAGCGATACTGGAAGCGGTTGAAACTGAACCTGGGATAAGCACACGACGTTTGGGACTTCGTATTGGAGCCTCAAAATCATTAGTTCATAATGTACTGAAAGAAGAACTGTTGTATCCCTATCATATTAAAACAGTTCAAGACTTATTGCCCATGGATCCAGGTCATCGGCTAGATTTCTGTCGGCTTATTGTCCAAAGACAAAACGCAAACCCCAATTTTTGTAGACTGTTCACGGACGAAGATACTTTCACGAGATGTGGTCTTTTTAACCTCCATAATGAACATTTCTATGCTGATGGAAATCCTCATGAAACGGAAGTTACATATTTTCAGAATCAAACTAAAATCAATGTTTGGGTTGGAATTGTGGATAACTTTATTATTGGCCCTACCGTTATACCCGATCGATTGAACGGGGAGAACTACTTGAACGTTTAGGAACGAAGGCTACTTGAACTGTTGGAAGACTTGCCCTTACACATTCGTCGTGGCCTGGTTTATCCATGATGGTGCACCTTCTCATTTCACATTAGCTGTGAGGCGACATTTGAATGCGGAAAATCCAGATCGCTGGATAGGTAGAGGACACGATGCACCAGTGAACTGGCCGGCCCGCTCCCCTGATTTGACGCCCTGCGACTTCTTTCTATGGGGTGCTTTGAAGTCGAAAGTTTATGCAGCTCCAGTGAACACACGAGAGGAATTGTTGCAACGAATTAATCATGAAGCGGACTTATTGAAGAATGATCCTTAAGTACTAGCCAGAGTTCAATCCAATTTCTTGAAACGAATTAATTTGTGTATTCAGGAAAATGGGCAACATTTCGAACAATTGATGGCCTAGCGATTTTCCAAAAAGTTTTGTTGTTTCTTTTAATTTAGCATTTGTTTTTCCTAAATAATTACATCGTTTCCCCATTTCTATTGTTTTTATTATTCGTGTTTTACCGAGATATTAACCATTTCAGTGTTAGTGAAATTTTGAGCCATAATTTCATAAAATTTTTACGGAAAGCAAAGTAAAAACTGACAGTTTTGAGGATAAATTCTCCAAATGCCAAAATGACATTAGAAAAGCAAAGGCAACTAAGCTGTTTTAATCAAGTAAAATTAGTAAGCCAAAATTGCAGAGACTCGAAAATTATTTTTTTCAAGCTAATCCGTTGATTTGATCAAAATTTTTTAGGAGTAAGAAAAGTTTTCAAATTAGATAAGCTATCTATATAAAAAATATAGAGTGAATTACATTGACCACAAAAAAGTTCTGGACACTTTTCTTGTTACATCCTCAAGTTTGAGCCATTTCTATGGTCTCTAAGGCTCTATGCTCCGCTCTCAAAAACGGCTATTATTGACAGTAACTCACCTGCCAAATATTGTGAAAGTCCTCCATCACGTTCTCAAGTTATACCGAAAAAATAAAATTATTTTTGCAACTTTGAAGCCCTCTACCGGGTAAACAAGACACTTGAGGCAAAAGTAAAAAGGCTCATAAATTTTTTTTCGAATCAAAGAATCTTCGGTTTCATTTTAGCCACGCAGTTCGAGGACAACCTGTATGTATATGCATATGTATGTATTGCCCATTATCTTATTAGTAGAATAAATACTTATTTTGTTATAAAACAGAGTTATTTTCAAGTTTTATGTATGAATTATTGCTCACTACTTTATAAAAAAATTAAATTTTCTTTCAATACATTTTTTTAATGACATATTTAGACCATTAAAATGAGTCACAATTAAAACTACCAAGGAGTATTGCATACAGATGAAAATTTTGAATCATATTTAAAATCAAATCGTGTAAGAAATAGAATTTTTTGGAGAATAATTGAACACCTGACATTGCTTAAAAAAAACAAATTTCAAGAAAAAAGTTTATATTGCAGTGAAACCATATTGTGTATAGTACAGGTGAGTAAGATGATTGGTTAGACGCAGAAATATAGGCTATTTTAATAATTTTAACAAATTTACAGGAATATTCATTTTTGTTCAGGATAATAAATGCATCGGATTGGCTACAATATTCTAGCATTTTGCACAATGATTCTCTCAACATTCGGAATAATAAATTATTGGAAGAGTTCAGCACCAGCGATGTTGTTCATAGCCCAGCTTTGGTGATCGTCCACAGAATCATGAATAAATAGGCTAAAAATAACTGAAAACCAAAAAAATAATCTTAACAAAATAAAACTTTTATCATCGTAGTACTGCTCTGATGGAAGATCAATTAGCCCGAAATGTTGGTACGTTTGGAACGATTACCCACAATGAAATGATAATATTGATTTGAAGATCCAATTTGTATTGCTCAGTATTTTATATTACAAGCGTTAGTGTGAAGCATATTCAACATTTCATCAAAAAAGCATTAAAAGCAAGATATTTTGACTCATCAATCAAAAAAGAGCAATAAAATGGTCCCATATGTAGGAAAACTTTAAGAAGCAAGAAATTGTCTGAACCCTGCACTGTTCTTTCCCGTCGGGTCGAAATGCCTGGCAATGGTTCTCCAATCTTCTGGTCTATTTTTCATGAGGAAATTCGCAGCTTTCTTCACTAGTCTTTTTTGAGCCGGTGTACATCTGGCGCAGTTTGTAGCCAACGCCTCGGGTATGTCACCTGTAAAACATCACCTGGTTAGGATGAAAGTTCAAGTTCGACCACTACGAGTTGTTTATGCGCTTTAGATTCGCATCAACGCGACAGTTCAGAAACAACAAACCATAATACATGGACATGTAGCAATGAACTAGTATAGCGTGAAGTGTTTTATTTCCAAATCAAATCTAACAATTGTATACAAAGTGTGGCCGTCAACAAGTACAAATACATACTTCAGTTCATGGTTCGTTCAACTAACAGTTAATTATAATAATTTTACTCGCGGCTATTACCAATATCCTCAGTAGTACAAGGCCTGAACGCTGGATCGTTACGGCACAAGCCAGAGGATTTGTTGCTGCTAGTCATCCGTACGTTATTCGGCACAATGCTATTGTAGCACAGTAAAATAAAGATTTCATTAATTTATAATCTATGACATATCTAAGGATTTCCTGTTAATACGGGGTTGCCAGATGTGAACTGAGTCCTTAGTTGCACCTCATTTGTTTTTGATAAGGTAAAAAACGACATATAATGGTTCTGTTTGCTATTTCAAGGATAACTCAAATCAAATAAAATGTTGTCAACAAACCTAAGATTTGACAGCTGTTTCGTCTTACTGGGATTCGTCTGAACATTTTGGCATCAATTGGTCGCATTCTTCGTAGCCAAACGTATTGGATAAATACGAATAGAGATTGACATATCTGTCTCACAGCATTTGTCAAATTACAGATTCATATATACGAGGGCAAGGTGAAAATTTCTCAAAATTAATCAGATGGCGCCACAATCGAAAATCCCATGTTACATTTGTGATGTACCATCTTTATCACCACCACCATCATCGATTAGACGCCGAATGCTCTGGTCGTCAGTTGAGGTTACAACGCCAGAAATCGTCGATAAAATTCATGGTACGATCGGCTAGTTAAAGTGCACGAGAGGCTATGGGCATCTCAACTGCCAGATAGGTGTCGCAGTTGCTCTCTGTTGACAACAAGCGCGACCGTGTGACAATTTCAATGGAGTGTTTGGAGATGTTCAAGCGCGATAAGAAGGACTTATTACGCTGTTCCGTCCGTGGACGAAACATAGATCAATTACAATACATTAGAGATGAAAAAAAACTCGAAACGAGGCTTGTTCTGGCGAATCGAAGCCGAAAAAGGCCAAAGTGGGTTCATCGGCCCACAAAATCATGGCGACAGTTTTTTGGGATGCACACGGTATCGTTCATATCGATTACCACGAAAAGGGCAAAACGATCACCGGCGTATATTATGCAGAGCTATCGGATCGATTCGACGCCGATTGGAAGCGAAAGCGACCGCATTTGGCAAAGAAAAAAGTGCTCTTCCACTTGGACATTGCACTGGCGCACAGGTCCGCAGTCGCAATGGCAAAATTGCATGAATTGCACTTCGAATTGGTTCGTCATCCACCATATTCTCCAGATTTGGCCCCTTGCTATTTTATCTATTTCTAAACTTGAATAAATGGCTCGGCGGAAAGAGATTTGGCTCCAACGATGAGGTCATCGCAGAAACTCCTATTTTTGAGGGATTGATGGAATCGTATTATTTGGAAGGGATCGGACTATTAGAAAAACGTTGGAAGAAGTGTATGAGGCTACAAGGAGATTATGTTGAGAAATAAACAAGAAATGATTGTTTCATTTTTCAGGCACTTTTTCCCTTGCCCTTGTAGATATATTTGGCTATTAAGGATGAGGACAAGGGTGCTAAAAGATATATAGGGTGATCCTTTGCGAGTTCTAATCAGATGTTTTGCAGATACTAGATGTAATTAGAATCTAAACATTTGTAATATGACGTTTTCAGATATGCTCAATTATAACAGAAGTATAGTTCAACTATCTTATTTCAAATAGAACACTCTGTTTATTATGACATATCTCGATAAAGATGCCCTTGGGAATTCTTTCAATATACAATTATGCTACCTATTGTTTCATGAGACATTGCAATTTTTATAATGGAAGAGGGTTCAATTTAACTCCCTGTAACTTATTAATAACTCGAAAACTTCTTTTTATTACTTTCTTTTTAATATTATTTCAATTGAATATTCACATTTCTTGCAATTAATTAGAGGACAATTCAATGTATGTTAGAACGAAGTGAAACTGATAATGGATCACCCTGTATCTGTAGAAATGTATTGTATTATCAATTATTGTAGACCAGAATCAACATGAATATTTTTGGAGAATTTTAACATTACTATAATACCTACTTAATTTCAGATTAATTAATATTATGCAGTTTAGGCTTGAATTTCTGAAGAGAAAATAGATTGATGAACAAAATTAATGTTGATTGACCTAAACTTAACATTTGATAAGTTAGAAATAATTCAATATTATGTTACAACGTTTATGAACTAGATATTTAGCAAAATTTCATATTGAATTAATTCTAGAATAAGTTGTTAGTTATTTATAAATTAACTTACGTTTGAGTTCCTTTGCTTCATTTGTACAAGGTCCACGACTTAACAAACACTTGATGTAACTATTAAGAATTCGATTATTATTGAGAACCTTATCGATATCTATATGATCATATCTAGATGTGAATTGTTGGGTATTTGAGGATTCAAGAAATAGGGTCAAAAGAAATAGGAATAAAATTGAAACTACGTGTTTATTACCCATGGTATACACTATAATTTTCTTAATGTAAGTGATTGTAAGCGTTTCTTCAAGTATGTTTATTTGAAAATGAATTGAAATAATCTCCCTCTATGCACAAATAGGGAATGCTTAATTAATGAAAAGAATTCTTAATGATGGTTTATTACCTCTTTGGTTTCCCCCAAGTGCATACCATACATAAACTTTGTATATATTATATTGATATTATCAGTATGAAAGTGACGCCATTCATTCAAATAAGTTATTCAATGCAATGCTGTATTTCCCATTTTTGATCTTCAACAAAAATTACAGTGAGGTCATTCTCGTTGAATATAATTTGAATTTTCATTGAAATTATATTCAGTATAATAATGTAAGAAATCCTCCAATTTAATTGATAACATTTGATGAAGTTGGTTTCCACTTTATGTAAATTCATAATATTGAAGAAAGGTTTTTAAAATAATTAGGAACGAGATTGCACTTTAAATTTGACGCAATGACTTGAAAAGTGTGGATTGAACAGCAAATACGTCAGAAATATTTCCGCACTGATGTCGTGTTATTGAACATCATCCTATTTGCAAAAGTTCAACATATTTTAGTAAACATAGTAACTAACTAACTTTTTAACATTTTGATGAAACAACAATTGAATATTGCTTATCATACCAATAAAAACTCATCGTTTCACCCTTTACTACGTGATATGAAATTTATCAGTAGGTATGGCGGCACTTTGGCTAGAGACAGTCTTATCAGATGGTGGCATTGTCACTGTATTACCGGCCGAGAGGTCACTGTACAAGCTGAGAGATCAATCTATTACCGGCCGAGAGACACGTGTTTCAACATTCAGACACGTGTTTGACACTTGCTTTTGACGGAGAGTCACATACTTTGAAATTGAATCACGTGTTTCAAGACTCAGACACGCGCCTGAATGTTGGAACACGTGTCTCTCGGCCGGTAATACAGTGATAATGCTTACCATCATCTGATAAGACTGTCTTGCCAAAGTTCCGCCATAACTACTAATGTGGAACCGAGTTTCGAAAGTCTAAGCATCTTTTATGTTCATTACCTAATAGTAAATGAGCATCCTGATGATCTATATAAAAAAAAATTGTGTTCCTCACAAGGTAGCCGTTAACTCCAGATTTGTCAATTGTCCTAATTTGAAATTGGGTTTAAATGCAATAATATTCAAGTCATGATGTTTCAAAATATCTTGAAGTTTTCCAAAATAAGTTAGACTAACAAATATCTTATCTTCTTGAATTTTAATTTTTTGGGATATACTGAAGTCAATGTTGTTTTGTGGATTAATTTTGTTATTATTTGGAATGATTAACAACCATTATTTACTGCGATTTATTTATTGTATCTACTTCTTGGTGGAAATTTGATTGTGACAATGGCATTGAAAAAGCCTATCTACCATTGAATGAAAATTCGTTATTAGAATGTAAAAAACTACCATGTAATCTTATAGTAATAATCCTCCAAGTTCATGAATGACCGACCACATTAATCCTATCTATCATGGAATGAAAATTCGTTATTAGAATGTAAAAAACTACCATGTAATCCTATAGTAATAATCCTCCAAGTTCATGAATGACCGACCAGCCGACCACAATAATCCTTTGCTACCTACCGAGAAGTATATTTATAGTGTTATCGTATTATTTTAATAGTATTTGAATACAGTCTGAAGATTAACGCTGCAACTCGAGTACCGGAAGTTACAAATAAAAGTGATATCCACATAGTGGTGATTAATCTTACAATATACATAATAAAGTAGTTAAGTTAAAGTAAATATATGAAAATTGTAACTCAAAAATTATAACAAATTTACGAACTATTAAATGTGGTAGTTGTAGTATAATTTTTGTCAAAATTCGAATTGCAGAAGATTAACTTAAATAAAATAACTACTCAAACTAATCAAATAATTTATTGACAGAAAATCAGTTATTTGATTCAGATTTCGAAGTGTTACATTTTGTGTTCGAAATCAGATATATGATCAAAATTATCAATTGTCTTCTGTCTTGCATGAAAAACTTTCGTAATTTCAATTTAAAATATGTTCACACAATTTCAATACTCATTCAGCATGAATGATGTTAATTTTTTCGATGCGATTTAAAATAATTCTTAAGCACGTTCTTCCGTAGATTGAAGGAAATTAAATTCAAGATCGCGAAATAGTGTAGCCTTGAAGTTCTATTAAAATTAAAAACTGAATAAGTAAATAAACATATAATACTACAAAAAGACGAACAAATACGAAGAGTTAAAAAAATTAATTTGAATATAAACTATAAATAAGAAACAATCACCCATATCCACTATTATATTTTATTTATAGTATTACAGTATATCCACACTGTGAACTTTTTATAGTTTATATAACGTAAAGTCTAAAACAGAAATTTTTATTGAGATTCAACATCAATCTTTACTTTCTAGCATACTACGCAGTAGCATTGACGTCAACTTAAAGCTGTAGATTAGAGAAAGTATTGTGGGTAGGTAATAGAAAATTTTTTACGAGGTTTTGATGACAATATTTAACAAGTAGCAATTTAACGGATTATTTATTTATTATTTCTTCCAGAACCGAAGCGATGATGGGTACCAACGGGTGACATTTATTATTAAACACAATCAAATTTTAATTATAAAATTATCTAATATTTATTTTTTTCTTGAAATGTCTAGGTTTAAGGTCTTATCCGACTAACAATCTCAAATTTTAAGGGTGACATAGAAAAAAGTACCGTGCAGTGTCAGGCGACAGATGACACTAAAATAAGAAAAAAAGTTCCTATTAACATATATGCTCAGACGCTTAGTTTTTGAGATACGGGTGTTGAAGTTGAAACAAAAATTTCGTTTTTTGCAAATATCTCCGGAACCGTTTATCGTACAGAAAACAGCTTTTGCTCAAAACCGTATTTCTTCCAGTGGCGTAGAAGTTGGAGAGAAAAACATGCACTACCCCTTCAAAATCTTAACCAATTATGACTAAAAAAAAACCGCACAGAACATAGCTTGCTATGAGTAGGAAATGTTCGCAAAATATGTTTTCTGTACGATAAACGGTTCCGGAGATATTTGCAAAAAACAAAATTTTTGTTTCAACTTCAATAACTAAGCGTCTGAGCATATATGTTAATAGGAACTTTTTTTCTTATTTTAGTGTCATCTATCGCCTGACACTATGCACGGTACTTTTTTCTATGTCACCCTGTATAAGGGCTTCCCGTGGCACGTTGAAAATTGAAGTCCGGCATTTTCCCTTTGTAACTGTGTTATTTCTAATATTATTGGAATAAGTTTAAAATTATTTGAATTTTTTTTTACAAATAGTACCACTATTTCTTTGAGATATATAAAAAGCTTAAAAGCCTCGAAATATGTCATTAATAAAACTAAAACGCCTTAATAAAACAACTAGTTCAATTAAAATAAATTTTATTTTGGAAGATATGTACATTACACAATGTATTGGATCTTATCTATCTAAAAATCTAATAAAGCAAAAACCTAAATAACAATTATTTCTAGGCCCCTGGTTACAAAGAAAATTTTGGACTGGATTTTCGGACAAATAATTTTCTCTTCTAGATTACACAGCTGCTTAAAATATATTCTCCACAATTAATAATTAAATCATCGATTTTATACAAATAGAAAGAATCTCTACCTACATTACAAATATAATTTTCATTCCAAAGAAATTAAAGTGCACAATTTTTCAATTGGGTGGATTTGTACCTACTTAATATGTACATTTGAAGGCTATCTACAATTAGATGAATATAGATGATCACATAAATATGGTCTTCTTGTTAGACTAAAACAAGATGAATGGAGTATTTATAACAGTTAAGTTTTATGGAAATCATTTAAACCGATAAACATTCTCAATGTTTCATGCTAAATTCTTTCAAGGTTCAAATGTCCAAATTAATGAATACGAAATATGTGATGATCTTATTTTCATACATAGGTCTAACAACTGTATTATTATTCGAATAATTTCAAAACTAGATGCGTCATACGCTTAGTACCAATCTCATTGTTGACGCTTCTTCATTATTTACTTACCGATTGATCTAATTCATATATGAACACTTTGATGTGAGGTGAAGAAACTAGGTAATTCTTCAATTAAAAATGTGTCGATTTCCTTTTCTCATGTTTCAAAACGAAAGATAAAATATAAACTAATATAGTTATCAAAGTAAAAGTAAAAAAATACTTATTTTATATCCAATTTCAAACAGATATCTCTGGTGTAATCTAATAATATAAGAGGTCAAAGACTCATTCTCTGCATTTTTTTATGCAGTCAAAACAGCAGAACTTGCCGTGGACATTTTTTTCCGTTTCTACATCGTATTTGGACTCGTTTACCGGCATTTAGAGATTAAAATACGTTGTTTATGAATTTTTTCAATTTTTTGGGTTGTTTTTCAACGAAAATGCCGAAACACGGTTTTTGACCACAAAAATCGACATTTTGTAATGAATAAACATCCAAGAAGTCATTTCCGATCGAAAATTGGCCGCTGAATCCGAAAATGGTGTCAGTTTCCTTCCATAATCTTTACATAACGCATCATTTTCTATCCATTGGCTGATTTTCGGCAAAAATTCTTTTTTTTACGGCGTCATATTGGTGTGAACCACTGAAAAATTTTTTTTGCGAAATCTGCGTGTTTTTACCTCAGCTGTACGATAAAATGAGAATTCTTCTGACTAAATGGATTTTAGAGGTCGAAAAATCGAAAAAACGACAAAAAAACGATAATACTGTGCAAAAATTTGCCGTCAGGTCGCTGACAAGTCTTTTTTTTTGGGACCTCGGAATCGGATTCAGCGGGAAATTTCACGATAAGATTACATTACATTAATTTTACGCCAAAAAACCAGGTAAACGTAATTTTCTTCCAATTTTTGACCTTTTCGATCTCAAAGTTGCAGAATTTAGAATCGTAAGTAGGATATTTGGATTCCTTGGACAATTTTCGATCGAAAACATGCTATTACATTATTTTTTTAAATATTTTGGTGGTTTGGAAAAGCAGTTTGAAAAAAACCTTTTTTGTAGTGGCAAATCTAGAGACTTGTTTTTTTTGTAATTTTTGAAGTTTGTTTCTCAAAACTTTAAATGGACTAAAATCGTGATCAAAATGACTGATTTTGATGTAAAATTTCCCAAGCGATCTGATTCTGACAATTTTTCAATTCCATATGATAACCTAGAGCCACAAAATTCAACAAAGCGCAAAAAATAGGAGGCAAAAAAAATTTGTGGCTCTGGGTCATCATGTGAGATTGAAAAATTATCAAAATTAGAATGCTTGGGAAATTTTACATCAAAATCAGTCATTTTGATCACGATTTTAGTCGATTTAAAGTTTTGAGAAACAAACTTCAAACATTACAAAAAACGAAGTCTCTAGATTTGCAGCTACCAAAATCCAATCCAAATATCCTACTTAAAATTCTAAAATCTGCAATTTTGAGGTCGAAACAGGTCAAAAACTGGAAGTTTACCTGCTTTTTGGCGTAAAATTAATGGTATACTGGTAAGGCTGAAAAAAATCATGATTTTTTTATAAAAATCAAAAAAATCGGACTTTTTATTTAAATCCGATATTTTTTTAGATTTAAATCAGATTTTTTTGATTTTATGTGCACTGTTCATTAAACAATGGATTTTTATGCAATTTAATGCATATTCTTACTTGTATTACAAGTAAAACTACACATTCATAACATAATCCCACCTCAATACCCTGTATCGCTGTAACAGTTTTGAATTTCGCGGTGAAACGCTCGCGCCACCTTGAATCGACGTACCAATAGCGGAATAGTTAAAACCCTAAAGACATGGTTAAAAACACGGGTACAATTTGGTCTGTTTTTGCTCGTTCATGTTGACGATAGTGTAGAGCTAGCACTAGCTGCCCGTTTGCGGAGAGTTTTTTGCGTATTCGGAACAATGAGTGGGCGGAAAAAAGACGCGATTTGGCAACATTTCGATGAGGTGAAAGGTGACAAATATTTGCGTACCAAATGCAAGAAATGCCAAAGAAAACTGCAAGGCCTTGTTGCACGAATGAAAACCCATTGGGATAAATGTGAAAAAGATTCAATCACTCATGACGAGGATGAAGCTGATGAACCTGCAGGTATGTTTTATTTAAAGTTATAATGTTCAAAAAATTAAGCACAATAAATATGATTGGGTGACACTTTGTCCACTGGTATATTTTTCCACTAGTTTTTTTTCCAATAACCTTTTTCCTCTAGTAATGATTTTCCACCAATTCGAAAATAGTATAATTGAAATGATTTGAACAAGTATCATAGCAACGACAGCTTGATACGTTGAACTGACAGTTTGACCTAACACATTGGTCTGACAGTTATCCCCCTCCCTGTGGAACATGTACGAGCCCGTGTTACAAAATCTGTCGAGGACCAACAATGTGTCGGAAGGTTGGCACAACAGATTCCAGGTGGTTGTGGGAAAAACCACCCTAGTCTTTACGCCTTCCTCCACGAGCTACAGAAAGAACAAGGACACCGAGGCCATGAACCGCGAGCTGGATTTAGGCAACAAAATTAAAAAAACTACACAGCAGTCCAGAGTGAAAAACGAAGAGCGAATAAACAATTTAGTTCGCCAATATGAAGATAGGAAAAGTGGAGGCGAAGTTCTGGAATATTTAAAAGCTGTCGGTCACCATATATAATTTTGGGAAAAGCAGAGTGGAAAAAATGGAGTGGAAAAAATGGGTCCCACCCAATAAATATCAATAGAATGAGGAATCAAATTACAAAAAACTCTTTGTCGCAGGAATTCGACCAGACAAACGCCCAACGTCATCCAAAGATTCTGAAGCTGCTCCAGCAAGGAAGCTGAAATCCGGAGTCCCCATTGTAACTGCCACGCAGATGGAAGCCCTCGACAAACAGGATCCTTTCATCACAATAATATTTATTTTATTGTAACCCTACTCCCCAGCTATTTAGTTTCAATACATATACAAAATGTGTCTATTTGAACCAATTGATTAAATAAATCAAAGCGAATTATTTGCAGAAATTTTTTTTTCTGATTTAAATCATTGATTTTTTTTTTAAATCATCGCAGCCTTATATACTGGAGTGTAAAAACTGTTCGGGAACTGTTTTCTTATCGTACAATTTCCCGCTGAATCCGTTTCCGGGGTCATATGTCCCAGAAAAAGGATTGTCAGAGACCTGACGACAGATTTTTTTACAGTAATATCGGTTTTTTGTCGTTTTTTCGACCTTTAAAATACGTTTAGTCAGAAGAATTCTCATTTCATCGTAAAGTTGACGTAAAATTACGCAGATTTCGCTAAGGAATTTTTTTTTTAATTGGCTGCTCACACCGATATGACGCCGTCAAAAAAAAAAGGGTATTTTGCCGAAAATCAGCCAATGAATAGAAAATGATGCGTTATGTAAGGAAACTGACACCATTTTCGTATTCAGCGGCCAATTTCCGATCGGAAATGACTACTTGGACGTTTATTTATTATAAAATGGCGATTTCTGGGGTCGAAAACAGTTTTTTGAAATTTTTGTTGAAAAACAACCCGAAAAATTAAAGAAATTAATGAAAAACTTTTTTAATGGTACTTTAATCTCCATATGCCGGTAAACGAGTTCAAATACGATGTACAAACGGAAAATAGAATTGCCCCGGCAGGTTTCGCAGACAACTCCCCCCCCCCCCCCCCGGCCGTTAGCCGGTTTTTGGCGTAAAATTAATGGTATACTGGAGTGTAAAAACTGTTGGACGACGTTCGGGAACTGTTTTCTTATCGTAAAATTTCCCGCTGAATCCGATTCCGGGGTCATAATGTCCCAGAAAAAGGATTGTCAGAGACCTGACGACAGATTTTTTTACAGTAATATCGGTTTTTTGACGTTTTTTCGACCTTTAAAATACGTTTAGTCAGAAGAATTCTAATTTTATCGTAAAGCTGACGTAAAATTACGCAGATTTCGCTAAGGACATTTTTTTTCAAATGGCTGCTCACACCGATATGAGGCCGTAAAAGAAAAAGGTATTTTGCCGAAAATCAGCCAATGAATAGAAAACAGTTTTTTGAAATTTTTGTTGAAAAACAACCCGAAAAATTGAAAAAATTAATGAAAAACTTTTTTAATGGTACTTTAATCTCTATATGCCGGTAAACGAGTTCAAATACGATGTACAAACGGAAAATAGAATTGCCCCGGCAGGTTTCGCAGCCACCCCCCTTCCCCCGCGCCCTTGGCCGTTACCTGGTTTTTGACGTAAAATTAATGGTATACTGGAGTGTAAAAACTGTTGAACGACGTTCGGGAACTGTTTTCTTATCGTAAAATTTCCCGCTGAATCGGATTCCGGGGTCATGTGTCCCAAAAAAAGACTTGTCAGAAGAATTCTCATTTTATCGTAAAGCTGACGTAAAATTACGCAGATTTCGCTAAGGACATTTTTTTTCAAGTGGCTGCTCACACCGATATGACGCCGTAAAAGAAAAAGGTATTTTGCCGAAAATCAGGCAATGAATAGAAAATGATGTTATGTAAGGAAACTGACACCATTTTCGGATTCAGCGGCCAATTTCCGATCGGAAATGACTTCTTGGACGTTTATTTATTATAAAATGACGATTTCTGGGGTCGAAAACAGTTTTTTGAAATTTTTGTAGAAAAACAACCCGAAAAATTAAAAAAATTCATGAAAAACTTTTTTAATGGTACTTTAATCTCTATATGCCGGTAAACGAGTTCAAATACGATGTACAAACGGAAAATATAATTGCCCCGGTAGGTTTTGCAGACCCCCCCCCCCCCCCCGCCGGTACCTGGTTTTTGGCGTAAAATTAATAGTATACTGGAGTGTAAAAACTGTTGGACGAAGTTCGGGAACTGTTTTCTTATCGTAAAATTTCCCGCTGAATCCGATTCCGGGGTCATATGTCCCAGAAAAAGACTTGTCAGAGACTTGACGACAGATTTTTTTTCAGTAATATCGATTTTTTGTCGTTTTTTCGACCTTTAAAATACGTTTAGTCAGAAGAATTCTCATTTTATCGTAAAGCTGACGTAAAATTACGCAGATTTCGCTAAGGACATTTTTTTTCAAGTGTTAATTGTTTTACCCAAATCCGAGTTCGCATCCACAACCAAAAAGCGTAAAGAACATTGTTTCATTTGATTTTCAGCTTGCCAGAACTAGCCTCATATTATGAATCTACATCCACAGATTGTCCAAATATATTGTACCACACAACACTTTCTCAACTATCGGACTGGCTCTCCAAACTTCAGTGTTCAATTAACAAAACATTAGAGAAATTCGTTAAAATCGAAGAAATTATACAAAACGTACTGCTAATCTTCCTTACGTTTCTTATTGGGCCCAGTCACTTCACTGACACGTTTCCTCTTAGCACCCGGTTCACTGGTTCTGGTTTCTCGCCTCAAAGGTAGGTCCACGTCGGATTGCGCCTGCAAAAGCAGTTGGATAGCCTCGATCGACTCCTTCTGTATCTCCCTCGTCATATTATAAACCGTGCTATTCGTCTTGTTGTACATGATTGCATTCTGAAGCATCAACATTACGTCCCGCTGAAATTCCTGAGTAGTTCTAATGACCCCATTCTCGATATTCTTCTTAATCGTATGGAAATCCATCGGCCGGTGTACCAAACCGTGATAACCCGGCGCCTGTTCTTCGGTTATCGGCTTGAGGAACAACGAAGAGTATTTATGGGCCGCCAGAGTGCTATAAAGCAACATTATCGACTTCTTCCACGTGCGATACTCCTTGTCGTCGTCGCAAAACGCGCTACTCGAAGCGGGCGAATTCGGCACCGAATCGTTGGGTGTGGCGGGCGTGGAATAACGACGTTTCGAACGATTACTAGACACGTCTTCCTCTTCCGTCCACGGACTGTTGGAACGTTCCGTTTCGGTTCTCAGTTTGAAGCGCGTGTCTTTTTTCTCGGCGTCCTGGAATTCGCGTTCGGCGAAAACTTCCTCTAAGAATTCGCTCTCCTCCAGCTGGGCCTTTTCGATCGCCAACAGCATGTCGAAATCCTTTTCTTCTTTCTTCTTGCGGGAATAGTCTCGTTTCATTTTCCCCGTCTTGTCGACCTTCACTTCCATCGTTATGTCGTCGTAAAGTTCCTCGGTGAAATCGGGGGTTGCTAAAGTACTGTCCTCCGTATTTTCTACGTCGTCTAGAGAGATATTCGGTTGTTCAACAGCCTCCACTTCCACTTCGGTAACGGTAACAGGCGGTGTTGGAATCCGCACTACGTTATTCACTTCTTCTTTCACGGTTTCTTCTACATCCACCTCAGTTTTGATTTCGACCAGTGGTTCTTCTACTTCTACCTTACTCACATTACAAATAGTGTCCACGGTGCTGGAATGAACAATATCTTGAATCTGAGATTTATTCAACTCTTTTCCGATCTCTCTTTCTTCCAGTTCAACGACCTCTACTATTTCCACCGATCCCGGAACGGTTGGTTCCTCTTTTTCCTTCCTTACCACCTCTATTTCCGGGGGCGCCTCAAGCTCCGATTCTGCAGCGATGACCATAGGCGGTGTTGGTGGGGGAGTAGGACGGACACATTCTTCGTTTACTGTTTCTTTTTCAACGACTGGCGGTGCTACAACCGATGTAGGATATTGCTTAGTTGGCGAATCCATTTGCTTCGCGTTAGATTTTGAAGGAAGTTTTGTGTCGAACACCTCGGGATCTTCTTGAAACTCGAACGGATCTACAACTGGTGTGGGAGGAGCTACAACTTCTTCTTTTTCGGTTGCATTTTCCGGTTCCGGATGTTCCGTCACGTCGGGTTCAGGCTCTCCAACATCGTCCAAATCGTCCAGTTCTAAATTGATATTTATGTCACCATTACCGTCGAGTTGTAAGTGTTGTTCGGGATCCGCAATTAAATCCGATATGATCACATCTACTTCATTTTTTATATCAGGCAATGGACCATCCGGTGCCATCATACTATTCTCAATGTCTTCAATCTTCAAATTACTCAAAGTTTCGTCATCCAATATATCAGGACTTGAAAGTGTTGCCTGATTATTCATTTCCATTTCATTTTCTGGTTCCTGTCCGATCGCTGAGCTTACCAACTGTTGAAGACCAGGTGAGACTGTTACATTAGTTGTAGAGTTCAGGAGGCTGGCGATCATAGGGTTTGTATTCGTATTTGTGGTGGGTCTTTGATTTGTTATGGCTGAATGCAAAATGGACGAGGTGGTAACATTTTGTGCTTGCGAAGGCGATTTTAAAAGACTTGTTAGCAATGGAGATAGAGCCGTTTTTTGGGATTCTTGATTTGTAGGTTGATTCTCCTCCAAATGTTGATCGATATCGAAAAGATTTTCTAGCGAGCCCGAGTTTTTCCGTTTCTGACTAATCATCAAAGGTTGCGATGGTTTTGCAGGTCTCCAAGCTCGCTCGATTTCTTGTTTCTTCGTTTCCCTTTCTCTCAGCCATTGAGAATGAGCTACAGATTCTTGCTCTTTTTTGAATTCTTCTTCATCGATTTCTTTACACCATTTATCCAATTGTTCCTCAGTAAATTTCCCTATGAACAAAAAACACTAATATATGATCCTTGAAATGCAATGTTTCGCCACGGAACAAATAACTTTCCATTTCTTCAACAGAAATGTAAGAGCCATCAAGACCTACTCATCTTTTGATTCACACTGGTTAGCATTTCATTGGGCTTATGTTTTATATTTTAGTCTTTACGTACGTTTCGGTCTCACGACCATCATCAGAAGACTTATTATTTCAATAACCTGATTACTTAGAAGTAATTAGTAAATTTCGATTTCGTGTTTCTGTTCGTTTCGGCGACGTTGGCATTTAAAACGAAATTGGTGCAATAAGGACGCTTTGTGTTAATACAATTAGTTCTAAGTAATCAGGTCATTGAAATAATAAGTCTTCTGATGATGGTCGTCAGACCGAAACGTACGTAAAGACTAAAATTTAAAGCATAAGTGTTAATGTGACCTATTTACCGAGAATTTATATATATATATCATGGTATTCTTATTTCATCAAATATCTTTTTAAAGTGCACAATATTCATGAAATAGATATCAGATGGGAAAGGATGTGTTAGATACCAGATTAGATTAGAAATGTTAGATTGCATTCTGCCAACTCAATAAATTTAGTCCTATCCATCCATTAGTGAATATCTATATGAGAAAATGTATTAAATTTCTTCAAGTATTGGACAACTTATTTTAGGAACAAGCCTTCATTTACAGTAATCACCAGATGAAAGTCTTTTTCATTCTTGGAAAACATTAAGACATAAAGTTAATGTGAGACAATTGAATAAACTGCAGAATTACATTTTAAATTGGAATTTATACTCTCAATACTCATAGGCAGGGTTTTGAAACATTTATTGTTATGGCCTGAAGATGGATACTCAATTTTAAATTGAAGGAATTGAAAAATGGTTCTTTCTGTGTAAATCAATTACTATATCATCAAAAACAAAAAGAATTATGATGTATGAGACTATACCGTAATTAAACCATAGCTTGTAAAACTCAAAACATATTTTTCATTTTTTGTTTGATGTTGTTCTTGTACATTGTATTTACGAAGAACTTTTTATTCCTTTCTAGTGAACACACACATACATGTTTATGTATTGTTTATTAACTATTTATGTACCTGATGATAATATAGTCATATTTTCTTGTAGCTTCAAATACTCGGCTCTTTCCTCATCAAGGAACTTCTTCAGCTCAGTGATTCTTTCACTTTTTAACTTCCGCAAGATACTTTCCCCTGGAGATTCGATTCCTATCTCACCCCCTGAAGTTCTCTTTTTCCTCTTTGGTGTTTCAACATTTGCCAATAAGGCTCCATATTGCGCAGCACAATTCTTCTGATGGAACCAATCTGTAGGTCTGTTTTGATCACCAAATGGTTTGAGTGCCCTGCTGACAGACATCCAGTTTTGATCGCCACTTCTGGCAACAGCTGATGCAAGACATAGCTGCTCCCTTATGGACCATGTATCCAATGGTTCACGTTTCATTTGTAAGCGTTGTTCAACAGAAACCATTTTAATTTAACTTCAACATCGAACTGGTAAGCTAGTGTAGCTAGCTTGTTCTTGTATCTTGAATATAACCTAATTTTCTGATTCTCTTCAAAATTGTTATAAGCTTTTTGACACAATTCTTATGATTAGCAGGAGACTATTACATTTCCTCCAGATACTTGATATGTAATATTTATATTTTTGTTTTGATATTGCTCGAATGCTACTTTGATGTATCATAGAAGATCTGTCTGAATTACAGAACAACTATACTATATATCTGAATAAACTGAAGCTATACAGGTATTTCTATGGCTGACAAACTCTCTGGATCTGATACAAGAAACACCCACGGTCGTACATAAAGGTCTGGGAACTCGAGGCTGTTTCCTATGTGAGAAGTGAGTCCGCTAAGCGTCATCTGTTGAATAGTACCAAAAGGGTGGCGCATGAGTGGAGTAATGATCTCTGGCACGTATACGACCGTGTTCTCTGGCAACTGTCGTTGTTGACTTGTAAACACAAGGAATATCGGCGTTTTTAGAAGAAAAATAAGAAACCGTACATTGTGCCGAAATGCAAAACGGTGTACAAAAGTGTAAAGCAAGAAACTTCTGCTTTTAAAGTGCCGAAAGATGCGGAAATGTGAAAAAAGTGGATGCTTGCGATTCCGGATAGAAGACGTTTTAACGAAGTCGTTTTATGTGTGCGAGCATGTATAACGAAAAAGGGGAAGTTATTTATAAGGTGAGTAAAACATTTTGACAAGAGTAACAGTTCTATTCCTCTCTCAAATCCTAATAATAAATAATATGTTACGAGAAAAATTATTTTACTTAATAATGTGATTGTTGCCATACTTCGATCAAAGCGCTAGCTGATGGCTGAGCGAGGAACTACGAGTTTGGCGACATGTAAGAGCTCATGTCAAACATAGAGTTCCCAGACCTGTATGTACGACCGTGGTGTAGACCTAACTGAAGTTATAGATATTACTTGTATCATTTAGGTAAGTAACACATCTTCAATTACTTATTCTTTCATCATATTATTATTATGCTGTGTTATAATAGTAATATGCCTGGAACGTGACGTACAGTCGTAATAAAAGCGCCATTAAAACTAAAATTCTGTGATTATATGAAAACGATGAAATTCTTTCAATTTGGGTTCAACGATGTAGAAGATGATAAATATAACCATAAATCTTTTAACCTTTGTTCACTAGAAACTATATTATCAGATTATTAGAATATCCCATTATACAATATCTTCTAAAAGCTTTTGCAATATCACAGTTTGCACTTTATGTTAAGTATATATACGTCTCAATATTAGTGATATTTTCCATTATCGATATACCTTTTTCAAATCATTCAAACTGAGCAATTGGTAAAACATATTAAACTCATTACAATTCATCTTCTAATAACGTACAATAATAAGTGTCAGGGTTCCAAAGTGAAAGCAGAGAAACTGTAAAAATGCAGCTTTATTCAATATAACCAAAATTATAATAACAGTTAAAACATTGAAATAAATTGAGATTATTCTAATAGTTGACCAAGAGAGTAGCGATGCGCAATTTAAAAGAGGCACTTTTCTACGTTTATTTACAGAGGTATTGAAATTAAGATATCTACATACTGTTGAATTTCGAGACCGATATATGAATGTTACATAAATTGGTAGATACTTGAAATGCTCGTCAATAAAATACACGTTGATCTGAACGGATGCAAACACATCAAAATCAAAAATAAGACTTAAACATACTCGTGCGAACAATACAACTTCACACAGTTTTCAACTCTTCTAACATAACAGATATTTGGCCCGCAAATATTAAATTTTCTTTATTATATACAGATACAACAGACATTTAATCTCGTTTTAAATTAATTAACTCCTTTGTTTTCATCCATAATAACATGATAGATCAAAATGGTTGTATCTATTTAGGTACTCAAAGTAAACTAAATGGTACTTTTATGTCAATGAATTCCTTACCGTTCCATTAACAAAATTAATCAAGATTCCTCAATCTCTATCAAATAATATTTTGCGTGATGTTCAATTTGTTAATTTATACGCATATAAAATGTCCCCTGAAAATTATTGGCTTCCGGATGGATTCCGCGTCACAATAGCACGACTTGATGGCTTGATGCCAACCTTCAGGGCAGGCTTGAGGCTTGAACTGAAACTTATGCGCGGAAGTCTACTTTCAAGATAAATTTTCCCTTGTCTTCCTACTTGACTAAGCGTATGATTGTAACGTTAATGTAACATATACTGACGAATCATGTTATTTTGATTGATTGCTCAAGAAGTTGAGAAAAGTTCTATCGAAAAGATGTGATGTTGGATTCCATTACGTATATATCATAGTCTTATTTCAAAGGTACATTTGAAGGATAGTCTGATCTTCTGAACATTTCTTATACATTGATTCTCAAAGTTGTAGTGTTGTTTCATTGCACAGTTTGGTTTTCTTATACATTAAAGAGTGGAGATCGAGATCAACTGGATGGATTGTAGACTGAGTACTGACGGGATACATTAAGCATGACAAAACAGGAGTGAAATAAACTGCGAAACATTCTACAATATTCCGGGCGATTCCTTTCTAATGCCAACTACCCCTAATTTTTCATTTTGTAGATGAATGTTGTAGGTCTACCAGTCTGAAATGTCTGTGATATCTACAGATTGATCAAGAATACCGTGACAAAAAAGTTATAAGTGTTGATAAAACAATTTAGATATTACGAACTTTACTAACATTCTTACATACTTTTGCTAGTCGTTCTCTTATGTCTCGAACTATACGTGTTCGAAAAACACAATTTAGATTTTCTGAAGTTTGCCATAAAACCATGTTAAGTTTGAAGTAGGTATTATATGAAACTTGAAAACAAAAAGATTAATGGAGGTTACATACAAAGCACCCTGAACAGAAATGGCTTACAACATATAACGGTCAAAATTATTCCAATATATCTGGAAGTGTTGTTCAAATTATCAAGATTACGTAATTTCAAATCTTTCAAATGTACCTTTGTGACAAAGTCAATCGAAAAGTGTTCTAAAAAATAAACCTCTTTCAATAAAAGCTTGTCCCTCATTGAATCAGCTTACATTATCTATTCAACAACGGCAATGAGCACTTTTGGTAAAAATATAATAGATGTCACACAGAACTGCAGTTTAAGTAGGTGTATATCTACATCTTTTTACAACTAAAACATGTCATATATTTGTTTATATTTCTCTACTGGATGTATGTAACAAAGCATATTTATAATTTCAGTCTAGGCTAGGATTTCATCATGGCAAGAATTCGTGAAACCTATTTTTAACATAAATAATTATGATATAATTGATATTTATTATTCTTTTATTTTCTACGTATAAATAGGTACTATTCTATGTTCTCAAAAGAGCTTTATCTTAATAAAAATTAATCAACGTTTTTTCTATAATTTTATTTACAAAATATTGACACTTCTGAGTCGTTGCAGAAAAAAAACATTTATACCTACGTGCGTTAAGAATATATGTCTCTATATATTGTTAATGTACTTGTGTACGATGACGAGATTAATTATTAATTAATTTTGAAAAAAAAAATTCCGAATATAAATAATATAATCAATTAGTAAGTAATTTGAACTGAGCATCCAATTTAGCTTAACAAGTGATTTATTTCTTTCATTCTCGAAAGCAAAAGTAATAATGCGAAGTCCTCTGATCATTTATTTTATGGAAAGAGACAAAAAAAATGGTTGATTCCAGATCAATTCTACAATCTCGTCATATGTTACATATATGTAAGAAATTTAAGACGAAATGGTTTTCTCGTAACCATGAATTTTTATTTTACTTATTGTATAATGAATAAATTTAAATGAAGTGTACATAAAATTTAATAATACCAATTCGAACAATAATATTTTGCTACTATAAAAAATAAGGATAATCATACATTTGTAAGATTCTTATTTACTGAGGAATATTTTACAATTTTTAAATCAAATTATTATTTTCTACCCATTTTTATTCGAATTCGTATAATTTTAAAAAGTGAAAAAGAATATTGTTTCTGCAGCATTTATTTATTTATTCCTATTAAATTATTTCCACAGCATTCGTTATATCGTTTTTACATATTTGTTTTATACAATTTTCTGCCAACGAACTCTTCATGTAATAAAGCTCTTTTAAAACGTTAACACTGTTAATACTCACTCAAAGAGGAGATCACTTTCCCTGCATGACATTTTTACTTTTACACTGAAATAAATACATACTTATTAAGGCATTTAAACGTTAACTCAATTTTCACAGAAGCAACACAACTAAAATAACACATATGCTTATTCGATATCTCAGTCAGCTACATATTTAAAAAAAAATCTGTACAGTATTAAAACAAATATCACTATATTTTCCTATGTTCAAGTTAAAAAAGTAGTACCTGTAGTAGTGATGTACGAGTTTTAGGGGCCGTCTCATTGGTCGTTTTTATACTGGTCAATAGAGGAATCTTATATTCAATGGTTTGTAATAGCAATTGATTGTTACTAACTAGATACCTAAATAAAAAAGCAAAGATGATTACAATTTTCATTTGGAATAATTTCGTACGTGTAAATTTGTTTATTATTTTATTATATTAGTTGTTACACTATTACATTTTACGAACTTAAGATTTGCCTTTTTACTGCTTATATTGCAATTGTATCTAATTAGCTATAGAATCTTCTTCAACTAGCTGACTACAGATTGCGACTTAATTGACTATATTTGCCGGCGGAAAACATTTTAGGGCTGACCAAATCCACAATAGCCTGCTAAAAATTATACATGTAAATGAGACAATTCCGCAAACGACCTCTGATCGACAGTCATTTTTGTAGTTTGAGATCAGAGAATCTACGATTTACGATGGAGGAGTTATTGAATAAGAAAGGGATCAAAGGGACATAATGGAAGATGATATATCATGAAGTATCATTTCTTTTATCAAATACAAGACTATATGTTAACTAATATTGTAACCCGAAACCAAAGTCTTACAACTTACAAGAGTCGAAGAGAACAATCGAATTATAAATGCAAGCGAGTATGTAACAGTAATCTTCAACCCTTCAACATAATATAATTTAGGGATGGCGATCTGAAATCGATTAATCGAAGAATCGATTATTTCGACTAAATAAATCGATTTTTTAAATCGATATTTTGTAGTGAATCGATCCGGTGAATCGATACTTCACCCTTGAAAATCGAAATTCGATTATTTTATTTATGATAAGAAATATACACCTATTTAGAATGAGTTAAATGTGTAGTTGGACGAGGAGTCAATGCTTGGGCTATCGAGACTAATTTTATGGATGGATTACTATACACATGTAGACAGCTTTTCATTTAATTACGCACTTACTCGCGAGATGGCGTGAGCTCAGTTTCTCCATGCTGTTCTCCTGAATACGGAAAAGATACGCAACAATTAAGTTTGTAATCTGTGGTTTAGTGTAAATATTGACATTATTTGTTTGTTTATGTTTATATCTTGATAGTATTTTTGCGATATTCTGTGAATAGAAAAATAAATTAGTATTCCGTAGTGCTTGATACAGACTGATACTCAATAAAAAGTAAGTAATCAATTGTTGTTTTCTATTTCTGCAACATTTACACTGTACTACTACTTATGTTTATTCATCGATATAACCTCTTTAAACCAATTTCTAAAATCTCCGTTAAAAACCATTCTCTAGTTATTTTTTTTTACGACGCGATTGTTGATTCTATTCTAATTTTTTCAAGTTGATGAAAGTTAATTAATGCATAAGATATGATTTTTTTTAAATGAATTAATTGGTACCGATAATATCTTTTCATTTTTTTTTCTATTTAGTAATAAAAAATTGTATATTTTCAGGATGTCAAATAAAAGCGATCTATGGAATCATTTTATAAAAAAAGATTTAGGGGGAGTATGCAAATATTGCCACGTAGAAGTAAAAACTAAAGGGAACACAACAAATTTGCGAAATCATTTAGTCAGACGTCACCCATTGATTAAGACCGTAAGTCAAAAAAAGAAGAATGATAGTAGTAGTGGTAATACTCAAAGTGGTGGTGGAAGTAGTCAAGTTAGTGGAACCTGTATTCTTTATATCTCAATCATGTTTTTCGTTTTTTTACGTACTGAATGCCAAAAATAAAAAGTAATTCTTAATTAAACCAAATAACACTATTCTCTTGGTTATCTAGGGTTCAGAAAATGATGCGATTTTCGATGACATTGCAAACTCTCGTAATGTTGATAATTCAGATACTGAAAGTGTGGCTTCAACTCATTCAACTGCTTCTGCATCAACTTATAAACAGCAAACATTGACGTCTTGCGTTACAAATATAAAATCATTTGGAGGTAAAAGACATAAAATATGAATTCATTATTCTATAGGTGAGACACGTACTGAATAGGCAATTAGGATTTTGTTGTTTCTTTCTATTTTTAGATAATGGTGTTAAGACTGGACAGATAAATAATGCGATTGTATTCATGATAGCAAAAGATGGTTTGCCTTTAAACACTGTGGAAAAACCAGGATTTAATTATCTAATGAAAACAGTGGCACCACTCTACAAAATTCCAGCTAGAAAAACAATAACGTATATGATTGACGATAAGTATGATGTTCTTTCAAGACAGCTTAAATTAAAAATACAAGAAGTTGAAGCCTTATGTTTAACTGCCGATGTTTGGACTGACCCACATAATAGCCAGAGCTACATGGGCTTAACTGGTCATTGTAAACATGAAAATAAGTTAATGAGCATAGTTTTTGGTGTATCTGCTCTTACAGAACCTCACAATGCTGAATACTTAGCTCATATAATTACTGAGATGACCAATAAGTGGAATATACAGAGTAATAAAGTGATAGCTTTTATTACTGATAATGGCGCAAATATCGTTAAAGCTGTTACAATTGTTTATGGCAAAAATAAACATATGCCGTGTTTCGCTCATACATTAAATTTAGTGGCATCGAAACCATTTGATAATAAAGATGGATTAGAAGAAGCAAAAAATCTATTAACAGCTGTAAAAGAAATAACTACATATTTTAAGCACAATACAAATGCTGCTGATTCTTTAAAGAAAGCTCAGGAACACAAAGCCAAGCCTTTGACACTTATCCAATCTGTTTGTACCAGATGGAATTCAGTTTTTTACCAGCTGGAACGATTCGTTGAATTATCTGAAATAATTGCACCAATATTACTCAAGTACCCGAAAGCACCTACGATGCTAACTGCAAGACAATTAGAACATATAAAAGACTTAATAAATATACTGAGACCGTTAGAAAGAATTACAAAAGAAATATCAGGACAAAATTATGTTACTGCAAGTAAAATCATACCAATTATATCTTGTCTGACTGAAACATATAATGCAATGGAAACTTCAACGGACGTTGGTGCTAAAACAAAAGCTTTGATTATTGAAGGCTTGAAAAAGAGATTTGGGAATGTCGAAAAGGTTCATTTATTAGCAGCGGCAACAGTTTTAGATCCTAGATTTAAAAAAATTCATTTCATTGATCATATAGCCTGCTCCCGAGCGATAGATAGAATTAATACTTCAATTTTAGATACTCAGTCTCAGTCACAGCAACAACTTCCGCAAGAAAACAGGGAGGGAAATGATCAAGAAGAAGAAGGAAATGATGCAAATAGAGGAATTTGGAATTTCCACAAGTTACTTGTAAAAAAGCAGCTTTCTTTATGTAACACACTTGCCCAAGAAAATCAGGGTTTGAACGAAGAGTTTAAACACTACTTATCGCAGGCAGTGGTGCACTTAAACTATGATCCTATACTTTACTGGCAAGAACAGAAAAATTCTATTTATCATCACGTTTACTCAACAGCTATGAAGTATATGTGTATCGTGGGATCATCTGTACCTTGTGAGCGACTGTTTTCAGTTGCTGGGAATATTGCAAGTGATGAGCGAAACCGTTTGGATCCCACTAGACTCAACAGACTCTTGTTCCTGAAAAGTTTGGACGTTAAATACTGGGAACTGTAAATTTTATAATTTTTCAACTTTTAAATATTGTAAAAGATTTTATCTTAAGTAGAGGTTCTTATACATGTTACATTTTAGTATAGTTGTAATTGTTTAATTCATTAAAAATGATTGAAGATTGATTATTTCAGCGTCTTTCATATTTTCTATAATTATACATCCATTATATGTCATAAATAAAAACTTTTATCAAAGTCGAGAAAAAATCGATTTTCAAGGAATCGATTTTTTAGACTTCGATTTCTCTATGAATCGATTTTTCATACTTCGATTCAAATCGATTTAAAGATCGATCTTTTTTTGAGAGAATCGCCTTCCCTAATATAATTCTGGAATTAGGAGGAAACGAGATTCTGGCGTAATCATAGAAAGATACAGAACATTGCCACGGGTGCTGCTACTTGACGCGTTAGCGATTTATGGCAATTTTAGGAACAATAGGAAACTGACCGATACTTTGAATACGTAGTCGCTATATATTCTAAGGTCCCATATGAAAAAGACAGCCAGGTTAGTTTGATGATCTATGTTTCGTGGATTAGTTCATAATTTCATATTTCAAATAGTAAGAAAGCAGTAAAACATGAAGACATACTCGAAAGAGGAATATTTTCGACCCCCTTCTCAACTCCAGACACTACAGGAATGTTATAGCGACGTATTTGTTTGCATAAATTCGGCGACAAAAATGTTAAAAACGCCCTAAAAACGAGTTTTATGAGTTTACGAATATATTACGCAACTGGTTTGTTGATATTTGAAACAGCACAATAAATAACATAATTTATGTCATAGAGATTTAAATAAGTGCAGATTTATAACGGAATTGATTGTTTATGTTGTTATATAGCAATGTCTTACTTAGAAATGTCAAACTTTATTATAACCAACAATATTTACATAATTGACGTTTTTATAAAAATTATTCCACGTGATAAATATCGGTCCATCTGCAAACTTCAAACTCATGAAACTAGTTTCTAGGGCGTTTTTTACATTCACGTCCACAAACTTTGGTGAAGAAAGAAGTGTCGAAATGTACGAAAAGATACCTTAAATATTAAGTTGATGAGGCGTGATTAACTGAATATATCAAAATTTCAGACGAGGAAATCTTTTCTTTACTTTATCATATCTATCAAAATACAAGGGCTATAAAGTAGTATATTCTACATCTATATAAAGTTCTATATATCTGCACAAAGCTCGTAGGTTTTGAATCACAGAAAGCATCATATTGAAAAGCACTTATTATTTCTAGGAACAAATTTGGCAATCAATTAATCTTAGGCGAAAAATATTTCCCATTCATTGACCAGTAACATTCATATTTATAATTCAATATGATTAAAATACTATATGAGTGTTCTTACGTCGTACACCACTAATAACATTCTAATAAGAAAATTCTTAGTATTAACAATTCATTATATTCGTTATTTTCTATTCAATTTTTGATTAGGTCTTTTGCTAAATTTCCTTTCAAAAATAAAACCCCACGGTTCAGCATATTCGGCCAAACCTCATGATGCAAGCATTCACTAATCGGCTAATCGGGCGTTAAAAGAAAACGTTATGAAAAGATGACAAAATGCTTTCTCATACAAACCATCATTCATAAATAGACTTTTTGTTAATGATAAGACATCCATATTGTAGATCACAGCTAACAGTGTAGAGTCTCCTTCATATTTAATATTATGTTATATTACTCTAGTTCGCTGATTATAATACTAAAGGCTTCAGAAAAGGAGTAGTTTTTTGCTCTAAGATGGCTAATCAAATCATTGGAGAACAAGTAGCCCAATGGAGTAAGCCATGAATGTTCCTTGATGAAAAGAACATTTTCAATTAATATTTACAGAAAGCGGCAAACTGGATTTTGCAGGCTTTAGTATTATAATCAACCATCAAATATAAGAAACTCATGAACTAATTTTATTAGTGTAGCTATTGGCCCAATTGTTAAAACAAAAACGTACTATCAGTTAGCTGATTAAGTGAAATTTTGTAATAGAATTTTATCGAATGAAACATCAACTCTTGGATATTCATATTGCTGTCATCATGAAGGTATATACTACAGCCAAACTATGCACTTGGAAATATAGATGGTTATAGTTTTATTCAAACATTAACCCTAACAGGATATTCAAGCCTCACGTTGGGCGCCACAAAACCTCTAATTTGTACATTTATTAAGATGAATTAGATATGTTCTAAGGAATTCCAACGTACGTTGATGATGAAAAAAGAGAACACTTGAAAATGTATAGTAAACTTGATCTTTCGAATCAAGATAAGAGAATGATTTTCCGTGAAACATTTCAAATCGAATACCATGTACATATAACATGTTGTCAGAAATGTTTTTGTTTTCGATCACAATTTTGGAAGTTTTCATATTTGGAAGCTATCAGGTACACTCTCGATGGGCACTCTATAGTTGAATAATGTATTAATTGGGAAAAAATGGACGCTTTACTTATTAAGGCATGATTCTAGGAAATCATGGTGAACTTGAACTTCAGTTTAATATTTATCTGATGATCAGAGTTATAAACTCTTCAATTATTTCGTATATTCTTATCCAAATAATCAATGATGATCTAAACATTACACAGAAGATCTCCGAAAATTGAATTGATTTCAAATTCTATGATAATTTAACTAATTTTCCCTAAAGATAAAAGCAATAACAATATCCTGAGACCAACCAATATTATTCAATCACAGATAGAGATAAACCTACTTCTATTTTCTTGCAAATGAACTCATCCTACATATTTACTGAGGGCCACAAATCATGTAAACATTTTATGACAATAAAAAGATATTTCTGCCATCATGTCCTAATAAGGTTAGTTCATGGGGAAATGAAATAGTTCCTAAGTTTTTTCACATCCTGCAAACTTGTATACTTTGTTGTATTTGTAATTAGGCCTAATATAATTTGTTACTATTTCCCTTCAACGCATACGAGTTTACAGGACGTGTCATGCAAATTATTCATCTTAGCAAACACGTGTCTCTGTGCTGAGTCACCTTGATGAAAATATTGTCCATGTTGAAGCTAGTCCGTTAAAATAAAAATATCACTTTATATTAAAAAAATAATTCTCACACATAGATAACTTTTACAAGAACAATATTTTCGGTTATAAAGATTAGTCAATTTAATTGTTTCGTGAATATCACTCAATTTCATAAGGAATTAGTGAAAGGGTGAAGGACAACCGTTAAAAGCATAAACCATTTACTTCACATAGGTTGGAAAGAGTTTTTTCCACATTTTCTCCAATACATAGTACCAATTTAGAATTATGAATATTATTTTGGATATTTCGAATGAAACAAAAAATCACACTTTAATAATAATTGGTAATATGTAATTTTAAAAGTGTAATTTATGTTTTAAACACATCTTATTATTTAGTTTGGATGAATTTACACATAGCATATGCCGCAAATTATTCCAAAAAAAGATTGTGAGAGATTCTTATAATTACATTGATGTTTTCAAATGAAATGAGCATTCTATCCAAATGTTATGCTAACGGGTGGTTTCTAAATATATTATCTATATTATAGAATATCCATATTCAATTGGATTATATGCATTCAATTACTTTGAGATGAACATTATTTTCAGAGTTGCACAATACGTCAATTAATCATATCTCATGGATTTTCTTGAAATTTAGTAAAAAAGGAATACCAAGCTATCTGTATTTATATCTAACTGCCTAAGAATACTATTGATGAGAAATAATCACCCTTATCCACTAAAAATATTATTTAAGTACTAAGGACTTTTCAGCTACCAAGTAGCCATCATCAGAGTAAACCAAATTATAAATCAAAATGAGCCTGTTTAAATACTATTTGGGGATAATAATGTAAGCAATGGGTTACCCTCAGCTGGAGATAAATCGGATACTTAGATATTCTGTACTGTGGTTTAAAAGTGATAAACTTTCTTGAGAAATGTTATGACCTGTATTCAAAATTTGTTCGACTACCGCTGAATAATCACAATTATTTTTCTGTATATGGGCAACATGTTCCTTATAGCGAGTTAAAATGTTCCTTCTAGTTTGACCCACATAGCATTTTGAACACGACTCAAATGTTATGTTGGTCAAACTAGAAGGAACATTTTATCTCGTTATAAGGAATATTTTGCAGATATAAAAAAAAATGGTGAGAAATCAGGGGTAACATATTTTGAATACAGGTCACACCATTTTTCAAGTAAGTTTATCACAAATATCTAGGTAATTTGGAAGGGATGGAAATGTATAAACGAAAAAGCAATTTATAAAATTATGATTTATCTCCACAGCTGAGGGTAACCCATTGTTTACATTATTATCCCCAAATAGTATTTAAACAGGCACATTTTGATTTATAATTTAGTTTACTCTGATGATGGCTACTTGGTAGCCGAAAGGTCCTCAGTACTTACTTACTGTGAACTTTTTATAGTTTATTAGTGCCTAAAGAATAGTTGAGAGAATCAGTATTTCTGATCGATTATGATTGAATGTTATGACTTCTAACAAAACCGGATAAGAGCTCTATGAACTTATCCAACATTGAAATGTGGCGTGAATTTCTTATTGGATGGATTGCAGTGGAATTTTTATAAAATTGTTCGTATCCCTATCCCTTTCATTATTCTGGTGAAATGTCCACACTACAGAGAGAGAGAGAGAGTAATTGAATGAAGAGAGCTTCAGAAACTTGGTAATGGTATGAAGACATTCACGAAACAAAAATTTATTGTTAATTCAAGGTAAAAAACTTTGGTGAAGTGAAGTCACTAGTTTGTTAATGTTAATTGATTGAGCACCTAATGTTTAAAGCTAACTTAACAGTTCCTAATATTGCACAAATCTAGCTTGGTGTCCGTTGCACATATTGCTTAAGACAAGACAGCAAAGCATCTCACGCACTAGTACTCCAAGTGTAGGTATTTTTCTATAGTTCATTGACGGTGATCTGTGCGAATTGCTAGTGCTGCTGTAGCGACGGCCAGCACCGGCAGTTGACACATCATCTGCCCCGTCAAAACCGAGCACTAGTGCGTGGAGTGGCGTCATTGGAATGCGGTGTCCTTGTGGAAAGTGTCGGACTTGTGAAACGAAGGACGTCCATTGTTCTGACTACCCCTCGTTAGTGGCATGTCTTGGGAGGCGAAGTTGTTTTCGGATTTCGGCCTAGGCAAGGTGGTTATCCTTTGCAAAGTTCTACCCAGTTCGTGTAAGCTTCGATCGCTAGAATGTAACCTCGCTACGGATTCGTCCGACATATTTCCATGATCTGCTTCTGCTGCTAATGCGTTTACAACGGCGTTTATGGTCTTACTTTCACTACCCAAGTCTTCTTCTCTGTGCGCTAGTAAATTGGGATTTTTTCCAATCTTGTTCAGCCTAAATCGAAATGTTATGTTTAATAAATAGTACATTGACAAGGTATCTTGGTGAGAGCTTCTATATCGAGTGAAGGTTTTAAGTCAAGAAAACTAGACACAGGAGACCAAACTTCCCATTCAGCACCATGTTTGAAACGAGTCAGACTGTGGACGCTAAAAGGACGGTTCTTTACATCGTACTATATACCCAATCGTGTGTACTGTGCAGGGAACACGTGAATATAAAGATTGCAATAGCACCCTAATCTGTGCAATAGTGTTTGTTTGGGCAAGGACGACGACTCAGAGATCCCGTCTTTTCAGCGTCCATTATTTGACTCACCTTTTCCACTTGCATGGGAGTTTGGTTTCCAGTCTCTAGTCTTCTTGGTTTGAGTGTAACTGAAGTCATAGAAGTATCTGTCAATGAACGTGAATCATAAATTGAGTGTTCTTCAGAACGCTCTGCTCAAAAGGTAAAAGTTCGGAACAAACGCTACCAACAACACAATAAAAACTATGATTGGTACAATTTCACAATATTGAATATAAATTATTCGATAACATGCAGAATTGATTACGAAATTCTTTTCGATTATTAGTGTCTGCTAATACTTCAATATAATGAGGAGTGGTATCAACTGTTTGTTTATGTAAGATTACTCAATCACCGATTAGTTTGATGAAAAGTGGGCTTTGATTTCATGAATCTGTCACATGTAAATGGTATTTTGTTACCTTGTTAAACACTGTGCTGTTAAAAATATGGGTGGAAGGTACGACTTTTGCATAATAGTTACCACTCAAATAATGACGTTAATTTTTCTGTAATAATAATTGAATATTTTTAGAATGAATAATCTTACAATAAAAAATTTGCTTCCAGATTATTATGAAATTGTAAAATATCAACATTTTAATTGAATATTAAAGTCATATATTATTTGATCGCATATGTATTGTTCCACATCAATAGTAAGCATTTCATGGAGAAAATGGATGTGTTGACTTTTCTATCGGCGAACAAATTACAAATAAAGTTCGGAAAAACTGCCAATCTATATAACGGGATATCAAAAATTATTTTGGTCAAGGGTGGTTGTGGAATCTAAAATGTGTGTCTTACTTTACGTTCGAAATAATATGTCACTATCAATAACCTACAAATTTCATACCTATTTATTTCAGTTGTAAAACAATAATGAACTACAAATTAAAAATTATCTTGGTCAAGGGTGGTTGTGGAATGTAAACTCAATGTTAACTTTGAACCATTCACAAGGTCGCAATAGCCACAAACGGGGTCGAAAACTGTTTTAAATTGGTTAATTTTCGATAAATCGAATGACGTTCACGTGAAGAGCGCGTAGCTCGCGAGTTAGAAAAGTGCAAATCTTCGGAACATAGAACGTCTTTACGAAAATCCATGTCGTTAGTTTATGAACGCGGCCAACTAAATGTATTAAATAGGAAAATTTAATTAAAATAGACGTACCAAAGGGAATTTTCTAGCTACTAAAATATACCCAAAAGCGGTTAAAAGCTAGCGGCCTATAGCCGAAAACACTTTATTACAACTGGCGCCGGCCGCACGGGACATAGAACGGCCCCGAATTAACAACATCCAGGTAACACGTAAAAACTCTAACTGACGCGTAGCGAGCTCCTCGAGGCATATGTCAAAATGATTACGTACGTAGCTAATTACATAGGACGTCTGGCGTTCATGCAATTGTGTTTTTATACAATTCGAACCTTCGAATTTCGATAGGCCACGTGAAAATCCAGGAATCTAAAGCGCTAGAGACTTCTGAGTGTTATAACATTCGTATAAAATTGCGAAATTTCTCACCTTTAGAAACTTCAAATTAATTAATTTTACACAAGTTTTGATAACGTATAGTAAGACACACGTTTTAGATCCACAACCACCCTTGATCAAGATAATTTTTGATATCCCGGTACTTGATAATGCAAGCTATTAAATTTTGCTAACATGCGAGAGACAATATTGCCGATTAGTCAACGTATTTTATTCTTAATAAATGGATTTATCTTTTAATATGTGGTATCAGTTTGATGAGTAAATGAGTAATCCAGAATGTATGATGTCATATGAATCGGAGCAGGTAACATCAAAACCTCCGATCCTTTTTTTGTCCATTTTACATTCGACATATTCAATTTAATTGATTCTCCATCAGCAACCCCAAAAACTCCTAGGTTCCCAGATTTCGTACATAAATTACTCCATTCCTTGCGGTAACAAAATTTTGTTTCAATTTCATTGAACCCTCACTCGATACAGAAATTGTTGTTAATCAATTACGGCAAATTAGATTACACAAGCAGATTACAAATTAAATTTGCAAATTTGTTCCAAGTGTTCTTGTGTAAATGTGTGTTTTATTGAATTTGTTATTAGCATCGCTTTTTATGCGCTATTAGTGTGTTAATGTGTGTTTATATAATTTATGTCATGTTTTAATAATTAAAAGCGTTCATTATTTCATTCATATTAATCGGCGGTAATGCACATACATTCTCATGATTCAATACTAAACAAATTGTTCATTTCCTACAACCACAAAATGCTGGACTCCATCAGCAGGTCACTCTTTAATTTCCATGCAAGTACAAAATATTGACTTGGTAATAGTTTAATAAGGTAACAAGGTGACACAGAAGCGTATCCTCTTCTCATATAATCTAACTTTACATGATTAGGATGTCAAAAAAGTAAAAATAGTGTTCATATGTGGGAAAAATAGATGAGATAATAAACACAAGTGACACCTATGTTAAGAACACTTGTTGAAGAGAGAATACAATGTAAATATTGAAATAATAAAGAATCGAAACACGAGGGTAAATTGCCAAAAAAATCGAAATAATTGGTGAAAATATACAATATAAAATATTAAACTGATAAATGATCAAGGCACATATTATGCAAAATCATTGACCCCAAAGAAAGTGGGTTATAATATATCCTATATTATCAAACGCCTATAATTTCAAAATTGCATGCATCTTCCTCCGTTCCGTTTAGATACAAATAATTCAGGTGTAAAATACATTGATATAAAGTAATAAAATTACATATATCACATGTACCACCCTGCAAAAGACACTACAGATATCTAGCAGTATTTTAATAGTGGATTGATCTTTCTTCTTCCAATATTTCCCAATATTTGACAAAGGAAAGGGGAATTTGAACGGTGTTTTATAATTAGGAATGTATCAAGAATACCCGGCAACCTGAAGATGCAATATTGGCGTAGCGGTAGGATGAATAAATTGACCGCGAAATTTCGAGTTGAATTGACATAAAATGATTATTCGCCAGCCAATTATAATCCCCAATACTGATATTTTTTTTGCAGTTAACGTAGTTCAAATCTTACATTGAGTACATTAAAGACACCTGAAGAAATGTAAGCTATACATTCGGAGGAAACAAATAAGTTTTTTTGTAATTATCTGAGGACAGATTATAGACAAACATTATATCATAATGCAACACAACAAAATTTGTCGATAAAGATGTGTTAGTGCAAATTTCTCATTACATGAATTGTCATTGGCGCAGCGGTAGGATTGATGATCTGAATTGTAATAAAAGGAAGGGTACGTTACAGTCATATTTTCATTCATGAGCATGTATGAACATTCTGGAAAATAAGTTTAGTCGATAAGAGTGCACAAATGGACACACATATAAACGTTCGACAATTAAAATATGACAGAAATTTAGCAAATAATAAACAAACCCTAAACATTCAACAAAATTATGTATATGTATAGTGAAAGTAGATAGGTATTTACCATAACCACCACATAAATGAGGGTATACGTAATGCAAATGGACAATACAAAACACAACTACTAATAATACTTTGGAAGATGATAGCACACAAGAAAAAAGCGATGAATAGAACATAATTCAATAAAACCTCTTAGGTTTCGTTTATACGAACCAACGCACTGACCTCTCCGCGGCAACTGACTCCATTGTGCGACGCATTAGTGGATACTGATCAAGAACAGCGTTGAAATGGTCAACCGATAATGAAAATAAATTACAGTAAGTTTCTGCTCTGACAGATGCAACTCGTCTTGCATTTGTGAGTAGGCAGATCTCTCCGAAATAGGAGCCGTCGCTAAGACTCGTTGCCACTTCTCCGTTGGCCATCACAATATCCACTATACCTTCTTGTATGAAGTACATTTTGGAACCGATCGTTCCTTCCTTTATAATAATATCACCTGAAAAAAAAAACAAATCAGTAAGTGTTGAATCTTTGTACAACTCATGTTTCCAAACATTTACAGGAAACCAACAAAAGAAGTTGAACGTTTGGATAAGATATTAGTATTTTTTTGTTCTATTCGGCAGATAAATTGTCTTGTTCAACGGAATGAGGACTAGTGATTCCTTAAATTGAAGAATGTTTCTACAGGGATCTCTATACCAGATCCTTGGCCAACTACATATGGCTATTGAAAAGGCTATGGACATGGAAGCTCCGTGAAGATTTCGAAGCGACACTAGACAATATGAGACTCCAATCGATTTTTTTCTGTACTAGACTACACTAGAGGGAATCCTATAAGGTTAGAAGAACATCGTGTGAGCCAGCAGTGTAATGTAGGGAGAGGAGATGGATATTCTTATTATAGGCGTAAGGAAAGACCTCACTAGGTGGAGTCCCACAACTTCGCTGTTCAATAAAAAAAGTAAGTTCAGCAGGAAGAAGTTCGGCAGGTTTCGAGCTTGACAATGAAGTGGTGACTAGCTTGAGATCGTCTAGTCCGCCCACCTGGAATCTCTCGTGGTGGATCAACAGACGAGATTTCTGATGAACACCGAACATAGAAATATCTATAGAAAAGGGAGATATCGTCCACCTTTATACAATGAATTCGTAATTGTGACGTCATCAATCAGACAAATAGCTCTCTTTTGGATGGGTATGGAAGACTTCATAGTAATACTTGTCTTGACTTCATCATATTAGGGATTGTGAGATCGGCTTTCCTGGAGAAGATGCAAGCTTGACTTTGCTAGCATTAGAGTATCAGATCCCCGTTTCAAAATCATTTCCAGATTTCCATTAATTGCGTTAATCTGTATGTCTCGCTCCTATGGCTTCATTGGATGGTACAAGGGCTCTAGATGAGAATACGGTATGAAGTGTACCATAATGTGTAAAGCTGTGGACGAGATCTTTGTTGCTTATTCAAAGTAAACCTGACCAAAAAGTACTACAGGACATTGGTACAACTGTCGTTGATGCAACTAAGGGTAGGCATTAGCTTTTGGAGCACAATTTGATGCGTACATTTGTAAGCACATCAATGAATAACATTGTCAAACATTTCATATAGTGCTAGAAATAACTGAGGTTTCGGCTTCATTCTAATTGTGATACTGATAATACTGATAATAATGATACTTACTAATGATTATACAGATTGAGTCAAATCAAGCGGTGTACGGGATTAATGTGAGAGTACGAAAGAGCCAGACGCATCGTATAGTTAATAAGATAAAGAGAAGAAGAACTTGTGTTGTGCGATATGGAAATGGTAGTGTGCATTGTACATATCGAATTGTTAGCTAGTAAGTATTAGAGATGGGTGGCTATTCAGGGATCTGTTCTTATTTACCATCTGTTGTTTCATAAAAGATTTTGTCTAATATCAAATAGCAACTGCTATTTTGTACCTCTTATTTGAAACAGTTAAGTTGGGATTTGAGAGAAATAAAAGTAATAGCACTTGGCATTATGATTATGGTTACTGACATGCGCCTTATAAATCACGCCCATTTTGTTTCAGGTTGGGGATTCATGCTATATTCTTATCTTTATCGCACTTCTCAACTGGCAATACACCGGGCTATTTGACTGAATCTTTATAACTCAACTCGTAAATAACACTCACCTGGCTGGAAGACTTCATATTTCAATTTGGTAACAACATCTGATACAAAATTAGAATCTGCGTTGGCGAAGAATGGCACGGACGCCACCAAAGATCGGCAATTGTAATTGATCACGTCTTCTCTCAGTTTCTCCGATAGTTCACCCAAGATACATTCTTCGTCGAAGAACTTTCCTTGGTAACGATGTTCGAAGTACTCCGTTATCCTTTGCCTCATTTCTCGGGGTAATTTTCGGTAGGCCATGTATTCTTCTACTTGCTTCACCTGTTTCGTGCAAATATATAACGTGCATAAAACATGTTATTGGCTCAGGCTGCAGTTCTTAAAGTTTTACTTCATTTTTTACATATTTGAATGGAATTGGAATTAATTTCAGAGTACAGGAAATAAGTTAGTTACAACATAAAAAGTACTGCTCCCAAGAATGTATAGATGATTAAAATGAATGGTCTAGGTTATGAAGAAAAACCGAACTTAATCTAATAAATTAAGCATGATCTAACCAAGTAATGATGTCAAACAGATGATCTGGTATGAACCTCAATAGCAATTGGACAAAACGCTTTCTTAAAGGTAGCAGTACTTGCAATAAGATTCTCAAAAAAAAACCATACGTTCTTTTTCATATTTATTTCTTCCTACTTTCAACTGGAGTCTAGGTGCCAAAATGCTCTGATAACCTGTTGGCAATGTGAGAGAGCAATTGACACATAGTAGGGTTTGGGGCCTAAGCAGCTGATGTGGAACTACTCAGCTATTATTATCCCAAGACTCAGTCATGCATTTCTTGTATGGTGGAAACGAACCGAACTGGTTACAGCCCAGAAACTTCTGGACAGAATACAGGGACTCTTCCTCAGAGGCATTACATTCAAGAGGAAGGGTACACCGACTGCGGCATTGAGGGCCTTGCTAAGCGTGCCACCTCTATCAAAGACGAGGAATTTCGTAATGATGTCTACAGGCTTAGTTGCAATGGCTCCTTAAAGACAGTCTATTTAGAGGGCAGACTGAAAGGCTGCTTCTAGAACCGTAGGATAGAATCAAATCCTTGTGGTTCTCGGATCAGCATTTCAGGGTCGTCATCCCGTAAAAGCAGTAATGGGGAAATGGCCGCACACCAAAGCAACGCACAATTTGGTATATGGATGGGTCTAGAATAAATACAAGAGTCGGAGCAGGCTTTTTCAGTCCTAGACATATTGATAGGTACTTTCAACTGTAAATAAAATTATAATTGAAATTCAAGCTTATTCATCAATTTAAACTGTGAAAGTATAACACTCGTTTCTTCAGTCAACACAATGTTTCCGACATCAACATTCGAATGATACAAGCTTCGAGGCTAGCTTCTGTGCTGCTGATACTAAAGAGCACAAGGGTACGTGCCAACCACCAAGATAAACATAGAAGGAAATTTGCATGTAATTCAGTGCATTATTTTATTTCGCACGTCAAGCGCATGCATTGATAACGGTCAAAACTATGCTCCGGGGAGCATTCAGACATTACACTATAGCATTCGGCACCCGTCTTCAACCTCATTGGTTCGTTCAAATATGCTGCCGAATCCCATAGCGGATTGTTCCGACGGAGCCTAAATCGAGAGTGAATTGTTATTCAGTTTCTAGCTGCTTACGGTGCTGAATTTTGAAGTGTAATGTTTAAGCGGTGCTGAAATGCAGCGATGTCTTTTTATATGCCATTAGTGAAACCTGAAAGTACCAAGAAAACGTAGAAGAATCTACTTTGACCCTCGACTCAACGGATATTACGTCAAATGCTTTGAATTTAGGTGATGATCCTCTAGAAATTTCGGAAGAATATGTTCACAAGGATGACCAGTCTAATGAAGGTTTACAACGAATTTTTTATATATGGAACAACACCATATTTATTTTGGTACTTTCTCAGTTTACTGAAAGGAAAGTTTCACAGAGATTAAAATCTATAGAACCCAAAACTTCTTGGGAAACAATCTTATGCAGTGCTGGAAGTTCCTTAGCATTAAGGCACAAAACAAATTTGAATATTAAAGTTCAACCAACATCATTAAGTGGAAGAAAAATGGGGATGACAAGAGGGTGTAAGAGACTTCCCTGTGGCCTACCTGCCAAAGGTGAAACTACATGCAAGAAAAGGAAGCGCAACTTAGCGGAAAATGTAGCCAAACATCGTCCGAATGCAAAAAGTCATGGCATGAACCATTAAAAAATGTTTCCGTGGAAATTCGCCTATAACTTCTGCCACATTCGATGCTTACATTCATGTTTTTATAGTATGAACAATAAAAGCTATGTATACCTACATGAGTGTTTATTTATCACTTACAATTGTATGAAAAAGTATACGTTAATTTTAAATTAACTTATTTATGCAAATTTTAAAAACAAAATAACAAGTTTTGTGAAAAAGTTGAAATATGCATTACCTAGTAAAGTATTCTACCTAGTAAAGTATTCGGCATAGTACATGCTTAAATTGTGTAACATTCAACTCTGTATTTCAGCACCGCTTCAACATTGCACCTCAGAATTCGGCACCGTTCGCAGTTTGAAACTAAATAACAAACCACTCTCGATTTGAGCACCGTCGAAACAAACCGCTATGGAATTCGACAGCATATTTAAATGAACCAATCAGATTGAAGACGGGTGCCGCATGCTATAGTGGAATGTCTAAATGCCTCCGGGGAACGTTCTGAAGTGTACCTATTTCATCATTCGGCTGACTACGGTCATCTTCCCCATACGGGCTTATACTGTCGGTTTGGGGCACAAAGCATCGTAAATGCCTTGCTTTCATAATGTACAGTGTGTGAATTCATTTCGAAAACGTGAAGTCTGAAGTGAGGCTTCGAATTGGCGTTACGAGGCCATGATGAGACATTGACGTCGAAAAAGCCAAGTGTTTATATAGGCTTAATCAACTTTGCAGCTGAATTAGACGCTGTGCCTGCAATACATATAAATGGTTCGGGTTCAAAAGTGTTTAAAGGCGTCTCAAAAACTGTTCAGAACGAATTGATAGATGCAGTGTTGCAAATTTACAAGCAGGAAATATTAAAAGAAATTAAATCTGGATTTTCAAAAGTGGAACTGTGAACACATTATTTGAACACCAGGATTCTTTCAAAGAATGTTTAGACAAAATTATTGTCGAAGATTCAGTTACTATTAGTGAAGCAAAGTGGTTTATTAAAACATTTGAATTGCCTGGAATTTCTCTACTGGTTGAAAATATTTCATTTAATCATGCTACATTTTGAAATAATATTTAATCAGACTCAATTGCCCGGGATTGAATAGTGCTCAACTGTAAAAGGCAATTAAACAATTCTAGCAACTTAATCGAATTAAAAACTCTACTGACAATGACAATCAACAACGCAATAATGAAGAACCTGCTAGGAAAAGACAAAAACGACAGCTGGAGATAACACAGCAGTTATTGTAGAGGAAGTATGTTTTAAGCCAAATAAGCGACCAAAATTTGATTTTAGGGATAACTTAAGTGCAGCAAAATTATTTGATTCTCAAAATATTAAAACTTATAGACATGCATTTCCACAAAAACATTTTGATGACACTGTGAAATTTTATCCTATGTTGGACAGTGAACTTTCAGCAATTTATGAGCGCGATGACATGTGTGACGTAGGTGGTATTTTGCCACTTTTAGTGTTCATAATAGACAACAACCTAAAAGAGGTTTTGATGGAAACTGTCGACAGCAGAATGAGAATGTTTTTCCACCCTCAAACGCATTAACACTTTTCTGACAAACACAGTCTCAGAAGATCGACTGAACGCATTGGGGGTCCTATCAATAGAAAAGAAGTTCGTTCCGTATATCCCCGATCTTAACAACAAAGTCATAGACGTTTTTTCCAGCATTAAAAATAGGAAAATGGATTTTATGTACAAAAAATAACTCTTTCATAACTCACGAGCCGCCATTGGCTTCTGATGGATTTCAGCAGCTTCTGTGCCGAAAGACGACTCTAATAACTATGGAGCCATTCAAAAACCCATCGAATGAAAAATAATAACAGTCTACATTAATACAAAAAGTCTGGAAGAGATTGTATCACATGATTATTTGCAGGATTGATATGTATAGCAATTGCGTGAGTATTTGTGATCAAAAGAACACATGCAACTAAAAGATCTAAACAAAAATTTTCCATTGAAATATAAACTAGTTTACGCTTTTTTCGTACAGCGAATTGTCAGATAGCAAAACATTGGTTGAAATACGTCTACGGAAAGACATCTCTATGAAACTAATATAACATAATCGGTTTTCAATTAAATTAATAAACACGAGCTATCTATTTCTCAAGATGTACAAAAAAACCGCAGCCAGTAGAGCCTGTTCTTACCTTTTCTCGATATTGCCTTCGAGAGGAGTCTAAGCTCTGGATGAGATTGGTAGCGTGACCTAGGAATAAGGCGTAACAAGTAGCTCCAGATATCATTGATAACATCGTCAGCCACATATCAGTCAATGATTGGGGTGGAAACCTTCCATAACCTATACAAAGCATGTGAGACATGGCTTTGAACAGAGCCCAAGAGTACTGCTCCAACCAAAAAGCTTCCTGGAGACGTGAAAATTTCATTCATTAATATGTAGTTATTAAATATGAAATAATATAACTCCGGAGATGGTATATTATTAATATCTTACCTGCAATTCGTTAATGGCAACCCAAGAGTTAGGAGGAAACCCTTGCAACATCGGCACTAGAAATTGGAGGCATCCAGACCAATGACCGATCAGTAACATCATACAAATGAGATTGAAAATCCTCATGAACACACTCGCCATGTTTAAAAACTGCAAAATTGACAGATATATGAAACCATTGCCGTAAAAAAAAAAATTATCATCACGAAACATGTTCTTTGTTTATAATATCGTAACAACATATTTCCTGAGATAAAATAAGTAATATAATCAAATTCATCTGCAACTATGTGCCATTTGTCATTTAGGAATTTATAATAGTGCTACTAATTAAATTTTTAGTGTTAATATGGTCTTTACATCCATAATCATGATCATTTCCATTTCTTCCAATCAAATTGAGGTAATTTGGAATATTTCTGGTTTGACCTGAATAAATATTGAATATCACCTACTATGTTATATACATATAGTCCACAGGAATTAGACATAAAAGCGTCTGAAACGTAAAAATTTCGAGCATCATACAGACCTGTTTTTTTGGGAAGCTTTCGTCTTCTAGAACACTAATTTTACAACCCACAGATGAACGGGGGGGGGGGGGGGGGGGGGTGATTTTTAAGATATATCTATAAATTTTTTTGGCGTTTTCGGCCTATTTACGTGAAAATATGAATTTTGGGTGAAAATTATCAGCTGAGCAGTCGTAGAGCGGAAAATTTCCTATTTCTACGTTCTATGATTTTTTTTTGAAATTGCGTGTTTTCACCGTTAGAACGCGCCATAGAATGTGTGCGGCTATAGATAATCAGCTTTTTGAGTGATTTGTCACATTTTAAGTGTGAAATACTAATTTTGGCAAGAGGAAGAAGTAAGTAGCGACGAGAATGAATATATGAATGTGAAAAAAGCAAAGACTGCATAAAAATGTCATTATTATTATTATGTACAATACAAAAATATAGAAAAATTATTATTTTCTTGTAAAAATATGATTACTTAGTATGCTGAAGAAAAATTATTATTTTAGTTAAAAAAATATTTTTTAACAGACTAGAAATATTCCTGCTATAAGCTTTCTTGTAAATTTTCGCAAAAATTGATGATAAATACTCTAAATAAAACAAAAAAAGGAATAAAGGAAAAAAATACTCGAAATTCGAAAAATTGTCTAAACGGTAGAATATGTATGATCCTATATCTCATATTGGCGCCTTCTAACAGCAAAATTGAGTAATTTGAGATAGTTGCAAATTTTCCGTTCTTCAACTTTGCCCTTATGATAATTTACACCCTTCAAAAGCTGATTATCTATAATCGAGCACTTTCTATAGCGCGGTTTAGCGGTGAAAACACGTAATTTCAGGAAAAAAACTGTCTTTGCAGCATGAAAATAGGAAATTTTCCGTTCTACAACTTTGTTGTCTTGATAATTTTCACCAAAATTAGTTTTTCACACTGAAAATTAGTATTTCACTCTTCAAATGTGAAAAATCACTTGAAAAACCCATTATCTACAATCCGCGCACCTTCTTTGGCGCGTTCTAGCTGTGAAAATGCGCATTTCAGAAAAAACTTTTGCAACTTATGAGTAGATAATTTTCCGTTCTACCACTATTTTGTCCTGATAATTTCCGCCAAAATTGGTATTTCAAAATGTAAAAAATCACTTAAAAAGTTGATTATCTATAATCTATAGCGTTCTAGCGATGAAAATACGCAATTTCAAAAAAGTGTTGGAACATAAAAATAGTAAATTTTCCGCTCTACCACTTTGCTCTCTTGATATTTTAATTTTCACCAAAATTCATATTTGTCACATAAATTGCAAAAAACGGCCAAAAACAATGTATATATAGATATATCTTAAAAATCACCCCTCCGTTTATCTGCGGGTTGTGAAATTGGTGTTCTAGAAGTATAAACCTTCGTAAAGAACCAGTCTGTATGCTGCTCAACATTTTTACAGAAAAAATGATAATTCCAATGGACTAAAAGAATAATTTACGAAGAACACATTTATCCTTAATTCAATCGTGATTACCGAAAACAAAACTCTGCCAAAAATAAGAAACAATGTAAAATGAAATATTAGTTTGATAAAATAGAGAACGTGACCCTCATTTTTGATAGCAAAACTATTAGTCTGTCTTGTCTAAACTCTATGAAGAATATTGAAACGAAAACTAATTTTTAATACTTCGCAGGTTTTCTATTGAAGTAATTGTACGATGGGATGTAAAGTTGCAATATGTAAGACTTGGCAAAATGTAGCACTGTTTATATAATCCTAGATTCGATTAAAAATATACTAAATCTACTTTAAGAAAAATTCACTCAAATACTACATTATGCTGTAACAAATAAGACAAATAATATTCAATAAAATAAATATAAAGTGTAACTGTAAAAAAAACATCTTAAAAAAGCATCGGCCTCCTTCTGTCGTATCTAGGGAGATTATAATCCGAAAATACTGTAAGCCATAACAGAAGCAGTGCCTCCTCCATAAAAGCACAAGCAAGTATTTGGTTGGCAAGTGTTTGAAGAGGCTATTTGCTAAATATATCTATGTACCCAGCACCTTAAGAAACAACAAACACCAACTAAATAATATAACAGTGTATGTGTGTTAATGTGTTTCTATATTAATCGAGATAAATTATCATTATCTTCAACTCGATTATCTTGTTTTTCTTTTATTTGAGTAGGTTGGGAGTGGCGTTGACTGGTGGTGGAAATTATAAACAAGGGTTATTAAACTGATTAGCAAGCAATTTTCTATGGACAGGCTCCGCTAACTTACCTTGTTAATTTATACATGCGTCATATCTAGCTCAACATCTTCTAGCTATATTATAGAGCTAAATAGTCGTAAAAGATCGATATGTATTTACAAGAATAATAATTTCTTTTCAAATCGTGAAACGTATCTTGAGTGTTGAATAATTGCACTCATTTCTTTAGTCAGAAAAGAAATATTGACTTACACCAACCTTTCTGGGATGGAAGAAATCTTCTAAATTCGGAAAGAGAAAATATTTGCTACCTTGAGAATACAAGCATGTACCGAATCAAGCTGCATCTCACTCAATTATATCGAGTGTCACTCAATACATGAACTATTCAACACTGCAGTCCCAAATGATAATTAATCATGAAAAGGAGAAAAGAAGAATGCACGTAAAATAAAATATATGTTCCCTGGATGCAATGGAAATACTGTGATAATTGAATAAGTTTCATCATTTTACAGAATAAGTTCAATTCTTGACCAATTAGTAATAAAAATAACCCGCCTGCGAATAGATGCATTGCTTCCCTGTATAATACAAAAGCTTGATATTGCATTTGCTACTTTTGTGGTAAGCTGTTATAAAATGAATGAATAAATAATGTCTTATTCAATGTTTTTTAAACTCTACCGTTCCGGGGATTGTTATGTTTAAATTCATTACAAATTGAAAGTGAATAAAACACAAATTCAAACTTTGGAAACAATATATTATTAATGGTTTCATTACCCAATGACATGCTCAGATAGGGAGAATACAACGGGAGTATTTCGTTAAATCAGCTGATATCTCTAAATTTTCTAAAAACGGTTGTACTAGTCCAGTTAATCCATATAATTCAATGAATTCTTTAATGATAAAGAGGAAAGCTTATGAGCTAAGCTGTACTAAATATCTTGTCGCATACATTGTTCCGACGGGTCGTAGTTCTTGTGTATGATTTCACGAAGACGATAATTTATAGTATACAGAAACAAGATTTAAAATGAGTCGAAGAATATGACCTAGATAAATTGAACTTAGAACGAACAAACAAAAATTACATATCGAATTCCCCATATTGGACTGCTAATTTTCATATACAGGATGTAAATAAATAGCTGCGAAAAAAGGGGGTGATTCCTTGTTGAAAAATAGGGTGGGTCTTTCATATAAAATTTTTCTCTAAATCTCTTCGTTCCCGAGATACAGAGTGTTGAAATTGAAAAAAAAATTTATTTTTTGAGAATATCTCCGGAACCGTTTATCGTACAGAAAACAGCTTTTGTGAGCAATCTCTACACATAGTAAGCTACGTTTTGTGCAATAACATTTTTTTTTTATTCATAATTGGTGAAGATTTTGAAGAGGTAGTGGTTGTTTTTGTCCCCAACTTCTACGCCACTGGAAAAAGTACCCCTTCAAAATCTTCACCAATTATGAATAAAAAAAACACCTAATTTTTCAACAAGGAATCACCCCCTGAATTTTTTCGCAGTTATTTATTTACACCCTGTGTATTCGATTTAATTCTAAACGAAGCATATGTCAATTTTCATTGCTGGTATGAAAATGATTCTGGCGAGAGCATTAAAAATTCTGAACGTCAAAGAAAGGTTCCTTCACCTCCAAATATTGTTCGAGAGAGAGCTCCTTTCACAAGGAGTCCCAATAGGTCGATTACAATCACTTGCTCTAGGATTATCCAAGAAAAGTCTTCACGGAATCTTTCAGAATATGATTACGTTTAATGATTTCATCATTAACTCCCGACAGTATTTCAGGAATTATATCTGGGTTGAATCCAGTTAGTAACTCATTCTGAGGATGCCATTATCGCCAATATATTGTTTTTATCATTATTTTTTTTAGCGTCTGCCTATTTCCGCTAATGTGCCTTAAACCGAGACCAGGAGGCAATCTTACCCCAACCTGGAAATTTCGGCAAATCTTCACTATTTTCAAGTACAGTTAAGGATTGTTAACGTATGGTGACTTCGTATATCACACGGAACACTGCTTTATTTCCCTCACGAAGGAAGGCATGGTCAGATATTATCTTGCCTAATGAATATGACCGCATTTTGCCTGAGATACTTACGATATAGGTATATCGAAAACATCTCTGCCATGACTCAGGTTTGAAACCGGGTCGACAGATGGAGAGGCGACCATGCTTACCACTACACTACCAAAGATGGTTATATATTGTTATATATATTAATACATAATAAGGTTTCGAGTTTTAGGAAAACCGTTTTCGAAGCCAGGGACGCTGAACATTTTTGTTTTATATAGCTTCGAAAAACAAACATTATGTTCAGAAATACTAGGAGAGATACATACCAATTCGTTGCTAAAGGACTACGCCGTGCCTGAAAAAACATAGGATGTGATATGAGGATGTCGTGGGAGTTCAGAATCCCAACTTGCAGAACCTCCACCAGTAAAGAAGATTGGAGTATTTCCCGATTTAGATTTAGAGGAATATTCATACATCTCCCGCACATCGATCTTTTACTAATACGTATATTTATATAAAACCTTAACGCCATTTTGATTAGGTCCTAGTGAGGCGTGACTATTAATATTGGTGTAGGTGCATGCTAAAAGCTGATCACAACAGTGTTGTGATACAATAACTGTCGACTAGAGGAAGGAATGGGACATTAAAGGTTTGTTTAACCCAAACAGTATTACACAGATCTTTATGAAGAATAGTTTCGATTATGAAATGTTGTTCTCATGTAACTCATTCTTGCAGGTTATGGATTATTCAGTTTTTAGATTTTCCGTCGTCAGGGGTTTCCAAATCGTCAATTCTAGGGATTGCTGGCCAGCAATGGCAAACATTTGATGTAAACCCAAATAATTTTTCTTCGCCAAAACTTCACTTCCCTCAAACATTTTTCTAGCAGTTTCCGCCATCAATCAGCTCGTTTCCTCCAATTTGTGCAGACCATGATCGTGTTCCATTTGTGATTAGAGAGTCTGATATTTTCTCCTTTTACTCACATTTTCTTCTTTATTGGTGCTTTCTCTTGAATTTTTCTGGAACATTTCTTCATTTCCCACCTAGATATTGACCATCGAGCATGATCTTCAGCTTTCGAAGAGCTATTTTCTCCAAAGTCAAAATATTGGGAACGTTTCCTCCACAGTCAAAACATCAAGCAAGATGAGGTATCTTTTTAAAAGATTTTTCTGCTGTTTTTCATCACCAATAGAACATCAGCCATCGGGCTTGTTTTGAGAAGTAGCTCAAAATCATATCTGCTCCAAGAATTGATCATTCCAATGGCTGTCATAGAATCAGAAGTTTCCGACGAATGACGCCAGTATGACAAACACCGCGGTAGATTTTGCCATAATTTCCTTTTTGGCCACATAGTACAAATTTCATAAAAGATAACCTGCGTTTGAGAAGTAAGTTCTGATTGGTAAAGGGCTTCGGATGGAACGAAATTGAGACAGCGAATAAAATAAAACATCCGGTTTCGAAAATGGTTGCTCATTTACCAACTTTCTCATAATACATTGAATTGAGTATGGTATAAAGTCTGCGTAATACGTTAATTTGAGGTAATATGAAGGATAAGTTTCCGTGGAGGCTTGTGGCGGAAGCAGAGGCGCCGCGGGTCGGTCATGCGCATTGGCCAAGCAAGCCCGAAGCGGGTTACCTTGAAGATGAGATTGCTTTTGGTGTAACTAGACTTGTTCAGGTCCGAACTGAGGCGCCCCCTTCGTTCCGTTCGCTTTTTTTGAAGATTCTGCAAGATCTAGAAAAAGCGAAGAACACAAGGTAGTAGAGAAAGCGTGGCACGGTAGTTTCCAGAAGAACGACTTAAATAGTAGAGAGAATGAAAGTTATAGAACAGTTAGTTGCTGTGGATAGACAGAGATAGCAGTGCCAAGCGACAAGGACATAGCGCTCATGCTACAGGGATGATTTTAAGTACGTACAAACACTTACTATCTAACTATTGTTAACATAAGCAACATAAACAAATGAACGATTAAGTTTTATGAAAATTTATAGATGAAATTTAATAGTAATGAACATTACAATTTTTTCGAACATGTGCAATGATCAGATAGATATATTAGATGGAACACTATTATGTCATTTAATTTATTTATGCCAAGACAGTTTTCGTAATTATATTCAGCTCACTTGAAGAAATAAAAAATGTCATCATATTACAATCATAACCATTATCTCAGAAATAATTGCGTGTAAGTTTACTTATAAATAATAGCCTCTTAGTTCACTCCAGTTTTTTTATTATTGTTCCATGTTTCTTAATGTTTTATGTGAGGAATATGAAAGATTTTCAAAAAATCTCATTTTATAAAAAAGAATCCTTTGCTACCACAGAAGTGTTGCAATGTAAATATATGTCAACCAATGGCCCATTCTCCGTATATTCATCTTTGCAGATAATGTTATTATTCAAGAAGACATATAATGAGAATCTATAAGAGATACTTAAGGAATTTATATTCAACTCCGCAATATTGAGTTTTCATCTTTCTCGATCAAAAAAGAAGATAAAACAGGTTGTTTGTAGACCATATCAGATTTTGAGGTATTGCATGAACATGATCCAATTTGAGAATATTATGGAAAATCGTTACGATTAAAAAGTCACCTCATATTTCGATGATGACGATAATAGATAAAATTTCTGGATCAAAGTAGTTACCTCTTCTGATATCAATTCAATAACTGCTCTAACTCAACTGTCAAGAATAGGAGGAGTGTAAATATGTGCACTATTATATTCATTGCATTGCTGTTGAGTATATGCGCTGCTTCCATATTAAATCTGGTATAGTTAATACATATTTTACTTTCCCGAAACTAATACATATTACTGAAAAAGGGAATGAAATATCCTTCCAAACGGAACTGAGTTTCACTATTCCAGGAAACTCAGTGAAATAAAAAATATATTTGAGATACTGTAAAAGGAACTAGTATATTATGTCTACTGGCAGGATCGAGGCAAACGTTGAAGATAAATTGCATTTTTGAGGATGTGCAAGTACACAAGCTGTCTGTCACTGTAAACAGTTCAAAGTGAACGCTTCTGGCGTCTGACCAAAATGAATAAAGAACGAAAGAGGACACTAAACTAGATTATGAGGGCTGATTGGGTATACTTTGAATTGAAATTACAGAATCTGCTAGACTGTACCAAGTATATAGTCGAGGGAATAAAACCGAAAACGTCGCATAAAAAAACGTCGGACCAATTTTGATGTTTTTTTTTAAATTGTAGAAGTCATTTAAAAAAAATGTTACCTGTTTGTTTTCTGTTCACATGCATTTTAGCATTTCTACAGAAGAAAATTAATCTTTTGAATGCACTTTCAGGAGAGCTAAAATTCAATATGAAAAAAAAATTTCCAAATTTGGCCAGAATGAGAATTTCTTGCTCGGCGGTTTTTGGAGTCGCTGAAGTCGGATTGGAGCAACGACGCACATGAGGGCCAGGAAATCATCATCTCCAGGAAATTCGTGAAATAGACTGAAACTTGTTAGGGAGGTTCTCTTGAGGTTGTCGGTCATGATCATGACCCTCAATAGTCATCTGGTGGTCAGGATACCCTGATCACCTAGGTCATGTCCGGGGACTGTTTTTTAATATGCTCAGAAACGCAACAAAAATCGTCTCGGGGTTTTCTTGGGGCGCCGATCACAATTCTGGATCAATCGACGATACATCTTATGAACAAATCTGTGATGCAACAAAGAATTCACAAAACACCTTTCGCACTGTTATCAAACTTAATTGAGTTTTTGAAGTGCGAAAGGAATAATAGTGAAATATTTTTGATTTTAATCAACAAAAATATTGGAAATCTAAATAATTAGGTTTTCTTAAGAATCAATCTACAACAGATAGGTTTACAAGAAAAACAAAAACTATATCATAAAACACGAACTTCAACTTTTTGAATTATTTATTAGAAATATTATATAAGTAAAAATCCAGTAGTTTTCAATATTATTAATATTATTATTATCATCATTATTATTATTATTATTGTTATTGATTCCGTACCTAGAATCTTGATCAGCGCCTCAAAACACCACTGAAGACTAATTTGTTTGCATTTTAGAGCATATTAAAAAACAATCCCTGGAGGCGACCTAGGTCATCAGAGTATTCTGACCACCAGGTGACTATTGAGGGTCATGGTCATGACAGGCAATCTTAAGGGAACCTCCCTAACAAGTTAAACTACATTGCAGAAGATATTTTCACGACTTTCCTGAAGACGACAGGATGCCCTGATCACCATGTGCGTCGTTGCACCAATCCGACTTAGCATCGTGATTAGCGACCCCAAAAACCCCCGAGTAAGAAATTCTGGCATATTCTTTTTCACATTGAATTTTAGCTCCTGAACGTGCATTCAAAAGATGCATTTTCCTCTGTAGAAATGCTAAAATGCATTCTCTTAAAACGACTTTTAGCATCGATTTAAAAAAAAATCGTCTAAATCGGTTGAGCTGATTTTTATCCGACGGTTTCGGTTTTATTTCTCCAAATAATACGTAGAATTTGCTTTAATCAGTAAACTGTGAATGTAAGCATATTTTCGAACACATTACATAAAATGGAGACATTGATTTAGATTGCTTATATTCGAAGTATCAACAAAATAATCTTGTGATATTAATGTGCCAATTGTATATATCATTCCTTGGATTGTAGACTTCCGCGGACAGCTAATCTTGAAAAATCTTGTCTTCCGGATGGATTCCGCGTCACAATAGCTCGACTTGATGCCGACGTTTCGCCAACCATTACAGGTGGCATCTTCAGGGCAGGCTTGAGGCTTGAATCATCTGCCTTATTATCAAACAATTTCTCCCATTACAACATTCAAAAAGCCATAAAGAAATACACTTCACCTAAAATTCCAAATCGACCTGAACCAGAAACCCTCCCACCTGCTTTATCCACGGCCTATCTTCCATATATTCAAAATATAACAGATCAAATTTCCAAAATCCTCAAAAAACATAATATTTCTACCCGTTTTTCCACACTTCCAAAATTATCTCAGTTTTACAAACCTATCAAAGATCCCCTTCCTCCTCTCCACTCAGAAGGTGTTTATAGTATTCCCTGTTCTTGCGGTAAGGTCTACATTGGTGAAACAGGTCGTACAGTAGCTACTCGTGTGAAAGAACATGAGCGCTGTACAAGACTTCGTGACACCAGTAGATCTGCACTTGCGGAACACAAGTTTAACACAAATCATCAAATCCTCTTTGAAGATACTAAAATCCTAGTCCGAGCCCCAAACTTCTATCAGCGAAAAATCCTTGAAGCTATAGAAATCCTAAAACATCCGAATAATCTAAACCGTGACTCAGGATATTACCTTCCCAACATTTGGAAACCCATCCTCGAAAATTCAACTTCGCACATGATCGCACAACGGCAGGGTCAGGGGCTGGAACGAAGTTAACCACCGGAACAAAGGCAGTGAACTATGTAGCGTGAAGGATTTTTCCTACAATAAATACGGCTACAGAAACCAGTAGAACCAGTTTCAGTTCAAGCCTCAAGCCTGCCCTGAAGATGCCACCTGTAATGGTTGGCGAAACGTCGGCATCAAGTCGAGCTATTGTGACGCGGAATCCATCCGGAAGACAAGATTATATCATTCCTACTGGATGTTTCAAGGATCAACCAAGTAATTTTGATATTTGATCGCTGTCGGAGTCCGAATAATTGCGTAATTTATCAAATCAAATTTATTGATTTCAAAATTACCGATTTTTTGGGAGAGATTTTCGGGGTTGAGGGAGGGGTTGTATTGGGAAAAAAACATTGGTACTCATATTGGTTATTCTTTGACACCAAATTAACGTATTTGACACGGTGCCAAAGAATTTTGTCGCAATGCTCCCACTTTAGTCGTAAAGTCCATTTTTGGTCCAAATAATGGCCAATTACTTGAAAATGTTCCAACCTTGGCATGTGTTCTTTCAACAACTGGCAACAATAACAAACATTTTACACCAGGTTAGAAACTGTGCTCGTGCATTCCATTTAGCCTACTAAATTAACTGACCAGCTCCAAGAAATTGCCTCGATAAAAGCTTTGAGACTAGGTGCAAATGAATAAGAATTACATACTTTTCAATATACATCTCCGAAAAAGGGTTCGTGCAATAAAGGAGTTCAAAATTTGAGGTGGCTGTAGCTTGGAAACGCCTGACAATATACGATTCGGCCTGTGGGAGCTATTGTGCATTGAACATTTCTCCACCAACAGTAGTGCCAAGGTATATTCATTCAGGCCCACCGTATAGCTCTAGCTCCTAGACTTATATGAGAATATGGTATAATTTCAAGAACTTTAATAGCTATCCTATTTAAGTTTAGAATGGATTTTCATCACGTAGTGGTTAATTTTATTCAATTTTTGATTCCAAGAAGTTACTATTTGATTTTTTCATTGTTTGCTTGCTTTGAAACTATCGTTTATAGTCAATCATATTTCTCACATTTAACATTTATCTTCAAGGATGTAATTCTGTATTAATAATAGAATAATATGAATTTTATTCACTAAATTACTGGATATAGATGAAATGGGGTAAATGAGTATATAATGATGACTTTTATATCCCATTCAGACAATCCTAATACATATTAATTTTATTATTGATGGCGGAACTGTGATTCTAGTATTTTCTCTCTGGTAAAATACACTAATCCATCACTTTACGGATGTAGTTAGTATTTATAAGACGTCTCCATCCTTCTATTTTTATTCAAGGTCAATGCGGCAGAATTTAATTTTCTGACTACAATAACCTCAGATTTGATGAAAATCCGCAGAATACGTCTGTTCATAATGCCACATATATATTTACAAATGCTATAATTTCGTGAGTATCTGTCTATACGATACGAAGAATGGTTATTGACTTCATCTTCAGAGGTTACTACTCATTACCTACATTAGGTCAAGCTGTCGCTATTCCTATTGTTGGAGGAAAACCAAAAGACTTAACGTAATTATGATTGCAAATTTATAAGTACTTGAGAAGCTACGACGTATCGTATTGATTTTTCGGTCGCGCAAAAAAACTTAAACTGATCGTAACGCGATCACCAACAAAAATGTCTTAATATACAATGAGGCCAGCTTCACAAAAGTGGCTTGTTGCAAAGCTGCGTCTGCATTTGCAAGATTCTACCATATTATCTTTCACTATGTACATTCACGATGTAATAAAACACATTTCCAAAAGATACAAACTATATGGAACAACAAACGAAGAGCTTACCTATAATTTATAGCTGAAACTTAATATTGAGCATAGTTCACAAAAAAGTAAGGGGTGAATTTAAATCATGAGGAAATACTAATCTGATTCCAGTGTGAAAATATTGAAACTTCTACAAACATCTACTTGGTCTTCAAGAATTTTATTATCGGGGTTTTGACACCTTTGTAAATCTCTATCGAATCTAAAACGTTCAATTTCAATCCCATATACTGGTTATGTGAAATTTTACGATTTTCCAAAGGTGGAAAGTGGAAACTCGAAGATCAGAAGCTACCGGCAGTTCTGGTAGCTCATAACATATTTTAAGAACACAAAGTGGAGTAGTTTTTAAATTATTGGTTTCAAATACAAAATAAACATCTTCAAAAGTTCGTTTTGGACTTTCGCCAAAGCAATTTGTAGGAATTTCACTTCCAGTTCATTCCCTCCCCTAACCAAAGATGCAGCATTTGACCAAGTCTGGCACCAAAGCCTTTTTAGGAAACTTCCGTCATATGGTTTGCCGCCTGAACTTTGTCGCCCACTATGGAGTTGTCTCTGATAGATCACTCCATGTGGTGGTTGAAGGAGTACCCTCCGATACAATGGCTATCAACGCTGGTGTTCCATAGGGATCTGTCTCGGCACCAATTTTGTTTCTGTTCCATATCAACGATTTGCTGGAAGTGACCACCTGTCTCGTCCACAGCTTTGCAGATGATGACACATTCATAGCACTTTCTCATCTAGAACCCCTATACCATCCAATGAAGCTAGATTAGCGAGACAGGGGCAGGTTGACGCAATTAATGGAGATCTGGCAAAGATTTTGAAATGGGGATATAATAATCTAGTAGAGTTTAATGCAACCAAAACTCAAGCTTCTTCTGCGTCTTCTCTAGGAAAACGGATCCCACAATCCATAATATGATCATGTTAGGTACAACTATTCTTATTAAGTCTTCCATAACATTGCTCGGGATCACCACCAACCGCACCCTCTCATGGGACGATCATGTGAGGTCCATTGCGTAAACCGCTTCACAAAAAATTGATTTTCCATTCCGTGCCAAGAGCTATCACCTCCTTAGAACATCGTAGAAATATAGAAGGGACTAGACGAGCTCAAACAAGTCGCCTTTGAAGTGAAAGCGTAATTCAGTTCAACCTTTTTGTATGAATCGTCTTTCTCCAGCATGAAGTTAATTAAGGACAAATACAGCAATGGACTAACAGATGTACATTTGGACAAATGTATGCAAATGGCTGTATGAAACTATACTGAAGTGTCAGCCTTCTCATTAAACATGCATTTTTCATCTGTACATGTTTTCGCTCAGTAATACGTTACTTTTTTGTTATTTTGATTCACTGTTACTTTTTGAATGGTATGTAACATGCCATTGCGTCGGCTGCATCAAAATTTTCTTTATTCTGCAAACCTCTACCATTGGTAAGGTATTTATGTAGTTGTAGTATGTATTAGCATTAGTAAAATGACAACATGTATGTTGAATATATCTGAGCATTATTTGATTTTGTTCACTGTTTGTTCCAAAATAATCAAAGCAGCGCACACATTGAAAAGGTTGGCGACATTGATCTAAAACATGAGAATCAAAGGTTGTGTAAATTTTATCCAATCTATGTGAGCGAAAATGTTCTTTATATCTGTTTTGATGATTACGACTGGTGTGACCTATAGGAAAACTATTACAATCTGAAGATGTCAATTTATAAATTCCGTAAAAGTTGGTTTTCTATAGACGTAGAAAGTAATGGTGTGTTAAAGTTGAATCTAAAAAGTTTATTCTTCTATGTTTTTATATAAATGAATTTGATATTTGGATCAATGCTACTGATATAATTGTGAAATAAAATTAGTTTCCGAGATATTCTTTTGAAAATGGCTTGGACATATTATCAACATATAATAATGATTCACGACCCAGGTATGAATTAAGCAGAATTCTTGAGAAAAGGTCACATTAACACTTACGTCTACTATATTTTCGTCTTTACGTACGTCTCAGTCTCACGATCATCATCAGAAGACGTTTGAAACCTAATTCACATAAACTCAAGCGCGGGATTTCTCAAACTAATTGTACCAAGCACTAAGCCTCTTCATCGCATTAACTTCAATCCAAAATGTTTATGTCGCAACAATGATAAAAACACGAATAATTGAAATTGTTACGATATTATCTGAAATATATGAATATGTATTAAAACACCACTAGACAGTAATGTTTCTATAGTTGAGGGCGTCATATCTAGAGGACGAGGAAAAACAGTATCACAACCAAAATCCCTTTGCGGCAAGTACAATGTTAAACAGATGTGTTTAAAATTTATGACTGATGGAGAAGGTATTTGCTGTACCAATATTACTAATTTATTGCATTAGCCTTCTACGTATTTTTGAGGGAACCCTATAATGTTCGAATTTTTCTTGAAGGTTTGGGGGCTATAGGCATAGGGAAAGACCCCACTAGGTAAAGAGTTCCCCAACTTCGCTGTTCGATAGGAAAATGAAGTCTGGTAGGAAGAAGTTCGACAGGTCTCGAGCTTGATAATGAAAGGGTACTAGTTTGAGTATTATAAAGAAGTACAAAGAAATTTGCGAATGTTTCATAAATTAAATTGATATAAATTTGACTCAATGATTGTACATATGTTCTACTATTCACAGAGTTAGCATCACGTTTTATGTGAGTCATCTCCAGGATAGATCTTTCATAATAATTGGTTTCTTTAGGTCAAATATAATAAACGTAAGTGATAATGTGCCTTATGCCATTAACATTTCTGTACTAGTGTGAAAATGTTTTCTTTTTAAATAAAGTAGGATAATTCATTTCAGTTTCCTTGAAGTGTATGCTAAAAGAGTACTCCAATGAAAAGTCATACCTGAACTATTGTTTTATGAGTGAAATTTATTATTAAATTGCCAATAATTTTAACTGAAGGCTAATTCAAAAGATATTTCTATTTTTAATAGAGGTTTAATATAAGATTTATCTCGAATAGATATAATTAAAGTTTAGCATTCTTTGATTAGGAATTAGGATGCTAGGGAATATATTTGGATACATCGATGGATACTAGCACACCATTTTTAGAGATTGTTTGTTTATTTATTATTATTATTTTTTTGATTTCTCAATTTAACGTCCGGCTTATTCTGCTACTAAGGTTAATTACTGACGCCGGTCAGTATACATCCCTCAACAGGAAATTTTGCCGTACCCTTCTATAACGTCTCCTCCTAAGGATGGCATATCTTCAACATATCTCGTGCTCTTGATATATTCGCCTGTGAGCGATATGCTATAGTCGTCCAGACTTTCAACACAGATATTCTCTGCATGATTTATTTATTAATTTGGATAATTCTTTCAAATTACTAATTGTATATTCCATCTCAAAACTTGTGATAGTTTTACATTCATTATCTAGTCGTATAGGACTATTAATATATGAGTACACAGAGCCTATCATGATGGTTAACTATCACCTATAAATAATGACTTTCATCAACAATTTTTATTTGAGTAATATATTCCTCATTATTCGAGTGCAATGTGAAAGTTATTTGAATTCTTGTATCTCTTGTGTGATTGTGATGGAGAGTTGACAATCAGTGGCTTTGAAACTGTGTAGGAACATCTTTAGTATAGTTATGAAAACCGAATTCTAACGTATCATTATATTTTGAATATGGCAGATGGGCAAAACTGCCTCCATAAATAGTTTCCTCATTTATTTGCAGTTCATTTTAATATTCACCTTTGTCACTTGACAAAACAATGAAGAAATCATAATAATTAAGCAAAACAACAAAGTAGCAATGAGTTGCATCAAATCTAAGAAGAACACTATTCTGTGACTTGAAGCTACAAATGAACAGAGAGAAATAACAGTAATCTCAAATAATTTTCTTCACGTTTATTTTGAAAGATGTACATTCAGAAGCGAGTCTTCGATGTATGCTTTTGAAAGCCCAATAATCTCTCTAAATGATTTCTGTGATCTCTTATCAAGTGACAACCTGATAATCCGTTAATATGTAACTTCAATCAACATATATGCTATTGGACTATATAGGTAATTCAAATATTAGGTCAGCAATGTTTATTTTACAGAATTGTGTAGGGTTAGGTGTTTCGATATACCTACCTAAATGTAAATATTTTCGAATGATTGTATGTGTCTCTATTTCTAACATCCAATACCAAATATGAATTCTAACACCTAACATCAAAACTTACTGAAGCGCAGATGTATCTATGAAATATGTATGTCACAAATCGCTATTATTAGTTCACATGTTTGATAAGACCCTAGACTAAACGTGCTTGCAAAATCCTAACGAATGAAACATTTATTTTTGTTGTACTATTTGAAGTTGTACATTTGGCAACTTTCTTCACTACCCTTTTATTTCTCAAATTCTTTTGTTCCATTGCGGATACAAAGTAGCAAAATGTATATTTATATATAGATTGTACCCTTTTTCGATTAACACAAATAATTTTGATCGTTTGAACTGAAATGAACCAGTAGGATCTGAAGACCAGCATTCCGAAAGAAACGGAACAACCGAAATCTATTTCATCTCCTCTTTATGAACTATATTTTGTTCCCACAATATTTGCTCCACTTGCAATTGAACCAGGGCCCAGACCCACATCGAATATGGTCATCGTCAATATGAATTTATGTCAGGACTATTTAATATAAAGGACTAAAGAGGGACACAAGTCCAAAGAGGTCAAGCACCATAAATATGGCATTATAAGTTAAGGAAACATACGATATCACATGGTAAATTGAAACATTATGCAAGGTACGTGAAGAGCGTGAAAGAATGTTATACATTCTGAAGATTATTCAACTCATATATGTGTCTTCTTCAAAAATACTGGATATGGACAGATTTCTACCGGACTGCTCCAAACCAAAGGTAGAACTAAATGAAACACCAAACGAAAAATACAACAACCAAACGTTTAAAATTAAACACATTAGATTAGAATCAATAGAGATTTATTAAGGTATCAAAAACTGTTATAACAATATCCCAAATGACCGTTCCTTTGTCTTTCAAAGCACGCTTAGAATAATTCTTAGAATATTAAATGATAATTATCCTAATCCACGAATATTTTCATAATTCACACTGTTTTTTCCCGAGATCTGCCAGTTTTGGAATTTAGGTACTGTTAACAATTGTAAGCTTGTTAACGTAAAACTTTCGGAAGTTGGTGAATTGAACTCAAATTTACACAAAACATGTGACATTCAAACTATATATTAAAGCGTGGCCGAGGAATTCCATAGATAAGAGTACAGAGGGTAGATGATGGTTGAGGTTGTCGTTTAAAAGGGGATAGATTTGCCTAAAACTAACAATTGAAAAAACTTGTGGTTTGGTTGTGATGGACGAAATTTAGGGAAAAGCGCGCAACTGTCAACACACTGAGATGCTTAGCGGGTAGAAGACCGCCAGGTCGCCGTAAGTCTTCAGTCTAGGCCGACGCCACCGGAGTACGTCTAGTTTAGGGTTAATGATGTTAATGACAAATTATCTCATCACGCTTTGACATTCTCAAAGCTGGGAGTTATCAACTAAAGCTAAGTCTAAAATTATGTCTTGGGGAGGACTGGACTGAGTTTTTGAGTAATGTTCCGCGAACATTTGAGAAGAATCTATCGAAACATAATAACAATTGAACTCATAATCCCGATATTTTACATATTGAAGAAAAGGACATAAACTCAATATTCTAGAATCCATAGGAATTGTGAAACATTCAAAAAACAATAGTACATAATAAACTCCCACCCAAACCATTGTCTACTCCCATCCCAAAATTTGTACCACATTGAGATTCATTCCTGATATTTATGGATTTAATTTTATAAGCATATGTGTTAGTGTGGCCTATTTCCCGAGACTATATACAATAACTTAATTTTAGATTTAGCTTTAGTTCTCCCAGCTTTGAGAATGCCTGAGTGTGTTGAAACAATTTGTCACCATTAATTCTAAATTAAAGGTTATAGGTTTTTTTTGTAAATTTGAGTTCTGAAATTCCGAATGTTAAAATGATTTTACACTATAGGTATTACAAATGGCAAAGATGATGCAACTGGTAGAAGGTTCGCCAAATAAGGAAAATTTACAACGATATCAATATCCTCGATTTTGTTCAGTTGATGCTGGATCTGACTGAAAGAAACTCTTAACATAAATTTGTTCGACAGTCAAATGAACTAAATACGCCTGGAAACTGGGGGAGAAAGAGTCATCGCTTACTTGGCTAGGCTATAGACCAAAGCAACGAAAAAGTGGTTTCAATGTAATGTGAACGTATTCAAACTTTTTCTTCCTTACAAGATTAAATTGGATTTCGTTTACTTTCTCATTAAATTTTATCATCTGAATTGCACTGCTCAACAGATAGAGACGAAGGATGGAAGATTTGAAAAAGTTCTCACTATTTTCGTAATAATATATGAATCTGGTACTTTCTAGCAGTTTAAAACAAAGATATGCGATGTCATTTTCAACCTAGAATTTTCTGAAAATTATTGTATTCGTCAGTACATCTTCTATTTCATCAGGAACACTATGGGGAAATGTAGAAAAAGAAACTAGCTGATTTAATAACTCAATAACTCATGACTTACATCTTCCGAAATAACGGTAAGTTTATTTTTAATATCTGTCATAAGAATTTGCCAAATGTACAACAGTAAAAGTGCGAATGTGTGCCTAATATGGTTAATATCTAATATCGACCCTAAACATCGACATTCCGAATATCCAAGGTATTATACCCAAGATGATAACTCTGGCCGCTGAAATATACCACAACGCAATGAAAACGAACATAAACGCGTTTTATTGCAACGTAATAAAATTAATTCATCCATGAGGTAGAATTTTTATTTCATGCTATTCCTAGGAATGGGAAAACTACTCTGTGAATATTATACGAATTACTTTTTCGCCAAACGACAGAAGAACAAGGTTTGAAAGTCATTCATGGAGAAAATTTGCAAAGCGAAAATATCAATTAGAATGCAAATTTCAAACTAGTCAGTTATATTTTGTTCCTAGCCAAATATGGAAATAGAATATTCATAAATATGCAAAGAAGCCAATTTCATCAAATACAAGTCGGTAAGAATTGAGAGTAAAGGGTGTTTTGAACATCTGTAGAGGCAATGGATGAATATCTAGAAAATTAAGTATACAAAATGAGGATCTGTAGCTTTACCTGATTTCGTATTTCCCATTTGCTTATATATTCAATTTATGGTAACATTCTTTGTTATTTGGATAACTTATCAAGATTTAGAGGAATCAATTTGTGTATGACTGGAGGACATAATTTTCTTGTTTTGTGGGAGGAAGTATATGAGTTATTGTTCAGGGAATAGAGTTAAGAAATTCTTTGAATATACCTATGCTCTGGAACCTGTTAGTGGAAGGCCGGTGATAGCTACATGCGTTTTCGAGACACAATATCGTATTGGACATACAACATTGTGGTGATCACTAACGCATCTGTGGTACGGTGGACAAAGAAAACCTAGATAATAACATTAACACATATGTCAACTATATTATAACAACTACAATAAGGAGAAAATGTGACCTGTTTCCCTAAGAATTTACACGTAGAAAAATAACTGCAGCTCTGTGTTGAACACAAAGACTTGCCTGCGTTAGTATCAATGAAGTTATGAAAATAACATCAAAACCGCCATGGAAGTACTATTGGACCTACCCCACCTGACATTATGATCATAGGAGGGGCAAGAATATGACTTCTGAGACTATGGAATACGAGTAGTAGTAGCAGCCCATAATAGAAATAAGGAAATTGTGGCAGGTAACATTCTTGAAATGAAACCATATATTGTAACAATCGAGATATTGATGAATATATGAATACACCCACTTATTTCTCATCGGCTTTTGACAAATAACAATGTTGATGGCTCTCTAGTCTAGGTCGATTAATAATATTACGAACCAATAGTGCTAGACAGCTGTAAAGAGACCAAATTATTTAACGCATCTATGAGTAGATGTTCGACTAAGAAATTAAACAATGTACGTTGACTAATAGATTTTTCGAACTTTAAAAGTTACGGACTAAGATGAATTACTTGAGTGCACTTGAGTTTAAATTTTCCTGTAACTTTAATATTCGAGAACTGTATTAGTCAATATGGTAGAATGTTTAATTTCCTCACAGATGGCGTTGAATTATTTTGGTCTTTTTACCATTCTATTAGGTGGTTATGTATTCCTGCGATAGATGATCGTTCAGTAACGTTACAAACTTTCTTGTTCTTCTGATGAGGTCTATCAGAACACCGCAACAGCTGTCTACAACTATTCGCTTGTAAAGTTACTGATTGATCTGGAGTAGATAACCGCAACAGCTGTCTAGAACTATTCGCTTGTGAAGTTACTGATTGATCTGGAGTAGATAACCGCAACAGCTGTCTAGAACTATTCGCTTGTGAAGTTACTGATTGATCTGGAGTAGATAATCTAAATATCTCCCAAATACTGCTTTAACATTGACTTCGAGATAATCAAATAAGATTGAAGGGAGTGGATAGACGACCACCGGTGCTGGAACATACAGTAAGGGATGAAACTGTCAAGTGATTATCTCACTGGGAATACACACTTCCGCATTCCAAAAGGAAACGTATGGAATCTTGCAATGTGAAAAAGAAAACAACATGAAGGAGTGCGTAACACACGGACCAGAATATGCCCAGATAGCCAGGCGCCCCTGTTGGCACTTTTGAACCGAACAGTGACTTTAAGACTAGTATGAGAATGTCGAGAAGGATTCAGCGCTCTTACAGAATAGAGCCTCAAGACAGTGGGACATCGAGTTGAACGAAAACGCTGATGAACTAGACAGAATGGGCTCATCAGCATCATATGTAGGCCCAGAGCCTATACTCGGACAGGCAGACTAAAACCGTGGTCCCGAGGACACATACGGGACTGGGTCAAACAACAACGAAGAGAGAGAGAGAGAGAGAGAGCTCTTTGCATGCACCACGGGAAAGCCCCAATGACTGAAGTGTGGAAGGTAAAAAAGACTAGCATCCAAATAAGGTTATATTCGGCGATCAATCAAATTGAAAAATCTGCCAGTAAACTATTGATTTTGTAGAACAAATCTATTATTCCCCGGATGATCAAATAAAAAGTACAATGAGCATAAACCGTGATGTCATACAGCTATAAGGCCCAGATATCGAGCTTATCTCGAAAGAATTGTAATTGTATTGAGAGGATATTTTATAACGATATACCCAAAGGAATCATTTGAACGCTGGATGAAAAAGTGGCATGCACGAACGAATGAAAATGTCTCTTGTTATTTAAAACTTCATTTATGATTAGTCTTGCAAACAAAGACACTTGTAAGTGGTTCTTCACAACAGTAGGCCAGATCGTTGACGTGGCTTTGAATGGCACACTTCATTATAAGATGGCGTTGAAAGCTCTCTTCCCAACACGTTCGTTCATAAGCTCGAATACCTCATTCAAACGAATTTAAAAGCAAAATCATGAATCGGCACCAAATTATCTCTGGCCATTTATGAATTCGTAGTGTGGTTTATTCTGATAGATTTGGTTTTTACGATAGCATCCTTAATGTGAAAAACATCGTTGCCGTGTACATTGCTTGTTGTTTCTCTGACCAAGACTACGTTATTCTTATGTTTCCATTCAAATATTTGATACATTCTTCAAACCATAATTCAACCGCTTACCTCAGAACTTTTCAGAGTGGAAACATCAGAATAAATATGATTGCGGTAGTTCTTAACGTTAACGTCATATCAATTCAATTATGTAGAGCTATAAACTAAGGATATTGTTGAGTGGTCTATCAAGTCGAGAAAACATCACTTATATCCTAAAGGAAATATTCAAGTGTAACGATTATTTCCTTCGAACTATTACCCTGATAACTCGGTTGAACTTTGATTCACAAACTATATAAATTTTGAAGGTTTAATGACCATTATGACGACCGTATCTAGCATCGATCGATATCGTTTGGTGGTGGTATATTTCAGTGGCCCTTGAAACTTTCAACGGGCAGACAGACAGTGAGATAGAAAGAATAGTGAAGCACCTCGGTGATCCTGTCTCTAGGTGGTGGGATTGGGGTACCGTCAGGAGCATACTCTGCCTGCCTCCCAGGCGGGTGCTGGTACATAGGTATCTGTGTGCAGCGTAACAATTCTAACAGTTTACTCGGAAGCGGCAGTTGGATGTATTCAAGTTGTCGCACGACGTACGCAATGAAGATGCTGCCCAAATTCAACCCGTCTCCAAAAGCATCAACGTCCACGACTCAAAGCGAGTAAATCACAGATACGGTGTTAACAATAGTGAAGATCAAAAGTGTAGAAAGTCGATAGTGTTGGTCAGAAAATAGACGGAAAATGAATTTTAGCTTCTTTTAAATTCGGTCAAGACTTGAGAAGAGTTGAAATTTAGCTCAAGATTGAAATGTGAAACAGAAGGAAATAAATATAAAAACAGCTTAAGGTAGATCAAAATAAGTAGTTTTGGAAGTAGCAGAAATGTGAAGAGAAAAGCTTGTAGTAAGTAAAATAAACAGTTCTTGATTCCAAGAATAACTCCATGAGCTAAAACAAATTGAAAATTTAGAGTAAACACTTTTCCGTTTGTCTCTCGTTATAGAGTTATTGATAAAAATGTAAGCTATATTTTTTTTACCACCACTGCTCGGAACACGATTTTGATTTATTCATTTTGTTAAATCTAGAGCCATACTGTTGGATTTGACAAATTCATTTTGTATTGAAAAATGTCCATGTCATGTTAAACTATTATCGTACGGTCGTTCCAATTAGTTGTAACGTAATTCAATTAGGTGGCTATGGCATTGTTGAAAATTTATGAATCGTTCTGTCACGTTAATAAATGTTTCGATTTTGTGTGTTTAAAATGGAACGTTAGTACTGTAATCGGAATTATGTCGAAATGGTGAAAGTATTGTGCATGAAATGACAAAGCCACTGTTGTGGCTAAGGCATATGCAGAGAGGTTTCCAAATCGTCGACACCCTGATGTCAAAACTATAGAGGGTGGAGACTTTAAGTGGAATTAATTACGTAAAATATGGCAGAAATCTATTAAAAAATATGGGAAAACTCTGGTTGTACCATTGTATATCTCCAAAGCATTTAACCGGTACCAAAGCCTTCTTGGGAAACTTCTGTTATATGGTTTGCCCCTCAACTTTGTTGCTGAGTATCGAGGTTTCTCTCAGATAGATCATTCCATGTGGTGGCTGACGGTGTATCCTCCGATATAATGGCCATCAACTCTGGTGTTCCACATGGATCTGTCTTGGCACCAATTTTGTTTCTGCTACATATCTATACGATCTGTTGGCAGTGACCACCTTTCCCGTTCATAGCTTTCCAGATGGTGGTACACTTCGTACCCCTTTCTCATCTAGAGCTCCTATACCATCCAATGAAGCCAGAGGAGCGAGACAGAGACAGATTAACGCAATTAATGAAGATTTGGAAATGATTTTGAAATGGAAATCTGATAATCTAGTAAAGTTCAATGCAACCAAAACTCAAGCTTGCATCTTCTCCAGGAAGGCGGGTCCCACAATACCTGATATGATTATGCCAGGTACAACTATTCATATGAAGACTTCAATATCCATGCTAGGGATCACCACCAACAGCACCCTCTCATGGAATGAGAGGGTGAGGTCCAGTGTGATAGCAGCTTCACAAAAACCTCGTTTTTTATTCCGTGCCAAGAGCTACTCTACATCTTAGCAGCTTCTCATAATCTACAAGGCACAGATTCGACCTATCCCGGAATACTCTTCACATGTTTGGAGTTCGGCTCCCAAACATATGCTAAAGCCTAAGGCTGTTTGATTCTATTTAGAAGAGAGCTTACGCCTGATTGATGATGTCACTCTTACGAATTCATTGACCTCTCTGGAACCTCGTATAAAGGTAGGCGATCTCTCCCTTTCCCACAGATATTACCATGGTCGGTGTTCATCAGAATCTCATCTGTTTTTTCATAGTCAAATTATAAAGGTCTGTTGGAGCCTCCCTTCTACTCTTTTTAAAATTCGAGTGCTAGCTGATTGGTTTATTTCGTTCATTTAATGTTATTAACGACGACATAATATGATGTTGTTACGTGCCAGCGACGAGCCGATGAGAGCAAGGCTGTGATTGGAGGAGCTAGATGACGTCACCTAGCGCGAGAAACGATGGCAGGGAGGCTCCAACAGACTTATACTTTGACTATGTGTATTTTCATCACGAGAGATTCCAGAAAAGCGGACTAGACGAGCTCAAGCTACTCCCCTCTTCATTGTCAAGCTCGAGACCTGTCGAAGTTATTTCTACTGGACTTAATTTTTCTATCGAACGGTGATGTGGCACTCTTTGCCTAGTGAGGTTTTTCCTCATGCCTATAACCTCCAAACCTTCAAGAAAAGTTCGATTGCCTATCTCGTCCCAACATTGAAATCTTAAATTTGTGTTTTTTTCATCAATAACTCTATAACGAGAGACGATTGGAAACGTTTCCACTCTCAATTTTCAATTTGTTTCAGCCCCCTGAATCGAATCCCAAAAGCACGGGCGTCAATTTTGAGACATCGTGAGAAGCTTCAACGAGACACTACAATCGTAGATAACATCGTTTAGTTGACAATTCTGGAGACATGAAGTGTTGAATTTGGTGAAATATCGTCGTGTGACAAGGGAAAGGAAACTAATCGTGCTTATATTATTAATGATTATGATTTTCAACTATATGTCTTTTTATTTGCATAGATCTGAATGGTCATTGTTAGTGTTAATTATGTAGTTAAATACAGATTTTGAAAGAGTAGAGGGAAAGGAAATGTATAGCTAGCTCTAAAGGCGCAAATTACAGAATAGTCATTTAGATATTAGTTTAAGATCAAACGTTGTTATCTTATGAGAATCTTATTGTCGCATATGCCCTATCATCTCGTTATGATATGAATTTAGGAACATGATATTTCATTCCTTGAACAAAATTTGACATTTGGCGCACATAGTGTTAGTTATGCACATATATATATTGCGATTTTCTAGAATGAAAACGAACCGATGTTGGTCTAGTTGGCCCAGTTGGTTGTAAAGAGCTTCGTTTCCATGTTTAATCCATTGTCATTTACCAAAAAATGTTCATAATCGCAACTCAAACCACTCTCGTGTCAGACTAAAAGATAAAAGCGAAACCACGGTCGTATATACAGGTCTGAAATCTCGAGGCTTTTTCCTATGTGAGAAGTGAGTGAGCTAAGCGTCATCTGCTGCGTAGTACCAAAAGGGTGGCGCATGAGTCGAGAGATGTTCTCTGGCACGTATACGACCGTGTTCTCTGTCATTGTTAACTTGTAAACACAAGGAATACCGGCGTTTTTAGAAAAAAATTACGGAACCGTGCATTGTGCCGAAATGCAAAACGGGGTACAGAAGTGTCAAGCAAGAAACTTCTGTTTTTAAAGTACCGAAAGATGCGGAAATGTGAAAAAATGGGATGCTTGCGATTCCGGAAAGAAATCGTTTTAACGAGGTCTTTTATGTGTGCGAAGTTATTTTTAAGGTGAGTAATACATTTTGACAAGAGTAACAGTTCTATTCCTCTCTCAAATCAGAATAGTAAATATTGTGTTACGAGAGAAATTATTTTGCTTAAAATGTGCGGTTATTATCAATCAATCTTCGTATTGTGGGCCTTGAAATTTGAACGATATGGCGGCTAATCCTGACAACATACTCCGTTCCATGCGCCAGTTGGTGGCTGAGCGAGGAACTACGAGTTTGGCGACATGTAAGAGACTCATGTCAAACATAGAGATCCCAGACCTGTATATATGATCGTGAGTGAAACTAAATAATATGAATAGTAAAGCAATCATAATCAAATTATTGTTGTCTAACTGTTTTCTAGGACCCAAGACAATACTATACAGTGTGTCCAAGTATCATGGGGATATAGAACACGGTAACAGATGCAGTTTTGATTAAACTTGAAAAAGTTGAGTACTGAACGCCGCCATTCATATGAAAGCATAACATTTCCAACAGCAATATGTTTGATCTTCGAATTATTTAGGAAAAACCAGAGATGGAACAAAATATGAAACATTTCTTCAAAGAAACTTTTTATAGACTTTCCTATGGTAATGGTCAGTTCCAATATCCCACTTCTCAATGATCATCAACTTTCTTAAATACGGTATCCATGATTGTTTTTGAAAACATTTTTCAGTACTAAGGTGCATTAGAGAAAAATCAGTGAAACGAGGCAGCCTTATGCGAAAAATTAGTGAAATGGGATAGTCTAATGCTTGCGCAGAATCAAAAGTTGGGTGAGACATTCTTTTGATAATAATAATAATAAGTTTCCTTTATTTTGCACAGAGTAAAAAAATACAATGTAAAAAAGAGAGAGGCGAAGGTCAGCTTATGCTACTCATACTTAACCTCTAAAAAAAATAAAATGAAGAGAAAGACTTAAAAGAAAGTATAAACTACCAAAAAAAGGGGAAAAATAATCTAATAATCTAAGTTTGCACGATAAATTATCTTGAACAATAGACTTCCGCGGCATACAGGTAAGGAACTAGAAGATTCCTCACGCCTGTCTTGAATATGTCACCTGTAATGGTTGGCGAAACCTCAGCATCGAGTAGTGCTACTATAACGCGGAATTCATCCGGTAGCCAAAAATTCCCAAGATAACCTCTCCGCGGAAACTATTACTAGACTATTCAAAATAACTTATCATTCGTTAATTATTGCAAATATGTCAAATTCAACTTTTGATCCTCCTCAAGCATTTTTCTCTAGTACTGGTTCGTTCTTGTAAGACATTTACAACAAATCTTAAAAAGTGCTGAAACTGATCTGAAACGTAATCAAACCATCAGAATGTGATACATCAATGGCTAGAGTGACAAATAGTAAATTTTGTATTAATAATTGTATTTTTTTTTAATTGATGATAATTGATCATAATAGAGCGTCGGATATGAAATCTGATATAAACACAAGAAAGTTTATAAAAAGTTGATTCGAAGAACTTGAAAATTGAGAATGATATTGGTAATTTTATACAAAATTAAACGAATGAAAATCAAAGATACGGTATTTCTAAAACTAAACTGGTTTCCAATTATAATAGTAGTGCCAATTATATATTCATGAATGAAGAAGATTATTGCAACTATTAACAAATACAAATCTCACGAAACGCTGTGAATTGTGAACGAAGCTGTTCATAATTGAAATATGTTCCGACGTGTTGGGTTTCGTCAGAACTCTGAGGAAACTTTGCACCCAGCCTACATCGTTAAAATTATTTATGTAGTTCAACAAATGTTTGGAATACTCATACGTATACAAGGCTATATCTGATGTTTCACCATCTTTGAATATACAACGTTCCACAACTTTTTCTTCTAGTGTGTTTGAAGTTATATCTTTCTTGTTTCTGAACATTTCAAAAATAAGATCGCGAATTGCACTCTGGTCAAAATCATCTATATTTACAACGATTTTATCCCGTTGACATTTTCTTTAGTGTATCACTCCTCCTTCGTTCACCTGTGGTTTTATTGACTGTTGAGTAACTCAGCTGTAAAGCTGCAGCAACTCTGTCTCTAACGGAAGTGATAGGTAATATATGGTACTCCATTTCCACGTTCCTCTTCAAAGTTTTTTATTGTTGAGGTTCACGTTAAGAAAGAAACTAGGTCATGGCTCAAGGTCAGCCATGGTTGTCAGGAGCATATTTTCAATGATTTTGAATACAACTAACCATTTGATTCCATTAGTTCTGTACTTTATCCCTGTAGTAGTTAGTTATTTCCAAAATGTGTAGAATGGAGTTAGAAATGTAATGGTAAAGGGGTAGACGAAACACTTCGTTAGCCATATTTTTCAGGTAACATAATTATCTAGTACGTATAATGGTTGCTCATTCATTTAAACTAAGATCAATAACAGTGGATTGAAGGTGTTATCATAATGTAGGTATATTATTCCTACTTCATCATACTTGTCTATCACATTTCTTGGGGGTTTCTTGGCGGTTCATCAATCTTCCCCATCGATATTGGAGGGTGCTTCTAAATTCACAAAAAGAAGAATTTCAAACCAATTTGAGAAATTGTTTTGATAGATCTCACGTTTGCTTGTGAAGAAAATATTAGTTAGGCACTGGGAATAAAACCTGATGTACAACTAGCATGAAGTATCTACAATATACACTGTGGCACCAAGTTTCATCGTTTTCACAGTTTTAATGTTAGCATCTTGCCAGGGATGACCGACAGTACATACCATCTTCGAAGATCCATGTTTCGTCGAAAACAAAGAGAGGTACCTAACGCAACGAATATATGAACGACCAAGACAATTGAATAAAATGGACTGATTTGTCTGGAAAGTGTTGCCAACTGTTAAAATGAAATATTCTTGGTTTGAGCAAGAAGCACTGGTTAAGGGATATTGTTCAAACTAAATTACTAATAATGACATAATTTCTTTCTTATCGTGAATAGACTATACTACACTTATAAGATTATTAATATTGAGCTCGCAAAGCCTAACGGAATTGCAATAAAACCCTGTAGGTAACAGTTGTACTTTATAGTATCTACCGTATATTCTCAAGGTATCACATTTGTAATGGTTGGTAATTTATGGAGAACATCTGGTAGATAATATCAACTTAGGCATGTATAAAAGATAGATATGGATTCTACCTAGTGAAATTTAACGCAATCATATGCACATTTGGTTGTATACCATAAAACAAATGGAGACTGATATAACTCCCTCACAGCAGTTATATAAATTCGAATATCAATACGTTTGGCTACAAACGATGAGGACATGGTTTGCCACTACAGATGCAAAACAATCGATAGTGGTGCCGAGCACTATATCGATATTCTTGCGCCCAAACTATCGGTAATATCTATAGTGCTATCGGTAGTGAACACTTTTTTCAGCTGTATTTATGTTGAACACAATAGCAGCTACAAAACTGGGATACTTAAAATAACATGAAAAATATCGTCCTTAGTATAATAGAAAACGTATTTATTATATCAGATAGCACAAAAAAGCACTTGGTACAATGATTATGAAAGTAAATTACCAAAAATAAAATTTTAAACAATAATATTGGTGGAACTTATTATTCTTATTGATTGCTTACTCTATTTCTAATAAATTGAGACTTTCCATTTCTTACTATCTTGACTGGTCGTTTTGTGATTATATTTGTGGCATGTGCGAGTTAAATCACTGGTCACTCTCTCATTGTACCCAACTCAAATATAAGCATTACCAAAAACTAGTCTACATTTTTTTTTGGGTGAACTACAAATAGCAGTCTGTTTTCCGCTAGTCGTTTGTTTGCTTCTCTGTATGAGATATATTCATAGTTCTTCCTAAGGAAAACATAAATATCGATAGTAGCGGAAAAAGTATCGATAGTTCGATGGCGATAGTTTTTGACAATTATATCGATAGGTTTGCATCTCTAGTTGCCACAGAGTTCTTTCAAGACCTAACAGGCCGAAACTCTTAGCAGCTAGGTTCACACATATGTTTGAAATTTTCGTAAGTTATACTAGTATATGGATGAATGATGTGTACGTGTTACTAATTGTGAATAATGATTCATATATCGTTATATGAACGGTGGACGCCAGAATTTAAAAGATTCCATTGTTACCAAACTCAATCGAGTTGATCAGCAGAATGGCTCATATTCCACGCTAGCGAAAACTTTGTACGGTTTGCGAGCGTGGAATATGCCATTTCAAACGAATGAGTAGACTATACTTTCTCTAGCAAGCTTATATTAATTAAAATTCTGCCAAATCTTGTCAAGGAAGAATCTTTGTCTACCTCTATGGCAGTCACTTGAACTGAATGAACGATATAAACTCGAAGTTGGTGAAGGTCAATATGTAACCATAGCAGCTGGAACATAGATCGCCAAATGAACGCTGTTATCAAACAAGGTGTGGACCAAGATACTCGATTATTCCAAGAAAGCAGCTAAATAATATACATTCTGACACAGTCATTTAGAATGATGTACGGTGCAATGTTATTTTAATCATAGAATAGATAGTTTCTAGAAGGATGTTAGAGAAAATTGATTACAGTTTAGTTTTTATTAGTTATGATAGCAGTAGACATTATTTCGTAGGAATTATGGGCACGAAGTTTCAAGACAGGATTCTCATGAGATAAGCACGTGTGCTAAACAGTTCAGGAAATATTATGAGTTGGAAGTGCAACAGTAACAATGATAAAGTGCTGTAAAATAGCAAATTGAGCCTCATTCCAAGCACGAGCTCGAGCTTACTGCGGAAGCCCAAAGCTTACAATATATTTCCTGCCTTCGCTTTTTCTAATCTCTCTTTTCGATATATTTAAACGTGAACAGCTATGTATATATCTCTCATATAGAAATATCGTAATTACCTTCCACTACATACTAATTTAGTAAACGATTCATTAAAAATTAGGATGGTGTTATGGCAAATATGTTTGTACTGGATTCAATATAAATTTCAGAATGTCTCACGAGTCAACTACATACAAAATTATTCATAGTTTTGATACTTAATAGGTTTTTAACAATTCGAATTGTCAGGAATACATGGAGATCTCATAATACAGGTAAGATCCCGAAACCAGAATGAGACAGAATCAGCGTGAACACATTGGACATATACAACTCGAATCGACATTCTATTTTAAAAGATTTCTATGAGCGAAAATCACACGAAGTCGATTTGATTGTTCCCAATTGTTTCACCACATGGCGGCATCATCAGGAGTTGAACTAAATGCAGAATATTAAATTATACAGTGTGTCCATAGAGTTATCGTAAACGGTTATAGATACATTTTTGATTAAAAGGGGGGAAAAAGTTGGGTAACCATTCATATGAAAGTATAAAATTTACAATATCATTTTTGATTTTCAGGTAATTCTGGAAAGGTTGAATATCTTAATTTCCTATTTTAATGTTTTCTAGTGTTACCATTAGGGATGAAACAAAATAAAAAAAAAACACGTGTAATGTCAGTGTCAATATCCGACTTTCCGTTTTCGATCAAGCATCATCAACTTTTTCAAATACGGCTCTGTTTTTCAATACTATTTTTTTTAATTCTACACTCACTGATGTACTTATCACACGCGATGGTTCGATTAGGTTCCAGATCAGTTTCAGCATAAGATTTTTGGAAAGTACGAGTATGCATTAGAGAAAAATTTGTGAAATTGAGGAGTCTAATGCTTAAGAAGAATAAAAAGCACTTTTTTAAATAATTATTGTTGAAACAAAAACAAAAATTGATTGAAAATTCTTGGCACGAATCGTTGCCGACGTTTCACCCACCATTATAGATGGCATCTTCAGAGCTGATTTGAAGATTGAACTGAAACTTTTTGTGGTGGTATTTAATGAAAGTTCTTGGCTTCGGGATGGATTCCACGTCACAATAACTTGACTTGATGCCGACGTTTCGCCAATCATTACAGGTGGCATCTTTAAGGCAGGCTTGAGCCTTGAGCCCTCGAGGGAATGAACCTTCCGATTCAACTTCCATGGTGAAAAGGATATTGGGATGTAATGAGTTTAAAAGATTGAAGAAGGAAACAAGATTTTCGCGACCATGTTGCCAAATAACAAAAGTGTCGTCTTAAGACCAGATGAGTCAATAGCATCTTCCTCAAAAGAAAGTGTGAATGCCATAACAGCTCCTGAGGACTGCTAGTAAAGAAAATCAAATTAACGGTAGTAAGACCATTGAAATGATTTTGGAAGGTTACAGTTGGGAAATTATGGAATGAATGTCTGGAATGGAAACATTGGTGAAGAGCGATTCGACGTCGAAGCTGACGAGCAAATCACCTGGGTTAATTTCAAGCGTTTGAAGTTTTTCAACGAATTGAAAGGAATTTAGGATATAACTGACAATCGGTCTCAGGAGAACTGAGGATTTATGAATTTTAGGAAAACCATATAATCGGAGGCTTCTTGAACAATGGGGCATAAGGCATTTTTTCTTATCTGGATCAGGAAGGGAAGAATGACGGATAATTTATGAAACTGTATGTTCTATAGTGGGGGTGGGATTTCGATTAGGACGCCTTGTGATGACGGACAAGAGACCGAAACGTACGTAAAGACGAAAATAATAAACATACGTGCTAGTGTGACCTATTTCCCGAGAATTTATATATAATTCATACTTGGGTCAAAAATCATTATTAAAGTAAATCATTCATTCGAATAACTTAGGCTGGATTTTCTGAAGACGTGAAATAAACATTGATACTCAATCACCACCAGCACATCGGTGATAAGATAATGGTACGATGCTCTTAACAGGATGTCTGCGTCTACTGCGAGTTTTTGCGACAATAAGATTTTATCTACTCTTCATTTATCGTTCTCAATGTTCGTAATTTGAAATTTACTATTGAATCCAGCAATAAAATGATTTGTTCACAATGCGTGGAAGCATGAGCGCATAATTTTCTACACGATAAGCGTAAATACTTACATAAACTTCTTCCCATTGACTGACGTATCTGACGAGCCTCGAGAGACGTAGAAGCCGTACAAGAGATAGTAACTTGGCGAGCCGCAAAATACGCAACGCGCGGCCCGCATGAAGAATTTGAAAACTGTCGCCGTAATCCTGGAACAGAGGTTTTAAAAGTTTTGGTAATTCGCAGAGTACTACAACAACCAACAGATCTACAAGAAACACCGATTAGATATGTACATTGAGGGTTACTAGAAAATTTATCAAACTCGGGGATTTCTTTCTGAATAGATTAAGTGAAGATTTGATTCAATCCAATTAATTATATCGTGATCACAATCTCAATTTCTAGAATCTAGAATTGAATAGAATCACCCATTATGTAATCAAATTCCATTCTAGACTTAAATAAAATAGCTATTAAAAGTTAGATTTTCATAAGTGTAAGAAATAAATGTGACTATAGTTTCTCTAGCACAGTAGTTTCTTCCAACAAATATTACAGATAAACTTACTACGAAACAGCTACCTAATATACAGGATGTCCTCGAACTGCGTGGCTAAAATAAAACCGAAGATTCTTTGATTCGAAAAAAATTTGATGAGCCTTTTTACTTTTGCCTCAAGTGTCTTGTTTAGCCGGTAGAGGGCTTCAAAGTTGCAAAAATAATTTTGTTTTTTTGGTATAACTTGAGAACGTGATGAAGGACTTTTACAATATTTGGCAAGTGAGTTACTGTCAATAATAGCCGTTTTTGAGAGCGGAGCACAGAGCCTTAGAGACCATAGAAATGGCTCAAACTTGAGGATGTAACGGGAAAAGTGTCCAGAACTTTTTTGTGGTCAATGTAATTCACACTTTGCTTTTCTAATGTCATTTTGGCATTTGAAGAATTTATTCTCAAAACTGTCATCAGTTTTTACTTTGCTTTCCGTAAAAATTTTATAAAATTATGGCTCAAAATTTCACTAACACTGAAATGGTTGATATGTTATTGATTTATGGACTTTGTCGTTGCAATGGCCGTAGAAGGGAAAGATATCCGCATCGCAGAATTTCATTCGGCAAACCTTCGCGAAACTGGCAAATTTGAAACAAATCGCAGAGAAACTGGACGCAGACGGACAAGAAGGACGTTAGAAGCGATACTGGAAGCGGTTGAAACTGAACCTGGGATAAGCACACTACGTTTGGCACTTCGTATTGGAGCCTCAAAATCATTAGTTCATAATGTACTGAAAGAAGAACTGTTGTATCCCTATCATATTAAAATAGTTCAAGACTTATTGCCCATGGATCCAGGTCATCGGCTAGATTTCTGTCGGCTTATTGTCCAAAGACAAAACGCAAACCCCAATTTTTGTAGAAGAATTCTGTTCACGGACGAAGATACTTTCACGAGATGTGGTCTTTTTAACCTCCATAATGAACATTTCTATGCTGATGAAAATCCTCATGAAACGGAAGTTACATATTTTCAGAATCAAACTAAAATAAATGTTTGGGTTGGAATAGTGGATAACTTTATTATTGGCCCTACCGTTATACCCGATAGATTGAACGGGGAGAACTACTTGAACTTTTTGGAACAAAGGCTACTTGAACTGTTGGAAGACTTGCCCTTACACATTCGCCGTGGCCTGGTTTATCCATGATGGTGCACCTCCTCATTTCACATTAGCTGTGAGGCGACATTTGAATGTGGAATATCCAGATCGCTGGATAGGTAGAGGACACGATGCACCAGTGAACTGGCCGGCCCGCTCAACTGATTTGACGCCCTGCGACTTCTTTCTATGGGGCGCTTTGTAGTCGAAAGTTTATGCAGCTCCAGTAAACACACGAGATGAATTGTTGCAACGAATTAATCATGAAGCGGATTTATTGAAGAATGATCCTGAAGTACTAGCCAGAGTTCAATCCAATTTCTTGAAACGAATTAATTTGTGTATTCAGGAAAATGTACAACATTTCGAACAATTGATGCCTTAGCGATTTCCCAAAAAGTTTTGTTGTTTCTTTTAATTTAGCATTTGTTTTTCCTAAATAATCACATCGTTTCCCCATTTCTATTGTTTTTATTATTCGTGTTTTACCGAGATATTAACTATTTCAGTGTTAGTGAAATTTTGAGCCATAATTTTATAAAATTTTTACGGAAAGCAAAGTAAAAACTGACAGTTTTGAGAATAAATTCTTCAAATGCCAAAATGACATTAGAAAAGCAAAGGCAACTAAGGTATTTTAATCAAGTAAAATTAGTAAGCCAAAATTGCAGAGACTCGAAAATTAATTTTTTCAAGCTAATTTGTTAATTTTATCAAAATTTTTTAAGAGTAAAAAAGTTTTCAAATCAGATAAGCTATCTACATAAAAAATATCGAGTGAATCGGGACACTTTTCCCGTTACATCCTCAAGTTTGAGCCATTTCTATGGTCTCTAAGGCTCTATGCTCCATTCTCAAAAACGGCTATCATTGAAAGTAACTAACCTGCCAAATATTGTAAAAGTCCTCCATTACGTTCTCAAGTTATACCGAAAAAACAAAATTATTTTTGCAACTTTGAAGCCCTCTACCGGCTAAACAAGACACTTGAGGCAAAAGTAAAAAAGCTCATCAAATTTTTTTCGAATCAAAGAATCTTCGGTTTTATTTTAGCCACGCAGTTCGTGGACATCCTGTATAACTTCAATGATTATCTTGGGATATTATAGTGCAGTCAAATGGGTATTTGAGGTTGAAATCCTTGGAAAATGGACCGATTTTGATAGGACAAAGTGCATTCTCTTCGGACTTTTATCAGAAGCAAAGTCTACCTCGTCTGAAGTTGCGCAAAATTTTTGCATTGATTATAAACAATAAATTAACAATTTAATTAGCGTATTTATGAGATTGCATAGAACTTCATAATAAATGATCGGGTAAAGATTATTTATGGTCAGTGACAATATGAAAATAGTTGAACAAGTAGTTGTAGTAACTTCATTTGTTATAAACAAATATTTATTAACGAATTAGACCATAACTACGAGTTAAAGATCGTCGAATAGATACCCGATAATTTGTTATTTCGTTATAAACAAATTACATTTATTAATAAATATACGAATTTGACCAATATGTCAAGTTTATAGTCGTTTTCAGCTAATTTTGGCCTCTTAAGTACGATTTTATTGTTATTATAGTCCTCTTAAATGCATAGATTTTTTATTGAATTGTTATAAATACATTGTTTATTAATAAATATACGAATTACGCCAATATTCCGAGTGTAAAGTGTTTTCAAAATTAATGTATTAATAGTCAAATAAATTAAATCCAAAAAAAATAGTATCAAGTCTTAATAATATAACAAATTAATAGATAAGAAAATGCCATGTTCAAGAGAAAAAATAGTTCAATTCGAACGTATCACGAATAATACTTCAAAATTCCCGCTATAATGCCACGAAAAGAATATTAAAAAAAAATTCTAACATGAGGGAATTTGAAATGAGCACCGTATTATACCCTAAGATAGACGAGAATGAAACATCTTTTTTTTTATATAATTTATTTGACTATTAATACATTGATTTCAAAAACACTTGGCGCAATTCGTATATTTATTAATAAATAATTTATTTATAAGAATTCAAAAATTTGTCTATGCATTTAAGGGCTATAATAACAATAAAATCGTACTCAAGAGGCAAAAATTAGCTGAAAACAACTATTAACTCGACATTTTGGTCAAATTCGTATATTTATTAATAAATATAATTCGTTTATAACAAATTAACAAATTAGCGGATATACATTCGACAATATTGACGACAAAATCGAACTCAGAAGGCCAATATTATTCGAAAACAATCCTAAGCTCGTAGTTTTGGTCGAATTCGTCTATTAGTTAATAAATAAATTATTTGCAATAAATGAAGTCAATTCAACTACTTGTTCAACTATTTTCGTATGTTGACTGATCAAAAATAGTCTTTACCCGATCACTTTTTATGATTTTTCATGTATCTCATAAATACGCTAATTAAATTGCCTTATTGTTTATAAGCAATGCAAAATTCTTGCGCAACTTTAGACGAGGTAGACTTTGTTCCTAAGAGAATGCTTCTTATCTCATCAACATCGAACTGTTCATTTCTAAATTACGAAACCATCTAAATCGATTTAATTATTCTTAATTTTTTTTCGTCAAAAGTTGTTCCATTTCTTGATTGTTAATTGTAACTCCGTTTTTGTGAAATATATAGAATTTGGTTCTTATTACGAGCATCTATAATTGAATTTTATTAAATTAAAAGTTGTATACAAACGCTTTAATCTATTCGAAAAGAAATCCCATATTTGGATTGAAGAAATAGAGGGATCATACACATTTATAATCTATACATGGAACACAATTCAGTTTCCAATCAAAACAGCTCACACATAATGTAACACAAATAATCTAACTACAGAAAAGTAGGGAATCGTATACCATTTTGGCAGTAGCTTTTCATATAAAACTTAGACTGATAAATAAAAGTAATTTTCAAGTGAAAATTTTATGCCAATTGTATTTGACATATTGCTATGACAATAACTCAATTTTTTCGAAAATCGCTCCCTGTAATTGAATCACTGAATTTATGGAAATGGAATAAGAATGTTGCTCATATTCTTAAACAGATCTTCTTGTTCAGGATCTAGGCCAGAGTTGTTCACCAAATACTTTAAGATTTTTATGATAATTTTATTATGAACTTGAATATCCTCAGATTCTGTACAAAAGAAATAAAGATTGTATGTATAGCAATTCATTTCATCATTAAATAATCAATTAGCTTTGCTTTTTACGATATCCAAACATCCAACTTTATATTATTATAACGGGTAGAACTATCATTTATTTTGTGTGCATTATTATTCAATTCTTTTAATACTTTTCCCTTGTTTCTAATAGTATAAAATTATGGAACGTATGGAAAACAATATTTATTTTAGATTATTATTGAAACCTTTTACTAGAGCACAGGGAAATGATAAAATTTCAATTAAACCTGCTTCTGATTCATCAAAATATAGTACCCACTATTATTTACAATAAAGGTTTGTATTTTTTTCTAGTGCTATGAAGTTGTTTTCTACTTTATTTAATTATCTAATCCTTATTCTACTAGAACCGCAATTAATGAATAAAGGTGCCACCGATATAAAATCATTAGCAATAGAAATAGACCTACATAATTTTTCTCTAGTACTATGAAATTGTGTGTTTGGATAAAATTATTATATACTTCATTTAATCATTTAAACCACATATCACTAGAGCACTGCGAAATAAAAAAATTATCATCTTAATATTTTCTGTTCCAAAACGTAACATTTTCTTTTTGTGTCTAATATAACAAATAAAGCGCGACTACCCTTTTGAAACTTATCAGAAAAATGGTAAAAATACCAATACGCTTATCATTCTTATGCAACATTGACAACAGCCTACTATGATACCCTTACATAAGTTTGTCTATTACCAATTTAATTCTACTTTCAAATAATTTTAACATAAAACTTTTTTACCGAATCTCCCACGAGCTAAGAATAGTATAACAGAAATTCTTGCTCAATTGCAAATTTTGCATGAAAATTTTCATACAAAAAAAAATTTCATTGGCACCTCGAAAAAATGTCCGGCAATAATATAAGCACTAGGGAGATTATAATTGAAAATTTTCGGCTTCTCGATGGTGTCTTCGGAGCAGGATTGAGGCTTGAACTGGAACTGATTGCTTCTGGTTTCGGTAGCAATATTTATCGTGTGAACATTTCACGCGTTATACCTCACTGTCTTTGTTCCGGTGATTGACTTGAAAATGATTTGATGATTGGTATCAAGCTTATAATCCGCAAGTGCAGATCTATTGGTATCAGGAAGCCTTGTACACCACTCATGTTCTTCCACATGAGTACTATATAGGTACTTCCTGAAACATCCATGTTCTGTCAGCACCTGTGTTGTGTAATAATTTACTTGTCCATGTTTGCGGTTATTCCATCTTTCGATGATAAGTATAAGGTTTCTTTGTAGGTGTTATTCCACCTTTGTTGTCACCTATTAATTAATCTTAGAGGTTCCTTCGTTTATTTCATTAAGTTCTATCACTATTAGGTGTAACGGAGGAGAGTCGGACAGTACTTCGACTCATTCTGCTGGGATGTACAGTAGCTATTGGCAAGGAATAGAAAACCAAGTTTTTGGAAACGGTTTTCGGAATGGATCTCATATGATCATCGCATGAGAGGGTGCTGTTGGGGGGTGAATCCGAGCATGGATATGGAAAGACTTCATAGGGAATAGTTGAACCTGACATCATAACAATAGGTATTGTGGGAATCGCCTCTCTGGAGAAGACGCAAGCTTGACTTTTCGTTACATTAAACTCTCTTAGATTATCAGATCCCTATTTTGGAATTATTGCCAGATATCCATTCGTTGTCTCCGTTTAGCTCCTCTGGTTTCATTGGATGGTATAGGGGCTCTAGACGAGAAAGCGGTATGAAGTGAGCCATTATCTGCAGAGCTGTGGACACGACAGGTGGGCACTTCCAGCAGATCGTTGATATGAAGCAGAAACATAAATGGTGCTAAGACAGATCCCTGTGAAGCACCAGCGTTGACAGCCATTCTGTTGGAGGATGCTTCGTCAAGCACCAAGAAGGTGTTGCCGGTCATTCACGATTTTGGAGCTGTCTAGGTATTGGCTGAACTCGATGTTGATTGCTTCCTCCATCACTTTAGAGATTACAAATAATAGTGCAATGTGTCTATAATTATTAGGAAGGGTCTTCTTTTTTCTATTTTTGGAATTGATTGGACTCCAGCTGTCTTCCAGCTGGAAGGAAAGACACCAAGTTTATATGAAAGGATAAATAACATGCAGAAAATTGGTAATTCAGGCGCACTCCTCGAGATTGAAATGTGGATTTCCGTCTGACCCCATAGATTGCGCATTCTGTAAATTATTCAGTGGATGTCATAATGGGGTGATTCTCCAGTAAACATGATCAGGTGACTGCATATCACTGAAAATAGTAATTCACATGGAAATAGTGTATGTTTCGTAAGCTTCCTTTGTCTCTTTTCTAGAAAAAACCGTTCATTTTGGATATAGGATTTGAATTAGAAGAGAAATCCAAAACTTTAGTGAAATAAGTATAAGGTGTCTCAATAAAAATAACAACTACAACGTCACTAACGGAGAAACTGGAATTGTAAAAATAACGAAAATATTTTGCTTGGATTTTCAATGCTTCCTCCACCATCTCTACAAAATTTCAAATTCGTGTTACTTTTAGCTTTCCATATATAGTGAAGATATATCTTGTATATCTAGAAGTGCTACCAACTAACATTTTCCAGAGGTAGATAGAATACAAGCTATTTTTCCTCGCTTGCTACTAATATGTTCTTATAATGAACATAAAATCGATTTTAAATGAGCCCATAACTGTATAAAATTATATGGAAACAGTTAGTAGTTAATGACATATGTAAATCGATGTGCACAACTTATCAACTCCATTTCCAATCAAAAATACCACAATCCAGAATAATACGCTCTCTAGTGGGTAATATGCCCTACCACATAGAAGTCCATATATTACATACATGGACTGTTTCTGAAACCAATAATGTTACAGAATATAAATCGTACGTATAAGTAAGAGCAGCGACGGAATGAGAAATTCTATTCAAACTCCGATTAATTTTAAACTTTCGGAATATCAATTGGCCTCCAAGGTCGCCTGATGTTGGCACTTGTACATTGCCTCTCGGGACTTCAAACTCAAAAGTTCAACAAGCGACCGAGAGACCTCTTTGGAGAAGTATGTTCCACTTTTAGTATGTTTCCATTCATAAGTTGTGCACATCGATTTACATATATCATTAACTACTAACTGTTTCCATATAATTTTATACAGTTATGGGCTCATTTAAAATCGATTTTATGTTCATTATAAGAACATATTAGTAGCAAGCGAGGAAAAATAGCTTGTATTCTATATACCTCTGGAAAATGTTAGTTGGTAGCACTTCTAGATATACAAGATATATCTTCACTATATATGGAAAGCTAAAAGTAACACGAATTTGAAATTTTGTAGAGATGGTGGAGGAAGCATTGAAAATCCAAGCAAAATATTTTCGTTATTTTTACAATTCCAGTTTCTCCGTTAGTGACGTTGTAGTTGTTATTTTTATTGAGACACCTTATACTTATTTCACTAAAGTTTTGGATTTCTCTTCTAATTTCAATCTCGAGGAGTGCGCCTGAATTACCAATTTTCTGCATGTTATTTATCCTTTCATATAAACTTGGTGTCTTTCCTTCCAGCTGGAAGACAGCTGGAGTCCAATCAATTCCAAAAATAGAAAAAAGAAGACCCTTCCTAATAATTATAGACACATTGCACTATTATTTGTAATCTCTAAAGTGATGGAGGAAGCAATCAACATCGAGTTCAGCCAATACCTAGACAGCTCCAAAATCGTGAATGACCGGCAACACCTTCTTGGTGCTTGACGAAGCATCCTCCAACAGAATGGCTGTCAACGCTGGTGCTTCACAGGGATCTGTCTTAGCACCATTTATGTTTCTGCTTCATATCCAAAATAGGGATCTGATAATCTAATAGAGTTTAATGTAACGAAAAGTCAAGCTTGCGTCTTCTCCAGAGAGGCGATTCCCACAATACCTAATGTTATGATGTCAGGTTCAACTATTCCCTATGAAGTCTTTCCATATCCATGCTCGGATTCACCCCCCAACAGCACCCTCTCATGCGATGATCATATCAGATCCATTCCGAAAACCGTTTCCAAAAACTTGGTTTTCTATTCCTTGCCAATAGCTACTGTACATCCCAGCAGAAGGAGGCTTAACCTAAGGAAATGTAGCGCATATCGCACTACATCAAGCGAATGAGTCGAAGTACTGTCCGATTCTCCTCCGTTACACCTAATAGTGATAGAACTTAATGAAATAAACGAAGGAACCTCTAAGATTAATTAATAGGTGACAAGAAAGGTGGAATAACACCTACAAAGAAACCTTATACTTATCATCGAAAGATGGAATAACCGCAAACATGGACAAGTAAATTATTACACAACACAGGTGCTGACAGAACATGGATGTTTCAGGAAGTACCTATATAGATTCAAGATTATAGGAGATGATAAATGTACATATTGTGGGGCTATAGATACCCCCCACCATACCATTATTGATTGTCCTAGATGGATTATAGGGAGACAGGGCATTAAAGACTTCCAAAGGAACTCGATTAGCTTACATATTATTGTTAACAAAATGATAGAGGACAATGGAACATGGAGTATTTACGAGAGCCTGATAAAGCAAATAATAAAAACAAAAAAAGAGGAAGAACATGATTAGGGTAAAAACCTTTTCTCCTAAGATGAAGACTCATTAAGAAACTTCTGGGCTTAGTTCCATCCGACAATGGACAAGCCACTTGTCCCAGGTAAAACAAAAGAAGAATCTATCAACGAGACAGTTCATATCCTGAAGTAATGCGAAAAGCGGTCTCGGGATATGGATGAAGAAAGAAGAGGTTTTTGCAGGTATGCTGTAAAATAGGGTGAATCCTGCACTACCAATAGTGATAGATTATAGCTCCTGGTGTGCATAAAGCATTTCCTCTCCACAGAAAAAAAAAGGTTTCCCCCTCGTGTAGTTAAAGTATGAAAAGAATGTCCCGAAAGTATATAAGAAACATTCCCCATGTTCAAACGGAAACTCCATTTCTTATTCTCATGATTCAATTCTGTTATGAAAGGGAACCCTAGTTCTAATTTACTTCCCTATACAAATACCAATTAACTGGCAGAAATTTCGCTGTTCATATCTACCGATACCATGTTTGGTGATAGATGAATTAAAGTTGTTTACTGTCAGTTTCATCATCCAGAAAAGTGCAACTTATTTATTGTTAGTTAGCCTAATATGAACTTCAAGAGAATTATGTTTTCTCTTCAGTGTCTCAAAACAACAACTGCTAACCAGATGGGTGTAATAAATGATCCCCAAAATTGTCGATAACAGTGTTATTATGTTTGTTTTTATGCTCTTACCCACATTACACAACGTAGAGATAACGTGCTGCAAATGTTATATCTTTATTGTTCCCATAAATAACGCAAGTTATATCGGGCTGAATTTTATTTATATTTATTACACGTATTCACATATTTCTGATAAAATAATGAATTAATTAATAGAAAAGTTAAATAACATCGCATTAAACATTTACAAAGTGTTTACTGTTAATGAGTTTCCAAGAAAATCTCTTCAAATGATTAATTTCTATTTTCGGGGTCATCGATAATTTTGGGCAACCATAATCATCATACTTATAAAGATCAATAAAAATCTGCTATTTTATTATTGATAAGTGTGTACATCCAGTAAATGTATGGCTTGCATCATTATTCGATTATTAGTAAGTATGTGAAACATTTTGATCGAAAATTTTTTACGATTTAACGCGTGTTAACGGAAAATGTTTGTTTTGGTGTATGAAACAGAAGTCCTAAATTTCTATCTCCTAAATTGACCGCAACCCCTTTTTTTTCGCCATTTTGTGGTATTTTGGACATTTTTAGGGAAAGTTCGTCAACAAAAAATTGCTATCTCCAGTTGTATTGGGAATTAAGAGACCAAACTGGAACCCTTCTATTGTCAATGCTCAAGGAACTCCCAGCTCAAATTTCAAGTTAATCCGACCTCCCCCTTCCTCGCAATATATGTATATATATGCATAAATGCATGGGAACTTGCGTGACGGCTAACTCGGACAGTTTTCAACCGATTTAGCTGAGATCTGGACTGAAGGTAGGTTTCATGCCCACAAAACATCCCTCTAAATGTCAAGTTAAAATATTGAATAGTTTCCGAGAAATTCGAGTTTAAGTCAATTTTTTAGCTAATTTTCAAATTGAGATATCTCATGTCCTTTTCATCCGATTGACATCTGCTTGGCGTCAAAATGTAGGTATTTGCTTATATTTTTACGTGGTAGTCATCGTTTTTATACTACATTAGCAATATGATACTATTTTAGGTGACAGATTCTGAGGCAAGTAGTATTTCCAGCAGTACTTTCAGTGTATACAGCGTGGCGAGTTCAAGTGGTCGGAAGAGAAGATAGTAATAATATTGAATAAATATGTACAATATAAAAAAATTAAAAAAAAAGGACATGAGATATCTCAATTTGAAATTTAGCTGAAAAATTGACTTACACTCAGATTTCTCGGAAACTGTCTGATATTTTAACTTGAAATTTGGAGGGCAGTTTTGAGAGCATAAAACCTACGTTTAATCCAAATTTCCGCTGAATTGTTCGAAAACTGTCCGAGTTAGCCGTCACGCAAGTTCCCATGCATTTATGTATATATATACATCTATTGCGAGGAAGGGGGAAGTCGGATTAACTTGAAATTTGACTGGGAGTTCCTTAAACATTTACAATAAAAGGGTTCCAGTGTGGTTTCTAAATTCTTAATACAACTGGAGATAGCAATTTTTTTCTTGACGAACTTCCCCAAAATGGCAAAAAAAGGGGTTGCGGTCAATTTAGGAGGTAGACATTTTACAGTTTTGTTTCATACACCAAAACAAACATTTTCCGTGGGGTCGCGTTGAATCATAAAAAATTTACCGATATCACTTATTTTTTGGTTTCACATGCTCTACTATATTGAGAACTTTACATAATGCGAATGAATACGTTTTGGTTTGTAGGATAGTCGAGAATATAGACATCTAGCAATAGACATAAGCTATCTAATGCCTAGTGTTGTTTCTGCCCTAATTTGAAGAATAGAGATTTTTTATGAAGAAGGCCTGAATGAAATTAACAAATGAGGAACGAATTCCTCATACCTTAATATGTCAAATTGACGGCTATTAGAAGCGAATATTAAATTTTTCTTATGCCTACTCACAGTGACTCAACATAACAATACGTATACACGTCTAACCTTACAAATAATAACAAATTAGTTGCATATTATTGTGTGATTCACCGATGATTAAACGTACAATTTTCAATTGAAAATAAAGCAACTAAAAAACAAGGTTTTAATAACATGTTAAAATCATTGTAAATACTGGGTACAATACTTTGGATATTGAATCATGCTCTGAGGAACAATAAGTTTGACAGAATATCAAGTACAGGAATATATTTGTGCTTGAATCGAATCCCAATTTTTTATTAAGATTCCTAAGGTACATTTGGTTAGTAAATTATCTGTTTATATATTTCAAGAGATAAATTTGTTTTTTGATTGAGCACCTTTTTAAACTCATGGATAAGTTTTGAAGACATTCTTACAATCATAATTGAATTCATTGAAACGAATAAAACTTTGTGATAAAAAATGGTGATATAAGCTGTTGCAAATATCATTCCTTTAATAAACTATAAAAGAGTTCACACTGTGGATACATTAACTCTATGATTCAGAAATAATCACCCTCATCCAATAAAAATACTGTTGAAGTACTGATCTTCTTTCGTCTACCATATAACCATCATCAGAGTAAACTAAATTAGAAATCAAAAAGCGTCTGTTTAAATACTATTTGGTGTTGCTAATGCAAACAAGGGGTTACCCTCAACTGAAGATAAATTTAATAAATTGCTTTTTCGTTTATACATTTCCATGCCTTCTAAATCAGCTCAATATTTGTCCACTGTGTTTCAAAAGTTATAAGCTTTCTTGAGAAATGGAGTGACCTGTATTTAAAATATATTCGTCTAACGCTGATTTTTCACCATTATTTATTTTATATGGACAAAATGTTCTTTATACCGAGTCAAAATGTTCCTTCTAGCTTAGCCCACATATCATTTTAAACACGACTCACAATCGATTTTGTAAATTCCGGTTCTGTCAAAGTCTTGTTTTAGCTTTTTCTTGCATTATAAACATGCTGTATCTCTCATTTATTATCTATTTGAAGATAGAGGCTCTAATTTGGTCAGTTGGTTGCTTCCCAATTTCCTTTTTTATCTAAAAATTAAGTTATTGATCAAAGATTTGTCGTAACCATTGTTCAGCGCTTTTCGCTGAAGTTTCAGAACTTCTTTGTTAGAATTTTCCTGGCTCAAAGGGATGTTCAATAATCTATCGATAGCTCCATTTAATAGTATTGCTCATAGATTATTGAACGTCTCTTTGAGCCAGCAAATAGAAACGACGAAGTTGAGAAACTTCAGCAAATAGCATTGGACAATGGTTACGACAATTCTGATCAATAATTTGATTTGTAAAAAGAAACGGAAATTGGGACTCAACAAACTGACCGAATTAGAGCCACTACCTTCAAATAGATGATAAATTAGCAATACAACCCGTTTAAAGATGCAAGAAAAACCTAAAAACCCGTTTAGGCAACACCTTTGACAATGTTTTCGATTTTGACTAAACCGGGATTTACAAAATCGATTGTGAGTCGTGTTCAAAAAATGTTATGTGGATTAAACTAGAAGGGACATCTTAACACGGTATAAAAAACATTTTGTCTATATAAGGAAAAATAGTTGTGAAAAATCAGCGGTAGCTGAACATATTTTAAATACAGGTCACACCATTTCTGAAGAAAGTTTTAAAACACAGTACGGACAAATAACTAGGTAATTTAGAACGAAAAAGCAATTATTAAATTTCGATTTGTCTTCAGCTGCGGGTAATCCTTTGTTTGAATTATTTATTTTTAATTTAGTTTTGTAGTTGAAAGGCCCTCAGTACCTTAACAGTAGTTTTAGTAGATAGGGCTGATCATTTGTTGTTTATAAGCATTCCTGTAATTCAGAAGATTTGGGTTTAGATACTACAGCTGTTTTGGGTCAATATGTGCTTTTCCAGTTAATCCTTCTTCAAGCAACAATGTTCAAAACTTTTATAGATTGAGGTCAAATAAATTTTTTTGAATCAGGAATTTGTATAAAATCGTAATCAGCTCACAACCTTCATTGTATGGTATTGATATAGACTACACCACCAAAAACTAACATACAAGGTGCTGATTCAGGAACATATACATTGAAGAATTTATTGCAAACCTAGAAAATAAATTCCTCCCAGGTTAGGTGAACAATTGTGTAACAATCATTCTCTAAACACATAGGATTCTAATATTAAACCCCACTTACTTGATTGAATATTAGGAATATATAGTCTAAAGGGATGGACGAAATTAGATCGAGGAAGAACCACGTCCTCAGGTAGTGTTTTGCTATTAATTTTGGATCCAGGATCACTTGTTCTGCATTGTCTTGTTGCATGATTCCTGCAAAACAATATACATGAGTTTCAATATGGTAGACAACAGAACTGATATTCAAGGAATAATTAATAATAATGTTTATTTCCCAAAAATTTGTGTGTGATGCAACACGAAAAAATAAACACGAAGAGAACAATTCGTTTGATAGATGAGGTCACACTTACGAATTCATTGACCTCTCTGTAGCTTCGTGGAACGATGGGCGATCTCTCCCTTTTCAATAGATATATCCATGATCGGTGTTCATTAGAAATCTCGTCTGTTGTTCGTTAGTAACCCCTTCGTTGTCAAGCTCGAGACCTGCCGAACTTCTTCCTATCAGACTTAATTTTTTTATGGAACGGCGAATTTGTGAATTCTTTGCCCAGTGAGGTTTTTTCTATGCCTATAACCTTCAAACCTTCAAGAAAAATTTGAATGCCTATTTCCTCTCCCAAATTTCCATCGCTGGCTCACACGATGTTCTTAGAACATTATAGGTCAAAGTATAGAAAAAAAAAGCGCTCGCTCGCTTTCTCTCTCTCTCTCTCTCGCTCTCTCTCTACCTCCGCCTCTCTGTCTCTATCGGCAGGGATGGCCAGATATGACCCTCCTTTGTCACGTTCTCCTTCTAAGTAATTTAATGATCTCATGATCTGTTAACTCATTTAAATGAAATCGACTGGGTTATTAAACAGCTTGGCATGTTTTGCCGACTGTTAAAATAAACATTTTCCTGATTTGACTATCTATGAGTGAAGAGGTATTGCCCAAAGCAATCAATTTATTACTTTAAACTGAGCCTTAAAGAAGGTTCATCACGGATTCGTCTGCTGTGCAGGCAAAATGAATGAGCGATACGGATTCCTTTCAGCATTTAGAATAAACCCCACAATCAGGTTCCTTCAATCCCTATATTTTGGGTCTTAGAGCATAGCTAGCCTAAATGGTATTATGGTAGTGATTAATTTCTCCTATCCTTGTTATAGCAAGACTGGAGATGCACCATCGAGCTATGCGCTCTAGAGAAGCACTTGATAGCACTTACTTTGAAATAATCATGTCTACTTGCATATTATTCATTAACATACATTGCTAGGTGAAGATATTTCGAATTCACATAGGTTTCAAAAATAATCTTCTGAATGTGCCCAGGGCCCCCACAAGGGTTAATGCGGCCCTGCACATATTAGAAATGTGAATTCTACATAGTAAAATAGCATGTAATGCTACGAATACTTGATGGCATATCATGAAACCACTGGAGGCTGGCATTATTAACTCAAAGTAGTTGAAGGAAAGTTTGGCTACGGAAGATGAGAACAAGGGTGGCCACAGACTCAGCACATCGAAACAGCTGTTAACTATTAGTAGTTTCGCTCACATACGTTTGTGATCAAATCTTTACTACTTGAGGTACATTTGTAATATTTTCCTCCATCCATCAGCCAGTGAGAAAGTTTTTGAAGAATTCAATTCCTATGTAAGAACCGATTAGTACAATTCATATGAATTAACACACATATTTATATATTAAAGATAAGTTTTCTTGGTAATTTGAATAAACACATACACGGTGTATGATTATTTGGAACTTACCTGTTCTAAAATTGACTACAATGTCGATAAGAAATATCGTATCTGACAGACAGTTGAAGGCAATCCAGCGTGTACTTAAATCGTCGTTAAAAAAGCTTATAGCTACGGGTAAAATAATTAAATTGGCGACGAGCAACAGCAGCATACACAAGTCCCAATAGAATCTGAAACAAGAGGAAGGTTATTTGATTGCAATTATAAGAAAACAGTATTGAGTTGATGCAGATAAGTATTAAGTGTTAATCTTACAACAACGATGTAATTTTATAATTTAACATCTGGCATTCGGCGAATATCCAGTCAACGGAGCGCTAAAATGACCAAAATCTCTTATTTGAGTTCTACAGAATGAATTTCGATGAAACCTTATGCAATCTGTTACTAAAGACGTCAATAAGAAACATTAAACAAAAATTAAATGCGGAAATGATAGGAAGGGGAACTTGTAAAATTTGAAAAAATATATACTCAGCTTTTTTTGACCCAAAATGATATTCTTGTGAATTTGCTTGAAAATTTATATTTTTTGAAAGATATGGCCACTCGAAACTTCCTACAAATGGGAGAGGAGGGACGTAAAAGGTAGTCAAAAAAATCAGGTGAATGTATGATCAAAATACTACTTTTTCACTAACAACTTTTATCTCAAGTGCGTTTTGTTTGTTTTTCCGGAAAAACATGAAAAATTCCCATTTTACATTGTGGCGCTTTAAAAATATTTAGTTGAAAAAATCAATAAAACCCAGTCAAATACATTGAAACTTTCGACTAGAATCAAAGGAAAATGTGGTGGTTAGAAATGCATCCTCCACACATTCGCTATATTGCAGTTTTATCATTGAGATTTATTTCAATCATTTCACACTTGAAGAATCTTGGTTTCAGGATGGATTCCGCGTCACAATAGCTCAACTTGATGCCGACGTTTCGCCAACCATTACATGTGGCATTTTCAGGGCAGGCTTGAGGCTTGAACTGAAACTGGTTCTACTGGTTTCTGTAGCCGTATTTATTGTAGGAAAAATCCTTCACTCTACACAGTCCACTGCCGAAAGGCGAAACGTCGCCATCAAGTCGAGCTATTGTGACGCGGAATCTATCCAGAAGCCTAGATTTTTCAAGATTAGCTATCCGCGGAAGTCTACCATTCAAGACATTTCACACTTTTCAATATCCTATAGGCTTTATTCAACGATTTCATAATAAATGACGTATTGTGTGTCAGTTTAGTATCCATGAGGTGAACCATTGAAGAAAATACCAGTTTCGGGATTCAGATCTGGTACCTCTGTACATCAATACGGTGATTCATTAGTCATTACTAAAGGGCGGAATATATGCAAAGTGCATATATTTGCATATTTTGCATATTTTTACAAATTTCATAAGAGAATGCATATTTTGGCAAAAATAAAATTTGTGTGCATATTTTTATGTTTTTCGTTTTATCAAAAGATTGAATGCGACCCTTGCAGATAATTGAAATAATTTAAAAGGTGGGTAGGTTTTATTATTATATGGTTTATTGCCGGCATTTATTGGATGTTTAGGAATTTCCAAGTAATCAGCTTGCCTAATTCACCGAACAGAAACAAGACAAGAAGGTTCAATTGAAGCTCCACCCTTAATGTTGTCTATTTCGCTGGCACACTTAAATAATCCCTGGTGGTGCCAAGTCATGTTCGGTGGTAGTAAGTATTGTCACCGAACATGTTCGGTGCGCGAATGAATTCATAACAAAACTTTCTTTTTTCGGGGTCTAGTTGGAATGCGGCGGCTTGCTTTTATAGTTCGGACTTCAAAGTACCGACCCAAGATTTTTTGCAAAAATATTGTAATCAAAACATCCCTGACGAATCCACACTTAGAAAGAAGTATGTGCAAACGGTATACGAAACCGTATTGGAAGAAATTAAAGTTTCACTGGGCGATGAACATTTTTATATTATTGTTGATGAAAGCACAGACTCATGTGGTCGATATATCGCACATCTTATTATTGGAGGGCTTCAAGAAAATGAGCCAGGGAAGCCATATTTAATATCTTCTAAACAGTTAGACAAAACAAATAATGTGACCGTAACTCGATTTATTCAGCAGTCTCTATCAAATTTTTTTTTACCAAATCCAGTTCCAGTAGAGAAGTTTTTAGTATTTTGGTCTGACGCAGGGCCGTATATGGTTAAAGTAGGCCAAAACTTAAAAAAATTTTATCTCAATATGGTACATGTCACTTGCCTTTTACACGGGATAACCAGAGTTGCAGAAACTATTAGAACAGCATATCCCTTGGTGAACAAATTCATTTCAAATGTGAAGAAAGTGTTTTTGAAAGCACCTCTAAGAGTGCAGATATATAGACAGAAATTTCCAGGAGTTAGTTTATCTCCAGAGCCCGTAATTACTCGATGGGGAACATGGATTAAGGCCGCGATATTCTACGCAGACCATTTTGAAGCCATTAAAGACATAGTTTTAGATTCAGAAGACAATTCACAGTGTGTAGTGCAAAGTCAAGCAGTATTCAAAAATGTAAATTTAGCTAAGGAACTTGTTTTTGTTAAGGTTAATTCTAGTTTTATACCAGATATAATAACTTCGTTAGAAAGGAGGAATATGAGTAAGAGAATCAATTAATATTGTTGAAACTTTTTCCGACAAATCCAAAAAATTTCCCGGTGATGTAGGAAATTAAGTAATAAAGTAAACTCGAAGTTATTGTGGGAAAGAATGAAGGCTTTAAGTATTTAATGGAAGTCAAAAATATTTTGATACTAAACCATCCAACGAAGTAATACCTTGGCCTTATAACTTACTACCCAAATTAAAATATTGCCAGATCACATCGGTAGATGTTGAAAGATCTTTTTCTTTGTACAAATATATTTTTACAGATAGAAGGCAAACACTTTCATTGGAAAATTTTGAAAAATATATCGTTATAAATGCATTTTATACTATTTCAGGTTAAAAATTTTACCTATTATATTTTTCTTTTAATTTTACTTAAAATAAATAATTTTTTAAGAGTCGGCGTTTCTTTATTTCCATTTTTCCATGTTATATTCAAGGCATATAATTGCATATTTTGACAAATAAATGCATATTGTTGCATATTTCAAAGAAAAGCTATGCATATATATGCGCATAGTTTAACTGAATTGACGTGCATATATTCCGCCCTTCAGTCATTACTATAGGTCGTAAAAATGGGTTCACGTAAATTGAGTCCGGCATCTATTAATTGCCAATTACGAAGAAATGATTCAACATAGATTTTCAGTCAAACTGAATGGAAAAGCATTCTCATAATTATAGTGAAAAGCTGCTGGTTACTTTGAATCTGATGATACTTTCTGTAGAATATTTTCATAACTATCAAAATGCGATATTTATGTTTAAGATCTCGAAAGGATATATAGCTTCTTCAAAAATTGCAGAATTGAGAAATTATATACCTCATATAATTGATGAATTTAATTCAGAAGTGTTCCGAACAGATAAACATTATTTATTCAAATTTAATCATTTAATTAAACAAATTTAAGAAAATAATGATGTGCATACATCGAACAAATCCATATTTACAGGGGTATGCGTTTATACATGTATACATAATTATATAAATGTACATATATTCGAGCCCCCCTGGAATGCAGTCCGTGTTAGGCAATCATATTGTTATCATTGTTAATCCACACATAACCAATCAAATGATGGAACTGACCTATCCATATGTCAGCACTAACAAGACATTCCCCAAGAATAATTGATTTTCAGTATAAAACATATTGCTCTTTTTCGAGTTCGATAATATGTTAGTTGAGAAATAATTTACCCTCTCAACTGATGTAATATTGACTCTCTCTCTCTTCGTAAAACATAAAGTTTGAATGGAGAATTACAATAGCCCAATTTGAATTGGAGACTTGCGTCTGCCTTATTTATGTCGGTAAAGTTTTCAATTGTTATGTAAAATCATTGTTATCCCGGGAACCTTTTTCGTAATCTCGTTAAGTTAGATTTCTACCGCATTTGTTGCCGGTATATCTTAATTCCATTCATGTTTGTCGCCGTATTTTTCCTTCCAGTTCGTAAGAGAAATAGCTTCGGCAGCAATGGACAGCACATATAGTGGTATTAGATGAGGATTGAATGTTTTTGTCTCGGTAAATCTGATTGGAGCTTGTAGTGTCTAGACCTTTTTTACCCAGGGAATTTTAGACAAAAGAGATGAAGCCCAATAATATTCTACACTTAAATGGGAAAGCTTAATCTTTGATGTAATTTTACCGTGTCGAAAACGAATTAGAACAAAATATTGCTATGTAATCCATATCTACTGAATGATCCGAACAAAATTTTTCTAAATATGAGAGAACATGTAAAGAAACAATCCAAAATCAATTGGTAATCACTACTCCGCTCACATGAATATGGTTGTGATGCCATAGGTCAACTGTTATACTGTTCCCCACCGTTCTGCTGATGAGCCCGAGAAGGCTGTTCAGAACTTTTGTATTGTAATGTCACTGGACGAACTGAAGAAGCCTTACCACTTACGTATCTCTCCAATTTTTCTATAGATCCTACTCTTAAGTTTTGTCTCGGTACGTAATGACATGATACTAAGTCTGGCCAAAACATTACATCGTCTTCAGTCAGCATAATGCTCGTGAATAAAATTAGTCAATTTGGTCAAACATTTCCAATATACTGCTGACTATCTAGTGCTCGCTCCCTCATCCATCCCACATAAGGCTTGGATACCTCTGTAGTGTGAATCGCACAGCAAATCAAAATTTTGCCTGCGAATTTTGCCTTTCCTTTATATTCAATATTGTCTGAACAGTCATATATTGTTGGTATAAACCATTATTTCCGCATTGCCTGAAGAAAAGTACTTTCATCATCGATAACAATGGCATGTTATTTGCAAAGCGTTTCCGCCTTATGCCCGAAAATATCTCGTTATCCGAGCCAACTTGTTTGCCTATATTTAACACGCCTCGAAAATGTGCCCTTACAAGTGCGATACTGGCGTCTTGGGTAAAGATGCTGGGTCATTCACTTTTAGATAAATTTACGCATGGTATACTTTGCTCTCAATCAGATATTGTACAATGAAAAGATATTTTGATCTTCAAACATTCAAACTATTTCGGGTTTAGGCATGTGCTCACCTAAATTGAAGATACTTTACCAAAAATCTAATTATAGCCAGTACAGTGGAAATGATTCACTTAACTCATCTATCAACATGAAAACCAACAGTCATACGTTAGAATTTTACATATCACTAACCTCGTCTTTTTTTTATACTTGGACTACACGAGAGTGAAACCTATAATGTTCAAAGAACATCGTGTGATTCAGCGGTGACATGTTGGAAGAGGAGATAGACATTCGAATTTTTCTTGAAGGTTTCGAGATTATATGCAGAGAGAAAGACCTCACTAGGCATGGAGTTTCACAACTTCGCTGTTCGATAGAAAACCAAATTTTTGTGAAGTTGTTCTCGCTATGGACCTAACATGATCATCCCATGAGAGGGTGCTATTGGTGGTGATCCCGAGCGAGGATATGGAAAACTTCATAGGAATAGTTGCCATTAATTGTGTCAACTTGTCTCTGTTTTGCTCCTCTCGCTTCATTGGATGGTATAGGGGCTCTAGATGAGAAAGCGGTATGAAGAATATCATCATTTGCAAAGCTGTGGACGGGACAGGTGTTCACTTCCAGCAGATGGTTTATATGGAGCAGAACAATTTTGGTGCCAAGACAGATCCTTGTGGACTACCCAAGAAGGGGTTTGGTGCCAAACTCGGTCTATTGTGGAAATAACAATGGTATTGGATTATGGACAGGTAAATTATTCGAAAGCAATTTTTCGAAGAAAAATTATTCGAATTCAAATTTGCAAACGGAAAGTTGTCCGAAAGCAAAATTATTCGAAAGAATATTTATTCGAATTCGGGATATAAATCATAATCCCTTTTTGGAACGTCTAGCGCGCAAACCGATGTACGTATTATTGTTTAGGGCGAATTTTTTAACCTCCTTTGCGGGACAAAACTGGGGATGTAACTCTAAGACCCTGCGATGGATGTACACATCAATGGTGAAACCAATCATTACCTATGGGTTAGTGGTCTGGGTAGCAGAACTAGTGGAGCTAGTTCAAGGATAAAGCTATCGAAAATCCAAAGACTAGCCTGTGTATGCATAACAGGTGCTATGAGAATATGCCCAACGGCTGCTGTAGAAGTAATCCCAAACCTCACACCCCTCCATAAAGTAGTGGAGAATATGGCAATGAGAGCAACCTATAGAATAACTGGAAAGGGAACCACCAAACGTAAATATGGGCCGTTCCTTGTAAACCAGCAAACCTGGGACATGCCCGAAGATAATACGGGAAAAAAGTATAGCTCCGCAAAAGAATTTGAAACGAAAAAAGTCGCTAAAGTGAATGGAACGAAAACACCATCCCTAGACTCAGTAGAAATGCCATCAAATGGTAAACTGATGGTTCCAAAATAACAGACGGAACTGAAATAGGATTGTATGGGCTAGGAACCAAATACTCTGAAAGCTTAGGTCAATCCCCGAACATTTTTCTAGCGGAGATTTACGCTATAGGAAAATGTGTTCACTTCAATATAGGAAAAAAAATAGTCATCATGTCGGATAGTCAACGTGCTGAGCTCCCAGCTCCAAGATGGTCTGGGAATGGTTCGAAAAATTGAATGAACTAGACAAGAACCACGCAGTAACCCTCATAGGGGTTCCGAGACACACCGGGGTGGAGGGTAACGGAAAAGTAGACGATCTAGCAAAAAATGGACCGAAACACCATTTGTGCGACCTCAACCCTCCTACGGGATAAGCGCCAGCACAATACTAGAAGAGCTTGAAAAAGAAGTAGACAACAAAAGATCCCACCACTAGATAGGTCTGCAAGGACTGAGGCAAGCAAAGACTTCTAATGACTGCATCAACCTAAGTGCAGGTTCTGCGAGGAGAAGGACAAAACTTCCATCCACATCCTCGCAAAATGCCCCAGCTTGCAAAACCCATGAGCACCATACCTTGGGAGACTCAACTTACGCGAAGCAATCCGACATACTGAACTTTCTTAAAGTCACAGGGAACTGCTATAGCTGCTGAGATATTTTGAAGGGGGCAGAATAGATATTTTGAGTTGCAGAGTGCAAAAATCCTCAATACAATACAATCATCTTGATCAAAAATCATGAATCTGGTCACCCAGATAATTTCCAACGCCAATTTATGTTTTATCATTGTTGCCTATTGTAACTCCTCGAGACGAACGTTATTTCCTCCATCCCATAACGCATTTGAATAGATGCTCTAAAAAGTCTAGTTGTCTTAGGTCCGCAAATTTCAGACAAAAAGATAAAGCAACATACCCACAGCAAAGGATTGCACACAATTATCGTACAAAAAATAGTTCAAAATTGCTCATATTACTCATTACTGTATCTTTTCATTCAATAATTTCTTCAATTGAATGCTTCTAAGCTCTTCTATATTCCAGAAACTTAATACTTGGATCGCGTTGGCTTTTTTCCAAACTACTACTTAAGTTATCTATCGCCATTAGAAATAAGAATGAAACTACTATGTTGTCTCTCACTTCTTGCAGCTTAGAATGGTAGAATATTTTTATTGGTGAATATAACAGATATCGGCTTCTAACTAATAATTGACATCTGTATGCAATATGGCACAAACAACTGCTAGTCCATTTTATCAGTGTCAATATAAATATTTAACCGTATGCTGAGGATTTTCGTATATATATCTACGGCCACATTCAATACTGATGATACATTCGAAAGTTCAACACGATAATAAATAGTGCATTATGGTCTACGATATTAGAGGGAAGACAGCTTTTATTACCGGTGGTGCGACTGGAATTGGTTTCGCTTATACCACGGAACTTCTTCGAAATGGATTGAAAGTGAGTGGGATCATGTTAACTAAATACATATAATATTTATTTTATATATACAGAGTATTGTTTAATTTAGCATGATTGGAACGAATTTTATTATTAACGCAATTTTTTTTCTTTCATTTTGGATACTTTGGATAGGATGGGGTAAGAGTAATGAAGTATATGAAGAAAGTGGAAATATACGACATGAGATAGTTAATTTATAAAATATTCATCCTAAATCAAAACAGAGAAATTAATAAGACAATAGGATTATATATTACTAGCTGAAAACCAGCGTTCAATAAACCTCACTTCCATCGAAGTTGAAATAATGGAACGTATCATAATTGACACCATGTTAGTGTTTGCGTTTGAGCACAATATTATTCCGGAAAACCAGCACGGATTCCTACCTGGAAGGTATATATCTAGAACCTACTTTTATGTGTGAATGATTGGTCACTGGCTACAGATAATAACATTCCAATAGACGTAATCTATCTGGATTTCAGTAATGCCTTTGATAAGGTCGCCAAATTGCGCCTCCTAGCTAAATTGGCTATGGTTTCCGGGGTGACTCATTGGGGTGGATATCAGCCTTTCTTTCTGGTCGTAATTTCAGATTAAAAATTGGTTCAAGTTTTTCACAATATGTAGATGTAGTTAGCGGCGTACCTCAGGGATCTGTGATATGCCCATTATTATTCTTAATTTATACTTCCGATATTCCAGGACTAGTTTCCTCTACATGGTCACAATATGTAGTCGATATCAAGTTGTATACGAATCCTCTTTACATTTCGCTTCAACGTGATTTGGACATCATTTTGGAATGATGTCATTTATGGCTGATACCATTAAATACGAGCAAATGCACTGTACTTCATATTGGAACAAACAATCCACATATTTCCTACCATCTTAATAGATAGCAGTTAAGCACGGTTACTTAACAGAAAGTACTACTATCACCATCTCTGATAACCTCACGTGGTCGCGCCACATTGAAGAAATGTGGAAGAGGGCAAATACATCTATATTTTTGTTTAACAAAGTTTTTTCTAATCTGTCAGTGCAAACATCATGCTTTCTTTATAAAACCTATGTGAGACCTATAATCGAAATTGGTTCCTCGGTGTGGTGTCCAGTGCAGAGAAGAGCTACGAGAATGACGTTTGGGACTATTCGTTCTGATTACCAGCAACGTTTAAGATTGTTTAAAATTCCTAAAGCAGAAGATAGACTTAGGCGTGGTAATCTAATCACAACGTATAGAATCCTTCAAAATACATTTTCTGTTTATCTCGGTGATATATTTAACATTAATGCAGACCCGCGTTTACGTGGTAGGGCATGAACATTATAAAACTGTAGGCAACATTTTATTTGCAATAGAGTATTTGAGTTTATCGAATGCATTGATTGAACTCTGACACTGTTGAATCCTCTTATGTGAACTCATTTAAAAATCATATTGATTCTTTGATATTCACCAATTGATGTTATCCAATGTAGTCTTATTATAAATTAATTTTTCTATTTGCTGTTGCATTTTGTATTATTGATATTATTTAGTGTTTTTCTCAAATAGGTGTTATTCATCGGAAGTTGGAGAATAAAACTCAAATTTTACACAAAACTTCTAACATTTTATTAAAAATGCTGACAAATTGTTTCACCACACTGTAGCATTTTCAAAGCAAGGAGTTATCAACTATCATTAGTATTTATATATGGTGAAGTTTTATATACAGTATAACGACTATATGAGTTCGTGCGTACTTTAAGGTCTATCGCTAATGACCATCTGGTTTGTGTTGCATTAAAAAATTACTTGGGAGACCGTCTGAGTTAACTTTCATTGCTTTATATCGTCTGATGGAAGTCATGATATTTATCCCAATTTGAATTCGGGGACCGGTCAAGGTCATAGGTAAATTTTAAGGGTGCCTGAATCTCATCACACAGAGCTTTCTTTGACAAGAAAAGAAATGATAGGCGAATGTTGATTATTAACACTTTTCCACCCTACATTTGAGCTGAAGCTTCTTCAACTCTAAATAAAACCATGGACTCTTGCGAGTCGTTTCACTCTCATTTAAACAACTCTTTTTATCATATTTCACCGTATGTTTTTTCTTTCATGGACGTTTTGTTAAAATTTCAAATAGAAGTGTACATAAAATGTATTAGGGTAGCTACTCCTTGTAATTTTGAAAACTCAGCCACAATTCGCAGACAAGATTTTTTGCAAAAAATATTGTTAGATTTGGAACAACAAAAGATAACAATCCTCCATTTTGTTGAAGTTATTCCAAATATATATGGAGACAATCCATAAAATATCATGTATAAATTGTCAAGGTTTTTTTTCCGAGTGTTCTGTAAAATGTATATATTATAAGTAAGCATTCTATTCTTGATCATATGTTGCACTTTTTTTTATTACACTAATTTAGTGAATAAATAAAGGAAAACAGACCTTATAATTTAATTTCTCAATCATATAAAATTTTTTGTAAACGTAAAAATAGGACGCCTATGGTAGCAAAATTGTTGCATCAACAAGGTTTTCATTGTATTTTAGAATTTTAAAATCAATAATTATCTCAGTGACGAATATTGTACACGAATTTTATGTTTATCTGCGTACTGTGACAAATTTCGAATCTCCCAAATACACCAGCCTGATAGTCTGAGGTTTCACGTAAGAAATCCAGCAGCAAAATTCGCACCGTCTGAGACTTAAATCTTTTCAACAACGGAAGAATTGCCAAATACTTGCCTAATATCAACTAACCAGAATAAATCACCAGATAATGTGTACTTTGTACATGTAGATTTCTGAAAAATCTCAGTTACACCATGTTTTATCAATATTATATCAACGATTTAAATTACAGGATTAGAGAGAAATAAAACACGAAACTGTTTATACTTTATATTTATAGGTTCATTATCAAGAATAAATATAAACAATGTATCTTAGCAAAACATTTTTGAATATAAACAAGACAACACATTAGAATTGTTCATTTCACTGATCGCGTTTGTCGTGAATATAAAGATGGTTTTCGATATAACGAACAAAGTTGCTTTAATTACCGGTGGTGCTACTGGAATTGGATTGGCTTATTCCAAGGAGCTCCTCCGCAATGGATTAAAAGTTGGTATATTTTCAAAACTATCATATTTATATAAGCTCCCTGATATTTGTTCTTATACATTATATATTTCATACAAATACAAAACAGCTATGATCTTTATCACAAATTGTAAATCTGGGTAGCCACATTTATTGATAATTTGATAAAAATACTGTCAGAAACTGTCAACTGTCCAAAAAACTCGACATTTTTGCATACACCTATCTTTTTTTCCACTGTGTACAAAGCGTTGATATAATGACGACAGAGCAAGTTAACTTAATGCTGTGCAATGCTATAGGGTGTATTTATTTATAACATAGAATTTTAGCCCATCAATTGAAAGTTACAGTTGTACAAAAAGTGTTGTTTGTAGTTCATTTGTGGAATTCGTATTTTACACAATTCGAGGAGATATGTCATTGAAAAAAAGGACAAATTTCACGCACTTAATACTAACACAACAATTTAGGATATTAGTTTTTTCACACTGGCTACCACACCACAAGTCAGAGACAACCTTTTTGGTGGAATGTTTGCAGCAAATTCCACTTAGCCATATGCCTGGAATTGTCTTTCGTCAGCGCACAATTATGCGCATTCTTCTTGATTTCAATACCAAAAAGTTTATGGGGCCATACGGAATTCCACCTGTCGTTCTCAAGGAATGTGCGCCTGAATTAACACCAGTTTTCTGCAGGTTATTTACCTTTTCATACAACGTTGCTGTGTTTCCTTCCATCTGGAAGACAGCTAGAGTCCAACCAATTCCAAAAAAAAAGAAAAGAAACCCTTCCTAATGATGATAGACCAATTGCACTATTATCTGTGAACTCTGAAGTGATGGAAAAAGCAATCAATATCGAGGTCATCCATTACAAGAAGAGCTCTAAAATCGTGAATGGCTTTCATCAGCAGAAATCAACAGGAAACCTGCTTGCCTACTTAATACATGTATAGCAGAAATCTATTGGGAAACATGGGGAATCTCTAGCTTTATCATTGGATATCTCGAAAGCATTCGTCTGGCACCAAAGCCTTCTTGGGAAACTTCTGTCATATTGTTTGCCGCATCAACTTTCTCTCAGATAGATCATTCCATGTGGTTGTTGACGGAGTATCCTCCGATCTAATGGTTATGAACGCTGGTGTTCCACAGGGATCTATCTTGGTACCAACTTTGTTTCGTCTCGTCCACAGCTTTGCAGATGATGGTACACTTCATATCGCTTTCTCATCTAGAGCTCCTATACCATGCGATGAAGCCAGAGGAGCGAGACAGAGACAGCTTGACGCAATTAATGAAGATCTGGCAAAGATTTTGAAATGGGGATCTGATAATCTAGTAGAGTTTACACTATTCTTATCTTCTTCACTACATATTACACTATTTATTATGAAAATATTAACTGGGGGTTCTGGGATCTTGGACTTAAATGTTTTTATACTAAAAGGAAATAAAAACGTTATACTATTTTTACAGAGCGTGACCATCGTGGATTTTGATGCGACAAGAGGCGCGGAGGCAAGTCGACAAATCAACACAGAATTTGGGAAGAACAGAGCTATCTTTGTACCCGCAGATGTAACTAAAGTCGATCAGCTTGAAGGTGAGTTTCAGTCAGGCAACCCATGAATCCATCAAATTTGTTCCATAACATTATTTTCTTTCCGAGTAAATAATGTAAATGCCACATTCCGCAAGATTATCCTGCATGTCAACTTAACAATTATACGCGCATTAACTATAAACCAAGTTTACAATGACATTTAGAGAATTGTAATGCTGTGAGTAAGATCGAGGAACACCACAAAACTTCCTATCATCCATACGAAATTTCTAGGACAGCAGAATTTTTGTTCGCCTCGAAGAAAAGTAAAGCATGGTGTATAAATGATGGAAATGATAACTGACGAAAATGTCAAAAACTGTAGATTTTCCAGTTCAGAAGTTTCGCAGAAGGACACTTGAAAATCTTTCAGTATCATTTAGAAATATAAAGCACACCAATACATTCAAATCTACCTCTATACTGTTCCGTTCATAACCCTAGATTTCATTCAAATCTTTTACTTATGCTATCATCGTTAGATTTCACAGTGGGATCTATTTATTCGTGGACAGATGGCGTAAGAACATCTAGGTTTCTCAAGACAATTCTGTCTACAAGGTACCGAGAATATAGAACTCTCGACCGGTGTCATCACAACCCTCTCATTCCGCTGATTAGCTCGAGAAGACTGAACAGCTGCCCAGAACTATTGGATTGTGTTGTCCATTTAAAAAAACATCACCAGTCTTACCACTATATTGGTTTAAAAATATATCTACACCCTCTCATAGGATGATCATGTGAGGTCAATTGGGAAAACTGCATCACAAAAACTGGGTTTTCGATTCCGTTCCAAGAGGTACTTTACATACCAGCAGCTCCTCATAATTTTGAAGATCTTGGATTCTGCCCTGAAGAGAGCTATTTATCTGATTGATGATGTCACACTTACGATTCCATTGACATCTCTAGAACATCGTAGAAAGGTGAGAGATCTCGCCCTTTTCTAGAAATATTTCCATGTCGGTGTGTATCAGAAATCTCGCCAGCTATTCCACCACCATAGATCCCAGGTAGGCATACTAGAGAAGCTCAAGTCGGCCACCCCTTCATTGTCAAGCTCGAGACCTACCGAACTTATTCACACCAGACTGATTGCCTAGTGAGGTCTTTACTCATGCCTATATAACCTACAAACCTTCGAAGAAAATTCGAATGCCTATCTCCTATCCCAACATTCCACCGCTGGCTCACACGATGTTCTCCGAAATTTATAGGTTTTCCTGTAGTGTAGTCGAATAATAAATAAAAAATTCAATTCTGAATGTACGCACAAGGTTTGAATCACTTGGAGGTTGAATACTTGGAGAGAGGAGAAAGTTCAACTATATTATGAAAGAAATTCACATTTCGTTCCCGCTAATGGGAGCAGGATGCTGTCCTTTCCCTAACATCGGATGATTGGAATTGCTTGAATACATTGCAGGAACTTTCCTTTCGGAAAGTTTCAGTTCAAAACTCTTTAATCTGAAAATGTCCTTGTTAGAGTATTTTTGTGAATTTCTCTAAGATTTATCATTCTATACGGAATTACACATCGAATTGATCGTTCAAATTATCATTCGTTTCAATTATATGACTAAATAATAATTATCAAAATACAAGGGAGTGATCATTTCCAAATAATATAATTGAAATGCTTTTTTAATACTGGATTTTTTTATTTTCAAAACCAGCCGCCTTCAAAACCGCCGTAAATACATGGAAAACTCTTGACATTGTCATCAACAATGCAGGTGTGATGAAAGACAGTGACTGGGAGATGGAAATCGCATTGAATTGTGTAAGTAAAACTTCAAATTACTTGTCTACAATAATAATACGTATATGCGTTTGAGTTGGAATTTGGACGGAGGCACTGTTCTATTATTCAATATCACCCCAAGTAGTGGTTGACGGACTCTTGCGATACACTATTTAGCACAGGGCCTATACGCTGAGTACAAAAGTCAATATGACGTCAACAAGAGACTTACGACAGTATCGTCCAATTTTAATGGCGCGTAGCGTATGTTGAACCTATCGCTAAAGTATCTTCGGATGATTGGAACGTATTTTCATCTGTAAATAAGCGTGTGTTATGACTGAATGAAGGGCGTTGCAATATGACTTCCTAAATGAATGTTTATGTTGATTCTTCGGCGTTTTATGACGTACTTACAATTTACTTACGTTTATTAGTTAATTACTTATTGCCGAATAAATGTTGTCCTCCTGGCTGCAAGATAAATTACAAAAATGTGCCAAAAGTTCACACGTTTAGGTTTCTTGAAGATAATGACCTACGGAAACAAAGGATTTCGGCTTTTTCCTTGAGGGTCTCTTTATCATGCAATGAAGTCACAGTTATAGGATAGACCCACATCGATTCGGTAAATGAAGATTTGAGTAGAATTTTGAAATGGGATCTGATGATCTAGTAGAGTTCAATACAACCAAAACTCGCTTGTATTTTCTCCAGGATCTCACAATCTCTAACTATTCATGTGAAGTCCTCAATATCCACGCCAAGTATCACCACCAATAGTACAATATCATGAGAAAATCATGTGAGGTCCATTGCGGTAGATTAGATTTGTATGGAGCTTATGGGCTATGAGCCTCACCACCACGACCTTTGCAGATCTATTGTGTATGCCCTTTTGTTATGTTAGAATTCCAATCTTTATCACTAGACTCCATAGGCCAGATCTCAGGTTCTCCATATAATGGGAGGATTGTGGTTTTTCCTTCCCTGTCGTTGAGAGTCTTTGCCTTGTTAGGCCTTCGCAGTAGCACAGCATGTGTACTAAGGTCTCTTCGTCTTCTTGGCAAAACCTGCATAGGGTTGTATCTGCCAGTCCAATGTTGTTCATATGTTTGTTGAGTTTACTATGCCCTGTCAAGAGCCCAACCATGATTGTAGTTGATCTTCTATTCTGGCTTAGTTGGTACTCCGTGATTTTTTCGCGATGATTCTTTAATGAACTCTTTAGCCTGTCTCATTCTTGGCGCCTTGCTCCACCATTTATGAGATTTATTTTTCAACCAAGTATTGTTATATGATTTGTGCAGCGCTTTCGTTATAAAACAGAAGGGTTCTGGAGCAATCAGAACCCCATGTGCTCCTTCTCGGGCCAGTGAATCGGCTTCTTCGTTGCCTTTGTAGCCTGTATGGCCTGGTACCTATGCTAAAGACAGTCTGTTTCGACTGCCCAACTCTTGTAGGATTTCTAGGCAGTTCCATACAAGTTTGGAATTGACCTGTGACCTGTGAGGAACTGAATGCTTTTATAGCCGCTTGGCTGTCTGAGTATATGGCGATGGTTTTTCCCTGAAACTCTTGCCTTCGGCTCTTCGGCAGTGATGTATTGCAGCAACTTCTGCCTATAATATCGTCACGTCGTGCTTACCCAAACTTAGTGAGATTCTTGTCTTTGACTTGGCTATATATATATTTATTCCTGCTCCTGAACCGTCCTCGGTTTTTGAGCCGTGTGTGTAACAGGCCATTTCTGCCTGTTATGACTATTTAGAAGTTTTTTTCGGAGCTATACTTGGAAAGTATCTCATCCTATGGCATCCCCATTATGGGGTCGGTTTCCAACACATTTTATAGCTCGTGTACATCTTACCGTGCAATTTACTTATGTGCTGGCCTTGTATGTAAATGTGAAGTGACGGTATGTTCAGCAAGACTTCCAAAGAGGCTGTTGGAGTTATTCTCATAGCTCTCGGGTCAGTTCCATTGCGGTAACTACTTAACAGACACTTGGTTTTCCATTCCTTGCCACGAGCTACCTTACACCCCTGCAGCTCCTCATGATCTACAAAACACATATTCGGTGCTCATCAGAAATCTAGTATTTTACCATGAGCGATAACAGATAGGCAGGCTACACAAGTTTATGTTGGTCACCCTTTCTTTGTCAAGCTCGAGATCTGCCGAACTTCCTTCTACTTCATATTTCTATCGAATAGCAAAGTTGTTGAACTCTTTGCCTAGTGAGGTCTTCCACGCTCCAAAATTTCAAGAAGCCAATGTCTTCCTTCAATATTCAACGATTATTAGGTTTTCCAATCAAATGGAAAAAAAATAAAAAAGTATACTTATAATAACAATGGTGCCATTATTCCAGAATGCAGTAGTTCAAGGAACCCTGTTGGCAATGAACTATATGGGAAAGAACAAGGGTGGAAATGGAGGAGTTGTGGTTAACATCGCTTCCATCTTGGGACTTCAAGAATTGGCTGGATGTCCGATTTACGTCGGTACCAAACATTTCGTCGTAGGTTTGGACAGATCCTTCGGTACACCTTACTTCTATGAGAAGACCGGAATCAAGTTCCTCACAATGTGTCCGGGAGTTACAGATACGCCCTTGATATCCGAAGCTAACAGATTTGCTCTACCTGGTTATCCTGATCTTGGAAAAGAACTGGCTGCCGGATTAGGAGCCCTACCTAAACAACTGTGAGTATTTTTTCAATAATGGCCTATCAATAATAAAAATATTGAAGTTTCTCATTTGAATTGATTTGCAACTTGTAGACTCAATTATTGTAAATAAAGGAATAGTCTGATATATAAGTTTGCTTCCAAGGCTTTTCCTATTATTGTAGCAAATAGCTCATCCAGCAAAATGAAATTATTCTTCAATTTCAGACCCACAAACGTTGCAAAAGGAATGTACACACTCATAACTAAAGGCGAAAATGGAAGTGTCTGGGTAGCAGAAGGTGGTCAACCTATTTACGAAGTGGAAATACCTGATAGAACAACCCTGCGTAAACACTAAGTAGAAACGAAGACGAAAATGAAAATATTTCTTGATGTAGCACGTGATTTGACATTTTTATGTAATTAATATTATTATCTGGTGTTTGCTTGTTTCTCTTGAAATCCCCCCCCCCCCAATTTGCAGTAGCAGTCTATTCTAATTGGCTAGAGTTGTTAACGAAAAGCAAAGCCGATCGAGAGGCCGATATTATGTGTGTCTTTAGTGTTTTATCGTACGGTCACCAGATGCCAACACTTTCGATTTGAACATATCCATAACAGTTGCTAGATAGCGCTTGTATGAATCTACTTTACCGATTGGTTGATGGAACTTTCTATATCAGTCTAAAGAATATTGTTCATTCTACGGGCATGAAGAAAGTGCTTTGCCATTTCATGTGAGCAGCGAAAGTAATAGCTAAGAGAATAGTCATTGTTTCAATTTAACTTTTAAATGAATTCTAAAAATTCATTTTCGACAATCATACATCTGATCAATCAATCAATCAAAATGGGGCTGTCAAGTCTGGTGCACTTAGACCGCTCGATTGGGTCCATTATGCGCCCCTTGGAACAAAGCTCATTCTAGCAAACCTGAGGCACGTCCAAAGGCGAAAATACTCCTCGAATTGATGTTCCCTATGGCATCAAGCAAAATGTACGCGCTGCTGATGTGTTGCAGCCCAAGAGAAGCCAGTGGTGGACATTCTACTAGGATATGAAAGGTAGTAATTTCCACCTCTCAGCATCCACTACAGCCCGTTACATCAACAGTGCCCATTAAGTACAAGAGACAGCGACCTATAAGCAGTCCTGTCACCAGTTTTATGCCTCGTTTGCTCATGGAGAGTAGCGTTTTCGAGCGTTTCCGCGAAATAACTCCGTAGTGTGGAGCTTCGTCTAGCACTACCTCACATCAGGGGCACACCGACACACTAGAGTAAGTAACTGTCTATTCAATAGCTCTCTGACGGTGCGGAGGCGAAACCCTATAGTACCTAGGTCTATACGCTGAGTACAAAAGTCAGTGTGATACCATCAATAAGACGGTTACGAAGCTTACGACAATATCGTTAAGTTTTAACGGCGCGCAGCCGATTTTGACTGTGACAGGTGATGAATATTATAATTTAAGAGTTTTATCTATGACTTGTGGAAAATTATATTATGCCCTTGTTACTGAGGTGACTCCGTGTGATTTGAACGTATTTTACCTGTAAATAATGGTGTATAAGGATGTTTTGACTGAATAGTGCATTGCAATATGGCTTCCTGAGTGAATGTCTATATTGGTTGTGTGAAAAATTCTGTGCACTATTGGAATGTGCCATCCATGTATATAAAACTCGACTTACATAAAAATTTCAAATTTGTTTGGCCGCTAAAAATTACAATTCCATTTCGGAAATCATTATCCAGAACAAAATTTTCCTCTCTTGACGTTTTGTACGAATGTTCTTGCAGATAACGGTGAACTTCGTTGGCAGAGCGAGGCAAAGTTGGCAATATTTTGGCGACGTCTATTACACATATTTTCTTTGACGCATTTTAAGTTCCGGGAAGTCAATGTTTCTGAAGAAAAATCTGAGGGAAAACCATTTAAAGCAATATTTTAGTTCGTCTCTCTGTAGGTTCTTCTTCCACTTTTCTTTTGCAGGCAACACAGCAATTTTTCATCAGGTTCATGATTATGTTGATTTTCTAATGTTGTTACAACAAAACTATTCGATTCCCCAATGGTATACACATAAACCTTACATTTACGCCGTTTGATGCACCTCCAGACAGTTTCATTAGTTGAAGATCGATGTTTAGAAAACTTATAATTTTCACTACTACACTATTTGGGTGTTTCCGCGTATACTAAAAATTTCTTTCACAAACGACATTTTAAATTTTGATAAGAATGTTAACTATTACTTCAACTGATCAACATCCGCCGATACTTTATGTTCTTACAAAAGAAAGCTCTCTGTGATGAATTGCAGGCACCCTTAAAATTCATCCGAGACCTTCACAGGTCCCTATAATCAAGTTGTGACGAATATCATGCAGTCCCCCCAACTGCCCTACGTTCATTAATTGACTCACACCCTCCACGGGTGTTTGATCTCTGGTTTTCTTGGCGATTTCAACGATTAATTGTGGATAACTTATTTAGGCGTATAATAACAGGTTGAATGAATGAATCTGTAAACCGTCAATATAGTTTTATTCATTCATAGATGAAAGTAACCAGTTTTTTTGATAATTTTCATTTGAATAAATAAAACGATTGAATATACTTTTTTTGACCCGTTTTTTTGGTCCGCTAACCAATCCATAGCAGAAATATTGTTTTTACTTTTCTACGATAATTTAATAAAATTACGTAAGTTATAGTGGAAGTGGAAACGTGCTACCTCAAAATTTTTAGAAGATCTGATAACTAATAACTTTATTTCTCCTATTGACCTAATTTCGATGGTGAAGAGTTGCCTAACTAACATAAAAAAAATATTTGGATGTCAACATGTCAAAATGGCACTGTATAAATGAGAAACAATCACCATTATCCATTACAAATGTTGTTAAATTTCAGCCAGCTTGTCATCATGGTAAGCTCTGTTTACTCATTACTTTAACAGTATTTTTAGAGGATATGGGTATGATCTTCCTTATTTTTATAATGTTATTGTGTATCAACAGTGTGAACTCTTCTATAGTTCATTTTGAAATAGAACGAAAGATACGAATAATAAATTATATTCATTCAATACTGACGATGGACGATTCCCATGTCCTTTTAATCACATACAATAAGGAAATTGATTATTATTATCAATAATACATATACAAAATCCAGTTTATTTCCGTTTAGTAACCACTTCCATTCTGTTCGAGTGAATATCACTATGATTTTCGATATAAAGGGTAAAGTGGCATTAATTACTGGGGGTGCAAATGGAATTGGCTTATCTTATTCTAAAGAACTTCTCAAAAATGGACTTAAGGTCAGTATAGAAATATATTCAGGTATATCTAAAGTAACGATACAAGTTAGTTATTAACGCAGTGTTTCCTATAATAATACATTCACATATATGGGCACCACTACTAAAATTTCAAATTTTCTCAGTAATATAGGTATTGACGTAGCATATAAAACGCAGAAAAATTTAGATAAGTTTATCATAAATAATAAAGATAAATCATCCAATAATGACAAATGTGGGATTTACAAGCAGACATGTGGGTCTTGTTCTAAATAAGATAGAATCCCTACAGATTAATAAATTTAAGGAGTCCGATATCCTATTGAACGAACAACAAATACTCAATATGTAATTCTCCCTTGTTAAATTTATATAATTAGAAATTAGAGTTTGCTACCAGTTTATCGTTTAATCCCCTGGGTTAAGCCAAATTAGGTGAAATTCCGGCGTTTGACGACTAGCGCACAAAGCCTCTTGAAGCCGCTAGGGTCAGTATACGACTAGCGCGCGAGCTACCTGCGGTATACCTACCTACCGGCGACCTTTTTTATGCGCTCAAAAAATGTACTTTTTTTCGCAAATCAAATTTTTTCTTCAATCAATCAAATAATAATAAAAAGATGACTTCAGACCACTTTGAATTTTTTTTCTAACTTAAGTCAAACTCATATTATATACATTAACATTTCCACTCTGTGTTGACTCAAGTCAAACTCATATTATACGTTGATATATATAATACAAAATACATATGTGACAACGACAGTATGGTCCTTATCAACGATCCTATCAATCAAATTATAGTTATATTCCAAGTTTTCAGTTTTTATGTCAAATGAGAACGATTTATATGGATGGCACATTTGAATATTGTGCCCAACATTTCAAGCAACTTTTCACCATCCATGGAGTGAAAAACAACAATTACATACCGTTGTTATTTTGTTTGTTATCAAACAAAGGAAAAATAGCATACGATATTTTATTTCAACTAATAATTGATAAATGTTGGGAATATCGCTGGCTATTTTTTCCATACAAGGTTGTTGTGGATTTTGAATATGCAATTGAAGACTCATTGAAATCCCGTTGGCCTGGGTTGATAATCCATGGCTGTTTATTCCATCTCACCCAGGCATGGTTCAGGAAAATTCAGGAATTTGGTCTCGTTCGAGAATACAAGAATAACCAATCTGTAATTGGAAATGTGGCTCAGATGGACATTTGGCATACCATTTTTAAGACCAGACGAGGTACAAGAGGCTTATCGTATCATGGGACCGTATGTTGGTTATTTTTTACAATTGCAAAGATTTGGCGCTTATTTGAAGAAAAGTTATATCAACAACGATGCGAAATATCCACCACAGATATGGGCAACAGACAATGTTTGGGATTGCGAAACAACAAATGCATGCGAATCATTTCATTCGCACTTCAACATATGCTTTTCCAGCGCGCATCCAAATATATATAAATTTGTTGAGAGTTGAAGGAATTTGTTTTGGAAGCACAAATAAATATGAGAAGTGCTGATGTGCTGAATCCAGTTGTGAATAAAAAAAGTGTTCAAAAGAAAGAAAGAATTGCAGAATATCAAGAACAATATAGAGCTGGTCAACGACATTTGTTTGATTATATATTTAATGTCTCAAAATATTGCAAAAAACATTAAAAAAAATAATAAAAAAATTGACAAAAAAAAACAACATTTTTAATGTGAGCTAGGGCGGTCACAACCCCGCAAAAACACAGAGTGGAAATGTTAATGTATATAATATGAGTTTGACTTAAGTTTGAACAAAAATTCAAAGTGGTCTGAAGTCATCTCATAATTATTATTTGATTAATTAAAGAAAAAAATTGATTTGCAAAAAAAAGTACATTTTTTGAGCGCATAAAAAAGGTCGCCGGTAGGTAGCTATACCGAAGGTAGCTCGTGCGCTAGTCGTATACTAACCCCGCGCGCTAGTGCTATGAAAAGGGGATTATTTTTAATGAGCTGTGTGCTAGTCGTAGATGCCCGAAATTCCAATAACCATCTGTCCTAAGATTATCATTAATGTTATATAGTAAGTTAACTCTTTTATAGTAAGCTAGTAATTAGCAATATTTGTTTGAAGAAGCTATGGTGTTAGCGAAACTATTTATTTAATAAACTAGTGGAAATCGAATATAATAATAGTTATTTTATTTAAGTTCAAAGAGCAGATTTGCCTGCATTCGTCTCGAATAGGCAAGGTTTTCATCTAAAAACGTATATCGTTACAGAAAATACTGTAAATAAGGAATAGAATAGCTGAAACTACATCATACGATACTATTATCCTGGTTTTGTGAATAATAAGTATACGTCCTAACCCTTTCATCTATTTATTTCATTGTTTTCGAAACATTCATCGCTGTAAACTCCGGATTTATTCTCATTTATTGTATGACCAATATAATTAATCTTTCATTTTGTTTTGTGTGATTTAAATGAAATTGTGTCACACATTATTTTTGTAGCATCTCGCCATCCTTGATATTGATGCCAATGCAGGGGCCAAAACAATGGAGCAATTCAATGTTGAATTTGGGAAAGATAAAGTACTTTTTTTTCGTGCTGATGTAAACAAAGAAGATGAATTCGAAAGTAAGTTCAATTTGTTCAATGCCTCTCTCAAGTTACAAAGTCACCAATATATGTATTCTCCTTCCAATGATTTTATTCAATCGCTTCACAAATCGCTCAATTAAAATAAACGCAAAACATATTAGAAAATATAGATCAATTTGATGCATTTACAGGTATGACAACATCTCATCTACATATGCCACACATTTTTTTTTGTTGAACCTTGTAATTTCTTATTTACTTACGATGGTAATTAAAATAATATATTTTACCTTTTGTATTCTAGGTGCATTCAAAATTATCATAGCTACTTTCAAATCGCTTGATATAGTTATCAATAATGCAGGCATGCTCAACGATAGCGAATGGGAAAAGACTGTAGCCTTAAATTGTGTGAGTACAATGTATTAATTCGTTTCTACACTATTGTTATTCGTCGGTGTCATTATGCATTCTTTCAAAATACTTATACACTGCGGTCAATGTGACAAAAAGAATTAACAGCAGCTTCATATTTTGATAATGTTTCAAATGTTCTTCAATATAGCTCGAGCAAAATTATTTGTCTTGGTTATATTGTATCCTTAGCAACACTATCTTCATACAATAAACTCAATAATGTTTTGAAGGCTATGGTCAGCATAACAGTACCAATATAATGTTGAACCGAAACACCACATCAATATTTTTATACACTATCACCATTTTTCCACTTATCTAAAGCACTTTTCGGGTGTGATGCAGCCATTATGAAAGACATAATGTAAACTGAATTTAAAGCTAAGATTTCGAAACAACGCGAAATACTTGAAGGGGTAGCTAGAGGGCGGCGTTGGCGACCCGAACGGGGTGTCACCCGTTTGGGGGGTGTAACCCGACTGCGATTACAAAATTATTATTTTAATGCATATTCATGTATCTCTTTATTTGCATATTTAGTCGAGGAAATAAAGCATTGAACCTGGGAAAGTTGGCGCAGTTGGATGGATTGAGATGCGGTTTTCTGCATTCGATTCAGAAAGTGATTTAGAAACTTTGTGCGGTATTTTTGTTTTGCGGAGAAAAATTTGTTGCATTTCTACAGCCAAAAATGCATTTTTCAAAGATGCACTTTTTGAGGTAAATAAAAAAAATTAAGTACTTGGTGGATAATGCGTGAAATGGGCTCGAATTGGTTTCTTGGGGGTTTTTGGGGTCGCTGAACACGAATATGATATTTAAAAAATCCCTTGAGGTCCCCTTGGACCTCCCCAGGGGTATACTAGCGTCCTGACGTCCTGGATATCGACGAAATTAATGAAAACATTATTTTTAATGTTTGTCAACTGTTCGAAAGGTGATATGAAGGTTGCTAGTGATGATAAGGACATGAAAAAACTCTTCTGCAATACCTGGTATACCCTGAGTCCGGGTAACGACGTGATCTTCTAGGAATTTGCTAATCTTTCTTCATAAAAGGTAACAAATTCTAGCTCTCGCCGATCACGACTGTGACACTCACAATGTTCTGCAAATTACCTAGTGGTATTTCCAGGACACTCGAGCCCTGTGTATCCACTTCATCTTCTAGGAATTTCTTGTTTTTTTAAATTAAATGTCCCAAAAACCCCCAAGAAACCAATTCGAGCTCATTTCACGCATTATCCACCAAGTACTTAATTTTTTTTATTTACCTCAAAAAATGCGTTTTTGGCTGTCGAAATGCAACAAATTTTTTCCGCAAAACAAAAATACCGGACAAAGTTTCTAAATCACTTTCTGAATCGAATGCAGAAAACCGCATCTCAATCCATCCAATTGCGCCAACTTTCCCAGTTTTGGCTTATTTTAGTGCTTTATTTCCTCGACTAATTATACATTTTACTGTTTTAATTAGTTCATTGACGTTTTTATTGTTTGTGTTAGTTTTTATTTAATGTGATTTTGTATCTTATCATTGTTTTTATTATACTTATTGTATTATAATTTTTTGAACGTTTATTCAAATATTTTCAAATCATACTTCACGCTTGTCTGATATTTTGCTCCAGTTGATGTTGATTTCAAATGTTTTCATGTGGTGACACCATCGATTTATGCCTCCATACTAGCCATGCTACTGCTTAACCGGTCAAACTAGAGTGAGGGTGAATTACAACCAGTAATGAAGCGGCAATTATGCTGTTTCTTACCAATATCTTTAAACACTAAAAATCCTTCAGATTCAAGAACATTTTTATCATATTCGTACTAATAACATTCGTAAGTTCGCCGTAGCAAACCATATCTTACAAATCGATTATACAATCACAAAATCTGGACTTTCTCTCTTAAAATACAGGAACGAACCTTACTCAGGGACATTGGAATCTACTCAAATGTATCACAAGAACTTCAATTAGCCTCAGGTTAATTCTAGGAATCCATATTCATATTTATTGGTAATCATTTGTTAACTAATTAGGATCATAGGATGCCTGGAATACTTGATGTCTATTTGCGGCCAAGAAGTAGATATCATTCATTTCATATTTATAACGACTGAAAAGGTGTTTTGGGAATGAAGTCATCATTACTGATCTACTCAAGGTGGCACTTAGTTATCAACATTAGTATCCAAATGATAATAACCTCCATCAAATCCAATATTTACAAGCAATAAAACATTCATTGTGGTTCACATAATCGTATATTCTAGGGAGCCGTTGTGCGTGGCAGTCTATTGGCTATGAAGTACATGGGCAAAAATCGAGGAGGAAATGGAGGTGTTGTGGTTAATATCGCGTCAATTTTAGGTTTGCAGGGATTTGACGCATCCCCTGTTTACGCAGCATCGAAACATTTCGTCATAGGCTTAGACAGAAGTTTAGGCACTTCCTACTTCTACAATCAGACAGGGATAAATTTCCTCACTTGGTGCCCTGGATTAACAACTACATCCTTGGTTACTGACGTTGAAGGAACTGCTTTAGCTGGATTTAGTGGCCACGGAACATATTTAGCTGAGCAATTGAAAAATCTTCCAGCTCAAACGTATGTATAGATTATTTTGTTCCAGGAGTATCAATGGAAATCATTCTACTCACCCAACAATTTTCCCTTGATTAATTATCTCCAAGGACAGTTGAAAAATAATTCAGCCTTTTGGAGTTTATAGACATCAGGAAAGATTTCGCTATGCAAAAAGTTCTTCCGGTTCTATAGAAATATCTATGGACAAGGGGGATTTGATATTTCAACACAAATATTCAAGTTAGAATCCATATTTGGAGTCACACAAGAGGGAAGATTATCTTTCATATTAGTTATCTTGCATCATGTGGAAGTGTATTTCATTTTCTGTTGCATACTCTTGTATTAATGAAATTGATTTGGGTAAATTTTGTTCAACATACTATGAAAGAGCTTACTTATACGCATTAGTTGAATAAAAACCGAGTAGAAGTTAAAAGAAAATATTTTTGACAAGATTCATATCGGTTACACCATGAATATATTTTACAAGAAGTTTAGAAGCGATATAAGACAACTTATTGTTTCAAATACAGGTATAAAAATTAAACTTCAGAGGAGGAGGCGTATAGCTTTAAAAATATATCATTTTTCTGTAATAAAATTGCTGTTTTAACTTGAGGTTATTGCACTAGCACATCAAAATGATGAATATTACTGTACTCAAACACTATAGTTACATTAAACAATGCACATTAACGATAACACACATTATTCCCTTTATCAGTATGTCGAATAGTCTTCGCCCATATTTCTGAGATTGGTTTTCCTACCATCTTTCCACATTGCCACTGTTTTTTCACCCGAACTACCATCTGCGCCAACTTGATCCCTGATGTAGTTGTTAGTTATTCAGATAATGTGTTGAATAATAAAGCACTTCGTTGGTCATATTTTACAGGTAACAATTTTCTGCTACGTATAATGGTTGTGGCTTATTCATTTTTAGCGACATCAACAACACTGGTTTAAAGGTGTTATCATAATGTAGGTGTATTATTCCTACTTAACTTCACATTTCTTGGGGGTGCTTGTTGGTAGTTTATTCAATATCCACAACGATGATGGTGAATCTTCAGTTGAAATTGAAACCAATATTTCAAGTTGTTTTGATACAATTAACCATGATGAATGAAATATTAGTTCTGTACTAGGAATAGAACCTGCAGTACAACCAGTATTATTATCTTGCCATGAATGACCGACGTACCATCTTCGAAGATTCATGTCTCGTTCGAGGTAAACAAATGGTCCTAGTTACACACTGAGTCCACTGTTTCGACTGTTCTTTGGTCTCTGGTATGTTGTGATGGATTCATGTTTCGTCCACGGTTACGAAACCGCGAAAGAAGTCCTTCTTATTGGGCTTAATCATCGCCAAATACTCCTTTGAAGTTGTCACACGGTCACGCTTGTTGTCAACAAAGAGCAAATGCGGCCCCCATCTGGCAGATAGCTTTCTCATATTTGAAAATTTACGTAAAATGTTCCGTACCCGTTGGATTGAGATGGCCATAGCTTCAGCAATCTCTTCAAGGTTGCTCCCTTTCGATTGGTATCAAAACAGAACTGAATGACATATCAGTCTGAAAATTGTAATGCATTCTAGTTAAAGATGGTACATCACAAATGTCACATGGGATTTTCGATTATAGCGCCATCTGTTTTATTATTCAAGGTCTTTTCACCTTGACCTCGTAATATAACTAATTGATATCTGAATCATTACATTACATAAGTTCGGAATTTCCTATTCCTCGTAGTAGATGCAGAATTCATTTTTATAAGTTTTTTCTTATTTGCAGACCTGAAGATGCAGCAAGTGGAATTATCACTTTAATCACGAAAGGCGAGAATGGAAGTGTATGGGTTGTGGAAAGTGGGGAATTTTACGAAGTGGAAATTCCTGACAGAAATACTTTGCGCAAGCACTAAAAAACACATATTTGGTATAGGATACGTAGGTACCGCGATGTTCTATTACCATCATAATAATAAATTATATCTCACATTTTTATTTTGATATTGTCTCAATTTCTAAGTATTGATGTGTTACGATGTGATATAGGTACATAACCATCACCATGGTGAAACAATAAAGCTACAAATTTACTCTGCTTATTTTCTTAAAAGTGAACCAGATATAGCATTCAGTCAATTTACAATGTTTGAGTTAAATATTCATCAGACTATCACGTTTGGCACATAGCTAGGTTTCGACAAATGAGTCTTTTGAAGTGACACTAGACCCTAATGAATTATACATTTCCTTCATGGAGGTTGAAGGAAAATAGTTATTTATGTTCAAAAAACAAACAAAGATACATTTATGTCCGCGTATCCATTTGCAATCTGATAAGGCTTCCAAACGGAATTTCTTATTAAACATATGAACATACATACCCTATAGATAGCTTGCATTGATTTGTTTGCATCAATGACTAATATCATAGTCATTGGTTTGTTTGGTAGTGGCAGGTGAGGCCAATATAGTTACCTAAATATCTCTTTTATACCGCATTGAAGCATATAATAATAATAATAATACTATTAATACAACTTTATTAAGAATACAAATACTCAAATGGGAGGCGAAGATCTAGCATAAGCTACTCAACTTGACCTCCCAGACGAGCAAAATTATACATACAAATTCTAAACCTAAGCCTAAATTAAATTAATACAGAACAAGAAAGAAAATGACGATCCAGTCTGTCGACGAGCAATGAGAACACACTCTCAGCCCTCCGAAAATATTCTGTCTCAAACGAAAGCTCTTCACTGACAAGTTCGCATGCTGTAAACAGTACTTATTAAATATTACCGGCGCATTGTACGAAAAACATCTACGAAATATGAAATATGAAATAATATTTCCAATAAAGGTTGACAAATAAATATATTCATACGACCTGTTGTCCACTCGTAGAAACAATAAAGAACTAATAAATTGTAAATGATAAGAAATAGTAAAAACGTTGACAGGCGTCATATTATACTCTTAGTGGCGTAGGCTTCGGAGTCTCGATGTTATTCCCCGAGTTTTATGACTTAAATACATGTTGCAAATGATTGAAAACCGGTAAGGGCGTCCACTTCACTCTGTCATATCATTGAAAGTTTATTGACATGAATATCTACGTTAAGAGAGTATGTCACGGAAATTGTGAGACTGTGAATGTATAAGCCGATTGTCATGTAATTTTTACATACTGTCTTTTTATGGCGTTATATGTGGTCTGTTACTGAGCTGAGATGAGCTATTTGTCATATTAACGTTACGTATGTCGTAATCAACACCATAGTATATCGCCACAACGCGATGGGTGTGCAGGTGCAGGGTCTGTCGAAAGGCGTCTGAGCCGTTTTTCCACCTGCTGTCGGCATGTCAGACAAAAGCGGCCTCGGCCGTAACACCCATCGCCATAATGCGGCCCTACAGGTGCTGTATTACCATCCAAGGCACTCGTACGGAATAGGCCAAGAGCCAGTGCTACCTTACATACCAGGAGATATTGAGTCCGTTTTCGGAAACGAAAAATGCCAAATCCACTGGAATCACGCGATTCCGACCATCAGACCCATATGGGCAAATATGCCTGACGTTGTCCTACTCGATAAACAAACAAACGCTATGTGTGTCATAGAATACTCTGCTCCGACAGAAAAGAAAATAGTATTGAAAGAGGAGGCAAAATGGACAGACCTCCTGTTCGAGCTTCACACGCTATACCCAGGCCCCTAGGTCGGATAGTGGTTCTGATCATCGGTGTTTTGGGAGGAATTCGGTTTTTGCTGCGTTCGAACTTACGATCATTAGGAACTCGGGGCAGATCTTGATAGACCGGATGTAGAAGACCACGATTTGGTAACCTGAAGCTACTTACCGACCGTTGGGGAGCAGTAGCTTCGGTTAACTGATTTGATTTTTCTAGCGCGATTGCTGCGATGTCTACTCACAGAGGTATATAATAGTTCTTGAGTCCCATATAAGCACAATGCTTTACAAAAAGACTCCATGTAAGAATTTTGAAGAGAGGCTGCGTCTTTCTAATTGTATGCTCCGCCTACTTTCTTCACGCGTTATTTAAAAACAACAAACGGAGCATAAGTAGCCGGGGCGTATGGGCAATGAGCATGAAGAGAAAGCCGCTTTTCAAATTCCTCAGACGGAGGCAAAAAATGTCTACCTTCAAGTACTATATTCTTGAGCTCGATGGATCTACTATTTCGTCTCATGTGTCAACGTCTTTGGACTAACGTCAAAAATTAGACATTCGACATTTCTGTAATTTCTTCACATTTGCATTTACTTAATGAGTATTTTGAGATTTTTGCAAATATTGCCTCGACTTAAAACTACAAAATTGATTCTATCAAAGTAAGTACAACTTCAGAGTTCCTATCAAGTCCTATTAAGAATTGAATCTTTGTTGTCAATTAGGAGGAAGTTGATATGTAATTTTGCATGAAAAGTCACAGATTTCTATTGTGATTTTTTTGTCTCAACCTTTGATACTATTATTCATACTCATTACAGCAGATCTGCTGGGACTTGCAATCCTTGCAAACCCCCTTGCCCATGTTCAAAAGAAGACAAACCTTGTCCGTCTCTTAATCCATGCATTCCGAAAAAGAAGAATAAAAAGAAACCCGTCAATCCCTGGAGACCAGATCCTCCAAGTGGAGAACAGAACCTTCCGTACCCAGTCAAAAAGAAATAGGTTGTGGTTGGAGGGAATTTTCGGCAGCTCATTTGAGTAGGTAATCATAATATTCTTGGAAAATGCTGCTTAATGTATTCTTAGATTCATAGACCAATGGATTGGACGTCCTGTCATAAATGCTGAAGTTTTTTATTCGGATTTAAGAAAATGCGCTTTCCAAAATTAATGAACCCAGTTTTGAGACAAATTCGTCAACCCTTACCCATAATTGCTAAGAAGTAAGTAGTATTTTTATATTTCATATTCTCATCAACTACGTTATACATTAACAAGCTATACATGTAGGATTGGATGATGTAACCTATTTTCTAATTGATTGACGCGAGAATGCAGCAATTAATACATTAGATAAATGAGCAAAAAGCGTGATTACTTGTTTAGTTATCAGTAATAGTATTTGCAAATAATCAGGTTTCGGAAATTAACGTCATGGGTTTTCTGTAACTTATATCATTATACAAAATAATTTACAGGTTATTTTCTAAAGTGTACGTTTCCATAATTGACGTTTGTATTTTTGAGGTCAACTGAAAATCTTACGTCAGCCACTGCATTAATGATAAATTGTTTGTTCTAAACTCAACATCCTAACCGCTAAATGCTATTATCATAGATGATGTTTGATACAATGAGTTCCAATAGAGCTCCCAAACGTGTTCTCGGAAGCGCTACCTGGTGACCACGACGACAAGGTGAAAAGTCCCTGATACAAAAACAGATAGCACCACAATCGAAAACCCCATGTGAAATCTTTAACTAGAACGTATTGAGATTTTCAGACTGATACGTCATTCACTTCTGCTTTGACACTCATCGAAAGCAAGCAACATTGAAGATTTCTGTATACATAGAAAAATGTGAATTTCGCGTCTTGATTATACATTATTTATTGCGTGGAAAAAACATTACGTAAATCTATATGGTCATCTCAAGCGAACGGGTACGGAACATTTTGGATACATTTTTGAATATGAGAAATCTGATTGCCAGATGAGTGCCGCATTTGCGCTCTGTTGTCAACAAGCGTGACCGTGTGACAACCAACGAGTTCTATAACTAGACTAGAGTGGACAAGTAGATCCTACCATGTATTATATTCATACGCGAGTAGGTATGCATGCGTTCTCTGTCGCTCTATTTCTAGCCGCGCGGGCGCGTCTCGTGTAATACGACGTGGCGTTACGCGCTCTATAGTACGAGCGCGTGGGGGTTACGTGAGCAAGAAGGACAGACGCACTCGATTCGTATGAATAAATGCCTTACTTGTCCACTCTAGTTATAGAACTCTTTGATGACAACTTCAAAGGAGTGTTTGGTGATGTTCAAGCGCGATAAGAAGGACTTTTTGCGCCGTTTCGTAATCGTGGACTAAACATGGATCCATCACAATACACCAAGGACTTCGAAACAGTGAACACAGCCAAAAAAGGCGTTGGTTTATCTTCCATAAAGGTCATGGCGACAGTTTTTTGGAATGCACATTGTATCGTCCATATCGATAACCTTGAAAACAAGGGAAAAACAATCACCGTTGTATATTATGCAGAGCTGTTGGATCGATTCGACGCCGATTTGAAGCGAAAGCGGCAACAATTTTCGGAGAAAAAGTGCTCTTCCACCAGGACAACGCAGAGGTCCGCAGTCGCAATGGCATGAATTGCGCTACGAATTGGTTTGTCATCCACCATATTCTCCAGATTTGGCCCCTACGATTTTTATCTATTTCCAAACTTGGAGAAATGGCTCAGCGGAAATAGATTGGGCTCCAAGGATGAGGTCATCGCCAAAACGAACGCCTCTTTTGAAGGATTGCCAAAATCGTATTATTTGGAAGGGATTAGAAAAATTCTAGTTTCATTTTTCAGGAAGTTTTCACCTTGCCCTCGTATGTTGCGTTTCAAGCAGACAGAGAATGATAATGTTTGTACTCTCTATATTATACTGTAGCAACTGTAATCTAAAATATCCTTCGGGTGATAATTCCAAGATGTTTTTGATCCAGGATTACTACCTGATAAATTGGTGATTGCTCTAAAGCATTTTTGAAGTTGGCCATCCAAAGTTCGAGATATAAAGCAATTGCTGATTTACGCTGGATTCCTACTGTTCTACAGTGGCGGCTCCTCGAAAGAGGCTAAGGAGGCTCAGCCTCCTCACCAATTTATCTTAATGATCATTCTCCATTTTATTTCCTGTTTCTCTGATAATTCTTCAAATTTTATAATTAATTCCCCGTTCTCAGTAGTTATTTTTAATCTGGCAACAGTGGCCAGACTCTATATATCTCAAACGCTAAATACGTGTGGTCAACACAGTTGCCGTTTTCCCAACCAGTTCAATTGCCAAGTAGGGTAAAACAGCGAATATGGCAACACTCTATGTAGGCTAGCTTCTCGTACGCACTCGTCGGTCGAATGAAATACGATTACTTGCTAAGTGTTCTATATAGTCTTATTAAGTGACTAAATCCATAAAAGGAACATTTCAATAATAACAGTAATTTGTAAGCGCTTATTATCATGTGATTTTTGTATAAATTAATCATACATCATGTTGTATCAGAAATAGAAAGTAAACTAAATAACGGCACACTGTAAAAGATGATTCTGTTTAATGGAATTCATTTATGCCATATTTCCAATTCCAGGCCATGTCCTTGCAGACCGCCCGGTTCGCAACCGAAACCAAAACCAAATCGTTGAAATCCCGATCGGAGCCCTCCCAACCCGTGTAAACCGAAACCATGTAAATCCCCTAATCCTTGTAGACCAGATACATGCAAAAAGAAACGATGAACGCAAACATCTTATATCGGAGCTACAATGGAATACCTCTAATACCTATTATGTAAATGCAAATGTAAAGTAATATAAAATATTCATTGGCAATTTAGTTCCATCATAAAATTAATCTTAATCGTATTGTGAGTTGACTACCGAAGAAGCAATACTTTTTCACCGATTTATTGGCTTATCGAGAGGATAACGCAAAATCGTGACTATCTCAGTAATTATGCGTTTTTGGAAAAATTGTCAAGAAGAATGAAATGTTTATTTGGGGTCAATCTATGTGCTACAATCACTAAATTTTTAGTTGTAGGGGAATTTTAAAAACATCTCTCCCTACTTTTTACCCTTTGGAAAAAAGGGCTCTTTTTTTGTTTTTTTGAAGTAACTCGGGGAATATTGGGGAGAAGAGTTATGATTCCAAAAAATTTTGCTTTTTTACAACAAACAACTTCCAATTAAATTAGCAAATATTTCATTATTGGCCGATTTAGATTTAGACCGCCCTTTTTTTCAAAGACCCCTAACTCGTGAAGGGTGAGTTTTTTGAAAAAAACTACATTCGACCATTTTTTTTTTCAAGGGGGCACGTTTTTGCACCTGAAATGGCAGCAACTTAAAATTGACCATCCAAACTAACCGCAAACCATCTGGAAGACGCCTTGCACTTACCCATCAAGTAAATAAAGGGCACTCTAAAACAATCCGTGGGTAAAAACCTTCATTTACTGGCCTATTATATTCTTTCTTACCATCATAATCTGTATGGTTTATGTGTCACATTCCCCAACCTAAACGATTTCATTCAGTTCCAACAATTGGCTTCAGAGGGCATATTTTTCAACTCAACCGCGTATAGTTGTAGTGCGCATATTGCATCAAGTAAGTGAAAAATTGAAAGATGTGTCTGTCAAAATTATGTGTCATATTTCAGCAAAATGGCTCATTTTCCATCATTAAACATTTTATCGAAATTTTCAGCAACACGACCCACAATAATTAACATTCTGAGGTAAGCCTTAATTTTTTGGTATTATAAGCTATTCACTAAAAATTTTGTTTACAGAGGAATCTCTACGAACGTAATAAAATCATGCAAAGGGAAGGAAGACGATCCATGCAAACCCAAGTCTGAACCTTGCAAAAAACCTCCAAAACCCTCCTGTCCTCCTCCTCCACCACCAAAGTGTCCTCCACCAATCTGTCCGCCTAAGAAAGAGTGTCCAAAACCTAAATGTCCACCACCATGTCCACCCCCCTGTCCGCCTCCTAGTCCACCGCCTCCTTGCTGTCCTCCACCACCCTGTCCTCCACCACCCTGTCCTCCACCACCCTGTCCTCCTCCTTGTCCACCGCCACCTTGCTGTCCTCCACCACCCTGTCCACCCCCATGTCCTCCACCATGTCCACCTCCATGCCCCCCTCCATGTCCGCCACCCTGCTGTCCACCGCCATGTTGCCCTTGTCAATGTAGCCCTGCCATATGTGGTAAAGTGGCGATAATAACTGGAGGGTCTGTGGGTATTGGGTTTGCTTGCGCTGAGGCTATTTTGAAAAATGGAGGAAAGGTGAGTGTGAATGTAGTGTTCATCATGAACTTAAATTTTTGATAATTTGAAGATAGTAAAGAACAATATTTTATAGGTTATGTTGGGGGACGTTTTGGTTGACAAAGGCAAAGAGGCAATCTGCAAAATTATTGAAAAATATGGACCAAAAAGAGCAGCGTTCATGAGATGTGATGTAACTAAACCAAAAGATATGGATTGTAAGTATTTCATTCGCATCTTTCCAGCATTCGGGACAAGAAACTCTTCATCAAGTTGCATAAGATTTGAATATATTGTATATGTTTGCGGGTATCTGTACAGTGTTGCCCAGGATGCTTTAACGGCTGAAGCAATTCCTGAAATACTATGGCTATTAGGAAGTTCAGGATATCGGATGGCTTCAGGTTAGGCAAGTTTCCCTTTTCTAATTTGGGCAGTAACAAGTTTCATGCTCTCGTTTGTAGGATAATGCATTTTGGGAGAATTTACGAAGAGGTTTCGTCCTTTTTCTCACAGAATCTGCACAACTCTTCCTCTCAACTGACAGTCCCCTGTTAGTATTCAGAGTATTTTTGCTCAGGTTGATGCTGTCGTTAGATCTCTTTTGGATATAGCTTTCCAGTAGTATCTTTGTCTGGCTCTCCCCCCGTAGTTCTATCTGGTAATGATTTGATGACTAGTGACTGTATTGTCCACTGCAATGACGAATCACAAAACTTCATCTTTATGGGATCAGCTTTTTGAATACTAAAACCGACGATGTTGATATTGTTATATCTCCAGTTGATGTGCAGTTACCTCTGAACTTTTGTATGTATGTTGAGATAATTCGAAACATCTCATGAATTCAGTTTTTGAACAATGATTCATGGATTTCCCGTGGCAAAATCTATAATTTGTAACTTGTAACTTTCATTAATAATATTCATCAACGCTCGAGAATATTATCTTACTCTGAAAATGAATGGATAAATCAACAGAAACATTTTTGCAGGTCTCTTCAATGCTGCCCTTTGTGAATTCAAGAAAATCGACATTGTCCTTAATAATGCAGGAATATTGAGAGACATATACTGGGATGCTTGTATTGACATCAACGTGGTGAGTATTACCAAAGAAATATGAAGTAATATTACTGATCAAACCGCCAAAGAAAAATGTTGTTGCCATAGGGATTGTGATATAATCGCCAGTACAAATAGTTTCTAATTTATAGTACAATGGTTTTGATTTTTACGCAACGAAATGCAGACCATGCAAACTCGATTACAATGTTGAACGACTTGGTAACTTTACCAAATTTTATTCCTGGATACGCCCAAATACGTACATCATAGAACTATCTTCTTCTGAACTACTAACGTTATGATCATCAGCCTACGACTGCTCACAAATGGGCAACTCAATTCAAGATCTCTATTTCATCAATATGCTAAGGATCTATTTTTATACGGTTCATTGCTTTAATAATGATAAAAAAGGTATGGGACTGTCCAAAGCATTTGACACCGTAAACCACCATCTGCTAACACACGAACGGGAATCAATGGGTATACGAGGAGACCCAGCCTTAAATTGGGTACGCTCATATCTCGAGGAAAGAACTCAGACAGTCGAAATAAACGGAGTTAGATTAGATACGCAAGGAGTTAAGGTAGGTACTCCACAGGGCTCCTACTTATCTCCTACTTTTTTCAACGTATACATTAACGATTTACCAGAATACGTTCTACCAGCGGGAAAACCAATACAGTACGCCGATGACAGTAATGTTATCGTCACAGCCGATAACAATGAAAAAAGTAAATCCACCGTGAGATTAATTTTGACAAGGTGCAATTTGAACGGAGTCAAGCTAAAAACGACCAAATCATATGCAATGTAATTGGCCCAAAAAAACAAAACACTGGATTATAGTATATTCATTCGAACGAGAATTAATCATTGGAAAACATAAGTATTTTGGGAGTTCATATCGATCAAAAGCTAACATGGAGTTGTTCATGTGGAAAGTATATTACCAAGATTGAGTTCCTGCTATTTCATAATAAAAAACATTAGTGACATCATCTGTCATAATGTGCTAAAATTACTTCATTTTGGCTTATTCCGAACGGACAAGCTAATAAACAAAGAATTAAATCACAACATATAGAAAATTTTGTATCGTAAAAACTGATAATATAATAGTGTATATGACATTGTCAAACCAAAAATCTTTTTTCTTAACTGAATTTTTTGCTATGTTTTGTTTCAATTAGTGATTATTATCATCGAACATTGATCTTAATAATACTGTAATCTGTATTCTATCAATATGTCTGTTTTTGTAGTATATATTTATTTGTTTATACTATTTTAATATGTAAACTCTAACGTGTGTGAACATTCTATGTACTCGACACATTCTATGAACCTGACACAAAATAAATATCTAATATATTTTCCCTGTTCCAGAAAGGAGTCATTCGGGGCACCCTGTTGGGTTTTCAGTACATGAGGAACAACAGATGTGGCGGCAGTATAATTAACGTAGCCTCGATCTTGGGCCATCAACCGTTTCATGGCTGCCCAATCTATACCGGTACGAAACATTTCGTCGTTGGATTCAGCAGGTCTATGGGTCACGAATATTATTTCTGTCAAACGGGGGTGAAAGTGATGACTCTATGTCCCGGAGTCACTATAACTGCTTTGGTTGAAGATTCCCAGAGTTACGGTTTGGAGGGCTTTGGGGATGTGGGCAAGGAACTCAAGAAAGGCCTTTATTCTATGCCTATTCAAACGTAAGCACACTTTCTGAAGAACTATGAATGTAGATGAACAGATACCAATTGAAATTTGTGCTATGTATATGCGCAATTTGAAATTAAATATACTTTTTGTATATAGTAGGTACCTATAACTTTTTCTATCTTTTTAAATTCTTCTTAACTATTAAAAGTTCGATTCAACAAAAATACTATAAATAAGAAATATTCACCCTTATCCACTAACAATACTGAGGACCTTTCGGCTACCAAGTATATACAGGGTATTTCAGTAAGACCTCCCGTAAATGCAGGGGATGGTAGATTTTACAAAAATAATCAGATTTTTTCATATAAAGTATGGTCCCATCTTCTTTTGTTTCGGATATACAGGGCGCTGAATTGAATTCATAATTACACTTATTTTCAGAGGGGAGCAGTGTGGCGAACATTTAGTCAAAATACTTGAAGGAAACATTAACGGATCAGATTGGATTTCCGAAGGAGGAGAAGTGTACAGAGTGAAACGGGTGGATAGACTTACTCTTAGAATATGTTAATGATTGTGCCGAATATAAAATATAAAATGAAATTAAAATATAAAAACAAATTGAAATACAAAATCATTGTGCCGAATATAAAATATGAAATGAAATTAAAATATATAAACAAATTGGAATACAAAATCTAAAATAATTCATAAAGTAAGTGATTTTCCATAATTATGTTTTTCATTAGTTCTATGCATCAATTTCAAGTGGGATCCTCCAAATGTCATTATAATCCGGACATATTTCTGATGGAATCAACAGTTGTATAATACGGCAGTGAAGTTTGCTTAATGTGTTTTGCTGCGTTTTCTAGATTATTCTGAGCGTATTTGAAAACTGCTTATAGTGCAAGCAATTAGACTTGGTTCGTCACACGATTCGTACAGTTTCTTAATTTTACTTCCCTAACTATATACAGTATAAGGGAAGCATTGTAAATTCAGTTCCACTGATCAAATTGTACTATGTAAATTGAGTCCCGGGTTTCATTATAATTCTCAGAATATCTTTATAAATGAGGGTGTCAAGATGAGCGCGATTACAATATTTACATTCTATATCAACAAAGTTAGGTTAGATTAGGTTAGGTTAGGTTAGGTTAGGTTAGGTTAGGTTAGAAACAAAGGAGGTATAATGAGCAATCATTATTGGTTATTATGAGAGTGTTAAGATTATCGAGATTACAATATTTGCATTTCGATATCAACTAAGATAGGTTAGTAAGTTAGGTTAGAAGCAAAAGAGTAGAATAAACAATCATTATTGGTTATTGTTAATAATTATTCTTGACCCAGGTATGAATTGTATATAAATTCTCGAGAAATAGGCCACACTAACACATATTCTTATTATTTTCGCCTTTATTTACAATATTTATCATCAATGTCTAAAACAGGATTTCTTAAAACTAATTGTATCATCACAAAGCGTACTTATTGCACCAATGTCAATTAAAATGCCCACGTCTCCGGAAAGAACAGAAACACGAAAAATCGAAATTGTACAATAATGTTTTAAGTGTATGAATCAAGAATCCACTAATTTTCTTATGAGATTCGAAGTAATTTCAAAGCACGGTTTGAAATAAGACTGAAACCAAAAAATATAACGCCCAAGTATCCACTTTTGAACCAGATGTTGAAGAATTGTTCAGATTGCAATTTGTTTACAAAAGTGTTAATATTTCAACTGAAGAAACCAAGTATTATAAAAGATCTATTCTGGAGATGACTCCAAGTCTGTAAATCATAGAACAGACGTTCAATCATTAAGTCAGATTTTTTCTAACCTACATAGAAAAGCAATTAATGGATGCCGGACTCTATTATAGGTGGCATCTCGAACTGAACTGAAGTTCAAGCATCAGGCCTGCTTTGAAGATGACACCTGCAATGGTTGGCGAAACGTCGGCATCACGTCGTGCTATTGTGACGCGGAATCTTCTGGAAGTCAAGAATTTTCAAGATTATCTACACGCGGAAGTCTACTATTCAAAACAACTCAAATTCATTTAAACTATTTTCAAGATAATGTCTGTATGTTTGTACGCAAGTTTGGAGACGATTGCGACGTTCATATTCGTAGTGAAGTTTGGAAAATGTACGAACAGCTTCCCAATGGTGGAAATAGGAACATTTGGCAGCACGGTGGAAGATGCAAGAAAAAACTTCACTGATAACGTAACGGATTAATGCTGACTAAACTTTCAACATTATAAATATGAGTTCATTTTATCTCCTGTTTGCAATTCTCGCAACACTAACCAGGTTTTATTACATCTGGCACCGATAAAAGTTTATTACAGTGAATAGATAGGTCAACGGTAGATCTTGGAACGAACAAGCAAATACACAATATCACTTCAAATGAACCAATCTTCTCCGTATAGCGTAGCAGGAAGAAAGAAGGCCGCTTCACAAATAAATAGATAAATAAATGAATCTGTTGCAAACTCCTAATTCCCTTCTGTACACTGAGATTGTTGAAGTTTAGATTACCCAACAGAAAAATGGATCCTATAATTCAAATTACACAACAATAATGCGTCCTGATTAAAATTTAAAGGCAATTCTGTTGGTTTCGGTCCCGAAGAGTGAACAATGTCAAGGCAATTATGTGTCTCCAGAGCTATCTACCTTGTTAGTGAGGACGGGAGCATGCCTCGTGTCCAATCGAAATTTCCCATGTAAACTTGATGTGAAGTAAAATAATGTTCATAATATGCGTCCATTTTATCCGTCGGGACCTATGTAATTCATAATTCAAATGGTTATTCAATTATCTTGTCAGTTAATTCGTCTTGTTTCATTGCCATGATTGTTCCCGGTCGTGGTCAACACAGTTGATTTATCAATATTGCAGTAAAACTTCTCACTCCAATGTCCTGTAGAAAAATTTTTCTTTGCGAAATTATGTATAAAGTTGATTATGTTATTGTGGTGTATTTATCAACGATTTTAACTTGAATGAACCCCTGCCAATGACGTAGGGAAAATGATCAGGGTGGGGGTTAAATGATTGGGGGTGGGCTTAATACATTACAGCTAAGTTTTAACTACCCCTCTGGTCCCTGCCCTGATACCTTTCAACAGCTGGTTCAATTTAGATGCCGCTTACAAAGACGGGACATGACGTAGTTTTAGTAGACGTTTCCAAGAACACTTTCAAAGTTAAAGACTGCAAAAGAACACTGATCACTTGTTAGAATATGCATCTACAATGAAATTGAGACCCATCAAATTATCAAACAAGGGGAATCAAGTAAGACCTAAAAACGCACATGCATATTCATAACGAGGGCTCCAAGGTCTTGCCCTACCCCTAGCAATGGAGAAACTTCTGGGACTAACCCCTCTTTATATAGCCATAGGTAGGACAGCTAAAATACTAATGTTAATATAAGCAAAGAAGAATCTCAGGAAGGTATAAATCTTCGGTGGAAGAACAATATCTCTCTGAACAAGTAACATCCAATAATCATTGCATCAATAGATGATATGGGCAAGCTGTCCGTGTTTAGAAAGAAACTCCAAATCGACGTTGGGAATTAAGAAGAGCGGAGACAGAAGCACACTCATCCTGTAGGGAAAGAAGCAATCTGTGGGTATAACGATAGATCAACAACAGCAGAAGGTACGGGGCTTGGAGTGTTTGAGCCCAAAACCTAATACTTCGAACCATGGGTGAATACACCAGTATCTTTTTAGCAGAAGTTCATGCAATTGAGAGATGTGCAGAGCTCAATATGGACAGAGAATACAAAAAGAAGGATATTGCCATCCGATAGTCAAGCAGCTATAAAAAACGCTGAGCTCAAAGACGGTTCTCAACTGTAAAACTAAGATAAACCCTGCACTGGGTTTCAGGACGTACAGGAATTAAGGGAAATGAATTGGCACACAAAGGAACTGAAACGCATATGATAGGACCGGAACCGTTTTGCGGTATGGGCAAGCACACAGTAAAGGAAATCCTTAAGCCAGAAGAAACACCGATACATCTGCTGATCGACTGAGGAGCTAGCCTGCTCTGCAGGAGCAAACTCTCGGAATATACCTACCTACACAACCATCGAGAAAATTTTGCAAGTGGAGCCGGGAAAAACTTTAGCTTACCTAAGAGACTAAAAATCACCGGTGTACTGTAAAAGGGGATACAATAGTTCTTTAAGGACGCAGTATACCTGACACCCCTTAACAGTCTTATCTAATCTAAACTAAAATACTGAAAACACTAATTCCCTTCCTTGGCAAAAAGCTATCTGTGCCACTGCTCGGATATTTCAAATAACGGAAACTGCGATTTATAACTAATGTCTGTGGTTTCCTCAACTTGTCATGGATTGAAAGAAGATTCCGAAATGTTATTCAAAACAAAAACAAATGGAGCAATCAGCTATCTAAAGGTCCTAATTTCCTTTTCTCCCTCACAAATATTCCTACGACATCCATTATTTCTACTGTAGAAGCATCCCTACATAAAGTTCCCCATCCCGCAGTAGATGAAATTCGTTTAAAAACTGCTAAAATTCTTCATCATTCCAACATTTCTAAATAAAATTTCCCTAAACCTTTAATCCAAGCTCTTAATTTACTCAAATCAAATCCTGATTTAGCTATTTTAAAGGCTGATAAAAGAAACTCCACTGTTGTCATGAGATTGTGATAACAAAATCCTGCAACATCTCCAAAACGAAGTCCTATAAGCTCCTACCCCCTCTATAGAACTTTCAGTTTCACAAATTATCCGTCATTTCTCCCTTCCTGATCCCGATAAGAAATTTCTTATCCACCATTGTTCAAGAAGCCTCCGATTATATGATTTGCCTAAAATTCATAAATCCTCGGTTCTCTGAGGCCAATTGTCAGCACAATCGGATTCCCTGCTTACAAACTCTCCCGATATCTGTCATTTATCCTAAAACCCCTTTTAGGTATTTCCATGGTGTCTCCTGAAGAAATGTTGCCCATTTTTCTGAAAACACAAATTAATTCGTTTCAAGAAATTGGATTGAACTCTGGCTAGTACTTCAGGATCATTCTTCAATAAATCCGCTTTATGATTAATTCTTTGCAACAATTCCTCTCGTGTGTTTACTGGAGCTGCATAAACTTTCGACTTCAAAGCGCCCCATAGAAAGAAGTCGCAGGGCGTCAAATCAGGGGAGCGGGCCGGCCAGTTCACTGGTGCATCGTGTCCTCTACCTATCCAGCGATCAGGATATTCCGCATTCAAATGTCGCCTTACAGCTAATGTGAAATGAGGAGGTGCACCATCATGGATAAACCAGGCCACGACGAATGTGTAAGGGCAAGTCTTCCAACAGTTCAAGTTGCCTTTGTTCCAAAAAGTTCAAGTAGTTCTCCCCGTTCAATCGATCGGGTATAACGGTAGGGCCAATAATAAAGTTATCCACAATTCCAACCCAAACATTGATTTTAGTTTGATTCTGAAAATATGTAACTTCCGTTTCATGAGGATTTTCATCAGCATAGAAATATTCATTATGGAGGTTAAAAAGACCACATCTCGTGAAAGTATCTTCGTCCGTGAACAGAATTCTTCTACAAAAATTGGGGTTTGCGTTTTGTCTTTGGACAATAAGCCGACAGAAATCTAGCCGATGACCTGGATCCATGGGCAATAAGTCTTGAACAGTTTTAATATGATAGGGATACAACAGTTCTTCTTTCAGTACATTATGAACTAATGATTTTGAGGCTCCAATACGAAGTCCCAAACGTAGTGTGCTTATCCCAGGTTCAGTTTCAATCGCTTCCAGTATCTCTTCTTCGAACTCTAACGTCCTTCTTGTCCGTCTGCGTCCAGTTTCTCTGCGATTTGCTTCAAATTTGCCAATTTCGAGAAGGTTTGCCGATTTGGAATTCTGCGATGCGGATATCTTTCCCTTCTCCGGCCATTGCAACGACAAAGTCCATAAATCAATAACATATCAACCATTTCAGTGTTAGTGAAATTTTGAGCCATAATTTTATAAAATTTTTACGGAAAGCAAAGTAAAAACTGACAGTTTTGAGAATAAATTCTTCAAATGCCAAAATGACATTAGAAAAGCAAAGGCAACTAAGGTATTTTAATCAAGTAAAATTAGTAAGCCAAAATTGCAGAGACTCGAAAATTAATTTTTTCAAGCTAATCCGTTAATTATATCAAAATTTTCTAAGAGTAAGAAAAGTTTTCAAATTAGATAAGCTATCTACATAAAAAATATCGAGTGAATTACATTGACCACAAAAAAGTTCTGGACACTTTTCCCGTTACATCCTCAAGTTTGAGCCATTGATATGGTCTCTAAGGCTCTGTGCTCCACTCTCAAAAATGGCCATTATTGACAGTAACTCACCTGCTAAATATTGTAAAAGTTCTTCATCACGTTCTCAAGTTATACCGAAAAAACAAAATAATTTTTGCAATTTTGAAGCCCTCTACCGGGTAAACAAGACACTTGAGGCGAAAGTAAAAAGGCTCATCAACTTTTTTTCGAATCAAAGAATCTTCGGTTTTATTTTGGCCACGCAGTTCAAGGACACTCTGTATAATATATTGTTTCGACACAATGCGTCATTTTCAAAATATTTTATTAGAAGCTAACTGACATCTAGAAGTGAATCTTCCAACTTTATATTAGCAAAATATTATGCACCTACAAATTCAAAATTACACATTCTAAAATCTGACTATATTTTTCGGCAACTAAATGGCCAATTTCAGTGAATTTTCAGATTCAATTCGAAAGCGTAAGGTCGAGAGCAAAATTTTATTCTCATTCAATCCAAAACGAAATGCCCATCTAGATTTCTCATTCAAGGAATATTTGGGTTCATCTCGTGCAGATTCAGGGTTTTCCAGTCTCGAAGTGTAGAAAAACATGTGAGCAGCCAACTGAAACTGCATATTTTATGAAATCTAGAACACATATGGAGGAGGAGGAGGAAATGGAATAATGATTTTTCCGGGTGTAAGATATAACGAGGCCTTGTTATAAAAAAGAAATTGGACCGCAAACTTTAATTCGATGGAACGCGTGGACTGCGGAAAACTGCACGCCAGCTTTTAAAGGCTCACCTGAAAGATTAATGAATCGTGCCGGTGAAAATTACTGGATTCACGTATTGTTATCGTGGTTGGAAACTTTTGACAACGTTTTATGCCATCATGTAATTAATACGGATGTTTCAGAGCTCGACGTTTTTGTCCTCCATTTCTGGTGCATTGTTCCCAAAAATATTTTTGATGAATTACTGTATTGCCATTTCAATCCTTTCAGTGGAACGAACAATGTGCATTGCTTAACATATTCCTTTTAATGTAACAGTAGAGTAATAGATGAATATATTCGTTTATTGGCTTCTTCCAGACAACAATGATGAGGTCTCTAGTCTATATCGATCAGTAACATTACAAATAAATAGTTCTAGACAGTTGTTTCGCTTTTTCTGATTTCATCAGTAGAACGAGGGAACTAGCAACGTTATTGAACGATCCCTGTTGAAGAGGTACATAGCCACCATATAGAATGGTAGAAAGATAAAAATATCTAGCTCCTTCTATGAGTAGATATCCTACGAAGAAATCAAACAATGTTCGGCATTGACTTACAGATATCTCGAACTTTACAAAAGTTACTGATCGAACTAGACAATGTTAACTGGCAAATGCCAATGAGAAATAAATGAATATATTCTCCTTTATTTCTCTATTATTACATTATTTATTATATATAAATTCTCGGGAGATATGTAACACTAAAATATGCTTAATATTTTCGTTTTTACGTACATTTTGGTTTCAAGACCATCATCAGAAGACGTATTATGTCTAAAACGGAATTGCCTAAAACTAATCAGCACAAAGCGTCCTTATTGCATCAATTCCAATTAAATATGCCCACGTCGCCGGAACGAACAGAAACACGAATAATCGAATCTATAACACATGTTTTAAGTATATGTATGAGGATATGAGGAGGGCCAAGTAGCTCAGTGGTAGAAGCATCGATCTTCTAATCACTGTGGCTGCCCCGATCGCGGGTTCGAATCCAGCGACTGCGGAGTTTTCCGATGACCCGAGAAAGTGATGCGGCAAGATGCAATGGGCTGTCAAGCCCAAGTGTCATCGTGACTAGCTCCGTTATGTTAGCCCCCCCCCCCCCCCGCATCGAATTTTCTTATCAAAACTCTAGCGCAGTGAGTCTATACCTAGCACAACCTAGCACAACCGATTTTAAACCTAGCACACCTATACAATGGCTGGGATCTGAGGAACCGTGAATAACGCTAGCCCCCCCGCATCAAATTTTCTTACCAAAACACTAGCGCAGTGAGTCTACACCTAGCACAACCGATTTTAAACCTAGCACACCTATACAATAACTGGGATGTAAGCAACCGTGCGGGGGGTGCTAGCATAACGCTAGCAGCCCCGCATCAAATTTCATTACCAAAACGCTAAGGCAGTGAGTCTACACCTAGCACAACCTAGCACAACCGATTTTAAACCTAGCACACCTATACAATGGATGGGATGTGAGGAACCGTGCATAACGCTAGCCCCCCCCCCGCATCAAATTTTCTTACCAAAACACTAGCGCAGTGAGTCTACACCTAGCACAACCGATTTTAAACCTAGCACACCTATACAATAACTGGGATGTAAGCAACCGTGCGGGTGGGGCTAGCATAACGCTATAACCCCTCGCATCAAATTTTCTTATCAAAACGCTAGCGCAGTGAGTCTACACCTAGCACAACCTAGCACAACCGATTTTAAACCTAGCACACCTATACAATGGATGGGATGTGAGGAACCGTGCATAACGCTAGCACCCCCCCCCCGCATCAAATTTTCTTACCAAAACACTAGCGCAGTGAGTCTACACCTAGCACAACCGATTTTAAACCTAGCACACCTATACAATAACTGGGATGTAAGCAGCCGTGCGGTTGGGGCTAGCATAACGCTATAACCCCTCGCATCAAATTTTCTTACCAAAACGCTAGCGCAGTGAGCCTACACCTAGCACAACCTAGCACAACCGATTTTAGGCCTAGCACACCTATACCATGGCTGGGATATGCAAAAACGTGCAAGGGATTGGGGGAGCTAGCATGACGTTCACGTCGTTTTAATTGAAATATTTTCTGTGGTGTTATAGCTTAGTTATTCTATGACTATAACTTTTAGGTGTGGTTGTTTGGATTCAGTTTACTGTACAAAATAGAGCGAAAATATGAACGGAAGTATTGATGAGAGTAGGAACAGGAACTGTTCTCGACATGGCTGGGCAAATGCCAGGATCACAACCACAACAATTCTCATTACACATTAATGTGGCTTTAAAAAATTACCTCAATTCTATTACCATCAATTTCCAAATAGAAATGATTAATCAAGCTTCGATTACTTCCTGGTTTTTGATAACGGAAAGGTTGTGTAACGTGTTGCATACTTTCCGAAATCAAATCAAATACAATTAAAACGACGGGGGCGTCATGCTAGCTCCCCCTGCTCCCTTGCACGGTTTTTCACATCCCAGCCACTGTATAGGTGTGCTATGTTTAAAATCGGTTGTGCTAGGTTGTGCTACGTGTACACTCACTGCGCCAGCGTTTTAGCAAGAAAATTTGATGCGGGGGGGGGGGAGGGGGGGCTCGCGTTATACTAGCCCCACTCGCACGGTTCCTCACATCCCAGCCATTGTATAGGTGTGCAAGGTTCAAAATCGGTTGTGCTAGGTGTAGACTCACTGCGCTAGCGTTTTGATAAAAAAATTCGAAGCGGGGGGGGGGGGGGGAGGCTAATGCTGTGCTAGCCCCACCCGCACGGTTCCCACATCCCAGCCATTGTATAGGTGTGCTAGGTTTAAAATTGGTTGTGCTAGGTTGTGCTAGGTGTAGACTCAATGCGCTAGCGTTTTGGTAAGAAAATTTGATGCGGGTGGGGCTAGCGTTATGCACGGTTCCTCACATCCCAGCCATTGTATAGGTGTGCTAGGTTTAAAATCGGTTGTGCTAGGTTGTGCTAGGTGTAGACTCACTGCGCTAGCGTTTTGGTGAGAAAATTTGATGCGGGGCGGGGGGGGGGGTGTGGGGGTGGGGGGCTAGCGTTATGCTAGCCCCACCCGCAAGGTTCCTCACATCCCAGCCATTGTGTAGGTGTGCTAGGTTTGAAATTGGTTGTGCTAGGTTGTGCTAGGTGTAGACTCACTGCGCTAGCGTTTTGATAAGAAAATTCGATGCGGGGGGGCCAACATAACGGAGCTATCGTGACTGCCCTGGTTGCAGGATCGAGCCTACCACACGAGGTGGAGTGTTTAGTGAGTATATCTGAGGGGATTAAGTTCGGGACTCAGGGACTCTCACACTACCTTATGGGATGTTACAGTACCATAAGGTGCCCATAAAGGGTTTCAATCACCTCGCCCCCAAAAGAAAAAAAAAAGTATATGTATAATCAAAAATCCACTGCTTAGCAAGCTTCTTATAATATAAGAACTCATGTCAAACAAAGTCCGTATACGACTGAAACCAAAAAATATAACGTTCAAGTATCCACTTCCGAACCCGAAGTTAAAGATTCATGAGATGATAAGAAAAGGTTTTCAGACCTTATTAGAACTATTTCTATTTGAGCATTCTACCTAAAATATACTCTCATAATTATAAAGACGCCTGTAAGAACTTGCAAGTGTTTTAATTAATTAAATTAGTATAAATCTGACTAAATGACAGAATATCTGTTCTATGAATAGATCTTAAAATATTAACATTTTTTTAATAGAATTGATGGTCAAAATCAAAGCAGTGCTTAGGAAGGGCGGTGGAATTTTCTAAGTTTTCGTTTATTGTAATATACTTTAATTGTGGCCAATTTCAGCGTCCTGTGCCTTTTGTACTTTTGATTGTAGAGCAGCGACTGCGGAAACTAAATTGTAGATAATAGTTCTCTACAATTTTTGGTCATAACATTTTTCTCTACTACCGTTCTCGAGGAAAATTAAATCTGATAATATATTCATATTCCCAAAAGTGCCCAATGGTGAGGACTACAACTTTTTAGTTTTAAATCGTCACATGCTCCGCTAACGATTGATGTCCTAAATGTACACTTCGAAGGGACGTGTGTAACGAGAGGTAGGTAACATGTTACTTGATTAGATACAAGTAGAATACTTTCTGAACTACTTATTTCCCATTTTAAATTAGAAAATGACGTTATCGGATACACCTTCAGCTGAAGAATGTTCTCCTTGAATGCGATGATGGAATAAATAAAAACCATATATTGGTCGAGGAACAGCTCTCTCAAATACATTGCTCTTATTTCAGAGCTTAAGGATGTTATTTCATGGTATAAAGGTGAAGGAATCACTCGAATTTTCTCTGAAAACAAAAGCCTCTCATGTCAGATTATAGACAAATACGTCCTCTAGGAATTACTTATAACCACGAGCGGGATCCGAGAGTTCTATCTAATTCAGAGCGTGTTATCCCTAACCTTGTTATCCTTGATGTTTCCATGAATTTGCAAGTTTGTAGGTCGTTCCGAAAACTGCGATCGATATTTTCCTTGATATCTTCAGGGAACATACTCATTCACGATTCGGAACTACTCGAGATTATTTTCTGAATTCCACAGCACGAGTAATGAAGTACCATTTCGATTCCGTTTAACATGTCTCTATGAATTGATGTAAATTCGTTTCAAAAACTATGTAGATACGTGAAATAAAACACAAATTTGAATTAACACAAACCGCACAGTTTAATTGCGTATAATAATTGTTTCGTGACATAGTGACATTTTCAAAGCGTGATTTTCATAGTTTATAACTCTATAGATGAAAAAAAACAATCACCGCTAATAAATACTGTTGGAGTACAAAAAATATGTCTTCATTAGAGTAAACAAAGTTCAAAACTTACCAGTTTAAATTTATTAGTCCAGGCTATGAACCGGAAAATAAAAAAAAAAACATGTAAGTTCGAATCAAAAAATTTTATTTTGCATTAGCTTCAGGAGGTTCTCAGGATCATTCATACACCTTAAAACCTCTTGAGATCCCCAACCCCACCCATTGGGGGCGAAAATGGCCCGAAATCCCCAAGTCTTGAATTGTATTTTCTACAAAAAAAGGTATTTTGGCATTTCGAGTGCACCTAGGGGGTTTTTCGGGTCACTGAACACGAATCCGTATCCAGATTTACTTGCAATACATCGTAGGGGTGGTCAAATCGACAAAATTAGCCAATTTCGCACCCCTAATATGTTATTTTGCAATTTACGTGTTTTAGGCATTTCGAATGCACCTAGGAGGTTTTTTGGGTCGCTGATCACGAATCCGTAAGCACCTTTACTCGCAATCCATCGTATGGGTGATAAAATCGACGAAATTGGCCAATTTTGCACCCCTACATGTTATTTTGCAATTTACGTGTTTTTGGCATTTCGAATGCACCAAGGGGCTTTTTTGGGTCGCTGAATACGATTCCGAAGCAAGATTTACTCCGAAGTATTTTAAAATGTAGAAATAATAAAAATTTAGAAGCGTGTCAAATTAGCCATTTTTGTAAATTTCCCACCCCTACGATGATATTTGAGTAAATCTGGCTTCAGAATCGTATTCAGCGTCCCAAAAAACCTCCTTGGTGCATTCGAAATGCCTAAAACACGTAAATTGCAAAATAACATATAGGGGTGCAAAATTGGCCAATTTTGTCGATGTTACCACCCCTACGATGGATTGCAAGTGAATTTGGCTACGGATTCGTGTTCAGCGATCCAAAAAACTCCCTAGGTGCACTCAAAATGCCAAAATACCTTTTTTTGTAGAAAATACAACTCAAGACTTTGAGATTTCGGGCCATTTTCGCCCCCAACGGGTGGGGTTGGGGTTCCCAAGAGGTTTTAAGGTGTATGAATGATCCTGAGAACCTCCTGAAGCTAATGCAAAAAAAAACTTTTTGATTCGAACTTACATGTTTTTTTTTCTATTATAGCTAAAATCCCGGTTCACATTAAATTTATATATTTCGATTCCTTCTAAATTACCTATAATGAAGAAAATTCGCGAAGTACAGACAATTTGTTAAGTATGTCAAATTCCAGAATCCTTGACAGGATTCGAACCTGCGCTCTCTAAATCGCCAGTAGGTGCTCCACCAACTGAGCTACCGAAAACACACGTTCGCAACTGAATTACAGGATAATATTTTTTCTAGAAATCAATGTTAATGTTACACCTACAAACTCCGGCGTTTGCGAGGTGTTGGGTAAGTTAGTAGGTTGGAAGGTGGAGGGGAACTCATTCATTATCAGTGATCATCAACGTCCTAGTTACCTTTTATCAGGGATGAAGGTGCTGATCTCCAACCACTGAACAAGGTTCAGGATAATTCGTGCCTGTGGATATATTTATAATGAATGAAGTTCGTGGCGTGCCGACAAGTTCTTAAGCCATTCAAATTAAAATGTTTGTCCTCGACAGGATTCGAACCTGCAACTTCTACATTTCCGGTCAGGGCCCTACCAACTGAGCTACCAAGAATACACGTTCGCAACTGCATTATGGGATATCGCTTTTTATAGAAATTAATGTTGGTGTTACACCAACTGCGGCGTTTGCGAGGTGTTGGGTAAGTTAGTGTGTTAGGTGGTGGAGGAGAACTCATTCATTATCTGTAGTCATCAACATTCTAGTTACCTTTTATCAGGGATCAAGGTGCGGATCTCCGACCACTGAACAAGTTTAAGCCAAACTATATTTTTAAGAATAATTCGTGTCTGTGATATACATATTTATAATGAAGAAAATTCGTGGCGTGCAGACAAGCTGTTAAGTTATTCAAATTCCAGAAAAGTAAGCAACCTGCAAAAAACTGGTGTTAATTCAAGCGCACTTTCTTGAGAACAACAAAATTCTTCTCAAGCAGAAAATCAAACTTTTTGGCTTCAAGCAACGAGCTTAAAAAAAGCTTCAATCATGTTATGCCACAAAATTTTACGGATTCACTGTACTAATCAAGTAACATGGTTACCTACCTCTTGTTTTAACCGCCCTCTCAAAGTGTACATTTCAGTATGGTTTTGATATATTTGTTTTGTTCTTAATCGCACACAATTTCAAGTAATGTGAATAGCATGTATAATATTATCATGCATCAATCAGTGTCGCGATTCCTTCCAACTTTCAATCAATATTCCGATTACCCGGCACTAATTGATAGAGTTAAATGGGAAAGCCAGGTGGTTAAATGGAAGCTAATTCTCCAACAAATGGATGGCATAATCTCGTGTAGCACGCAATTAAAAATAACCCCGTGAGACAGCCGACCTTGAGTTAGTCGTTGCCTATAAATGTTCCATTCACACCAGAAGAAACATTAGCATTCATATAATAAAAGTAAACGAAACGCATGTTTTCAACGTTCTTGAATACATTTCTTTCTTTACAACATAGCCGGAGAGCACGCTCAACTGAAAACCACTTTCTTTTCTTCACTCGTGATAGTCTATCGTAATAAGTCTGACAGGTTTCTTGTGCTGTTGATGTACCCTCATATATTACAAAATATTAAGTTACAATCACCTTCATGTAATGAATTACTTATGGAAGTTTAAGCAACGAAGGTAAACTGGAAACTAAAGCATCAGATCGGAAAATTTCAAATTATAGAGAATAACGTTTTCTTCGCCCTCACTTGGACTCACATATATCTCGAATTTCCGACTGATTCAGAGAATTCATACACCCATGGAATAGGTTCACTCCATGGCATTATCAGAATGGGAGTTTGCATTTTCGTAACCAAGGCGATAAAAGTACTAATCCCACCTCCATTTTTTACACTTGCAAACTCGTCATCGAATGGATAGAGGTTAGGTGATAAAAATGTATTAACAGTTCAGATATTTACTTACAACTCTTTAGTTTAAAACAGAACAATGATATGAAACACATTTAACAAAATGTAAGCTAATTATCTCGTTATTTTTATATTTTGTAATCTGGGAATTAATGTATTCCGCCTTTTCTTAACTTTAATATCATGAAATTTGTGAGGAGCATTCAAACTGTGAAATTTGTTAAATGTCACTATTGATGATAAATAATCATCCTTATCCACTAAAAATACTATTACAGTACCGAGGACCTTTCGGCTACCAAGTAACCATCATCAGAGTAAAGTAAATTATAAATCAAAATGTGCCTGTCTAAATACTATTTGGGCAATTTAGAAGTGATGGGAATGTGTAAACGAAAAAGTACTTTATTAAATTCCGATTTATCTCTAGCTGAGGGTAACCCACTGTCTGGTGGAACAGGTAGCTCAGTGGTAGATGCATCGATCACTGTGGCTGCCGGTCGTGGGTTCGAATCCAGCGACTGCGGAATTTTTCCGATGGCCCGAGAAAGTGGTGCGGCAAGATACAATGGGCTGTCAAGCCCAAGTGTCATCGTGACTGCCCTGGTTGCAGGATCGAGCCTACCACACGAGGTGGAGTATTTAGTGGGTATATCTGAGGTGATTAAGTTCGGGACTCAGGGACTCCCACACTACCTTATGGGATGTTACAGGACCATAAGGTGCCCATAAAGGGTTCCAACCACCTCGCACCCAAAAAAAACCACTGTCTGCATTATTATCCCCAAATAGTATTTGAACAGGCACATTTTGATTTATAAATTAGTTTACTCTGATGATGGCTTCTTAGTTACAGAAAGGTTTTCAATACTTTAATAGGTTTTAGTGGATAAGGGTGATTATTTCTTATGAATAACTTATTTCTTCTATTGACCCAAATTTGATGATGAAGAGTTGCCTAACTAACATAAAAAAGAATGTTTGGATGTCAACATGTCAAAATAGCACTATAAGAATAAGAAATCATCATTATTCAGTAAAAATATTGTTAAATTTCAGCCAGCTTGTAGCCATAATCTGAGTAAACTCTATTTACCCATCACTTTAACAGTATTTTTAGTGGATAAGGGTATGATTCTTACTTATTTTTATGTTATTGTGTAACTCTTCTGAAGTTTATTTCAAAATAGAAGGAAAGATAAGAGAATGATAAATTATAAAGGTCTTCAATACTTTAATAGTATTTTTAGTGAATAAGGGTGATAATTTCTTATCAATAGTGTTAATAATATATGCACAGTGTGAACTCTTCAATAGTTTATTTCTGATATTAGACCAGTACTAATAGGAGAAAATATTAGAAATAAAAAAAATAATTCGTTACAGCAATCTGACAGCGGGATATTGTAAAACAAGATATTATAAAGAAGGGAAAAATAAATCTAACCGACAGCTGCTATCCGGGATGGAATGGGGTGTGTTTTTAGGTGTTGAAAACAGTTTTTCGTGATTTCTGGCTAAGCCGTGCATTCTATCAAAAAAAAGTTGGATATAAAAGTTGTAGGGAATAAAAGATACAACTTTTGTGCCCATTATTTTTACCCGAACCTCAAAATTTTCCGACAAAAATGTGAAAAACCAATTTTTAAATAAAATTTTATGAAGCTCAAACTTTGGCAAAAGAAACCTCTATTCATTGCAAAAAGGCAGTAATTTTTTCTGAGATAAATGTATAAAGGTTCTACTTAAATTTAATTAAAAAAAAAACAAATTTATAAATGCGATTCCTCTTAAAACTACGCCTCCTACAGAGTTCTGTTTTGTTCTGTTTTTTCACTTACTCTTTGTTATGTCTACTTTCGATAAACGGTAAAAAAGATATACTGCAACGGAAAAATTTTGAGGTTAGGGTAAAAATGATGAGTACAGAAGTAGTAGATCTTTTTATTCCCTACAACTTTTTTTGATAGAATGCACGGTTCAGCCAGAAATCACGAAAAACTATTTTCAACCCCTAAAAACACACCCCATTCCACCCCGGATAGCAGCTGTCGGCTCGATATATATGTATCAAGTTGAAATTATTTCAATTCCTCAATAAAAACAAATAAATTTGGATATTTTTTATACGATTATACTTATATGATACTATTTTTAGTATGTGAAACTTCTTGCGCAGTGGTTACGTCATGAGACGAATTCGTCAATTCCATATATCGCAAAGAAATCTATCATTGTATGAAGTTTCCGTTTCTCTTACCATCAATAACCAAATGCAATTATTTCTGGCATCCCCTAATGATAAAAGTACACACAACGATCCGGAACTCATAGAAATGAATACCTGCTTTTCAATATCAATACAATTCCTATTCATCAATTCATCCATCATCCGTCAATTAGTTTGGTACAGTGGAATATTGTATTATTAAGGTTCAGTTCGTAATTAGGTGAATAATTATTTTTAGTAATCCGCAATGTCAGTTATTGTATTTCGAATCTAAGCCCTGCTATTAATTTCAATTTTATTAATATTTTGATTATAGGAGTTGATGAATTTAATATTGAAGTTTATAACGTATACATTTATAATTTTGGCAATATGGAAAAAATGGTGTGGAAATGTGCCGTTGATGTAAAATAATCATCAAAGTTAACTGGTGAATCAATAATTGCACAACTAAATTGTGAACTCTAAGTCACTACCCTATTTGTATTGTATTGTATTGTGTTAAGGATATTTGCACACTGACCTAATAGATCTATTGTGTTCCCTTGTGCAGCTGGACCATTCACCATGTTGGATGACTTCGAGTTAGGTGAACCTCTTTCTTCTATTTGGTACGCTTCTAGGTGTCGTGCCCTTAGATTTTGCAAGATATTGCATTCTGGGAGGATGTGGAAAGAAATTTCCTCCTGCACTCTTCTCCTTCTACTAATCCGAGCTCCTTTAGGCCTCCTTCCAACTGGCAGTGCCCTGCTAGGATTACCGTTAGTATTCTGAGTTTGATTTTTCTCAGGTTGATGCCGTTAGATTTCTTCTGGTTATAGTTCTCCAGAAGTATATTTGCCTGCCTCAATCTTTATAGTTAAATCCAGTGATGGGATCTTTTATTGTCCATTACTTACTTCAGTTTTTCCATTATTGTACCGGCGCTTAATCCGCAGAAGGGTTCAAGTTCCAGAAATGGTAGGAAGAAGCTTGACAATGAAGGAGTGACTAGGTTGAGGCCTATCAGGAATCTCTCGTGGTGGAACAACAGACGAGATTTCTGATGAACATCGACCATGGAAATATCTATAGAAAAGTGTGAAATCTACCACCTTTCTACGATGTTCTAGATAGGTCAATGGACTCATAAGTATGACATCATCAATCAAACGAATAGCTCTCTTCTGGATAGAATCCAAGAGTTTCAGCGTATGTTTGGGAGCCGAACTCCAAATATGTGAACAGTACTCCAGGACAGGTCAAATCTGTGCTTTGTAGATTATGAGGAGGTGCTGGGATGTGAAGTAGTTCTTGGCATGAAATAGAAAACCAAGTTCTTGTGAAGGGGTTTTAGCAATGGACCTCACATGATCGTCCCATGAGAGGGTGCTGTTCTGCTGTTGTTGGTTATCCCGAGCATTGTTATGGAAGACTTCATAAGAATAGTTGTACCTCTACTAGATTATCAGATTTTCATGTTAAAATATTTGCCAGATCTCCATTAATTGCATCGAAGCTGTTTCTGTCTCGCTCTTCTGGCTTCATTGGATGGTATAGGGGCTCTAGATGAGGAGGCGGTATGAAGTGTACCCATATTGTTCCAACAATTTTTCTTTATACTTTGCCTATACGAGAGGGAAACCTATAATGTTCGAAAAATATAGTCGAATCATATTAGCAAAAAAGATGGGAAAATATGCGGGCAACTCCGATCGATTCCGGTTTTTTTGCAAAATTGTCCTCAACGGATTTACAACATTCCCGAAAAAAAACTATTATGTTCTTTTCCATTTTTCAATTGTTATAGAGGACTATAGAGGAAAATAGCCAATTTTCATGGCCAAAACATTAGGAAATTTCTAAAATTTCGAAATCATGCCAACAATGGCTGGAAATGCCCACTCGTGATATTGTCCAAACGCAGATTGAAATCTATGGAGAAAAAATTAAGAAAACAAATTTGTTTCAAAATATTGTAACTTGTAAATTCCATCTTATGGCCTAGAAATGGCCGCTGTAAGGCAATCGGTTAACTCCTGTGTCGTCAGCTATGTTAGACCGTATATTCTTTTCAGCTGCTATAAAAATTTTGCTGAACGATACTTCTGCAGTTTTTCGTTCTTCTTGAAGCACATTCACGATTTCGTGGACATGCTCTACTGCTGATGCCAAATCACGTGACTTTTCTTGCAGTTGAACTAACAAAGGAAGCGTGAAGCTGAATTGTCAGTTACCAGTAAACTGTGTGAAAACCAACACTTGTCTAGTAAAAGCGTATTTTATGTTTCACAAGCAATTTTTGATGATCGGATTCGAGATAATCGATCCAGAATTCCAGATCAAAAATTAAAATCTTCTGTTCAAATGTTCTAATAGAGATATTATATATATGTCTCACAGTCGTGAAGTTGTCATAAAAAATATGGCTTATTATCGATAGACATATTTTTAAAACATGATTCACATTTTCAGGAAAATTTTAGGGTTCACGGAATCTTGGGGGGGGGGGCCGTCGGGCCCTACGGCTGGCTACAGCCCGAGTGGAGCATTACATAGACAGTTTAACGATTCCATGTACAAAGAACTTGATACATATATCAAAATTCAAAGTTTGCATGCTTCTCACAAAGTTCATAATATTAAAGATAAGAAAAGCAGGAATACATTAATTTCCAGATTAGGAAATATAAAAATAACGACATAAGTAGCTTACATTTTGTTGAATGTGTTTCATATCATTGTTCTGTTAATAAATAAAGAGTTTTAAGTATATATTCAAACTGTTAATTAATTTTTATCACCTAACCGCCATCCATTCGGTGACTAGTTTGCAAGTGTAATAAGCCCCCGGTGATTTCTTGTTTCGGGCCACGCGTTTATTCCTCTCATTCCAAAGATAGATTCTATAAAGGCAGGCAAACAAATTTGGGACTTAAATCTGTACCAAAGAAACGGTAAGAAATCGTCTTCCCGGAGACAATGCAACTCCTTGTGCTAATAGACGACGCCCAGGGAGATCGAATATTGGTTTTTTGCAGTGATAGGAGACTTCTATCTCAAGGCTCAGAATTTTTTTTGGACGCTACATTTAAAAGCTGTTGTTCCCTGTTCGACCAATGGTATACAATACAAGTAAATTTGGATTGTTCCGTCATCTATGCGCTTTCACCAAATTCGGTAGAAGGATGGCATCATCGACTTACCAATCGTGTTGGAAAAGCGCATCCAAATATTTATGAACTGCTAAAAATACTTAATGATGAAATACGGTACTGCGATATTATTATAAAACAAACTGAGCTAAATATTAACACCACAAAGCGTGCAAAAAAGTACAGTGACTTAGATTGTTGTATAAATAAGAGTGTTGACGATTTTGTACAAAGAAAAGTAAGCTTAGGCGAAACTTTGAGAAAATTAATGTATATAATAAAATTATAATAAGCTGTAAATAATAGAAGCATAATATGTATTATTTTTCTTGAATTAGGTATCTACTATTAACATTAATGTTAATATCTATATGTCCATTATTTTTGTAATTTTTGCCCTTTCTAATGAACGACTGTGTGGGTAAATACCAGTGAATACTATTATTATGACATGTCAATTTGTATCCCAAATGTAGATTTTAAGAAATAAAAAATATCTACTGCATGTAAGATTATTAGTTGTTATTTCTCTATAGTCCAACCGATCCTATGATAGACTAAGATATCTCTAAGATAAAAGTAGGTATTCTAAATTAGCTAAAAGTATAAAGTATTGGGGGTAGGAAGTTGAGTCTCTACAGAATTATTTAGTTTCCGACGTTCAGTTTAAATCGCACGAAACGAGAAGGTATTGCACATAAATTTCATTGCATCTAGGGGGTACACCCGAAACGAGTAGGTTTTATAATCCCGCACAAAACGCGACGCCCGAAACACGAATAAATCAAACCCCCGACCCGTCGGAAAGGTGACGAAAATGCAGGTGCACTAAACGCTAAGCTTTCGGGTCGGTGACGAAAGCGCAGGTCGAATCAGTGCTTTTATTGCATTGGTAATGAAAATGCAAACTCCCATAGGGCCACTAGACAAGAAACTAAAAAGATTTCTATTATTGTGTTTATTTCAAGAACAGTTTTTTTTCCAATGCTACTTGTTTTCCATTTGCAAAACTCTCTTCGCATCAAAATCGTGTCACATTGCACAATCACGAGTGTGGACATCTGATCATAATAATGTAGAAGCCATTTAAGACGGATCAAGAGTCAATTCTACTTCATTACCATGTTCATAGTTGCCCCAATTAAGCGAATATTAAATTATACGATGAATATTTTGATGCACAATGTTCAACAAATATGGTAGTACAACGTAATAAATATTATCTTGGTCAGTGTTACTCTTCTAAAAACGTTGGTCGGAGAAATTAAATCACAGAGGTTGATTGAAAACACTAACTGGAACTTGATTCTAGCGCCCTTCAGTTTGCTAGTGTCATGAGTCAACGGCGTGTGCAAGCTTAAGTTGATGCTATGAAATGTTTCGAGAAACAAGATGTTATTGCCCCTTCTAGAACGCTAAAATATGCAGAAAGCAGTGCTATCGAATCTTGTTCCAAACAATTGATCGCAAATTGATGAAAAATATATAAAATAACAAAATAAACACAAATTACCAAACGCTTCACCTGTATGTGAAAGCCAACCTAGAAATTCAATTTTCCCCAACTTCTAATTATCAATACAATAATATAGTAGCATTGACTCCAAATTTGCAATTTTTCATATATAAAATAAAACAATGAATTAATTAACACGCTTCTATTAGCTTTATATTTGTTAGCATTTAAGAGTGTTTGAGCCACTTTTAGCCCTCGCCCCCAATAGTTTACGTTATTTTGATAGGTACAAATAGCATTTTAGCAGCAAGTTTTCCAAATATCTATCAACAATCTGATTTCATTTCTCTGACAAGAGTACCCATAATGATTCCAAACAAAGCTCTCTTCGCTTTTGCACTTAGCTTCTAACATTGGAAATGATACTATTAATAATATCACATGGTGGATTAAAGCCATGCTATCTACACGTGCGATAAAGGCACAATATAACGGATGCGTTGTATGAACCACCGCTACAAAAGGTTGCCCACAGGGAGGTGTCCTATCCCCACTTCTGTGGTGCCTTGAAGTCGATGAACTCTTGGGGGAACTGGATGAGGCTGGGTTTTATGCTCAAGCCAATGCCGATAACTTGGTGGCATCACTTTCGGGCAGCACTTGGGAATCCTGTGTGGACTGCAAAATACACTGCTCTGCATACGGGATGGTTGGTGCCACACGGAGGGGCTCAAAGTAAATCCTGACAAAACTGAAATTGTACTGTTTACAAGGAAACGTGAATTGGGCACACTGTCAGAGATTACTTTCTCTGGCAAGGTCCTGCAATTCAAAGGGTCGTTGAAGTTTCTGGGAGTAACCCTAGACTCTAAGCTGACCTGGTGCGAACACCTCGGATATCGAGTGGGGAAGAGCTCTGCGTCATTTTGGGTGTGCAGAAGAGCTTTCAGCAGCACATGAGGATTACAGCCAAAGATTCTTTATTGGTTCTATATTGCTGGTATCAAGCCTACGGTTACCTATGCTGCGGTAGTGTGGTGGTGGGGGACAAGGACAGGTATGTCCCAGCGTCCTCTGGACCAACTGCAGCGGTTTGCATGCGTAGGCATACTGAGCGGCTCCAAAGGGAGCCCTTGAAGCTCTCGCCGGATTATCACCTCTACTAGCCAGGAGAAATGAAGTTCAACTCATCCGAGTCCCTGGACACAGTGGAGTTGAAGGAAAGGAAACAGCCTACTCCCTGGCCAGGTGAGGGTCGTCTAGCGCCCCTATCGGGCAGGAGCCGATGATCGTTTTATCGAATTGCGTGGGCACTTCTGGACCAACTGAATACAGAGTGGTCTGAACTATTGTGATAATCACCACGCATGAGGCAGGCTAAGCTCTTTATCAAAGAGCCTGTGTCTCTTTTCTCTGAACAAAGGGGACATGAGAGAGATGACTGGAATCCTAACAGGTCACTGTCACCTTAACAAACACCTTCACACTACGCAGGAAATGCAGAGAGGTGGAAGAAACTTCCTCTTACATACTGTTAGAATGCCCAGCATTAGCATCCCTCAGACACCGACGGAGAATTAAAACTGCTCCGTTAAGAACTCATGGTATTCAGCACTGGCAATATTCTGGGTTTCTGGCGGGCCACAAACCTGCTAGAATAGACCAGGCTTCTAACCACTGGGCGCACAATGGGCCCAGCTGAGTGGCATTAGTGCATTTGGTGGCTAAGCCCCCTCTCCTCAAAAGATGATGATGATGTAGTGAGCAAACAATTATATGTTACATTTCAGTACGTTTCTAATAAGAGTGTTTTTCTACAACTCTAATATTTAATTTACACGTTCATAGTGACATTTTCAAATTGCAGCAATTATACGCAGTTCCTGTAAATTCAAATTAATATTTTATTCCACATACTTTTCAAAAGTGAAGCTATATCAAGTAAGAGCCGAATCTACAGAGGCATGTTAATTAATACCTTTTTCCTCCGAATTAATATTAAGTATAGTGTAATTTTTTATCTTTTTCGTTATTGAGTTTTTATACGATAAAACAAAAGAGTAAATCTTCTTTTAAGAAATTCCGTTATATTCTTCTACTCCATAGTAAATAATTTTGTCTTTCAGCGTAATATCTAGATCCTGAACCTTACATGAACTTCTGAGAATATCCAGGAATAGAAAATAAGAATAATAAAGTAGAAACCTGTAAAGGTGAAATCTTAGTACAACCACCTACGAGGAGAGCCTTGTTGTAGAACACATTGCGCAAGAGATTGTCATTGCCTTAGAACATTTCCGTACTTTCTTTTGTGCATTAAGCTTCAAAATTACCAGTATAAAAGAACTTCGGCATAGAAAATCCAGGTAGATTTTCAGTTTCCTTCAAGTCTGAATCGATACGACCGCATGCATTTTACAGTGGCATATTCTCTAGGGATACTGTGAACAGAATGTATTACTTGGATCAGGCCTAATCTAAATAGATTTACTCAACATAATCTACTAAGTAATATTCCTGTTCATTCCTGCTTACGAAATCTCCATTGCCGGCCATTCACCATTTTGAAGGTCTTTAGGTATTGCTATGTTGATTATGAAAAACTTCAACTTCAGCTAAATTTGGAAAAGTACGCACTGTTTATGAAATATGATTAGAGAAAGATGAATATGTTCTTTAGAGTCTAGAAGAACGGAAATTGTGCTTGTATCGAATTTCTAGATTACGATTTGATCTACCAATGTGAAAGTTATCACATTCCAAACAAGTTGATTTATACATATACTTAGTTATTCAACAAACCTGGAGTGGAAGGAAGACAATAATCAATTAATGGGAGTAATTCCAGTTCTCAGAAGGTTGTGGATGCAAATTTGGGGTGTATTATTCATGTTAGAAACAATTTTATATTGTATTTATCTAAGGGATGGCCGAATTTCAGGATTTCGAAACGTTGCGACATAATGCCTTAGCGTCGGAGGTGAAAACTAATTTTATTTTGACTCCATTATATCGGAATCGATGAGATCGACCAAATTCACTATTTTTCCATACTCACCTTTTACGAAATTTGGAAAAATGCAAATATTTGAAAGGGTTCATGTAACTGATGGAACTTGATATATGGGTTCTCAGAAGGTTGTGGATACCAATTTGGGTTGCATTAATCATGTTAAAAGGAATTTTATATTGTATTTCTCTAAGGAATGGCCGAAATACAGGGTTTCTGAAGGCTTCGACATGTTGCCTTAGCGTCTAAGGTTGAAAAAAAAGGGATTTTATATTGTATTTATCTAAAGGATGGCCGAAAATCGGGGTTTCGGAACCCTGCGACATGTTCCTTAGCATCTTATTTGAAAACTAATTGTAGAATTGAAATTCTCATCCGTGAGAGTGTATTTTGACTCCGTTATATCGGAATCGATGAGATCGACCAAATTCACTGTTTTTCCATACTTGCCCCTTATGAAATTTGGAAAAATGCAAATATTTCAAAGGGTTCATGTAACCGGTGGAACTTGATCTACGGGTTTTCAGAAGATTGTGGATACCAATTTGGGGTACATTAATCATGTTAAAATGGATTTTATATTGTATTCATCCAAGGAATGGCCGAAATTCGGGGTTTCGGAACCCTGCCACATGTTGCCTCAGCGTCTGAGGTGAAAACTAATTGTATTTTGACTCCGTCACATCGGAATAGATGAGATCGACCAAATTCACTATTTTTCCATACTTGGCCCATATGAGTTTATGGAAAAATGCAAATATGAAAAAGGAAAGAAGATTCTTCCTAATAATTATAGATTCATTGCACTATTAGCTGTGATCACTCAAGTGATTGAGAAAGCAACCAACATCGAGAGCTCATCCAATACCTGGAAACGTCCAAAATCGTGAATGACCGGCAATATGGCTTTCGTTGGCAGAGGTCAACAGCACACCTGTTTGCCTACGTAACACATGTAAGGCAGAAAACTATTGGAAAACATGGGGAATCTCTAGCTGTGGCACTGTATATCTGCAAATCATTTGACCAAGTGTGGCAACAAAGGCTTCTTGGTAAACTTCCGTCATACGTATTCCCACCTCAACATTGTCGCTTACTATCGAGTTTTCCCTCACATATGGTGGTTGACGGAGTATCCTCCGATACAATGGCTATCAACGCTGGTGTTCCACAGGGATTTGTCTTGGCATCAAATTTGTTTCTGCTCTATATAAACGATCTGCTGGAAGTGACCACCTGTACCGTTCACAGCTTTGCAGATAATGGTACACTCCATACTGCTTCCTCATCTGGAGCCTCTATACTATCCAATAAAACAAGAGGAGTAAGACAGACAGTTTGACGCAATTAAAGGAGATCTGGCAAAGATTTTGGTATGGGGATCTGATAATCTTGTAGAGTTTAATGTAACATAAACTCAAGCTTTCGTCTTCTCCAGGAAGGTAGATTCAGGTACAACTATTCCTATGAAGTCTTCCATATCCATACTCGGAATGATCACGAATGGGATGATCATATGAGATATATTGCGAAAACCGTTTCAAAATCTATGAATCACAGATTCGACCTGTTCTGGAGTACTGTTCTCATGTTTGGATTTCGACTCCCAAACATACGCTCAGGGTCTTGGATTCTATCAAAAGTAAGCTATTCGTCTGATTGATGATGTCACACTTACGAGTATGAAAGGTGGGAGATATCTCGCTTTTCTGTAGATATTTCCGTGGTCGGTGTACAAACTTCTTTCTACCAAACTATATTTTCCAGCGAAGATGTGGAACTCTTCACATAGTGACGTCTTTCTCTATGGCTATAACCTCCAAACCTTTAAAAAAAATGAATGCCTATCTCCTCTCCCAACATTCCTCTGCCGGCCAATTTTTCTACAGGACAACTACAATATTGTTGATGAAACATTTGACATACCTACTTGAAATTTAATGCAATTCAATTTATTGTTGATTCACCCTGTAGTGTAACGGAAGCTATATCTTCTCCCTCTCATGTTTTTTGCGAGCTAGCGCATGCCCTCAATCATAAAAGAATAACAACTAGATTTGAATTTGGTTTTCAGGATTTGGTTATTGCGTTTCGTCAACGTTTATTCGTAATTTCACTGAATACAGGAGAGGAAGAATTCCATATGAATTACAGATCACAATGAAATATATATTTATCTCGAACTGCAATGTCATACCTAAATCGGATGTTATTTAGATAAATTATGAAATCTGTATAATACAATTTTTATAACAATTGACATAATCCTATGTGATTATGGGTGTAGGCTATATGTAATTGGATACATGCAAATTGGAAGCTGGCTCTCCAACAAAGGCTCAAATCCCTTATTAATATGTAGTGTTAGTTCCACTGGTATAATGAGTATTTCAAATGATTCATAGAATTATTAACAATGTCACAATTTCATTAGAGAATACTTTCAATGCACTGTAGCGTCATTGACAATATTACCAGGAGGAGAGCAGAAAAGTGAATCTCAAGGATTAATTTTTGATTAGTTTGTTTCATATTATCTATACTATTATTCTATAGTGGCTGCAAGTTATGAATAATGAATAATAAAATTGAAGTTTATTTAATAATAATACGTGAATAGGATTGAATGAACTGATTTCTTTCGGACAGCACAAAATCCTTAAATCAATTGTTAGAGAAGCTCTGTTACGCCAGATATCTCAAAAATTAGATTAAAAAGAAAACTTCGAGAGTCAGAAATAAAATTGTGACCTATCGTGTTGCTAAAGTTTCTATACGACATGATACAAGTTTCTTCTTATTTGATATCTCACGATCTCACGGTTTGAATGAATGTTTCAAGTAAAATATACACTGCGCTAAAATGACCCCTAGTATGTTTTTTGGGTCGCTGATCACGATTCCGCAGTTAATTTTCTCGGGAAACTCCCTCCAGATGGGAAATTTGGAAAATAATATATAATTTATAATTTTGTTGCAAAAATTACCTCTAGTAGGTTTTTTTCGTTCGCTGATCAAGATTCCACTGTTGTTTTTCCCAAAAAACTCTTTCCAGATGGAAAATTCGGGAAATTTGAGATTTTCCTGAGACGGTTATGAACAATAAGGTATAATTTGGTTGCAAAAATGGGCTCTAGTAGTTTTTTTGGATCGTTGATCACGATTCCGCTGTTATTTTTCCCAAAAAACTCTCCAGATGGAAAATTCGGGAAATTTGAGATTTTCCTGAGACGGTTATGAGTAATAAAGTATAATTTTATTATAAAAATGACCCCTAGTATGTTTTTGGGTAGCTGATCACGATTCCGCTGTTAGTTTTCTCGGGAAACTCCATCCAGATGGGAAATTTGGAAAATAATATATAATTTATAATTTTGTTGCAAAAATTACCTCTAGTAAGTTTTTTTGGTTCGCTGATCAGGATTCCGCTGTTATTTTTCCCTAAAAACTCTTTCCAGATGGAAAATTCGGGAAATTTGAGATTTTTCTAAGACGGTTATGAATAATAAAGTATAATTTTATTATAAAAATGACCCCTAGTATGTTTTTGGGTAGCTGATCACGATTCCGCTGTTAGTTTTCTCGGGAAACTCCCTCCAGATGGGAAATTTGGAAAATAATATATAATTTATAATTTTGTTGCAAAAATTACCTCTAGTAGGTTTTTTTGGTTCTCTGATCAAGATTCCGATGTTATTTTTCCCAAAAAACTCTTTCCAGATGGAAAATTCGGGAAATTTGAGATTTTCCTGAGACGGTTATGGATAATAAAGTATAATTTTATTATAAAAATGACCCCTAGTATGTTTTTGGGTAGCTGATCATGATTCCGCTTTTAGTTTTCTCGGAAAACTCCCTCCAGTTGGGAAATTTGGGATTTTCCATCTGGAGAGAGTTTTTTGGGAAAAATAACAGCGGAATCGTGATCAGCCACCCAAAATACTAACTAAATGTCATTTTTGCAACAAAATCATACTTTAATATTCATAACCATATCAGGAAAATCTCAAATTTCCCGAATTTTCCATCTGGAAAGAGTTTTTTGGGAAAAATAACAGCGGAATCGTGATCAGCTACCCAAAATACCGACTAAATGTCATTTTTGCAATAAAATTATACTTTATTATTCATAACGGTCTCAGGAAAATCTCAAATTTCCCGAATTTTCCATCTGGAAAAAGTTTTTCGGGAAAAATAACAGCGGAATCGTGATCAGCGACCCAAAAAACCTACTAGAGGTAATTTTTGCAACAAAATTATAAATTATATATTATTTTCCAAATTTCCCATCTGGAGGGAGTTTCCGGAGAAAACTAACTGCGGAATCGTGATCAGCGACCCAAAAAACATACCAGGGGTCATTTTCGGCTCCTAATTCATTAATTTTGGACTGTTTTTATAAGAATGCTCCTCTGGGGGGTTGAAACCCCGTTTTGAGGGGGTAGGAAGGTCGACCCCCGCGGTCTTGATAGTCGTGAATGATCTATGGGGTATTAGGGACAAAATGCAAAAAAAAATTAGAAATTCTAGCTCACTATATATTTTTTTTTATTATGGTCTTTTTTCCGTACTTATTGCCTGGACTATAAGCAATGATTGAATAAAACTTCTACGTAACATGGGTTTTCTGACCCTCACTGTAAAAGAATAAATAGATTGAGGAATAGCATTAATATAAGCTACTTAAGTACAGTTTCATAGAGTTTCATAGAGAGAGAGAGAGAGAGAGAGACATGTTACAACTACACAAGAGGAAAATCTGCATCAGCAATTTTGCAATAGGAGGTAGGCATTGGAATTTTTCTTGAAAGTTTGGGGAATATAGACATCAGGAAAGACCTCACTACGGAGAGTCCACCATTCGATAGAAAATGAATTATGACAGAACTTCGGCAGGTCGCGAGCCTGACCATGAAGGGGTAGTCAGTCTAAGCTTGTCGAGTCGCTCGTCAATGAATTCGTAAATGTGGCATCACCAACCAGACGAACAGCTTTCCCGTCCGTAAAATCTACAAACTTACGTGTGTATTTGGGAGCTGAACTGCAAACATGCAAACATTAGGTTATTTATGTCGGACAACAACAAAAAAAAAACTCCAAAAATGATCTTCTGGGGAAGGGTACTGTTTAAGTTCCTCAAATGTAATACAGAAAATACGTTATGATGATTTTCCTGAAAATTCAGTACATTCCTACTGATCACTTTCCTCCTGATCCGTCCCTCTTGTACGCCCATGCCATCATACCTTCCAGTATGTACACAGTCCACAACAGAACAGGTTTTCAAGAAGCTGGTTCCTCAAATCCGATACCCAACTGGTTTTATTCTGACGTAATATCGATTAGGAACCGAATTGGATTTTGATGTGAACCTGATCAAAAACAACATGTTCAATACTAAGAGAGGATAATCCAAAATCCATCCAACTAAGATAAGCACAGTGCTTTTCCAAATTTTAAATTCTCTTGAAGATAATATTTATTCGATACGATGGATAGGTCAAGCCATTCTCTTATTTGCGCTCAGGATTATCCATTCATTAAGCCAAAGCCTACACAAAACTTATCTGCATTTTGAGCGTTCCCATGTTTAGAGAGGGATTCAGGATGTCTCCCAAAGTTGCAATAATATATAAGATGTTCCATCTAAAATAAGCAAGTTAATGGGAACTCACGGTATAACCGGAAATGCTACATGGACGCTATTACTTTATTGAGGAGGACATGTCTGAAAACCCGATTTCCCAAATTTTCAAAATTGAAGAAGAAATAGTCTCTGAAATATTCTAATGGGTGATGAGACACCCTGTATATTATCATTCGTATTGTTATTGGAATGACAGTTTTTCAGAAGATGTGGCATTAATAATGTTTTCAATATAATCGATCAATCATGACTTTTGATTTACGTACATATCACTTTGTCAGATGCAGATAATTAGTGCATGTGATTTTATCGTAAGATATGCTCATGCAAATTCGGAGAGATTTAATGGAACCAGGTCACTCTGATTACTCGCTTAGTAAGCAGGGACTATTTATCAGGTGCTTATTGTTCACACATGATTACAACCTTGGTATTGTATTTAACTATGATGGTAGATACAGATTCGGTGGAAAGTCTTACATGTTGCATCCACAAGTGCCTGTTACCTAAAAGGTCATCATGGACGAAAATTGTAATTTAATAATACCTTGAATCGTCGAAACGTCGTTCAGATTGTATATTTTGCCTTGCTGAAGAATTATATGTTTTCGAGAATTAAACAATTTTGAATTGTTTTAGCCTGAATCTAAAAGAAGTGATAATTTAAGTACCAAGTGGTCATATTTTGTCTGCAGCAGAGGAGCAGCGAAGGGGTGTCAGGGTGTCACTTACCCCGGTCGGAAGTTATAGGGTGCACCACATTTTGAAACTTTCAGTAATGAACTCGATTTATCGGAGATACTCAACCATCTGCATTTACTAAATCAGCAGAATATATATTTAAATAGTCAATGTATTGTCATATTTGCATTATTCTGTTCTAAGAAAATAAATGTTAAACAAATCAAAGTTAACAATTCATCAACAATGTATAATCACTTTTCATATAAACGTTTCGTTATGATTTTTTCTACACACTGTGTGTATCTTTAGTCGATGGGCATTCCCAGGGGAAAGGCGGCACAAAATTAGCAACTTATTTTGGTCCGCGAAATATCCTCGCTACATCTCCGCTTGGTCGTTGTATCAACACAAAATTTATAAATTTTCCGAGTCTTAAAAAATGACTAGGAGAATTTTATAATATAGTTGAAATATACAGTTTCAGCCACGGCTGTGTTATTGTACAATAACTTCCAATAATTACTTATGCTTACCAAAAATGTTTGAAATAAATCAACCGAATGCATAGCCTAGTTTTTGCTGGACAAGATAGTGAATAGAGGCGCGTTAATGAAACACGCCAAGTCTATCCCCATCTTTATCGAATCTTTACCGCACTTATTAAATAAGAAAATATCGGTCTATTAATTTCAACCTGTAGTTGGATCATGCTGTATAGTGGTCGATAGTGGATTGAGGAAAGTAGCTAACCTAGGATATCAAGTGATCGGGTATGCCGACGACATACTCATAAACGTCAGAAGATAATTTCTGAATACATTGATGGACCTAATAAAAGCAGCCCTGACTGCATTGGATGAATGGTGCAGTGATAAAGGGTTGAACAATAACAGAAATTGTAGTTTTTACTAGGAAATACAAAACAGTACTCACCAGAGAACTGATTCCGGTGATTAAAATCAGTGACTAAGCTAAACACCTAGGATTTATCTACGAGACAAGAAACTTCTATGGAAGTCACAACTAGAACAAGAATGTCGCAAATTCACTGCAACCTTTTGTTGTGCACAATTGGGGTCTCAACCCAAACACCATAATGTGGATCTCCGGAACCATTCTTAAGCCGAAGGTTGACAAACTCTTCGGGGGTGTAGTGGAAAAGAAAAAAGCTCAGGAGGATCAAATCAATACTGGAGCATCTGAGGAAGCTCCTGCTAGCTGTTGCCACGGGAGCTAAGAGAATGGCTCCCACGCTAATGAAGGTGGAACCATTCCACCTGACTATAAAAGCTCCCGCAGACTTAAATGAATAGAACTGTGGAAGGCAAACGAGAGCCACATCTCACTACCAAACAGTGGTGAAACTCACCCCATATACTCTATACTCAATGAGAATGGATGGGATGACACCACGATACACTTTTACAAGAATACCCCGTAGAGAAGATTGGTTGAACAATACCAATCAGCCCTACCGACGAATGGTGAAATCTGGTTCCCTCTTGGAGCCAGAAACCATTGATATATTTACTGCAAGGGCACAGGTTGAAGTATTTACATACCTCTAGGCACCATCCTTCAAGTGGAGATACTAGCAATAACGCGCTGTTCCCAAATAGCACTGGAAGAGAGAATGTAAACACACACCAGTAAATGCACAGACAGGGCAACCCCTGCTGAGAATGCATCAACACGTTAAAAAACCTTGTTGCAGATGAAGGCAAGCTCACCTTATTCTGGGTCCCCGGTCACTCTGGAATAAGGGTAAGCGAAATATCCGAAGAGCTTTCAAAACTTGGTGCTATAGAACCTCCTAATAGACCCCGAACCAGCAGTGGATCTCTCGAACAGTAGCATCAAAGGGACAATCCACTGCTGGGTCAGAATCGTTTAACTACCACCTCCATAAGATGAACCTTGGCGATTCGCCTTTGTGCAGATGGTACAAACGGAAAAACGGAACATCGATGCACATTCTATGCAGATGAGTAACACTGTTCCCCTCAAGACGCAGAGCACTCTCGTTAGAGCTATACGATACTGAGGAGATCCAGAAACTAGATACGAAGATGGTGCTAAATCTCTTCAGGACATTAACCACCTATCGGTTCTCAACTGGGATTTGAGTAGGTGGCAATTTGTCCACCTCGAGCACCCGGTGAACATCCTCGAGTGGGAACCGCTTCACTAGGACGAAGTTTAAATGATATATCACAAAGTTGGTGTTAACTTCTTTAGGAATCGTTAACCTGGGGGAAAATGGTGGACACTCTCGGGTGGGAACCGCCCCTCTGGTTGATAAGTGAGCACTCTCGTGTGGGAACTGCCCTTTTGTGACAGGTGAACACTCGTCGGTGAGAACCACGGTATAGGAAAGGCTGGTAGTGCATCTCCCTTTATGAAAAATGAAGCGCTTATCGGACCGATTCGTGTAGACTCCACAAGGTGGCGTTACTATCGGGACCCGCATCTTCCAATGTTTTAATGAAATGAAAAGTATATTGCTCCCTTAGAAAAGTGGTGATTTAAATTGATAATTAAATCTGAGGACTCCTTAATCGGTCTTTAGATTCGGCTTAATGAATCAAGAACTTACTATCTTTGGATACAGTCAATATGAAATGTCCGCTCATTCAGAATCACGTAATATTCCAATTATTATTTTCTGTAACATTCCACTTTAAATTTAGATGATAAATACATGTAATTTTACACATTAAAACCAGCAAAATATTTGAGTTGCACAAAATTATCATAGCTAATGTGTGGTTGATTTATTACCGGAAACGATTCAAGCTCTGTAATTTATACCGGTTCAGAGCTTGGTATTCTAAACTAAACAGCTGTTTATGTAATTCTATCAATGTCATGAATGCCCATCCTTGACTTTGCTGAAATATAACTTGCCAAGGTGATAATTCCACATTAATTGGCTTGATTCAAAACCTACATACTCTCCATCTACTCGCATACAATTAGGCGGCAATTCAGAACATCTTACGCATCAGGCTGTTTTGTAATCTATCAAGCAATTAGTAATCCAGTTGCTGTGAATGTTTTATAATCTTCTGCATATCCCTCTATCGTCGAAGTGTAAAGAGGAAGTCTATTTTCTGTGTTCACTCTGTGGTCTAAATAGTTGAACCGTCAAAATAAAAGATTGGCTTCGATATAATAACAATAATGCACTATTGATTTTTAGGATTCCTTTGAGAAATATGCAGTGTTAAAACATTTTTCTAACTACTGACGGTTTTTGTAGTTATAACTTTACAAATAATGGATAAAAACAAATAATTTTACTGTGTTAAATACCATCTTATTTAAAAGAAAGTTATAGTTCATTATGTGGTATGTTTTGATAATGAACTGTAAGATTCGAAATTGCATTCAACGTTCTTTTGAATAAAGTGATATATAACAAAGTGTTTTTATCTGTAAAAATGCAATATCACAAAGTAACAGTAAGCTCCATTCAAATTTTCCCAAATAATAATATTTATGTCATGCTCATGGTCTGGAAATATATCGCAAACAGCTGAAATATGATGCTGATGCTGTGGTTATCAAAAACACAATCCTGCAAAGCAAGTTGCTTTATCATCAGCTTCACATTCACTTATTTCTCAATTTCAAATGATCATTATATCGTTTGTACCTTTCAAATGTAATAATATGTAAGAAACTGAATATTGCTTCACAATTTTGTTTTGAAAAAACAATTTCATAGAAAATCACAACGGAAATCAGGGGCTTCTTGTTTTGTCAAAATAGAACTATAAATGAAGCTTTTACGACCCCTCGAGGCATCTATGCAAAATGTCTGCTCCTCTACGCAAAAAAAACTGCCTCTCACATGCTGTTGGAATGCCAAGCTTTGTCATCCTCCAAGCACCGTTACTTCTGCGGAGCAAAACTGCTTCCATAGTAACTTAAAGAAGTCAGTGTAAGCAATATTCTGGTTTTCTGGAAGGCCACTAGTTTGCTAGAATAGAATAAACTACTGATCGTAGGGCTCACAATAGACTCAATTCAGCGGCCTAAGTAAATCTATAGGGTTGAACCTCCCCCCTTTACTGATGATAATGATGATTCTCATTAGCTGAATGTGTGATTTATTGTTACTTTCGACTGTTATATAAGTGCTCTAAGTACAGGAAAACATAATAAGAATTGTAGATGATTAAATCATGTCGCCTTTATAGTTGATTTACTTTGTCACGAAACGAAGCAGGATAAATTGCGATATTTTTAGAAATTCGTTCATCTGTATAACTGCTGCAATGAACTAATTGAATATGAATTTTAATCGTCCTTTCGCTATTTCAAGCTTAATAGTTAGATGAAAACTATCTGGAATATGCTTGATTATTATTAATTAAATTATAATGCAGTAGTTATCATAATTATACGTTAATTAATTCTCTTGAAACATAAACGAATGGGCTGGTCACTTATTCTTGACTATATCAAAAGTAACTTCCTTGATATGTCAAGGTCATATATTATATAGAGCAGTTATGCGGAGAATTAAGCTTCGACTTTTTGATTATGAACTTACTTTTAAAAGGATTAGTTTCAATTTTAGTGACACTCTACTATGTAGTTTTTAATTAAATTCACCCGCCATTCTTTCGTTACGTGATATCCGAAATAATTAGATTATGAAGAAGTTCAACTATTTTGGAAATAAGTAATTCAGGTTTGAGAGTATTAACTATTAGTTAAGTTGTATAAGCACTAAATTGTAAGTAAATAGTACATTATGTATTTAGTAGTAAAAGCAATACATTCCCGGACGACAATGTAAATTATTGATGTCTGGGAATGTGCTTTTACTACGAGGTACACATACTAATTTTTCTGAAATCGCAATTATTACTATCATAAATTAAGGAATTTTTATAAATGCATAACAATTTTTGATTACCATCTTATTGTCTATGAAATCGTTTCCTTGACAATCAATATTTGTTTATTGTTGTAACAAAAGTCAGAGATTCACTACTTATTTCCGTTTGATACCTACCTATCGCTAAAAAATATTTAAAAATATTCAAAATGGTCAGTGATGATGATGTCCAGGTGTGCGGAACACCCTCAGAGTTAGTAAATGCTGCTGAAAATGTCATCTTAGATTTATTGCCAAATAAATCCAAGGCAAAATATGAATACGTTTACAAACGTTTTATGGATTATTGCCAAGAAAAAAGACGACCTGCCGATCTGATATGTCATGATTGCATACTTTTCCGATTCATCTACGAAGTTAAAATTACTTTATGCTGAGAGTTACACTTAATACAAAAGAAGATATTGATATTACAAAATATTCAAAATTAAGTGCTTTCCTGAAACGTCAAAGTGACAACTATAAACCAGAGAAGTCAAAAGTCTTGTTAGATGTACAAATTGAAACGTTTATTACTCAAGCACCAGATTATATATACTTAATGAATAAGGTACGTTTAGAATAGAATAATTTTTAAATTACCCAGATATTTGTGTAGTGTTTACTTTTGAGGTTGCCTTAATATTTGGTGTTGTCGGTGCATGTCCCCGTGATGAACTATATCAATCGAATTTGAATGAGATAGAAGATTTTGGATCTAAGCTTTTGATTAAGATACTCGATAATGGAGAAAACAAATCAAGATCATTTGTGATAAACGAAACTTATATGCCATTGTATAGATAATATGTTGCATGTCGTTCAGAAAATTTTGAAAGTTGCCGCTTTTTCTTTAAAAATTCGAATGGGAAAGGTTGCAGGCAAGTAGTGGGAATACATCAGTTTGGCAAAATGCTTCAAATTGTCGCAAAACTTTTTAATTTGCCATATGCACATGAATACACAGGACATTGTTTTCGTCGGTCCTCTGCGACAGTTTTGGTTGATGCTGGGACAAATTCAATTGCTTTAAAGCAATTGAGGGATATAAATCCTCAACCGTTGCCGAAGGATATATAGAGGAATCTTTTACAAATAAAGTAGACATAGCGGATAAAATATTTAGAGAGGGAAGAGACAAAGAGAAATCTGCTGATACTATTAGTATTATTGCCGAAGAAGAAAACAGAAATAACGTTGCTGACCATTCAGGTAACATAACAGATGAATTTAGAGGGGTAACAAAACAAAAATGACAAAGAGAATGACTTTTCAGGTAGAGTTCAGCCCATAGTCAAAGTATACAGGTCTGCCGGAGCCTCCCTTCCATCGTTTCTCGCGCTAAGGTGACGTCACCTAGATCTTCCAATCAATGCTTTCCTGTCATCGGTGAAAGGTTGCATCCCCGTTTCACGTAAAATAATATTTCTTCTATGCTTTTGACGTTATTCTTCGACTATAGAACTATAGGTTGTAGAGATTTTTATTTAACTTTTAATTTTTCATATCATTATTCGATAGAAGATACATATATTTTCTCAATTTTCAAGATCGGTATAAAATGAATACAATTTTATTCAATTTATTATAAAACCAAAAACAAAATATGAATTAGTTAACCTATGTATAATTAACCACTTATTTCTTCCCATTATTGGACAATATATACTCATGGCTTCTGATAAATCTTGAGGTGACCAAACTACTCTGCTGCATCCCAAAACCCGTCGCCGTTGAGAAGCAGAAAAATATTTCAATAATGTTTGTCGCACAGTTGAATGTGTTATTTGTCGATGTTTTGTTGCAATTTCTTCAAGACATCGAATTTTATTTTCCAACTCAGACACTTCTTGACACAGGTTTTTTATTTGATCTCGATATTGTTCATTTTCACGAACTAAATCAGTAAACTGCACTACACGTGGTTTTTTTGTTGGAAGTGTTGATGCTATTTCATGCAAATCATCGGGAAGAAGTTCTTTTCTTGCCAATCGTTTGACTGGTAAATTCACTACATCATTAAAAACAACTCTTCTTGGTGATAAAATTGGTGAAGCTACTAATGGAACTTCTGATGTTGATGGAGTGGTTGTTAAATTTGCATTGCTGTTTGGCAATAATAAAGATGGCACTGCCAAATCTTGCAGTGGTCTAACCTTTCGTCCAACTTCAGATAGTTGAGCACACAACGTATAATCTGTTTTTTTGTTAAAATGTTGTGAACATATTCTCATTGATGGTTTATATTCGCTTTGCGAAAGTCCACAAGCTACCAACCATTGAGACTTCTTATTCGCATCCACAGGGAACGAAAAAAGTTTAACTTCACTTCCCTTGCTAAAACGATACGAACAATTTTTCACTGAACACTGTTTACTTGACATTTTGACATAATGAATTCAAGTCGCTACTTTCCCCTCGAAATAAACGACCAATCAGCTTGCACTCGAATTTTAAAAAGAGAAGAAGGGAGGCTCCGGCAGACCTGTATACTTTGACTATGGTTCAGCCTATGTTTAATAATTGTACAAACTGCAACATAACTATAAATATAAAAAAATACGTTCCATACGTGTAATAACATATTCAATAAATGTTCTTAATGTAAGTTGGTTATTTGCGTGTATTCATTTAGTTTCTAAAATGTATATAAAAAACCGGTAGGGACCGATTTTGACGGCCTAGGTGGGCAAAAATTTTCCCGGACCGGACTAGAATACTAGATTAGCGTATTTTGGTTTCTGAAGTTGCCTCGAGAAAGTAGGCATTCTTGATTTCAGAAAAAAGTATTGTTCATGTTTGTTACAAACCCGGAAGGCCATTTGTAATTCGTTTGTAAGTACAAGATTGTACATACGATTCGATTATACCAACGCAGGTGTTCTGTTTCAGAATATTCATGAATTAGCTCAGCGTTTTCTGTCGTTGAAGACATTATTCGGGTTTTTAACCGTATTCTAACATCACATTAACGTAATTTCCGTTCCCAAACCAGCTTCACAGTTTTCTTATAAACTCACGACATACTGATAATACAATGCAAAACATGGCGCTTTTTCGGATGATAGATTATGTGTGACAATAATGATCTAAAAAAATATGTCATAATGTTGCAAAGAATGATTCTTGTACGACAATGTCATCTTTTCTGAATTGTTGAAGTAACTAAATATAATTATACTTTAGATAAGTTGAATGATGTTTCCGTTGAATTTATACACTTTTTAAAGAAACGATAAAAATTATATTGCGTTATTATTGATGGACATCAAAGCATTCACTTGACAAAAACGATAATTATAAAGTAGCGACAAGTATTCAATGTTATTCAAATTCATTAACATTGCCATCAATAAAACATGTCCTTTATCGCACAAAAATTGACTTATTTAAAGGTTATGATATAGCATTGATTGAATCGCTCAAACTTGATCATTAAAAATTAACATTCTTTCAACTACCTCGGTTATTGCAAACTTTCGATGTGGAAAGTTTATTCGATATAATACAAAATGAGTTCTTTGCTTCAATACTATTTCCGGGTACCGAATTTATCACATTAACGGTTGAATGCTATTTCATTAACGGTAAGAGATTATGAGATATTTAAAAATCTACCTATGTAAAGTCTTATTATGGTCATTCTTTAAAATAGGTGGGAAAGGAAAATGAAATATTGTCGAGTGCGAAAACCATTTTTCCGTAAAGTGCGTCATTCAATAGTAACTTTTTAATTGTCATTATTATGTCGAAATACCGTCTTCGGTAGTGTAGTGATTAGCATGGTCGTGTCTTCTTCTGTCCACCCGGTTTCATACCTGGGTCACTCCTGAGATATTTTAATACATATCGTCAATATTTCAGGTATCTCGCGGTTATATTCGCTCATGCATCGACTATGAAGGTAAGAGAACACCGTTTAAAACAGTACCCAGTCTCAGAAAAATTTTATATTTTTTGTTTTAGTCTTTGGACCAATTATCCATTGTTACCTACTGGTTGTTCCTTATATAAATAACTTAAGGACATCTTGTAACTATTACACAGACACAGACATATACAGAGACACAGACACACACAAGGCGTCTCACAAGGCTCGGTACTTGGACCCTCATTATGGAACATCATGTGCGGTGCTGAGTTTGCTCATGCCCACAGGGACGAAGGCTTTTGGCTTCGCAGATGATATTGCTGTGGTTCTTATTGCCAAGTACTTGGAAGAAGCCACGCAGAATACGAAGGAAGCGGTCACCACAATCCGCCGGTGACTCTCGGCGAATGACGTGCAATTGGCAGACCATAAAACCGAGGCAATACAGGTGACCAGCAGGAAAACGACAGAAACTGTGGAAGTTCACCGTAGGGGGCTGCGATATATCTTCGCAGCCATCATTGTGATACCTAGGAGTCCAGATAGATGCCTGGATGCGTTTTGACGAACATCGGCGTGTGGTGAGCACGAGTTCAGCTGCAGTGGTCAACGCACTGTCCAGAATTATGCTCAACACAGGAGGACCTACTCAGAGTCGCATAAGGCTACTCTCCAGCGTCGTCAGCCCCACGATGCTGTACGCAGCACCAATCTGGGTGTCAGACCTGCCAACGAGTGCCCGAGGACGTTGAGCACGTTATGTGCCATTGTCCGCGATTCAACGAACCGCGCGAGATCCTGCAAGGAAATCTACAGCAGCAGTTGTTCCCAGAGAATATAGTTGAGGAGATGCTTCAGTCACAGACCACCTGAAATGCCGTGTCCGATTTTACGGCCATCGTATTGAAGGAGGTCAGACTAACAGGTAACGAGAGAAGAAGCCAACCTGTGACGTAGAAGGAGACGGCGAACAGCTAGACCAGGGAAGGGCACGTAACAGCCATTTCGTCCCCCGCGTGAGTCCTAACGGGAGGTGGTTTTAATGGGTAGAAATCCCGCGCAATGGGAAGCGGGGGCTTTACAGCGTCTTTTGAAGATTTCCACCTACCCCCGCAAAACACCACCATCATGTCAAAAATAGTCTAGATCGATTCGGAAATGTTCAAAATCCGGAAAAAATTTTGCCCTGATGTACAGTGAGAAAAGTAAAAAGTCGACGTCTTGTTATTTGAAATTCCATTTCAGTATCTAAGAACTTTATCATCCAGTAGAGCACAAGGAAATGTTAATGTCTAATAATTGGCCCATGTACGTGTTGACACTCAAGGCATTATATTTTACCGGCCGAATTATTGATCAACTCCGCTATAACTTACTATACTTGCACGAGGTTAACCCTAAATTTGAACTTGATCTTAATAATACGTGTTCAATTTTATTTGCAATTTCGCGACTTATCATGCACAATCGTTCTGCAGTTGTTATTTTAATGGTGTCATTTTTATGATATACAGAGTGTACAACTAGTTCCTAATGCCGTGCATGACCTTACCATTGGCCTTATAGAATGTTGAACTCAATTATTCGTAAAAATGCAAATATGTATATCACTTCAGTTGACCTTATTGGTATCGTATTTCATCCGAATAGTCTCAACCGCATGTACGTCTTCATGATAAAAAGTTCAGAGAAGCGAATCAAAAGTTGCAGAGGCTCCTGTTGAAAACGATTCAGAGCTAATTGGCCTAGATATCTTTCTAAAACCAAAGAATTCTTTTGCTGAAACGGCTTGCAGGCCCACGGACAATAATCATTCGTACTACATACTAAAATGCATTAGATGAATAAAAACACATGATGATTCCGCATCAAGTAATTTTAAGCTATTTTTACAGAACTATATATGTTATTTGAAACTTTCAAGGAAATATTATTCAACTTTGAAAATAATGGCTCAGTTGTGAGAATCTTTTAAAACAAATCAGGTTCAAGCCTGATGTTCCCTCACCATATTTTAGAGTTACCAGCTACTACTATTGGGTAATATCAATGATTAAACTGAAATAAATTGCTACACGTTCCAGTTCACCTGGAAAAACATGTGATCAGAATCAAATTGCTATTAACTGGAATACTCGTTCGTTTTATATTATCCATAACTGGAACTCATTCGAATTCTGTTTGTTAGTGGAAATTATTTACTAACGAATAAACCTGTTTCTATAGTTCATTTAGATACTCGAGCAAAGTTGATAAAAATATTCTGTGTGTTCATAGGTTGCATTGTAAATTTATTGTTCTGGTGCACATGTTGGATTGGATAAGAGATGAGGAAGGAAAAATAGAATATCCCCAGTCAATAAAATGCAAACCACGTAGCTGTTCTCAGGTTATAATTTTCTCAAAAACTAGTTTTTCTTGCTTCTTTCTATTTACAAATTGTAGTTGAACATAGGTACATATTGATGTAATTAAATAATTATAACATTATAACTTATAATTAACAAATGCGATTACTCACAGCTAATTTCAAGTGACGTTTGCAGTTTTGTGTAATTTTTTTTATTATTATTGATTAATTAAAATACCTTCAATTTTCATCTTAATGAACCGACTTAACAAATAATTGGACGTTGATAATGTGGAATTTTTTCCATCTCATCATGCTGTAACATATTCAAGGAATTGACGTTGCTATTATATTTCGACATTCATACAAAACTCGATGAATGTAAATTCCATGATTGCTTATTGTAACATTGATGGAACTTTTCCGAACTATTGAATTCTAACAATATTGTTATTATCATTTTAGTGAAACTTCAGAATGTAATAAAAAAAAATTAATAATATTCCATTACAATGACGTCTTTGACTTATACAAAGGTTTGATGTTAATAAAATTCCGACATCGCCTTTTTTAACAATCGTATAATGTCGATTGAAAAATGATTTCATCTCATTGCTTTTTTAGAAGTAGCTATTTTTTTACAGTTTATTTCAAATAATTTCCAAATTACATTTTTAATTTTTACATGTTTCTGTGCCACTTGAGAAAATCTCGTGCTGTGCCAGCATTTGATTCTAAACTGAAACTTTTTAGATATGTATGTTTCCAATCGTAGTAGGTGTACATAATATGTAAAAAAATTAGGTTGAAAGATAAAATATAGAAAACAAAATATAAAAATTTAAAATACGGTGGAATGATGTCGGGTTTTATTAGTAAAGAACTTATTAAATTGTAATTTTGTACAATGTATAATTCAGTCTGAATTCTGAATTGTGTCGTAGTAGCGCAATTTAATTCAAATTAACTGCATTTTATATAATTTCGTAAAAAAAATCGATGGTATAAGCTGTTACTGTATGGTAATTGATCATTATGATTAAATGAAAGAATAATTACTTCATTTTTATACCACTTTTAATAATAACATGAAAACGTTATTATAATTTCAACACCGAAGTATCATTATCAAACAGATACAAAATTATGGAGTAAACAACAAACAGTTCAAGTATAAATAGGAACTGAAGGGCAATAGGGTCTATGACATTACAATTACATGACAGGATCGTCGGAAATTCCGAAACAGGTAGGTCCTGGGAAAATATAGTGTGAATTAAGAAACAATTTGTGCATCAGGATAATTATTATCCAATATTCTAAGAATTATACTAAGAGTGCTGTGACAGACAAAGGAAAATATTACTTTTGTATAGGTCTAACTGATCATTTAGGTAGGATATCGTTATAGGAGTTTTTAACACCTTTGTAAATCTCTATTGATTCCAATGTATTCAATTAGAAACCCTTGTTAGATCATGTAAAATGCCCAGGATAACTAAATTAGGAAAAGTATAACCCAAGTGGTTAGAAAACAAATCACACTTCTCCTTATTTAGATAGCCTAAGCATTTTACGCAATCAAACCTAAGGTTTTAAAATAAATACACTAGAATCAATAAAGATTTATAAGGTGTCAAAAACTTCTATGAAAATATCCTAACTGATTAGTTAGACTTATATTAAAGTGATCTTACACTTCAATAGCTATACGTTAACAATAATTGTTTCATCACAAAGTGCCATCCTCAGAAAGAATTATTAAATGCATACAACTAAGGTTGAATACCATTGTATAGATATGTAGTTAAAGGTGGCGTGGACATGGCAAAGATTTTGATGATGATTCAAGACACCAGTCTATGGCTAGTTCCGCCAATTTTTCTTGATACATCCTATAAAAATGTGTATAACTATTCAAAATAAACTCCACAAAGAGTTTTGCACTTAACGATCTACTATTATGAACAGATTAGATGAAATTAAGAGAAATTCCCCCAAATCTTTAGAACCACCTTGACTAAGCTCTGTAAATCTTCATTCGCCTTTTTATTGCCGATTTTATCTTAGTTCTTTTCATCTTATATCCAGTTTTGTACTATTATACTCCCCAATATTGAAATCGGATATAAACATCATTATTTTACAAACTTGTTTGTTTTTGGGCCTATTATTAGAATACTTCCCTTATACTGAGCTCAGTATAGTGAGGGAACCCGAAAATCAATTTCTTTGTAATAATATATCGAAAAAGAAAAAGCTCCGAAATTTACGTTTATCATCACTTTTCGTTATTGAATGTACGTTCATTAATTAAAATAATACTCTATCCAATGGTGCGTTTTTCAGTGCATCTTTATGTTAAACACCCTTGAAAGAATAATTGAATGAGATATGTTGAGCTACATTTTGATTTTTGGTTCACACTTCTATGATTTGAGGCTCAAACATTGTCATCATCAAGTGCATTTTTCGAATTTTTTACGTGATTTCATTAGTATTTTTAATTAATATAGCTGGTTGATTCAACAAGACTCATTTTGTGCTGAGTATCATATATTTTATGCCAATACTTGAACTATTCCCATAGTAATAGAATGAAACACTTCTATTCTGTTTTTTTTTGGTTCAAATCTAATGTGAAGCTGTAGTTAGTTTTGATTCAAAAGTACTTATAGCATATCATATCGATCCTACATCGAAACCAGTGGTGATGGAATAACCAAAATCTCAGCAAATATGACATGAACAAGCAACTGAAACATACTGTTTTTGATATGGATTGACAGGATTACCAATATTCAAAGAATACTGATCAATCTCAACATAGAATACATTAGTTGTAACTACACACAACATCCAGTTGATTACCCCGATACATAACGAGCAATATGTAACTTTTTAGATCATAATTTGCACGTTTCAGAAATTAGATTAGATGTCTCATTATAATTGCATCCTTTTAATGAGAAAAGTGCTTAAATCACATCGCCCACTATCCTCATCGAAAAGCATAATCAGTGAGTATACTTAGCCTTTTCCTGTCAAGCAGTGTAAACACGATTGTGGCGGTTATATAAATAATTGTAGTGTCCTGAACTCTGTTTTGAACGGAAAGTTTCAAAGGGTGGGTACGAGAGGAAATAAATATGAGTATCAATAATTGAATGAATTATGGATAGAGATGAATTCATTCAACTAGGTAGATATTTTCGTCACCTTGGGAAGTATTAATGTATTATACCTTTATAAAATTACGAAGCTTTCGAAAAGCTCAGAGATGTTAGACACTGGCTTTTGCAGAAAACGGTGGATATGATTTGAAACAACCCGATTCAAAATTAACTACAAGGTGTCCGAATACTTTCAAACATATTTTATTCATTAGCTAGAACATTGAATGAAACTTACTTTCCTACAAAAATTTGGCATCCATTCGAATATTTATATTGTTGAGGTCAGTTTCATAACTTCTCGCACCCAAGAAGGGTTCACGATTTTTTTTTCATACTATGACTACACGAGATGGAAATCTATAATGTTCGAAGAACATCGTGTGAGCTAGCGGTGGATTGTTGGGAGACATGGGCAAAGAGTTCCACAACTTCGCTGTTCGTTTGGTAAGAACAAGTTCGGTAGGTCTCGAGCTTGACAATGAAGAGGCGACTAGTTTGAGCTCGTCTAGTCCGCCTATCTGGAATAACTAGTGGTGGAACATTAGACGAGATTTCTGATGAACACCGACAAAGGAAATATCTATAGAAAAGGGAGAGAACCTTTCTACGATGTTCTAGAGAGGTCAATGAACTCGTAAGTGTGACATTATCAATCAAACGAGTAGGTCTCTTCTTGATGGAAGAACATGAGCTGTTGGTGTTGACCTCAAGCCTGGTTGTGGAAGACTTTATAGGAATAGTTGTACCTGACATCATCATATTAGGGATTGTGGGATGCGCCTTCCTGAAGAAGACACAAGCTTCAGTTTTGGTTGCATAACCGTACTAGATTATCAGATCCCCATTTCAGAATCTTTGCGACAACCGATCTCTGTCTCGCTCCTCTGGCTTCATTGGATGGTATAGGGGCTCTAGATGAGAAAGTGGTATGCAGTGAGTAGGCATCTGCAAAGCTGTAGACGGGACAGCTGGTCACTTCCAGCAGGTCGTTTATATGGAGCAGAAACAAAGTTGGTTCCAAGACAGGTCAATGTGGAATACCAGCGTTGATAGCCATTGTGTCGGAGGATACTCCGTCAACCATCACATGGAGTGATCTATCTGAGAGAAAACTCAATAGTAAGCGACAAAGTTGAGGCTGCAAACCATATGACGGATGTTTCCCAATAAGGCTTAGGTGCCGGTCATATGCTTTGGAGATGTCCAATAATACAGCCAGAGATAGATTTCTGCCATACATAAGACCCACCTTCATTTTATAGAATTATTCTGAATTTAAACCACTCCGAATCTAGAATTTTGGGAATAAAGAGGCTTATTACAGCAGATATTGAACGAACTCCACAGCTGGTGTCGATCTAACAAGGCCATATTTTGCAATTTATGTAATATTTCTGAGGAATTTTTATACTAAAGTGAGAAGTAAAATTTGTAACATCCCTGAATAATTTATCCAGTTTTGTTTATAAATGACTAGTAGAAGAGTAGACATAAGAAGACTAATTGTTATTCTCATTATGTTAATAAACAAACACAAAGTAACGTCTTCATTCATTGAATATTTTCTCTTCTGTTCAATAAAATTAAGAACATCCAATTTATTTTCAATAGGCTTTTTCTATCGTAATAGATATATATCTAAATTTTCCATTAATGTAAGAGAAACTGGGATCTGAAAATTTTTCTCTTACAAACAACTCAGCTCTATAAGAAAAATATATTTTGCCAGTATGTACATATCAAAATAATAACGAGATGGTAATGCTTTTATTTTGTTGTTGTGTAACTTTGTATAATTGAAAATTCCGTACCTACTTGAATAGAAACTCCCACAAAGGTCCCAAGAGATATGGAATAGAAAACCACCACAAATATATCAAATGATTGCTTCTTCACAAACACAATGTAGCAAATATCAAAGGACAGAGTCTATACTTCGTTCAAATGTGATTACCAGGTGCAGATGGAACTGGAGGATAAGGGATGATTCAGTGAATATCCTACCTGATATAAATAAACCAATTCATCTTAGCCTTCGTATTTTATACTGTCAACAAAATAAATTATCCTCAACACATCTTCCATTCGCTTTTCCAAACAGGTTCAAACCGAATGAGAATGACATACATCTTTATGACTATGATACAGTGCGACAGTTGTTGAACAGCTGGGGGTGCTTTCCGCGAAGACGGGATAACTGTCAACTTGCTTATACCAACAGGTAGGCATCTTGGTTCATAATAAGAACTAATCTATGGTGCTATAATACATGACAAATTTATTCTCACGCGTCGTATAGTTAGTCTACAGTTATATAAAGAGAAGCGGATATCTTCTGCCGGAATCATCATATCTCTTTACCTACATCGACAATGCGTATCCGCAAATGATAATAAAATAGGACAATTGTTTGGAGAAACGCTTTTCAGTTGTATTGTTATAGAAAGTGGAGAATAAAATATAACGTGGACTACCGAAGTGAGCTTTATACAGTTTTTAGAAATTACTAAGGATTGTTACTAGAAGTTTGCCACAGCATACCAACCGAATGAACCATTAATTTGAGCGAGTCAATTGAATTTCCTTCTGTTCTGTGTTTACGTGCCCAGGAGCAGTTCAAGGGAATGTGACATATAGACTTGACAGGTCTTCGCAATGATTAGAATTTTTCGGCATAGTTTTTGCCGAAAATAAATAATTGAAAAACGTTTGATGAATTCGAAGTGTTATCTTGTGGTTGGGTTTTGAATATCTATTAGGTATTATAATTTACACTGACAAGGTTATATGAAACACATTATTGTAAGAACTCAGCCTCACAACCCTAGAAGAGCAATCATTTTTTATTCAGGTAGGGTTGATTTCCATACCCAAATCTGCGATTTTTCTACCACGCTTCTTGTTCAACTCTCGCCCAGTTCTAGGGTCAACATCTCTTCACCTTAAATATTGAGTGATTCTCAACTAGTGAATCAAACCATTAAATCCAAATTCTAAATGCAATTCTACTTAACGAATAAGTATCAGGCTGTTAATCTTTTATTCCCACTTATAGCAACAATCTGAGCATTGACGCTGATTGATATTCAAAATTCCATAGACACATGAAATTTGATTTTATTGAATATATGTTGTTGCATTTGACATGCATCGTCATTATCAATATTTTTACAGGCACGTTGCATACGAAAATCTAGAATCAAAGGACACTTAATCGGAATGTTGAAGAGGCCAAATAAAAGGCATAAAAAGGTGACATCTTCACCTCTGAAATTCAGCAAAACTTCAATAAACAATTAGAACAAATTACCTTCACAATAAGTAAAGGTATTATTCATGTGGGTTCGAAATTTATTACATTCAAAGCAATTTTAAATTTTTTTTTCAGATACTAAGAACATGATACTTTACTCATGCGTCCTTGTGGATCACATTTTAAGCATTTCATTGATGATAATTTTTATGCTAGAAAATATTGACTGTAAGAATAGTTGCTTGTATAATTCAATTATTCCTTACACGATGTGATGGATGTTGATTTTCTTCACACTGTTGCATAGATAATTAAAATTGTATCACGAAGAGTGGATTGTCATTCGCAAAAAAGTTGGGTTAGGTGGAGGTATACATATGCAAACTCAAACGATTTATGTTGCCTAATTGATAATAAAATTTGACGTGTCGAAGATGGTTTTTATGCAATCCGAATTTTTCAAGCTATATATGACCTTGTTTCATTAATTCTTACTCACACGATCGATATTTATACTCGTAAATTGGAAAAAAAATAGCATACCGTTAAATCATTTCCAATAGCTTAAAGTAAGCCGTGGACAAAGAAAACAGAATATAACGGAAAGTAAATAAAAATCAATCGAAATAGATTTAACGTCGTAAAAAGTTTATCTAAAATGATTTGTCATATCCACTGATATTATACTTATTGTTGCAAAGTAACCCTTAAAGGACACGACTACTGAAGTTAAGTAGTAATAGATATCATTTATTTGGATGGTTTTGGTGCTTACTTGTTGAAAATTCATATATATAGTTTTAATAAAAAATACACTTTTAATACATTTTCACAAACTTCTTTTTTATTACAAAACGTCACATGTTTCACCACCCGGTGACTTCATAAAATAATGGTTTTACAAACTATGGTCTATTCCTAAAATATTAATAATTAAGACTAAGAAGAAGGAGATTAGTGAGGTACTTGTACAGTAAGATGAGAGTTACTTACAAAAAAATTTAATGAAGTACAAGTGGTAAAGTCTTTCTGATCATTATAATGTTCCCTGTATTTTTAAACTTTTCAATTCCAATTGTTTAATACTTTACTTTTAACTGACTTATGGAGAATCTCAAAATCATCTTTGAAATGATGATCAGTTTCTTCAATATGGTTTAACTTTTGTTCCTTTGTTCAAATTGAAATGTCCTTTAATTCTAGTTTTGAAAGATCTTCCTGTCTGACCTATATAGAATTTATCACAATCTTCACACTCTACCTTGTATACTCCTGATTACTGATCTTTTTCATTTTTATCTTTGTTGTTTTTAATATATTTGCGTACAGTATTATCTGTTTTCTAAAAGATGTGGTAACATTGTGTTTTTTAAGTAAATTGCATACATTATCAGAAAGTTCACCTACATAGATTATTGATCTATAATTATGAGTCTTAACTGTATTAAGGTAACCTAATTTCATTGCTTCATTATAATCTTTTTTCTTAAATAAATCAATCACAATTTTCTCGTTATAGTCGTTATTAGTTGCTAACTGTTTTATAATTGAAAATTCCTTATGAAAATTTAATTCTGAAATAGGGATAGAAACAAGGCCATATTTGAAAAAATGATCATAATTTGATTTTGAGTTTCTGCATAAATCAGTTAAAAGTAAAGTATCAAACAACTTAAATTGAAATTAATAAGTTTAAAAATACAGGAAATCTTTTAAATGATCAGAAAGACTTTACCAATTCTCCATTATTGAATTTATTTGTAAGTAACTCTTATCCTACTGTACACGTACCTCACTAATCTCCTTCCTAACTTAATTTTTAATATTTAAGGAATAAGCTATAGTTTGTAAAACCGGATGGTGAATCATGTCACGTTTTGTTTAATAAAAACGAAGTTTGTGGAAATTTATTACAAATATATTTTTCACTAAATCTAATGGACATAATATTCATCTGATAGTCAATACGTTCATTCATGAAAAAGTAGAATGAAAATTATTAAGCATATAAGTAATTTTTATTTGATTTCCTCATCAAATTTTTTTATATTCTTATTTTATTCATAAACTTCAACCGTCCTTGAAATTTGAATTGTATTTAAATTTTCCAAGCTAGTGATAAGCCATTCTACATTTGAATTATTTAAATCATACAAATCTTACATCCTAATTATTATTGTATATTATATTATTATAAAATACATTCTTCATAAATATTAATTGAGTTTATGAATACATGATAGGGGACGGTACATAATATGGAATCTATTTTGAACTTCAAATGATTGATATTTCTAGAAAACAAAATATCTTTTACTGCTGACCTAGAAAATATTTTCAGATGGGATAGGTCGCTATATCCCATTAAAATTCGTTATGAAATTTCTGGATCAACACCCTACCCTCTCTTTGTTTTAGTAGATGATAATGTTTAATTACCTATGTATTTCAATAATGATTCGAATATTTCCTGTATGTAAAGTATTCGTTTTATGGAATTTAAATGAAGCACGTAATCGAATATTTACCCCAAAATCATGGATGATTTGAAAAAAGTTTTCCTATTTTCACTCCTAGAAAGACTGGGTGAGAAACCTTACACTCAAAATTGGGAAATACATCACTATGACAATGATTTGAAAGAAAGTTACAAACTGTTACTGTGACAAACTGTTACTGTTGGACAAACTATATAAATCAGGAATTAGAGGTGTTACAAATGACTTAATAAAATCATACCTTCACAATAGGCAACAACAAGTTAAATTAGATAATACTTACAGTACTTTGCAAATGTCAAATTACGGGGTTCCACAGGGAACAATTTTAGGTCCCATATTATTCCTGGTTTATATTAACGATTTACTACAACTAAATCAAAATTGTCTAATAGTGTCTTATGCAGATGATACTGTCATACTTTTCGAAGCTGAAAATTGGGATCTACTGAAAACAAAAATCATTCTTAAAATGAATATCATAATGAAGTGGTTATCACTAAATTTGTTAACAATAAATATCCATAAAACCAAACTAGTACCTTTTACTTCATACGCAAACAATTTGCCATTGTATAAAACTATCTGTTTAAGTAATACAGACAGACCCGATTGCTCAGAGCCTAACAAAAACTATGTTTTAGAAATTGTGTACAATATAAAATACTTAGGCATTTACATAGACTCCCATCTGAAATGGGATGAACATATAAAAAACTTAACAAAGAAAGTTAGGAAACTATATTACATTTTTAAACAACTAAAGTTATATTTGTCGCAAAAAGATATCCGAGTCGTTTATTATGCCCTGGTGCAGTCGGTATTACAGTACGGAATAGTAGGATGGGGGGGGGGGCGTATATGAGAATACGCTTAATAGTTTTAAAATAGCCCAAAATATAATACTAAAAATTATTCTGAACAAACCTAGATTATTTTCTACAGTTCTACTGTACAAAGAGGCATCAGTATGCAACATTAGGCAACTTTTCATGAAACAAGCTATTGTCGATATTCAAAAATCGGTAAAAAATACTATTTCACATAACATCAATACTAGAGCACATAACAATAATGTATTAGCAACCGATAAAGCGTTCAAAAGAATTGGACAAAGATCCAGCTCCTATCTTGGACCGAGATTTTTTAATTATCTCCCAACTCACTTGAAAGGTATATCAAACATTAAAGTTTTCCGAAAAAAAATAACATATTTCCTAATCCACTCGAACGAGTTACAACCGTTATACAATTATCTAATATGAAACAATCATAAATCCATAGTTGCTCCTTCATTATATCAAGTTTTTGGGTTGAACAATTTCTATTACTAGGGTAGTTGGATTGGAGACACTAATAATTTATTAATCTTATAGAACTACTACCAGTAATTTAATAAAAGTTTCTATAGCACTACTAGAAACTGTAATAATTTTTTTTTTTTTTTAAGTTTTATAAATTTGTTATTGCGCTTTCACACAAGCTCTGCTTAGGAAAGTGTTTTAGCAATCAATAGTCACAAACTCTACTAACCTTTATTGTTTGTAAATTATTTAATTATTTAGTTTTAAATCAACTTTATAAAATACTGTAATTTACCAAATTTATCTTTTTCTGTATCCACAAAGATTTTCAATAAAGGTCTCTCTCTCTCTCTCTCTCTCTCTCTCTCTCTCTCTCTCTCTCTCTCTCTCTCTCTCTCTCTCTCATTATAAATACCTATACATCCAGTTGGTTATGTGATTCATTGTTATTGCATGTTATCAAATTTCTTTTTATTTTGGTTTTTGGTATGTTAATCTACTGGATATATCATATTGTATTCATAGCTTGTTTTATTCTGTAATCACTCAAATAATCCTAAGATGAGCAATAAAGATACGACCAGTCTGTCCTATGTAGATTGAATCAATCATTATATGTTAACTTATAAACAACAAACATTTTAAAACTTAACTGTGCCATATTCCGAATTATTGATGTGAAAATACAAAACCAATACCTCCAGTTTTGAAAATAATAATTTTCGTGTTCTTGTACATACGTAACAAAGTTAACACCGCGATGAATGTAAATATAAGGATGAAGGTACTCACCGGAAGCTGGAACAAGGATGTATGACCCAGTGACCAGCAGCTTTCTGTCGGATGCGTTCCTTCATGAGGGCCTTCTTGGAACCGAAAAGTTTCATAGCCAATTTGTTGTCGGTAGGTTGGAAGAGGGCCTGCAGTTGGTTCTTGATAAAACTTTGTTTCCCGGCGTCCGCGGAACCGAGCGGCGTAGGTCCCGGTTCCTCTTTCGGGGTACCGTAGAGGGACACATCATCGAACCCGAAATGGACTTTACCACTACCCTTGTAATTCATGTCGTTGGAAAGATAGTCCGCGATAAGCAGTGTCTCGTCATCTAGAGCGGTCACCAGAGAATCGGTACACGTGTTGGTGTTCTCGATGCTGATCTTGATAGAGTCATCCTTGGCTAACCGGCGTGGTGGCGGCGAACGAATTTCCTCTTCGGACTGAGCCGCGGCCACCCGGCCGTTCGCTAGCCGTAGACTGGGCACGCGTAGCGCTCCAAAGCGTCTGTCGCCGCCGTCCCCGCCTCCGTCTCTGTAAAACACACGTTACCGGTTACTTAATGCACACACACGTGGTTGGTTATCTTGTTGCGATTCTTGCACTAATTGTCACTGCCGCCGGGACATTGGTAATAACGTATTGTAGTCACCGTCAACTGGAGCATTACTGCGGCAAGCCGACACGCTTGACCACTAGTACAAGCTTTTATCAATGTCAATGACTACCCAGCGGCGTGCGATTCAGCATTTACATAATAATGATGAATGAATGTTGCAAGTGAAAGTTTATTCCTCTCAACTCAACTGCATGAGGAAAATAAAAAGAACCGTGGGTATTCCCTGTTTCCCAAAGTTATCGATAAAGCTATATGGAAACATATCTTTGCAACTTAACAAATCGATTCGTTGCTAAATAAAAAACACAGATACTATATGATGTAAGCATTCTGCACAGTTATAGAAGGAATGTTACTTTGAAACAAGTTCCTATTGTGAAAAATGAGTGTATAATATTCAGTCAGATGCAGGTAAAATCGCGATTCAAACTTAACACAAGTTAGTGTGGGTGTTACCAATACGCAAGTCCTGTTATGGTACGTTCCAAATGAGTAGAAAATTGTGTATTACCTCAAGCTAAATAATTTGACTGGGTACAGTTAGTACAGTAAATTTAGCCGGGTCGATTCTTCTTGCACAGTGGTTAAGGGTCATTAGACAAGTCTTAAACCAAAAAGGCCGACAATACACCTATTGGCGTATAACCACCTTTTATTTCTGGCAATCTTTTGGATGCACAGAAAAGGTATTGAACAAAAACGTTGGAAATAAAATTATACACATTTCTCATAGTTGGCGCGATAATATGGAATTGATATTTCGAGACTTTCCAGCAAATTGAGTGTGGTTTGAACATATCCACAACTAGAAGAACAAGGAATAATTAAGAAACAAGAGTACGTAAAATAGTGAAATAAAACACAAATTTAAAGGTACATGAATTTGCAACGTTCACTTGTAGCCCAGGCTGTGAACCGGGATTTTAGCTATAATAAAAAAAAAACATGTAAGTTCGAATTAAAAAAAATTTTTTGCATTAGCTCATGGAGATTATCCGGATCATTCATACACCTTAAAACCTCTTGGGAACCCCAACCCCACCCATTGGGGGCGAAAATGGCCCGAAATCTCCAAGTCTTGAATTGAATTTTCTACAAAAAAAGGTATTTTGGCATTTCGAGTGCACGTAGGAGGTTTTTTGGGTCGCCAGATTCACTTGCAATCCATCATAGGGGTGGTCAAATCGACAAAATTGGCCAATTTCGTACCCCTATATGTTATGTTGCAATTTACGTGTTTTAGGCATTTCTAATGCACCAAGGAGGTTTTTTGGGTCGCTGAATACGATTCCGAAGCCAGATTTACTCGAATATCATCGTAGGGGTGGAAAATTTACAAAAATGGCTGATTTGACACGCTTCCAAATTTTTATTATTTTTGCATTTTAAAATTACTTCGGTGTATATCTGGCTTCGGAATCGTATTCAGCGACCCAAAAAACCCCCTTGGTGCATTCAAAATGTCAAAAACACGTAAATTGCAAAATAACATATTAGGGGTGCGAAATTGGCCAATTTTGTCGATTTGACCACCCCTACGATGGATTGCAAGTAGATCTGGCTACAGATTTGTGTTCAGCGACCCAAAAAAAACCCCTAGGTGCACTCGAAATGACAAAATACGTTTTTTGTAGAAAATACAATTCAAGACTTGGGGATTTCGGGTCATTTTCGCCCCCAATGAGAGGGGTTGGGGTTCCCAAGAGGTTTTACGGTGTATGAATGATCCTGAGAACCTCCTGAAGCTAATGCAAAAAAAATTTTTTGATTCGAACTTACATGTTTTTTTTTATTTTCCGGTTCATAGCCTGAACTATTGCTAACAATTGATTCGTCACACGGTAACATTATCAAACCGAGTTATAAACTAAATTTGTCATCCATAAATATGCTACAATAGCAGAATATTTGGAGAGCTGTAATGTTGGACAATGGTTTATAAATATCAATTCTACCATTTAATTTTGAAATACTATTGCCTTCAATAGACTTGAACATTTCTATTCACTCCGAAAGATTTAGTTTTCGACCGTTCTTCGCATATGTAGAATGTCGAGAGTAGATTTATAGTTGAATGCTATGAGATGATTCTCGTAATTTGATTGTTTTTCTTAGGCGAGAGCATCACACATCTTTTTGAACGTATGCAGAAGTTTCATTTCATGCAATTTCAAAAGTAAGCTAATTAAATTGTTTATAAACAATTTTCGCAAGGATTCACCGGTCCCATACCGATTTGATTGCCCTACTTTGAAGGCTGTGATTTGGAGACTAAACTGTAGCAATAATCATATTGAAGAAAGTGATTGTCGCGCATTTTTTCAAGTGCTACAACTTTCACATCTGTAATTTTCCTTCTTTCGAATCAACAATATTTGAAACAAAGTTTTTCTAAACCAAATTCAAAATGAAGCACTTGAATGTGATAGTACTTTTAAATACAATGAACCTGTTTCCAGATGGGATCTTGGAAGTATACCGCTTACAATTTTATTAATAGGGTATATTTTATCATTTCGGAAGTTGGAGTATTAAACTCAAATTTACAAAACTAACATTCAATTTGAAATTAATGCTGATAAATTGTTTCACCTTAAAATAACGGGATTAAGCGTGTAATTGTGATATTGTTCCATTAGATGATTCGAGTAATTAGAATCATCTTTTTTGATTAAGTAGCTTCTCAAGTGTTCGTCGAACCTCACACTAAAACTGCGACCAGTTTGTCTTATGTACAAGGCATTACAGTCATCACACCTCACACCTCAGCCTGTGAGCTCCAGATTTCTTTAATTTAAATTTTTTAGATTTTGAATTGATTGATAGAGGATTATAGATTATTCTGCGTTTTAAAAGCGACGTTTTTATTCTGGATAAATAATAGATTTTAGTAAAAAAAGAGAGAAAAAAGGAGGTAGTAGTGAACATTTTTTACACTATCGTACTAGATGCATGCTACCTTGACTGTTCGCAACATAGGCATCTAGATATTTTAAATAACGGTATTATTGAATAATAGAAACATCAGAATATTTCCATGAATTCCACCGCTAATTAGAAGTGTCATAGTTGATTAATCAGCATAATAATATTACTCAGTAAAATTAAATTTATTCACCCACATCGATAGAATTATTTATTACTTAATGCGTTTTACACAGAAAACAATATTCTTTTGAACTTGGTAAATATTGTTTACATTTAAGTAGCTACATTTCTTGAACAATAATTGATAACCACTTTCCACGCCATTGTTCCCAGACCTTGACTAATTTTCTAGTGGCAGAATAACACCAACAGAGTTTTATTACCAATAAAATCCTGGCTCAAAGTACTGTTCATCTAAACATCTAGGATGATCCATTGTGCGAGTAATAAGAGAAATATAAAGTGCATTTTCTTCAATTCGAACAACTAGCTTAGATCTTTTACAAATAACTGATTAATATAGGGTCAAGTGAAATAATAATTATGTATGTATGGAAGTACTGGTCAGCAGTACTTGGTGTGAAACAAAAGGAGAATTCAAAAGCAGAGGGTGGCACTGTTAATTAAAGAAGAGGTAATGAAAAATAATGTAGAAAAATTAAAAGTTTATAGCGAAAGCATCATGACGGTAGGAACAAAAGAAGACTAGAGTTAAGACTGGACAGTGAGCTGTGGACTAAATGATTACAAGAAAGGAAATAAACAATGTTTCTTCAAAGAACTGGAAGAGGAAATATATAGGACAAACAATTAAGTGATAACATTGGGCGATATTAACGAAAAGGTCTGGAAAGACTAAGGAATTGAATGGTGTATAAGAAAAATTGAGAAGAAGAGAGCAATAATAATGGAGAGGAAGTTAATTCAAAATTATAATTACACATTAGACACTTTGCAAACAAATAAATATATACAATAACTAGACAAATGACATCAAGGAATGAAAAATCCATGATAAGCTTTCCCTGATGAATGATAGAATGTGAAAGATATATGAATAAGAAGAGATCCAGAGATAGGAAGTGAGCACTCCCTTTTAGAAATGAAATTGAGAGTTGGGAATGAAGATAGTCGGAGCCCACTTCTACTCACGTAGATACTAGGCGAAGCAATTAAAGGGGCAAAGGAGGAGGTCAAAGCTTATAAGGTATATTGCTTCTAAAGAGTATCGACAATTAAACAAAGTCGAATAAAATCAGGGACACAAAAGTTGAAAGTAAGGCCCATAAAAGAGAAAAATTAGAAGGACAATTGAGACAATTCGGATATATATAACGAAGACATAACCATTATGTCCAGTGGTCAAGAAACCATAAAGGCACTGAGACCAGACATCATCAGTTCAAGGATGGTTCTTAACGGCAATGGTGCGGAACATAATCACCGTCCACCGGGTCCCCAGACACACAGGAAACGATGGGAATGAACAAGCGGAACGGAGCTGAAACGCCGCTGATAGAACCGGCACCCTTCTGGAGTTTAGGATCACACACTGTACAGTAAATCTTCAGAACTGAAGACAGATCCCTTTGGAACACCAGCGTTGATAGACAAAGACATAATGGTGAAACAGGTATTCGAAGCAGGAAGATATAAAAAAAGTCTAGAAGACGGTTAGAAGATGTAACATCGACGGCAAACAAGAAAGATATCAAATAGGAGGACATACATGCCAACTCAGGACAAAAAGAAATGGAGGAAGCTGTGGAAACAGCACCAAAAACCTCAATTCGATCAAACAACCTACATCCGTAAGGGTTGGTACTTGGAATCCTGTAAAATATTAAGTTTAACTCAATAAAAGCTCAAGCTGGAGAAGAGATGTTTTTGCACAATTAACAATCATTATTCATTTATCTTACGATTTTTATCACTCATTGAAATAATGCGCAGTGGTCAATATTCGTTAATATACTTATATTACGGAATTTTCAATAATTTATTCCATAATTTGAGAGGGAAAGATAATCCAAACTAGTGCTCTACCTAAATCATTTGATTTGGTTACTGATTTTCATATGATTGTTTCACATTCTATAAGGTACTCTTTGCATGATCTTCAAAGTGATCATGTTTTCAAAAAATGTTTACAAAAAAGAATATGTTTCTGGGCATTGAACCCGAGGCTACTGAATGGGAGCCGAGTATCCTTATCGCTAGACCTTAGCTTTGGCTCATCGCCGTTTGTTTTAAACAGCTTAAGTACGGTATAAATTTGAGTTTTTGTTTTTGTTGTTGTTGTTGTTATAACAATAGGATTCGCCCCGAACCGCAAACGAGTTTTTGTCAATATTTGAATAAGATAGGACCTTTAGTTTTTGAGTCATCGTGTAGACAAGCATTTCATGACGGACAAAGTTGCATAAGACTCGATATAAAATACTATGGTGAAGCAACAACTTTTGCTCCTTGATTTTTTAACGACTTTAGGAATAGTTTGAGTACATTTAATATAATCTTCGGACTTCGTCAGCCAAGAGTATAGTGTTATAAGATGAGCGAATTTTCAAAAAACTGTCGAGCTGTAAAGAAGGAAACGAAAATGTTCCACTTGTCACAATGGACTATACAATACAGAGGTTTAGGTTCAACGAAGTGATTCCAAATTAATTATATTTGATGTAGTGTTTCAGCGCCAGTATCCTGTTTTCATTGTAGCCAAAATAGCCCATCCAGCAAATGTTATACTCGCAATCCTAATCAGTTCCTGCTGATTACACCCATAAAATAAAACTCGTTAAATTCTGATCGGAAATAGTTCACTTCTATTGTTCTATTCAACCTGATAAGTATTATCTGAATATGATACGATATGACGGAACCATTTAGTCAATAAGCTGTTTTCCTATCTCACTCATTATCCGTAGGATGATAAGAGATAAACTCTACTTCACTGATAATGTTCACTAATAGCTGCCATAGGCAATACTTTCAATAGGTATAATACATAATGTAGCAAGAATGAAGATTGAGAAACTCCACGAACCAATCGAACACCTCCACGTACAGTTTGGCATTACAATTCATCCGACAGGGACGGTATTCGCATGTTTTTCTCTGAGTCTTCTTGGAAAAGCGTATGTTTTGAATCTGATGACCCAACGCGATGTGCCACAGAGATCTCGGATATTATCGAATGCAACAAATTCAATACGCTCATTCGGTCACAAAATAGCAGCATTCCATTCCAAGATACTGTCGAAATGTCGAGAAAGGTTATATTTTAGGAAGTATATAGAAGGGACTAGAAAAAGCATGAGTGCTTATGCACTTAGCCTATATAATGAAGCGCAATATTTAGAACCTAAAATGAGAGAGGAAGAGATAGTTTTATACATTTCAAGACAGTATCGAAGTCAAATATCTGAGGCAATAGCCATTGCAAATATTAAAAACATGAATCAACTACTATCATACTTAAACCGAATTGATAATAAGAATAACATAGGAACTAGGCAACAAAATGGATATAATGATAACAGGAACAATTACAGGGGAAATCAAAATTATAATAATAGATTCCAAAATAATGATTATCAAAACAATTTTTAGAAATAGGGATAATAGAAACCAAAATTATTATAATAGGGAAAATAGATATAATGGAAATAATGCTAATCAAAATAGAAATAGATTATAGAAGTCAAAATAATAATAATAATAGAAATAATAGTAGAAATGAAAATAATCAAAGGGAAGTAAACTGTAATAGGATTGAAAGTAATATGGAAAGGGAAGACTCTTCAAGTCAAAATAATCAACAAAATCAGGATTTTTAAGAAAGCACGAATACCACGTTAATGTATTATATGAACATCAGAGGGAATACATTGACTACGAACAGAAAAGGGAAGAAAATGAAAGTATAGGTTTAATTAAATTAAAAGGTTTTTTAAAAGGGAAAGAAGTAGAAATTATGTGTGATACAGGATCAGAACTATCATTAATAAGGGAAGAACTATTGTCTGAAGTAAAATTAACAAATCAATTGAAAATACCAAAAGTAGAATTAGTAAATATTAGTGGAAAGAAAATTACTGAAGTATCAAAAATGATTACTGAGCATGTTATAATAGGGAAGTCAAGTCTAGAGATGCAATTATTTGTAGTGCCGAATATGAAATTGGATATTGTTATGGGAACTGATGAATTAGAAAAGCATGGAATTATTATAGATTACGAGGAAAAGGAAATAAAGTTGTTAGATGAAATTATAAAGATAGGGAAGGGGGAAAATGAAAATATTGACAGACCAAATGAAGGTTGCAATATAATAAATGCGGTCGAAAGAAAAGACTCAAGCAAAAATTTAAATGAAATAATCTCGCAGATGAAAATATCCGAGAAGTATAGGGGAATAATATCAGAAATAATTTCACAACATAAAGGTTTAATAATTGATGAAACTCGTATAGCTAGTAATTATATTCATAAATTCCAAGTCAAAGAAATTGAAAATTTTAAATCCAAGAACTATCCAATTCCATACAAGTACATAGAAGATGTTAGGAAAAAAATCGGTGAAATGCTAGAACAAGACATAATAGAAAGAAGTAAAACAAAATATATAAACCCTATTGTTATAGCAAAAAAGTCAAATGGTGATATTAGGTTATGTTTAGATGCTCGAACATTGAATAGATTGTCAGTACCACAATATGAAGCTCCTAAAAATATACAGTCAATTTTTGGTAGAATAATAAAGGCACAAGTTTTTAGTAAAGTTGATGTAAGACATAGTTTCTGGTTGATTCCTTTACATGAAAGTTGTAGAGATTACACTAGCATTATTTTAAAAGAAAAAGTGTATAGATTTAAAGATAAACCTGTTGGTATTCGAAGTGCATATAGAATGTTCAAATATAAAGTAGGAACAAATATTTCATTAGATAGAATTAGAAAAGGGAAAACAGAATTATCAGAAAAAGATAAAAAGAAATGTAAAATCAAAGAGGGAATTTATTTACAAGAAATAGGTTAGAAAGAAATGCAAGAAAGTATATGAATAGGGAAATGAGAAAAAGAGGAAGGTTAATTAAATTTGAAATAGGTGAATTAGTAATAGTAAGAGCAATGAGAGTAACTAATAATAAAAAGAATATATGTGGAAAATTATGTTTTGCTTTTGAAGGTCCATATGTAGTCATGAATGAAAATGCCGAAAATAGTTATGAATTAATGAATCCTGAAAATGGAAAGATAAGGGGAATATTTAATATTGATCAAATATACAAGTATAATTATTAATAAATTTAGTTCATGAAAATAAAATCAAAAGATAAATAAATTTTAAATATTAATGTGATTAATATGTTAAAATTGATTTAGGGGAATTTGTTATGATTTCATTTCATAAACAATAAAAATGTAAAAATAATAACTTACCGAACTTTGAAAATCAGAAAAGATCAAATAAAAGATATTTATATGGAATTAAAAACAATAGTAAAAGCTAAATAATAGTTAGGATATTAATATTAACAATGTAAAACATAATAAACAACAATGTAATAGAATAAGAAGTGATAAACAAGAACTTCAGTGAAAGTGAAGAAACGTACTGTGTAACGAAGGCAGAAATCATAATTAAAGTGATTACAAAACTATCATGAGATAGTACAAAACATTGAATAATGTTATAGATATAAGTTAGGATTAGTAAATTTGAGTTATGTAATGTTAAAAGAATGTTATTGATATAATATGGTATGTATTAGATTTAAGAATAAGTAACTGTCAAGAAAACCATAAATATGGGAATAATCATATTAATAATAACCCAATCATAGGTTATATTATACCAAAGTGTGGGGAAAAATGTAGGCAATATTAATTTAAAAAGAAGGAATCACTATCAATTGAAATAAGTTGAAAATCTCCAATAATTCAAAAATTAAAGAATACTAAATTCTGATTGGTTGAGAGGAATTTCTAGTGTCAGTCTGGTAACAATGAGTACTTCTGTCAGTTTAACAACAATTAACTTGGCATTCTTGATAAGTAAAGTAGGCACCTAATAGGTTGTTTATGACATCAAGTAGCGTCGGTTTTGGAGGCCTATAAAAAGGTCTGAAAGTAAAGCCAAGTTGAGTTTGCATTAATATCCAAGCAGAGACTGTTCTTCTCTGGCAACTCACCAAAATTTTCTAACCTAAGTTTATAAAAATTAAACATCAGAGAACGCAAGTGTTCCAAACTTCGATAGGTTCAAAGTAACCAAAGTTAATAAGTTTTATTAAAAGTCAACGAGTATCCCAAGTATCCAAACCAAATAAAGGGTAGTAATAACCTCAAATTTATAAGAAGTATCCAACGATTGCCATTCTTCAACATAATTTCAATAAAGCATCGAAAAGTTTTATGTCTTATCTAAAAGAATAAAACAAAGTATTATCAACAGTTCCTGATCCTCAAGAAGTAACCTAAATTAGTTACCTGTGATTATCGTGAAAAAGCTTAGTGTTGTGTAAAAGGTGAATCAACGAAATAACAAAAGGAAGTAAATTGAAAATTGCCCACATTGTTAAACACACTTTTGGATATTATCTAAACGTAAGTTTGTTTATAATTTCTACACCATATTATCTGTATTATCTGTAAAGAAAAAGGAAGATTGTTGATTATAACAATATAAACAAATATTAATTGAAAAGTGATTATAAGGTTATGTCATAGATTTTGTAAACATAAAGTTGAATTACCCAAGATAATAAGAGTCATAGAAATTAAATATTGTGAAATCAAAGAGCATTGTGTTTAATTCCATATAAAATTATTCTATAGATAAACTTCAAAACTTCATAAACATTAAATTCAAAGTTCAAATATAATCAAATTAGAAAGATAAAAAGCTAGCCGGTAGAATCAAAAATTATAATTATTAATTATTAAAAACAAAATAAAAACAGTAAGAGTTTTTATAACAATACATAACATAGAAACATTTCCACACACTTCGATAAACCTGTTTTTGCAAAAAGTACTAGAAACTAGACTATAAAAAACATTGTAATGAAAAACAGCTAACTTGTATGCCCAATAAATTAATTAATTTATAAAAAATCACCCAAATATAGTGCAATTTAGCCACACATAAAAAAGGAATCCTACAAGAATATTCTGACAATGATGTATTTGAACCAGTTTTCGATAAAAGGGATTCTTCCGTGAAACAATTTGAATGTGAATTTAAGCTTAGATGAAACTTCACATAACATTCCCAAGTGTTGAAACGAAAGTAAATAGCCTCAAATTGAAAGGAGTACATAAGTTAATCTGTGCAGAATTTAATTCATTATATGTTATGTCGTTTGAAGTCAGATTAGAGGAATATTTTTATTTATCCAAACATCAAAAGTCAAATTCAGATTTTGATGACCAGGTTTCAAATTCTCAGACATCTTTCGATTGAAAATCGAGATATATTACATTTAACTTGTAATATTTCAAATCCATTAGAGAAAGAAATAATCTGCTGAATGTCCAATTAGATTTAGGAATCTCCAGTCTGTTCGCTAGATCAATTAAATCTCCATTTACAAGGCTACTTTTCTTAATTGATAGAACACCACATTAATTTCTTAAATCTTTGAAGTTCATTAGTAATTAGTTTCTAACAAATAATCAGATAAATAAATAGAAAAGATCTCTTTTGTTGATAGCATGTATTCGAAAAAAGATTGTTTGTTCCAAATTATAATCTAACGGTTCAATAAATGTAGTGATACTTAACATTTAAGTACATGTATTTTTTATACATAAATTCTCGAGAAATAGGTCACACTAACACATATGCTTATTATTTTCGGGATTTCATAAGCTTATAGTATAAGCACAAAGCGTCTTTATCGCACCAATTTCAACCAAAAATGTCCACGTCGCCGAAACGAACAGAAACACGAGAAATTGTAACACAATAATGTTCTAAGTATATGTATCAAGATTCCACTGCTTAGCAATTTTCTTATAAGATACGAAGTCATGTCAAGCATTGTTAGCATAAGACTGAAATCAAAAAATATAACGCTCAAGTGGATATGGAAGGGTTTTAATTATATTAATTAGTATAAATGTGACTTAATGATTGAACGTCTACTCTATAATTTACAGACTTGGAGTCACGTTTTACGTGAATCATCTCCAGGATAGATGTTTTATATTAATAGGTTTCCTTAGTTAAAATATCAACATTTTTGTAATCGAATTGATGGTTATAATCAAAACAGTGCTTAGCAAGGGCGGGGAAGTTTCTGAGTTTTTGTTTCTTGTACTATACTTATGGCCATACATTCTTTTTTGTAAATATCATTTAGAGATTCCTGTATAAACCCCATCGCAATCTAAGCAATGTAATTTGTATACTGTGTGGGTTTGTTTATCTTTAGGTATTAAAGGTTTTAGATTTGAAAAATATTTCCCAACGCAGTTTAGTAGGTTTATGTGCGACATTTATATCAATTTTCTCTGAGGTCTCCGGAATGTATGGTAATGATATAAAATTAAGTGTATTACCGTTTATGTTATTTATATATAACGTACCATTATAGATTTTGTTTATTCTTTCTTTAATGATGGGGTTAAAAACAAACAATTTTTTTAATTTTTGGGATGGTCCTCTGGGTGGGACAATTTAACAGCACGATCTTTTCTATAACTTGTTGGTGCAACTGAATTGAAGTGAAAATATCGTGGAGACCAAACTTCTTTAGTAAACCGCGAAGCTTTTATTTTTTCACCTGAATCAAGCCCAATGTTTATATCTAGGAAATTTATGCTTTTGTTGGCATCTATTTCACAAGTAGTTTGAAGTTTACAGTAGAAATTATTAAATTTATTAATAACGTACTGAATTTTATTATTGGGAACATACATTAGGCAATCATCTACATATCGTTTAAAAAATACTCGAGTTGAAAACCTAATGAATTTATTATAGTTTCCTCGAGGCATCATCTGAGTAGGCATAACTAGATTAGCAATAGTAGCTGAAAGAGGAGATCTCATTGCGGTGCCGAATATTTGTCCAAAATATTGCTCACCGTCTTGAAAATAAGTGCATTCTAAAAAAAACTTTGCTGCATTTATAAATTCAGATTTATCTAGAGGTGTGTGGTTTTTAATCTCTCCCCAACGTTTTTCGATGCTACTCGATGCCAAAACGAATGATATGTTTGTAAATAAGGTAACAACGTCCAAGGAAATTAATAGATGATCTACGGGTATGGATAGATTTTTCATAATTTCATTAAAATGCCATGAGTTCTTCACATACAGTTAATTTTCTCCTATTACATTGTTGATAGGTTTGGATAAAAGTTTTGATAAATTGTAGGTGGGCGCCCCAAAATTACTTACAATGGGTCTTAAAAGTATATCACTATGTAATTTCGGAAACACATTATGGCAAAAAAGGCCGAAGCATCCTCGGAAAAGACCGAAGCATCCTCGGATTGCTTGGTTTACCTGGGCCATTGGGGATGAGATCCGATAGGATCAAGGTTCACAGCACTTCCGTACCTTTCATGATTAAAACCGTGAATGGGCGGGAGAACGCTGGAAGCAGTCCTCATATGACACTAGGGGATTCCATATGGCTTACCGAGGGCACCAAGACGGAAAAAAGTACGGGTGCTGGAATAGTCGAGAAAACGGACCAAGGGGAAAGAATTTCTTTGAACCTAGGGACTTTTGACAGAATTCCAAGCAAAAATAGTTGCAATCACAACATGTGCTCAAATTATGAGGGAGAGAGCCTATGAGAATAGACAAATCACAATCATAGTGAGCAACCTGACAGTGCTTAAGGCACTGGAGTCATACACAATCACCTCACAATGTGTACTTGATTGCGTCAAAGGACTAACGGCACTAGTAATGAACCCCAGTAGAGTAACACTCGTTTTGGAGTCCGAAGAAACCAAACGAGAAGGGACAGAAACTGCCTTCATACTCGCTAAAGCGGGGGCGGAAAAACCACTGATTGGACCAGAGCCAACCTGTGGCATTTCTCATGACACAGCGAAATATGTAATCCAAAAATGGCTCGAGATAGAGCCCCGTGCCTACTGGAGGGAACTGCCCCATATGTCGCACTCCAAGCGACTGATGGGAGATCTCCAGCAGTAACGAGCAAAAAATCTGCTGACGTTCAGCAGATAAGAAATACGGAATCTTGTTGCATTCCTGACCGGATACATCCCATGCAACAAACACCTCTACACGATGGGACTGGTAGATCAGCCCACTTGTGGGGTTGCGGCCTGGAAGATGAGTCACCTATGCATGTGCTGTGTCAGTGCACGGCATACACGGTAGGTCGTCGGACATACCTCGGAGACGATAAGACTACACCCGAGGAAATCAGAAGTATCCCCTATATCAGGCTACTGAAATTCATAGAATACACCGGACTGATGAAGGGGTAGAAACAAGTGAGGGCACAATAGGACTATGATGAACGTAGTGCTGTGGGGCTCCCCTTAGGATGGAGAACCAACCTCACGGAGGAGGGGTTTTAGTCGGTAGGAATCCGGCACACCCGGGGGCACGGGCACCCGAGGCGTCTATGCAAGATTTCCCCTCATCTACGCAAAAAAAAAAAAAATTATGGCAATTAATTTATTTTTCAATTCAATAGGGATTATCTTATTTTTATACCATTTATTTATTCATTTATTCATATGTGGTGATCTATTTTCTGAGAATTTATATACAATTGATTATTGCACTCATTTCTTTCGCGGTAATATATCATATGGACACTATTTTATCTGAATTCTTCACACTAATTTATTGTTACGAATGGTTACTGCAGTTTCGATACACAAACGATAACAGTAATCTATTTATATTGATCAAATTCGTAGTCCTGAACTACCCTCTGGGAAATCCCCATTTGTTGTTCAGCTAATAACACTTTTATATGGTTTTGTCACATTTTTAATATTGTACGTAAATCATAAAAACGTTGAGAATGTCTTTATCATGCCGTCCTTCCCATATCCTCTACTAAAACCATAATGATTCTTGGTCCAGGCATGAATTATATATTATATGCAAATTCTTGGGAAATAGGTCACATTAACACTCATATCCATTTATATTCACATATTTACGTACGTTTCTGTCTCCCGACCATCAGCAGACGACGTTCGAAAACTGATTTAACTAATGCACTGGAATTCTTAAACTAATTGTGCTAAGCACTAATCGTCTTTATCACATCAATTTCAGTTAAAAATGTCTACGTAGCAACAAACTGACAAAACACGAATAATTGGAATTGGAATTGTCCCAAATATATGGAATATGTATTAAAAAACCGCTACATAGTAATTTATCTCTCATCGAAGAGGATAATTAGTCTGAGACCAAAGGTGGTTCAACTACATCCTTAGGCAAAAATTATTATGTATTATTATTCTTTGTAAATATGCATATTAGTATAGTGTCATCTATCGGATAAAATCAAAACTAAGTAGGTCTGTTTGGAGAAAACTGATCAATTAAAACAGTTATCTTCTTCTTTTAGTCTGTTGATAGTTTCAACTTCCTCGAGACATGTGTGCTCATTGAAAGATTAATGATTCAGTTTCAATTCGTTACAAGCTAACGACGACCTGCTAATGTAAAAATTGTAGAACATATATCTAGTGATATGTGTATGACATATTATTCTCCTTCGCTGCTTGCCCCACTCTACATGTTCTGATTTATGCATTATAGGTTTGTACTTCCGAATTCCATAAACTGGAATATCTACTTCATCTGAAATGAAATTGATTTACACTCCTAGAAATGCGATAATTGACATAAAACGATCTATGAATCATATTATATCTTTTTCTCATTTAATACCAGTTTTATGTTATAACAATAGCTGATGTCTAAAGGTCCCTACACAGTCTCAGTTTCCCTACGTAGTTCATCACGTGTAACGTCATGTCTGTGCGATAAACTGTGTGAAATGTGCAGTTAGACTGATATTATTAAGATAATCTGCGCAGTTCACTCAGTTCAGTCTGACTGAACTGAACTGACGAACGTGTGGAAAACATCTAGGAAATAGCTGTCTTGTTAAACAACTTTTAGTTATCGCTCAGTTTTTTATACAGTTATCGGCGCAGTAAAACTGAGAGTCTGTGGGCGTTCATTGTTCCATATATATCCATACTTAACTCCAGGATTTCGTTTCTGAATAATAACAAATCATTGGAAGAATTTTAATTTAAAACTGTCAGTGTAAAGTAGGTACAGACAACCAAATGCCCCCATGACACAGCTGTCACATAACTGTGACCCTATTTGGAATCGTAGCACGTTTGTTGATGTTTTCTTCTTCCTGTCTGGATCATATATTTATAAAAACGGATTATAATCTTGATAAAATATTACCAGTTACAATGTCTACAAGCATGACTGACCATTACCCTATAATTGCTCAAATAGTATTTGATAATCGAATAAAATTTACAGGTAATGAAAAATTTAAATTGATTAAGATAATAAACTATAGTAAGCTTAGAAATATTATGCAGCAAGAAAATTGGTATTCATTTTATTCACAAAATTCTGTTGAAACAGCAGCTAATACATTTCTAAATACATTTAACACTTGTCTAAATGAAAGTACTAAAACTATAAAAATTAAAAATAATAATCAAAAAAAAAAGTCCTGGATATCAAACGCGATCATTAATTCAATAAACACAAGAAATAAGCTGTTTAAAAAGTATAATCTTAATCAAGAAAATTTAACACTGAAAATAGAATATATAAATTACCGAAATAAATTAAACACTATAATTAAAAAAGCTAAGACATATCATTACAGGTCATTAATTGAAGCGAATAAACACTCAGCCAAAACATTATGGAATACAATAAATAATATTAGGAATAATAAAGATAAAACTCACGGAATTACTCATATTAAAAACATGTCCGGTGAAATAATTTCAAACAAATACGAAATTTGCCAACTTTTCAATAACAATTTTACAGAGGTAGGATCTAACCTCGCCTCAAAAATCGTCCGAGATGATAAATACCGTGAAAACTCTCGAAGAAATCCCAATTCCATGTTTCTAACACCAACTTGTCCCGAAGAAGTAACCAAAGTTGTACAATCCCTAAAAAATAAAAAATCAGTTGGATTAGATAATATTAACTCGGAGACTATAAAAAAAACTTGTGATTTAATATCGTTTCCTCTAAGTTACCTAATAAATAAAGTATTCGAAACAGGTGAATGCCCATCAATGTTTAAGGAGAGTATGATAATACCAATTTATAAAAATGGAGATAAGACAATCCCACTTAATTACCGTCCTATTTCTTTGATAAACTGTTTTACTAAGATTTTCGAAACTATTCTCAAAGATCGCCTAATAAATTTTACATCTAAGTTTAATATCATACAAGTAAATCAATACGGATTTCAAAAACACAAATCAACAAATGACGCGATTTTAGAACTCACAAGTAAAATATACTCAGGATTAGACAAGAAAACACCTGCTTTATGCATTTTTCTTGATGTTGCTAAAGCATTTGATTCTGTAAGTCATCCACTATTATTAAAAACTTTAGAAAACTACGGAATAAGAAGTAAACCACTGCAACTTATAGAGAGTTATTTGTCTGACAGAAAACAATGTGTCAGAATAGATAAATGTAAAAGTGACTTCACAAAAGTCAAGTTTGGTGTTCCCCAAGGAACAATATTAGGGCCGCTATTGTTTATATTATATGTGAATTCACTGTTTGACCTGAAAATAACGGGACATATAATATCATTTGCTGATGACACTGCTATTTACTTCACTGCGGAAAATTGGACACAATTAAAAATAAAAGTTGAAAAAGATCTAGTCAAAATAAAGCAATGGTTTGACTATAAACTATTAACAATAAATTTTGATAAAACTTATTTTCTTCCATTCTGTTCATATGAACCGTCACTACCTAAATATGAACATTTAACATTGCCAAATTCACTAAAAATTCAGTCAAGACGAAACGTCAAATATTTGGGTCTATATTTAGATAATCACCTACAGTGGAATACTCACGCAGACTTTATAACAAAAAAGTTAAGATCTTTACTATATTTATATAAACACATTCGTCAATATATGGATCAAAAACTGGCTAAAACCATATACCTAGCACTTATTGAACCTCACCTCAATTATGGCATTATTGGTTGGGGTGGTATTCTGAAGCGACATTTAAACAAAATTGAAATTGCCCAAAAACGATTTCTAAAATTATTACTTAATAAAAAGAGCACTTACCCATCTGATATGCTATATGATAAAGCAAAAATTTTGGATCCTAGACAATTGTATTTCTTCTCATTATGTAGTGGCGAAAATTCTCACAGAAGCCCAAAAATAGACCATTTCTATAATACCAGAAATTGTAGGAAAATTAAAGCACCTAAAATGAGAAAAACTATTGGTCAGAGATCATATACTTTTTTAAGTGTTAAAGCTTTTAATGCCTTACCCATGGAATTGAAGAATTTAAGTAATAAATTGATATTTAAAAACAAATGTAAAAATTGGATTAAATCTACATCTAGATGTGTAATACATGAACTAATTGACACAAAAAATAATTGATTTCTAAATACTTACTAGTCTTGAGTAGTTTTCTAACTGATGATCTTTAAAGTGTGACCATTATTAACTTGTTAAAAATTGTTAAATTGTTAATATAAAATATTATTATAAATCTGAATTTTGTTGAAATAAGCTATATTTTTCATTTTACCACATACAAGTATGTAAAATACTTGTGTGGATGTTGTAAATGTTTATTCACATTTTGCACTCCCCTATATTGTATTACTGTAGTATTTTGATGATGAATAAACGTTATTATTATTATTATTATTATTATTTCTTCAATATCGTCAGAGGAAAAACTTTAGTAGGTTTAGATTGCAAGACCTTGATGGCCAGTGGGTGTTTTTTTTGGCGATTACACTACCAGGAAATTTGGTTTGAAGTGAATTGACTTCAAGACTCAACGCTTCAGAGACAAGACCTGTTCGTAAACGAGCTCCAGTTCGAATAAAGCAAATGAAAATAAAAGAAAAAAAACATTTATGACGAGTTATGTCTTAGGCTTCAGTTGGGAAAGAAACTATTGGTGAATCCAATTCGTACAAAGAAATACCACTTTTTTTATCGATACTGAAGAATGTAATCTCTTTTATTTTCTGTTCCATCTGGTGTGATGAATTATTATGTCAAGCATAGATATTTTTTAGCATTACTCATGCTCGTGTATGAATGCCTCAGGATAAGCCGTGGACATATATCAAGTTAATGCAGTTAGTTTTCTTTATTGTAATCGCTTATTTTGGATAATCACAATTGATTCATCAAAACATATGGTAGTCTGCTTTTGGCAATTCTTTTCACAACAAATTCATGTATTACAGCTATAATAATAGGTATTACAACAGCGACAAATCTCTACTGTTTTCGTTGTAGCCCGATATACTTCGTCCAACGTTTTTCTAATGTTTCGATTTCGGCAATCCTTCAAAATAGCCATTCCTTCAAGTTTGGAAATAGATGAAAATCGCTAAATCCGGAGAATATGGTGGATGACGAACCAATTCGTAGTGCAATTCATGCAATTTTGCCATTGCGACTGCGGAACTGTGCATTGTCCTGGTGGAAAAGCAGTTGTTTCTTTGCCTAATGCGGCCGCTTTCGCTTCAAATCGGTGTCGTATCGATCCAACAGTTCTGCAAAATATATGCCTGTGATCGTTTTGCCTCTTTCAAGGTAATCGATATGAACGATACCGTGTGCATCCCAAAAAACTTTCGTCATGACTTTGTTGGCCGATAATTTCACTTTTACTATTTTCTGCTTCGATTCGCCAAAACAAGTCCACTGTTTCGACTGTTCTTTGGTCTCTGGTATGTTGTGATCGTATTGTCCACGGTTACGAAAAGGTGCAAAAGTCCTTCTTATCGCGTTTGAATATCGCCAAATACTCCTTTGCAGTTGTCACACGGTCACGCTTGTTGTCAACAGAAAGCAAATACCCATCTGGCAGATAGCTTTTTCATATTCAAAAATTTATGCAAAATGTTCCCTACCCGTTCGGTTGAGATGTCCATGGCCTCAGCAATTTCGTGATCTCCAACTCACCGATCGACCAATATCATCATACTATGAATTTTATGTCAATTGGAAGATCATAACGTTCGGCGTCCTTTGTAGTCATACTACAACAACGAAAATCAGTAAACGACTTCCGAATCGTTCCAATCGATGGTGAAGAGTCCCCATAATGTTCAACAATAGTAATGTTTTTTCCATGCAACAAATAATGCTTAATCAAGAAGCGAAAGTTACTTTTTTCCATGTTACAAAAATCTTCAAGGTTGCTTGCTTTCGATGGGTGTTAAAACAGATCTGAATGACATATCAGCCTGAGAATGAACGCTGTATTCTACGACAAGGCATGGATCGAGATAATTAATTGCTTGAAGAAAATAGCTAATATATTCCGATGCATTCTAGTTTTTAATCATAGCATAGAATAGTTTCTAAAAGGGTGTTGAAGGAATTACTTTATTTGTAGAAGAAATAAATAAGTGGTTAGGGCAAAGTATCTCACCAAAGAAATGGGCAAGGGAAAGGTTTTACAACCAATAACAATAATTCAGCAGCTAACCCCTGTAAAATTTGTTTCCCTATGACCCATTCTCGGGGAGTTGCGCCATTATTGAAAAAATTCGACTCACAGAGAAATGCAGCCAAGAATCATCATAACGTTCTATCGTTTAATCAGCACATTTAGTTATATACGATTTAATTATGTTTCTAGGAGAATTCCTGAGAAAAATTTAAATACCTGTGTTTCTAGATTTCGCTTACGTTTGTCCAAATCCAAGGTGATACAATTATTTCCGAGAATTGTTTGTAGTTCTGCTCCATATAGAAACTTAAATATGTCACTGCAAGTAATTGTTACACGAATCGTTTGGAAACAATAACCGAACAGAAATGTACTTAATAATATTATTTACAGACTAAACACATACTCATTTGATGACGCAGTATGTAAATAACTACTAGCAATTAAACAATTCGAACAACTGCTCGCGGGTGCATAAAACCTACTCATATTTAAACTTGATATTAATTTTTTTCCGAAGTAAAAAGCGATTTCGGTAATGTGGGAATTCGTGGAATAGATTAACGTACTACGGTTGGTACACATGCTAATTTCAACCTTCTGTCAGGAAACCTCAGTTATTCGTGAGGTTTCAATTGATTTGTTATTTCGTGAATGCGTACAATGTGCTCATTTTTTAGAGTAATTTTATCATTTGATGTATGGAATAACTGATTTCAATAATTGTAAGCATTCTTCATTGATTTGATATTAATAGAAATAGAATACGGACACTATATTATAAATGTAAGTTCACCATATCATGGCCCTATTGAATAAAAAGAAGTATTCATTTTTACTTTCATTATCAGGGTATTTAGGTACCCACTATCAATTGAATAAAACTGAAGTAAATAAGGGAAACTGACTAACTAAGATGGTTATACTTTTTTTATGAAATAACAAATTTCAAAGGTAACTATGTAATTGGTACTAATAAGATTGTATCAAATGAGACATCAAGTTGATTTCTCGTGAAAGCTTTATTACGAGGGCAAGGTGAAAAGTCCTTGAAAAATAAAACAGATGGCGCCACAATCTAAAATCCCATGTGATATTTGTGATTTACCGACTTTAACTAGAACGCATTGAAATTTTCAGACATATATGTCGTTCAGTTTTGTTTTGACACCCATCGAAAGCAAGCAGCCTTGAAGATTTTTGTAAAAATGGAAAAAATGTATTTCTCGTCTTGAATAAACATTATTTCTTGCGTGGAAAAAGTTTAATTTGGTCAACACTGCACAACAATAAGATTTAAGAATAACTGATGAAAGGGCTGGCAGTGTCGCCCTATAATGTCAGAACAAGGGTTCTTTCTTTGGCTTGAGAGGAAAGCCATGTCTTATCAGTTAACAAGTTCGGTGCTGGGTTTCGTATAGAACTTAGATGGTTGGAATCACAACACTGGGTACGAAATGTGATGTATGGTTTTAATGTTCACTACATGGTACTTTCTAATACTAACTTAGACTGACTAAGAACTAACTGTTCTAGCTGAACTTACTGAACCTACTGAACTTACTTCTTACTATCATCTAATGTACTATCTATTCTCAAGGCAGAAGACTTGCTCCTCTAATAATAGTCCATGCTATAGTTCGGCATAGGTTGACCTACGTGCCGGCATTGTCACTCATGTCATGCACTCACGGTCGGAACCCTGTTGACTTATCATTTGTTATGCTATATAATACAAATAACAAATATGTTGTATGTTTATGTTCAATAAACATCATTATGATATGAGAAAATAGAATATTCTGAGTTATCTAATTTAGAATGAATCTCTTCGGGATATCACAAGGCTGTACCCTGATTTTATATAAAAAATACAGCATTAAAAAAAAAATATTAAATCAATATTTTAGCGAGTTCCTTAGTCCGAAAGTTTTGAAATCGATTTTACTCGAAAATTGTGCGTCCAATCGAATCAATCTTTGTCAAGAAAAATCCAAACTTCAAGATTTTTTATGCAAAATTGTAAATAAATCACGTACTCCCCTTAGTTGGAGACGTTCCTGATATAAATTAATATTTTGTATTTTGTCATATTTGATGAATTGTATATTTATTTACCGTTTTGAATTCCATAATTGTATCTTCAAACGTTTCGAAGATCTGCAAGGTTCTCCCTTAAGAAACATTTCACTACCGTAAACTTTTTTTATTAAATTTGCCGGGGATATAAGGTCCTGGAGTATATTAACGTTATTTCCGGACGTCCTGGCGGCCTCTGGGCTCGTTTAATTTACAAATGTTTCATGTTAAAGGAGGTGGTGATAGGCTAGGATTTATCAGATGTATTTTCCCACTCGAAGTGTAATTTTTTATGCAGTTAAACGCCAAGGTTACTCTTCACAAATCACTTGATTTGGCTACTGATCTTTATATAATTGTTTCACATTTTATAAGATTCTTCGCATTTGTGTAAAGAAAATGAAATAAATTATTTATTTCATTATCTTTACACAACTAAAATAATATTCAGATTAATAATGTTTTTATGAAAATGTTTTTACAAATGAAAATTGAACGTTTCTGTGAATTGAACCCGAGTCTACTGAGTGGGAGCGGAGCATCCCCCTAGACCCCATACCTTTGGTTCATTACCGTTTGTTATAAACAGTTAAAGAATGGTGTGAATTTACGTTTACTTCAATAATTGTTTTTATTGCTATTGTTAAGCGATTTTGTTGAAATTTGAGTGAAAAAAGTTCTAAATTAACTTTAAATTTAGTATATAAGTTTTGAATCGATTCAATATATACTTTGTGAGTTACGATTTTTTTACATTTTCAACCCTCCAGAAAAGTGTGTGACTATTGCACGATTCCCCTGAAAAATAATTCGTCACCGAACAGCAAACAATTTTTTTTTCGAAATTTGATAGAACCTTTCGTTTTTGAGTTATCGTGTAGACAATCAGAATATTCAAACAGACGGAAGTTAATCGACAAATTTTTAATCATGAACTTTGATCAAAAAAGTTTTTGACCCCGACGTGATTTGAACACGCAACCTTCTGATCTGGAGTCAGACGCGCTACCGTTGCGCCACGGAGTCGTTGCAATACGTTCATAACCATTTTAACTCGGATTCGACGCCTAGTTTCCCATTGAAAGAAAAAAGTACTAGCCATAGCCACTTGCATTAACTAATAATGATTGTTGACTCCGGTATGAATTATATTCAAATTCTCGGTAAATAGGCAACACTAATAATTATGTTTACTATTTTAGTCTTTACGTACGTTCCGGTCTCATCATCAACATCAGAAGACGTATCAAAAATAATTAGTCTGATACGGGATTTCTTAAAGCTAATTGTATCAAGCACAAAACGTCCTTATCGCATTAATTTCATTTAAAAATGCATACGTCGCCGAAACGAATAGAGACACGAGTAATCGAGATTGTAATAGCTTAACACGATTAGTAGTTTTTCTGTTCATTAATGCGATAAGGACGCTTTGTGCTTGATACAATTAGTTCTAAGAAACCCCGTTCTAGTCAGTGATTATTTTTGATGCGTCTTCTGATGATGGTCGTGAGACCGAAACGTACGTAAAAAGGAAAATAATAAATAAATGTGTTAGTGTGACCTATTTCCTAAAATTTATAACTAACTTGCATTAATAATAATTACTGAATTAGGTATTCCATACATATATATTACATACCACCAGATTCAAAATAGTTTAGCTTAGTTAAATAAATGTATACAAAAATAATAATTGATTGACAATGAATTTTGGCTCATAATTATTTTTCGTTTATTTACTAATTTGCTGTAAAATATCTATCGATGTTTATTTGATGTTTCTTTTCTTATGAAATTTAACAACCAATATTCGAACTTACTGCATTGAACAATAAAGTTTGAGATCAATGGTGCGATTAAAAAATATTGGTCTTCCACCGAAAAGGAAATCGGTAGAAAATTGCCCTTTTTTTCACTCTTATTGGAAAATCAAATTAAAACCAATAAAAGGGTTGTTATTCCACCGAAAATGAAATGGGGAGAATATTGCCGTTTTTCTCTCTCTTATTGGAAGATAAAATTAAAACCAATAAAAGATTTATGACCCCGACGTGATTTGAACACGCAACCTTCTGATCTGGAGTCAGACGCGCTACCGTTGCGCCACGGAGTCGATGATCTTTGCTATTGATAACGTAATGATAGAGCCATAATAATATTGTATGATTACGTAATAGCATTTTTTACCCAGGTTGGCCAAGTGCCTTCCCAACAATTTGAGTATTGCCAACTCTATTAGTAATTTAAGCTTCTTCTCAAATAAATTTTTCAAAATAATATTGATCAAAGTAGGAAGCTTCGAAGTTGTAATTTGAACCAGACGGGGGAGTTTGATAGGGGCAGTAAATTTCGAAAAAAACAGTTGACTAGATAAGGTATTATGTATAAATAAAATGGATACATATTGTCATAAGTGAAAACCGAGCTTCCTTTTTCGTTTTATTCTGACTAATAAATAATTTTCTAGTCAACATCAGCGAATACTATTTATTCTTTCAATTTTTCCGTTGACATGACGAATTCCATGTTTGTAGATGAGTAGATTCGATTTTTCATAAAGAGGCAGTAGTGCCATAATTCTTAAATTGTACAATTTTTCGAAACATATATTCACAATTAAATTTTGTTTTCTGGATTTCAAAATCCTAAATTTTGGGGAAAAACTTGTTTTATTGGAAATTCTCAAATTTGTAGCTTAATATTTTCTACACCCTACAAAATTTTACCTTTATTTGTTTTCTATTAATGTAGCGTTTAGGACGAATGTGGCTCAGGCGGCAGAAACCTATGCTAAGCCACTGATTTAGTGATTTCAAGTTTACCCGAATGCGGCCGGGTTCATATTGAGGGCCAAAGAATGGCTTAGACCAAGCTTTAATTTATTTTCCTACCTGAGAACCATATTCCTTAGAAATGTCAGCTTGACCTACCTATATGGTTAATTTTCACAGAAAATAGTATGTTGTCTGTATTCATATTGTTCCAAAACTGTGATTTTAAGTGGAAAGAGGGAATGCGAATATGCCAACTGCCCGTCATTGTGAAGGCGATCCTGTAAAAAAGTTAAATAGAAATATAAGAAAATGCTAGATTATAACCGACAAGCACTTGATCATGCAACGGATCTTCAGAAGTTCTCTTTGTAAATTCGCAACAGAACGTATTGATTAACAGATAACGGTTACTAGCCTATGGAGGTTTACCTTTCTATGTATTACTATATCATGCAAACAACAATATAAACTGTAGCTGTTATTGCGCAAATTTTTATTAATAAACAAAACAATATCCGATCAAAATAGTTTTTGACCCCGACGTGATTTGAACACGCAACCTTCTGATCTGGAGTCAGACGCGCTACCGTTGCGCCACGGAGTCGTTCATAATTTGAAACGTTTAGGTACAATATAAGCACACTATACACTTCAGGATTGCAATAAATGTGAGGAAATGATTATTATATTCAAATTGTTATAAATACGTTCCGTGCTCTCACATGAATGTAAAATTAACTGGTTTGTTAATTTAAGACAACTTAGAGTTAAGTGGTTATTTAAGTTCTTAAAAGTCATCAGCAGTCGTGGCCGAGCGGTTAAGGCGTCTGACTAGAAATCAGATTCCCTCTGGGAGCGTAGGTTCGAATCCTACCGACTGCGTAGGCAAATTTTTTCTAAAACTATTGTTCTCGTGACTATTTGGTACATTTCTATTACTAATATTAATTTCGATTTTAACTGCTTTTTCCTTTTGCTAATTCCCATAATTATGACGAAACACACGTCTACAGATTATATCTTTATTCAATTCCAATTTTTTTAAAGTTGCTGTTATAAATTCAGTTCGATTTTATCATCAGCAGTCGTGGCCGAGCGGTTAAGGCGTCTGACTAGAAATCAGATTCCCTCTGGGAGCGTAGGTTCGAATCCTACCGACTGCGAACAATCTTTTTGCGTATTTACTACCTTGTAGTCACAATTATTACTCTTAATTCCCTTTGATAAGAATTAGACATTTTGACTTCTCTTTATTGTAATTTATATTATTAATATATTTATATGTTATTGACAAACTACTATAATAGTCGATGGTTATAAATATATATCATGTTTTGGGAATGTTTTCAGGAATTCAGGCTCAAACGATATATTACGTTGTTTTACGGGAACAGATAGGTAATTAAATGCATTAGCTAAATTCATCGAAACAATCCATCCTGAAATTAAATTCAGTCTCAAAATAGAATTCCATCAAATTTTTGGACTTACTTAACAATCACAAAAATAATGACATGAATTTTCAATGTTTCGCAAACCTCCTCACACATATATCACATAAAATAATTATTCTAAGCATCCAGTTTGTCACAAACTAGCAGCTTATCATAATATGGTCCTAAGATTTGTATCAATTCCAATGTCAGGCCAAATTTTTCAATAGTTAAATATTATAAAACAGATAGCAGTTAACAATAATTTCGACAACTATCTGATAGATAGTATGATGAAAAAGAAAGGAATATAAAATTGCTATTAAAGAAATGTTCTCTCTGAATCTGAATAAATCGGAAAACTATAGAAGCATTACCTACATTGGTAAAATCTCGGATGATATAAAACGTGAACTAAACAGTATAAATTCAATTATAACTTTCAAAAGTACTAACACACCAGAAAAATTAGTGAAATCTGGAGTCGATAAGTTAAATTGTGTATCATATCCAAGCTTTTACATAGGTTAAAGTTGTTTTTCTCCAGTGGACGAACATTTTTGCTTGACCCCCATTTTGCCAAATATTTGTTACAGATACCAATTTGATGAAAATGTTGAAATGTTACATGTTGTAAATAAAGTTAGACTTTTAAATAACTTAGAATACTCGGAATATAATAAATATAATCTCAGAAATCTTATATTCAACAACCAGGTAAATTTTTCATACTGTTAATCTCTTCTCACATAAGCAGCCTGTCCCAAATTAAATTTTGTATTTCAATCCCCTAGATTAGATTAGATTTGTTTGTAGCTTATAGGCTGGGAACCTCTCCACTGCGACCTTTGCAGATATATTGTGTATGCCCTTATGTTATGTTAGAGTTCCCTATCTTTATTACTAGCCTCCATAGGATAGACCTTAGGTCCTCCATATATTAGTAGGGTTCTTGTTTCCTCATTTTTTCGGCAGAACCTACATATGGTTGTATCTACTAGTCCGATGTTGTTCATGAGTTTGTTGAATCTACAATGACACATCAGGAGCCCAATCATGATTCTAGTTGATCGTCCATTCTGGATAAGTAGGTAGGTACTCCGCGAATTTTGGCAATGAACCCGGCGCCTTGTTCCACCACTCTCGAGCTTGATTTTTCATCCAAATACTGCTTTATGATTCACACAGCGCGCTTTTGCCACAGGAAGATTCTGGACCAATTAAATCCCCGCGTACTCCTTCTCGAGATAGTGAATCAGCCTTTCGTTGCGTTTGTAACCTGTGTGGCCTAGTACCCAGTCTAAAGACAATCTATTTTGACCAACGAGGTCTATACATAGAGTAGACAACTAAGCCTTTCACAGGTAATTTGTCGGACATTCTGTCCTTCTCGCACACATGTACTGCGCTCTCACTCGCACGATTTCCCCTTAATTTTCCTCAACTATGACGGTATGCGCGCGTTATATTATATTTCAAAGTTCTGTTATATTCTTATACTCTTTGTGATACTAATAAAAATGGTTGGCATTTGCAAATCTTGTAAGAAAAATAAAAACCCGCTAAGTCCATATAGGAGTTTTTTTAAGTAAGTTTTTTTTATAATAAAATACGTATAATATAATAGAATCTATACATAACCTACGTGTTTGTTTATTTTTTTTTGTAGATTTAAAAAGAGTGGTGTGAATTTTTTGATTTGCAAGAAAGTCAAATATCGAAGTCTTCTACAGTTTGTAGTGATCATTTTGAAGATAAATATATAACCAATACTGGTAATAGATTAACGTATTATCGTCAGATGCTAAGCCCATTATTAATAAAGCTGTAAAGAGGTACTGATATATATATATATACACAATCAATTTGCAAGCAATGTTACTATTATTTATTATTATATTTCTTGTTTTAGACTTAATTTTAATACAAATTAGACTTTGCCCGATACTTCAATTGATAATATGACTGATGTTGTTACGACAACCTGACAACTTTTTTATTTTGTTACACACTTATACACATTTCCAATATATTTATTTAACATAATAAAATTATATTATGTTTTATAACTTAACATAATTATCACTCTTGGGGATTGAAGTACATATTACTTTTTCGATTCCACCTGGCATTTTTATTAGAGGCATAAGTTTATATTTCATAAACTCTAAAACTTGTTATACGATATTTCCTATGACTTTTCCAGAAATCAAAATTAAATCTACTCCTCACAGATCACCACTTAAATTAGAAACAAAATCAAGATATACGCATTCCGCATTGCTTTATATGTACGTAAACAAATAATCTGACAACTAGTCCGCCATACTGGAACGGTAAAGCAGATACCTAATTATCATTTTGGATCCCTATATTACTTCTTCTGCTCCACAACTTTAAAAAGCGCGCCTATTTGATTTTAACAACTTCCTGAAAGTTAAAAATTCGGTGTAGAAGGGGAGACCGTGCGAGTGAGAGCGCACTACGAGCGTACTACATGTGCGAGAAGGACAGAATGTCCGACTGGTTACCAGCGGCTCCCTATGCTTAACACACTACTTGTCTACTCTATACTAGACCTCGTTGATTTTGACTGCCCAACTCTTGTAGGGTTTGTAACAAGTCCCAGACAAGTTTGGAATTACCTTTTTTGGACTGAATGCTTATATTATTATAGCCGTTTAGCTGTCAGGGTACATGGCGATGGTTTTGCCCTGAAACCCTTGCCTTAGCATGTTTACACAATGTCAGTGAGGCTCTTGTCTTTGACCTGGCTATATATATTCCTGATTTTTTCCCCTTAGTGTGAGCAACATCTATTCTTGTAATCCGTAAATTAGCTGAAAACAATCTATATAATATTCTCATAATATACAAACGCATGTTAGTGTAGTATGTTTACCACTGAAGAGCAAAACTATTACGTTACGTATCTACTTTCGAGCCAGATGTTACGATTTATGAAGTAATTTTTCCCCTTAGTGTGAGCAACATCTATTCTCGTAATCCGTAAATTAGCTGAAAACAATCTATATAATATTCTCATAATATACAAACGCATGTTAGTGTAGTATGTTTACCAATGAAGAGCAAAACTATTACGTTACGTATCTACTTTCGAGCCAGATGTTACGATTTATGAAGTAATTTTTTCCCCTTAGTGTGAGCAACATCTATTCTTGTAATCCGTAAATTAGCTGAAAACAATCTATATAATATTCTCATAATATACAAACGCATGTTAGTGTAGTATGTTTACCACTGAAGAGCAAAACTATTACGTTACGTATCTACTTTCGAGCCAGATGTTACGATTTATGAAGTAATTTTTCCCCTTAGTGTGAGCAACATCTATTCTTGTAATCCGTAAATTAGCTGAAAACAATCTATATAATATTCTCATAATATACAAACGCATGTTAGTGTAGTATGTTTACTAATGAAGAGCAAAACTATTACGTTACGTATCTACTTTCGAGCCAGATGTTACGATTTATGAAGTAATAGAAAAGGTTGTGTCGGAACTTATTGGACATATTACTTTCGAGCATTCTTCCTAAAATATACTTTTAACATTATAAAGACCCATGTAGGAATTTGCAAGAATTTTGATTAATTAAATCAGTATAAATCTGACTTTATGTCTGAATATCTGCCCTATGATTTACAGATTTGGAGTCATGTTTGTGAATCATGTTTCCAACACAGTTAGTAGGTTTATGCGCGACATTTATATCATACTTTTTAAACATTTTTTAATTTTCTCTTTTCATAATGATAATGATAGTTTATCTTTCTACAGAGTAGTGTTCATTAGTAATATTTTTTTTTTAACCAATATCAAATGTTACAGACTTTCATGGTTAATTCAAATCAGGTTGATGAGGTCTTTCACGATTTGGAGTGGCTATTCACAATCATACTCCATGATATAACTACTTTAACCGACGGCTGATAAAAGTTTGATAAATGTTTAGATCAGAAGTTATTGTAAACCGTTCCAATGAACCGGAAAGCTATCATCTAAAGTAAGCTGAATTTGCATCGACAATGTGTTTTCTTTGACGAATTTCGATTCAAGCAGAAAATCAGAACGCAATTCCATTTATATCACGGGGAAAACATATTTCGGTGAAAGCATCTGCTCGAATTCATGCCATCTCATAAAATATGTAGTCGAGAATTCGCTCAAGATGTTTGAGGCAACAAGGTCTCCTCTTAAAAGTTGAATAAGAATTGCAATTTCGGCCGGAATGGCCTGCGAATTGATTATTTGATTCCATCGACGAATCGTAGTGACGTCATAAGCATAGGTTGATTCCCACAGGAACAGTTTCTGCATGATACATGTCCCCAGTCCCCCCACCTGTATGCTCTACCGACCTACATTCGAACTAACTTAGAAGAGGAGTAGATCCGGAGCAACCTGCGAACCAAAAATGCATTCCTTTCGAGCACTTCCATTCGGATTAATGTTCTCTCCCAACTTATTCATCTAGTAGCCGTAAAAATTGGCTTTGCCTAATTCAACAACCAATATGTAAATATACTCTTGTTCATCAACAGTAAATTTTTGCTATTCGCCGATGTTTTAAAAGTTTTTAGACATATCGATTCTGAATCTGATTGCAAACTATTACAGTTCGACTTAATTAGACTGTCTGCGTGTTGTCATGATAATCGGATAGAATTTAATATTGGTAAATGTAAGAGTGTAGCGAAAAGTAATTAAAAAAGCGGAGAACTCATTATATGTGGCCATACGCTCCTTCGGGAAAAAATGGGGGCTACGACCGACCATGCTCTACTGGTTGTACAACATGGTGGTTAAACCCGCAATAACATATGCCTCTTTGGTATGGTGGCCTAAAACATAACAAAAAGGGCCAATGACAAGACTGACCAAGGTCCAGAGACTTGCATGTCTTGGGATCACAGGGGCCATGAAATCTGCGCCCACTGTAGCAATGGAGACACTACTGAGATTGCCTCCCCACCAATTGGTAATCCAAGGAGAGGTCAGGCTTGGTGCTTTCAGAATACAAAATACACTGGAGAATGTTCACATTGGGCCAGGACACATGAGTATCGTAAAAATCGTGACCTAGGACGTGTTTGGCATGGGAACAGATCACATTCCAAAGCGATACTCTTTTAACAACACATTCAGGGTACCAATACCAGAAAGGACTGGGCGACATTCTACAGGGAAAGATCTGGTATACAGACGGGTCTAAGACTGGAAAAGGTGCAGGTGCAGAAGTATAGTCAAGAAACCCAAAGACTGGATTGAGCTATTCATTGGGTAAACACACCTCTGTCTTCCAAGCAGAGATATATGCAATCCTCCAATGTGTGAAGGACAACAATCGGAGAGCCATCGACGATGAGCAGATCCACATATTGACAGACAGTCAGGCTGCACTTAAGGCAATGAGAAGTCAGGAAGTGACATCCCGTCTGGTATGGACATGCAAAAAAGAACTTGAAATACTGGCAGACCAAAACATTTGAGTGCCAGCACATCAGGGAACGACAGGCAATGAAAAAGCCGACGAACTTGCAAAAAGAAAGTCGGAGAACGCTCCAGATCAAGAACAGACCACGGGGGTACCAAAAGGTACATCACGAAGGTCTATAGAAGACTGGATCATGGAAAATCACAAAGAATACTGGGAAGTTTGCTTCAATTTGTTAAACCCAGTGATACATAAACAGTTGTGCAGAAAGATATCACCAATACGAGGGCAAGGAGAAAAGTTCCTGAAAAATGGAACACGAAATGATTTATTTTGTCAAAACTTATATCTCCTTGTAGCCCGATACATTTCGTCTAACGTTTTTCCAATTCTTCGATTCCTTCGTAATTATACGATTCCGGCAATCCTTCAAAATAGACGTTTGTTTCAGCGATGACCTCATCGTTGGAGCCAAATCTCTTTACGCCAAGCCATTCCTTCAAGTTTGGAAATAGATAAAATTCGCAGGGGGCCAAATCCGGAGAATATGGTGGATGACGAACCAATTCGTAGAACGATTCATGCAATTTTGATAATGCGACTGTGCGCCGGTGCGTTAGCCTGGTCGCTTCAAATCAGTGTCGAATCGCAGCGCAGAAAATTACGTATATCGCACTGACTTCTCCTTAGTGCATCTCATTGTGAATGATCTATTTTCCGTTAGATGGCGTTTGGATCACTTGGTGATTTAGCATTTCCGAATGGTGTTTTCTATATCTCTGGAGATGGTCGAGAGTAACTTCATCCTCCTATTAGTTCCACTGGAACTGATAGACAGCAGACAGTTGTCACTGATCGACCCAGAGCAACCTTATTCATCTACTGACTGCTACCACGAAAATGTGTTTGTTATCCATCCAATGCATTGATGAAATGCTAAATTCTACTCCCCATCGAACTCCGCGACATGGATGAAGTTTATTTGTCTTGATCTCGTAATGAAGCCGTGATTCCTGATAAAACAGTTAAAACAGAGTCCATGAATATGGCCGCCAACCATATTACGGTACAATACACCGATCACGCCAGTCTGTTCAATAAGGAAGATAACTAGTGCTAAAGAGACAAAAATAGACAATATAGTCCTTGAAGGACTGCCCTTTGGATCTGAAGTAATGCTCACGCGGCCCCGAACCAAAAGGTGAAGATAGGAGAGGTTTTAACAGTTATGCCCGTTTTTAGAGTGAGTCCTGCACTACCAGGAGTGATAGATCCAAAGCCACTGGTGTGCATAACACATTTCCTATTCACAGAAGAAAAAAAAGATGAGTTATGTTAGGTTACAAACAAAGGAGTACAAATTATTGGTTATTGTGCAAATACTCGCGTACAGAAGGGTTGTAGGCCTACACAAAAGGTACTACATGCTAATTATCTCACTTGACAACCAGGTACATACCTGTGACTGAATTTACCTACAAGGAAAGGCAATTAATAGATCCCGGACTCAATTTACATCGGCCCAAGAGCTTGTACTAGGAAAAATTATTGAATCTACTTTAATTATTCCCAGAATGACGACCACAAACATCAATGTTCTAAAATCATCACTTCCTCTAACCAGCATTTCCACCTTATTTATTGTTCGTGATAATTACATTTATTCCATCCCTTTCCTAATCAACTGTTTAATTTACTCACCGTAATATTCACTTCGTGTAAATATAATGAATGCCAATCTGAGAATGAAGTGACGTCAATTGTACGAATCCTTTAGAATCAATGCAACAGCATTAAATAATTAAATGAAAATAAAAAGTACAATGTTGATGAATTCTCAACGTTAACTTCGAATTTCGAACACGAACTCGTGCCTTGTAGGTATATATCATAAATTGGACATGAACATAGTTCTAAACATGCTTTTATTATGAATTATAAAGCAGTCACCCACCGAAAACTACATTTTCTATTAGAATTTGTTCCGCGCATTGTGCTTTTTTAAATTTTTATAAGCTTTCCACCGAACTCGTTGTTCCAGGTCGACGAATATCACATATCACATGCACTTTGCCGGTACTTCGGCTTTATCCAATATGCCAACAGTTGATGCAAAAGCTATTACACTTGTTGCATTATTTTATTGAGAATTGGCATCAGCAAAATTGGATCACGTCCATGGAAAATCGTTAAATAATGAACGACTATATTTTACGGATTCAACACTGGCACGTGGCAAATCATGTAATATGGGAGCCAAAATGAACAAAAGATTGGATAATAAAATTCAGGACGAATTTACACCTCAATAATAATATAAACAATTGTTTAATCACACCATAGCATCTCTATGACTGATGATTCTAAAAAAATAACTGAATTACTTGAACCAAGATACCAAAGAATTGTGTTTCCTCACAAGTATTACTTTCTTAGAAATCGAACCGGCACCAAGGGCCAACTTAATCATTTCTAAACAGTGTGTGCTATACAGATAGGACCTCACAAAGCATTAGATTCAAGATTATGCTAGTATTAGAATATGGCAGTATGTGTATCCTATTTGACGAGAGCGAGGGAGATATAAACTTGTGAACGTCTACAATGATAGATAGACATTGGCTATTATCTGCAACACGCTCACGCTTGCTTCTCGTAGAGATTTGTGGAATTAGAAATTTATAGATTTCTAGAATCTAGTGCCAATAATCTTCCTAACTAGCGTTTAAATTTGGAAAATTCTTTGGATGCGATTAGCGGCTAGACATTTAACAATATGTTTCGAGGTTTTATGATCGTATGAGGGTCAGGGCGGATTTAGGAATGGTGTTCATGGGTCCCCTCGAGGTAAATAAATAAAATCAATTGACATTAATCACTTTGTATGAGGAATAAGAAAATTACAAGAGCTTATTCAATTTTCGATTGAAGTGTCCTTTGGGCCTTCTCTAACATAGAAATTTTAGGGTGATTAAAATCGTTCGAAAGCAATATACGTGAACAATCAGATCAGAAACTAGAATAATACGAGGCGGAAACGAAAAAGCTGAGTCCTAATATGGAAAAAAAATACGGTGATTTCAAGAGCGATGTATTTGCTCAAAAATCCTACTAACAGAATCAGTCAGATTCATATGACTCATGCGGTGATATACTCAAGCTTATTTATTATATATAAATTCTCGGGAAATAGGTCACATTAACACTCATGCTTATTTATGAAAAAAGACATGAATTTTTCTCCGAGTTGATATACAATAGTAAATTTTTTGTTACTATTGCCAATCACCAGCTATAGGCAGAGCGGCCATTCTCTAGAATATCCCATATAGAAAACCAATATAGGACAACAATGACGAATGAATCATTAAATTATCAATCAATTGTTTTTATGAACTGTCATTTAGAAATCACAATGTGATCCAATAAAAGAATAATCAGTATCAGTCCACAAAATATGATATAAAAAGCAGTGGTAAGTTGTTTGTATCTTATTTGGCAAAAGAGAAAGTAATAACGGTATGTAAACGTCGTTTTTGCAAATATTATTAACTTTTGTCAATTGAAATTAACAAATTAACAAACAAACTGTTAATTAACAATCTAATGTTTCATAAACAATTGACGGGCATATTGACCAAAGATTCTCGCTCATCAAGTCTAAATTATCCGAAATTGACTTTAAACTCAATTTTTTTTGTTAATTTGTTAATTAACAATATACTGTTTTATAAACTATTGAAGGGCATATAGACCAAAGATTCGTGCTTATCAAGTCTAAATCATCCGAAATAGACAATTCAAAATGTAAATTCAAACCTCGCGCCAATTTTTTTTTCGTTTATTCATTGTTGACTAACAAATTGTTATAAATATTGATTCTGCCATTCAATTGAATGAATATATATGCATTACCATCCAAAATCAGTTCAAATAAGTCATTTTCCATTTTTTTAAATATTGTACTAACGTGCTTGTTATTTATTGTTTATTATAATATAAACAATTTTCCTCAGTTCGGATGTGGTCGGCTTTTGGCTATAGGTGATTACGAATCGAATGAGCCCTATTACATCAAAATCGGTGACTTACGGAAGAATTTATTAGTCTAGTTGATTTTGGGCTTCAATTACTGGACTAACTGTTTACAGTTAGTGCATTGACTAAAGTTAAATAGGCAATCTTTCAGATCGTGATTACCGGAACATTTCGAACATGCCTTGAAATTCTTACAGGAACAAGGAGCCGTGACCAAAACCAGTTCAGTTATAGCAAAGTAGAAATCCAATGTTTTATTCAGACTAACATCGAGCCTTTCAATAAAATATTGACATTACATTCGAAAAATTTTCCTCCTTGTATCTTCAAAATAAAGTGTCTTTCTTGAAATCATCAAATCTTCTTTAAGTAACCCAGGGAATAACCCTTCGAATTTCAGCCGTATTTTTACTGAACAGCCTATATATTATGAAGATTGTATTTGAAGACAAATAATCGTATCATATAGTGTTCAATTTTACAATATGGATAAAATTTCATATTGCATATTAAAGAGTGAAATGATTTTTATTATGAAGAGTTGAATTCCTTCAAACTTCTATTAGTCGAGGAAATATAGCCGTAAAAAGGCCAAATGATCGAATTTTTTACTGGCAACCTGTATGGAGATGCGGTTTTCGCCATTTGCTTCAGAAACACAATAGAAAAAAATGTTACATATTTGTTTTACCAGGAAAAGCTTGGCTGCATTTGTGCATACAAAAAATGCATCTGAATCATGCAATTTGTTGATCTGTGTAAATATTATATTGTCGCTCATCAAATATTGATCAAAGTTGGCCAGAAATAGAAATGGTTTTTGGGGTCGCTGATTACGAATTTGATGTTTTCATAATGCCAAGCTACACCCTGGGCAGATTTCAGGGGCTTGGGGTGGGGGATTTGCAATATAAAGCGGAAATCCTCAAATTTTCTCAATCATTCGGTATTTTATGGCAATTTTGGGATTTTTAAACACAAACTAAATGATGTTCGTTAACTCAAGTGCCCGGGGCAAAGTGGGGCAATGTGGGGCAATGTGGGGCACTTGGGACTATTATCGAATTTCAACCATCAAACCTAAAAACCTTGTTCTCTGGGGTAACGAAGTTTTGATGTTTGACAGTTGAAATTGATTAACTGCCCCAGAGGACACTCTGCCCCAGGAGCATCTGAGCTGAAAATGAACCTTGAATTCGTGTTCAGCGACCACAAAAACCCACAGAGAACAAGGTTTTTAGGTTTGATGGTTGAAATTCGATAATAGTCCCAAGTGCCCCACATTGCCCCACATTGTCAGTTTTCAACAATCAACAAAGCATTCTTGATAGGTAAACTATCAATACTTGGCGTCCTTTTTGAAGGCCTATAAAAGGCATCTGAAGACAAGCCAAATCAGTTAGCCATCAACATCTGAAGAGTCAAGGTACTCAAGCTAATCATAAAATTTCCATAACCTTAGTTTTTGGATAAACATCGGTGAACCCAAGTGTTCCAGTAGCTTCGTAAGGTTGAAAGTAACCGAAGCAAATAAGTAATTTATACAAGTCAAGTAGTGTTCCCAGTCTTCGAACAAAGTTTTTAAAAGTTATTATAACCATAATTCACAAGTAGTATAATAGTTAGTCTTCGACAACGTTCCAATACATCATTTAAGGTTTTATATCTTTTGAAAAAGAATAAGACAAGTTAACAATTATCAACAGTTCCTGATTTCTAAAGAAGTAACCACATTGTTTACCTGTGATTTGTGTATAGCAGAGAAATTGTGTACCTACGGGTAAAGTGAATCATCAAATTAATAAGAAAATCAAGCCAAGTGAACATTGCCTACATTTTTAAAAACATATCCTTGGATATAAACTAAACGTAAGTTTATTTGTTATTTCTCCATTGTATTATTATCTGTCTGTAAATCTGAAAGAAAGATTGTAGATTATAACTTTGTAAACAAAGATAAATAGTAGATAATTTTGAGGTTAGATCATAGATCTATTTGAACATAAAATTGTTAAAATTGATACCCGAGATAAAAATAGAGTCATAGAAATTTAAATATAAAAGTTTTTAACATTCAAAGAACATTGTGTTTAATTCCATAGATATAGAATAAAAAGGTAAAAGTTCATTATTCAAATCATTAGATTATTCAAATCAAAACAAACATAAGATTTAAAATACAAATAAAAGCTAGCCGGAAGAATTAATAATAAATCATAATTAAAGAATAAACTCATAAAAGAGTTTAGTTAATAATTGTCAACAACGTGGGGCAAAATAAAACTCAGTAAAGAGTTTTTATATCAATTGTCACAAACGTGGGGCAATATAAATCAAAAGACCTTTCTTAATAATAGCGTCAAAAAGAAATGACATTGTATACGATATACCAGCGAATATTCGGCACTCATGAATAACTACGTGAATATGAATAATGTATCAAAATAGAGAAAAACACAATTCACATAATCATTGTTATTAAACCTCTTTCCGCGAAAGAAATCAATGTTTTGCCAGTGATTTAGTAAGTTTTACAGTATGTGTTTTATCAGTTGGAGCGGGGTGTGTTAAGGTCATGCTCGGCTCGATACCACGATACAAGGACGATAAAGGCGAAACAAGATCACATCCTAGAAAGCCAATATCGGTCACGGTCACGGGAGAATTGCACCACTGTGCTTGCTAGTGCTTGCTACTCTACTGTTTACAAAAGTGACTTCCTCTATTAGATTGAATCCGCGATCCGCCTAGTTGCCTAGTACCTACTATTGCTTATCCAGATTGACACCTTATCGCGCTCCCTTCCTTTCCCAACGCTGGCGTTAACAATTACGGATCGATTGGTACAGTTATTCACGAATGAGACTTTTAGAACTTAGGTCAAATGGATACACATACATTTTAAATAATAACTAACATGACAATTTAAACGGTGGATATAGACTTATATAAATGATGTTAGATATCTACCGGGCTATCAAAAATTATCTTGGTCAAGGGTGGTTATGGAATCTAAAACGTGTGTCTTACTTTACGTTTGAAATAATTATGTCATAATTAATTTGAAGTTTCTAAAAGTGCGAAATTTCGCAATTTTATACGAATATTGTAACACTCAGAAGTCTTTAGCGCTTTGGACTCCGGAATTTTCACGTGGCCTATCGAAATTAGAAGGTTTGAATTATCTAAAAACATAATTGCATGAACGCCAGACGTCCTATGTAATTAGCTACGAACGAAATCATTTTGACATATGCCTCGAGGAGCTCGCTGCGCGTAAGTTAGAGTTTATACATTTTACCTCGGTCTTGTTAATTTGGGCCCGTTTCTTGCCCCATGCGACCAGCGCCAGTTGTAATAAAGTATTTTTGGCTATGGGCCACTAGCTTTTACCCGCTTCGTGTATATTTTAGTCGCGAGAAAATTCCCTTTGGTACGTCGCGCGTAGCTGAGATCTGAGAATAGCTCAAACTATTTTAATTAAATTTGCCTATTTGATGGACATTTATCGAAAAAATAAGGACCGTCGGGCACGGTTCGATACTAAATCTAACTACATGGAGCGAAAACGGCACGCGAAAAGTCGTCGTAAAGCCGTATTAGGTACAACCAGTTTGCACTTTTCTAACTCGCGTGCTACGGGCTTCTCACGCGAAGGTCATTCGATTTACGGAAAATTAACTATTTCAAAACAGTTTTTGACCCGGATTGTGGCTATCACGACCTCTGAAAAGGTTCAAAGTTCACATAATTATTTCATAATTTGTAGTTCATTATTGTTTCACAACTGAAATAAATAGGTGTGAAATTTGTAGGTTATTGATGATGTCATTGTGACAGTGACATAATTATTTCAAACGTAAAGTAAGACACACGTTTTAGATTCCACAACCACCCTTGACCAAGATAATTTTTGATATCCCGGTACAAATAGCTTGTTAAATTTATTGTACCATTGATTGAAAAACATTTTCAAAATCTATTTTTACGGATTAAAATGCCAAATTGACTCATTTGGGACTAAACTGTTTCAGTCCCAAGAGCAGAGAGCGTTTATCCTATAATCAGATGAACATAGGTTCAAATCTTGGGGAGGTAGCTTTTTATTTTTATTTTCAATTTTCAACAACTTTTTTATAACGATAAATCAATAATATTTTGACACTTCAACAACGTTTTTCACACACATAATTTCATATAAATCGGCAAGGTCGCATATTCCCACTACAGATTTTGTTCAATCTCAGTTTCAAATCCAATAAATTTCCTAATATTTGAGAAAAAGCAAAGATTATTTCCATTCACAAATCTGGTGATGTTAATATTATACTCAATTATCATCCAATTGCGATATTGTCTAACTTATCTAAGGTCTTTGAGATGTGTCTGTATCAACGCATTCATGATTCCTTCTCGCATATGATATCACCATACCAACATGGATTTGTCCAAAGGAGATCTACTGTTACGAATCTTATTTGTTTGAACACGTATATTGCTGCTGATTTTGACAACCAAAAACTTGTTGAGGTAATGTATACACTATTCTTCTAGGCAAGCTCAAATCCATTGGGTTTAGTACCTTCTCAGTATCGCTTTTTTGCCATACCTCATCATTAAATCGCAGTTTGTGCAGTATTACGGTCAAAGATCAAATTCATTTATCGCCAAATCCAGTGTGTCTCAAGGCTCAAACTTCGTTCCTCTACTGTTCCTGTTATCTATTAATGATTTGGCTGAAAACATAATGGGCTTGAAACTAATTTTTGGTGATGACTTGAAAATATTTTTAGAAATAAAGACCATAGATGACTGCTATGCACTACAAAATAATCTGAAAAATATTTTTGAATGGTGCGCCAACAATAAATTGAATCTAAGTATTAGTAAATGTTGTGTTTTTAGCTTCAGTCAGTCAGAATCGAATATTTTTATTTATTAGTCAAATAATAAATATAATTTATGTGGGCCATATGAATGAGATAAGTATAGACTTCATATTTAGATTTTTTAACATTATTAATAATTGATCTCAAGGCTAACGGAAGTTTGTTATAGACTTTTGGTTCGTTGAAGGAACAACTATTTTGACATTTTATTTTGGAGAATTTATTAATTTTAATTTCTTCATTGTAAGCTGCTCTTGTGATCTATGCACTTAGTTTCCACTTTTAGATGCTTGTAGATTAGATTATGTAAAGAGTTGTATTTGTCATTTGTATAAAATATCCGTGGAAAATCTTTTACATTTGTTTAATATTATTTTCAAGACGTAATTTTATACAACATTAAGAGGTTCCATTGCAAAATAGAAACCTTAGCTTCCATAGTGAGCATAGAAGAGACCCATCACACCAGAAGACAATCATTAATGTTTCCTTCCAAAGCAATAGTATCTTTGTACTAATCCTCTCTGTGTTCAAAGGAAGAAACGTGGCCGTGCGAGTTCAGACATATCGAAATAGTTCATGAATGAATGAGCTTGATTATTTGAAATTGAACAGGCTTTCTGGTTCACAAATAATCATAAGTTATTTCTTGTTAAGCATGAATCATGAATATAAAAATAATACTCAATGCAAGAGAATGAATTTGCATTGATCATCATTTCCTGCGTGTAGATGGCGAACTTCCTGGTTAGATTATTATTCCATCCCTCGAGGGACTTCCTTTACCACAAAACCACAGCCTTAATTAATATACCCGCGTCTAGGATATGAATTGTGGCAAGGCAAGTTCCTAACATGTATAGTGTCATCTACACAAAAATGATTCAACTACATGTACGTTATATTTAGCTAGATATCTATTCGAATTGTAACATTATTGCAGTTCTTCACTCAACTCTTAGAGGGTGCTACCGGTATTTTCAATCGATATACTGTTTCAAATTGTAACAGCAGAGAGCGCTTCATAATAATATATCTCGATATTACCAGAGAATACTGTTTGGATATTATCTCAGACTAACGTTAGTCTGAGGATATTACATAAATTACATATTACCATCCAGTGTCGTAAACACGTTGTTCGTGCTTGCGGTAATTGAATTCCAAAATATGACATTGTATACAGTACAGTAGCTAATGGAATGTTTAATTATGGAAAAAATAATTTTTATTCTAGATAATTTAGGTATTCTTCCATAAATTGAAAAAATTCGATACGTTAGCAAATTCAACTCAATGTAACTCTATCCAATTATTTAAAATTCAGCGTTTTCCCTGAAAATTTGCCATTACGTGATGACAATCCATTCTAAACTTAAATAAAATAACTATTAAAAGATCCCTGAAAACCGCTACAGAAAAAGGAAATGAATTGTGAACTTCCCTCATTTCGTTAGCAAAATAGCTTTCGGGACACTTATGCTTGTCAAATATATGATTGTAACAACAGAAAATATATTGGGAATGATTTAGAAGCAGACCTCAAATTATATACTCTGCTACAATGAAATTGTATTAAATGGTAGATATTTTAAGGTTTTATAATGACCCTGCTGTCAGATGCAGCATCAAAATTTCCAACAGTTTTTACACACGCACACACACACATCATCTCGAAAATAGTATAGATTGATTCAGAAAGGCTCAAAACAATTTTTTTCTCGAAATTCGGAAAAAAAAAGTTTTAACCTTACACAATACTTTCTTTATACTACATATAGTGAGGGAAGTAAAAGAGGGCACAAACGAAATTTTGTTTTGCCTCCCCAGATGTTTTACAAATACAATTAATCACGACTACAGTACTAATTAGATAGATTTTTCTCTAAGTGCTTCTAAATTTTGCTATTACGGCAGATGTCCTATAAATTATCAGGAAATTGAAGTCAAATTACTATAGTATTAGTCCGGACAAACGAGCCTGCTATTAAAATATAAGCTATTCCACTGTTATCAAAGTAGTAACAATGAAGAAATACATGGCAGTGGGAATATTGAACTGAAATCGATAGAAATTAATTGAAAATATTGACTAGTGATCACCGTAATAATTTGCTTGATCTGCTCAATGTCACGAATTTCCTTTTCAAACGGAGTGGAAAATCACTTCTAGCTTGATATCGGAAACTATTTTTCGTTAACGCTTTTCAGCTGTCCTGTTAAATAAAATATACAGCCATACGAATTAATTCCAGAATGTACTTTCAGTTCACATAGGCGATTGTAAAATTTCCATGTGCGTGTTATCAAATTGAAATACAGCTATTGCATTATAGTCGAGGAAATAAAGCACAAAATTAGGCGAAACTTGGAATTTTTCAACGAATTAACGGTTTTGGATGTGATTGGACTCTTTGGATTCAGGAAGTCGAGTGAAGAAATGTGGGGCATTGGATTTACTTGGAAATTTTTTCCTGAATTTCAACTCGTGAAAAATTGACATTTTCATGCCATTTTCTGGAGATGATTTATCTAATTATATAACTTTGAAAATAAGCACTGAAAATAGCTGGAATTAGTTTTAGATGGTGCTGAACACGAATATGATGCAGCTGAAGGTTAGTAACCCTAGGTACCACGTCGGTTTCAGGAAATTTACAGAAATTTTATTGAAAACGGTCCCAAATTTGTCCCTCAGGGGTTTTCGAGAATGCTGAACCCGAATATGATGTTCAAAATATTGTATAATGCACCTGGTGATCGGTCACTCTGACTATAACCTCGGTCACGGGGAATTTTTCAGTTATTTTATTAAATTTATCTCAAAATTGTTACTCGGGGGTTATGAGGATGCTAAACACGACTATGATGTTCAAAATAGTCTATAATGCACTTGGGGCTACATGATATTTCTTATGTGATTTCTTACTACTCGTTTATCAGGCCTATGTCCGTCACACCAAAACGTGTATAAATAAAAAAAAGGTTTATTCATGCCCCGCCCCTGCAAATATCTATATCGTGGTACCGAATCATATACACCCCTGAGCTTGTATATCTGCGCATATACTGCGCGTCCACCTAATTAAAGATGTTGCGACAGCTATTTTTTATCTTATTACTTTCTCTTCATTAAAAACGTAACGCTTAGCATCTATTTTATGGTAAACTTTGTACACGTGTGCTGTTTTATCCGTTTATTATCAATAATATAAAGATTCTTGACCCAGTATGAATTTATATACAAATTCTCGGGAAATAGGTCACAATAACACTCTGTTTTGAATTTACGTCTTTACGTACGTTTCGGTCTCACGACCTTCATCAGAAGACTTATTATGTAAAAAGGGGTTAATTAAAACTAATTAGCATAAGCGTCCATATCGCACAATTTTCAATCAAAAAGCCCACGCCGTCGAAACAAACAGAACCACGAATAATCGAAAATTGTATCGTTAATATTAAAGTATAATTTTCTTGTAACAAGAATCGACTGTTCAGTAAAATTCTCATAATATACAAACGCATATTGCTATGGTCTCAAAGCAACTGAAGTTCGAAGCTATTTGTTGATATTTACTCGAACCAGATGTAGATTTATGACGTACTTGAAATGGTTTTAGACCTGCATTGGAATTTACTTTAAGCGTTCTTCCTAAAATATATATACTTTTTACATTATAAAGACGCATGTAGGAATTTGCAAGAGTTTTAATTAATCAAGTTAGTATAAATCTGACTCAATCCCTGAATATCATTCCTATGGTTCACAGAATTGGAATCCCGTTTTATGTGAATCATCTCCAGGATAGATCTTTTATAATAATTGGTTTCTTTAGTTAAAATATTAACATTTTTGTAATCAAACTGATGGTTATAATCAAAGCAGTGTTTAGCAAGGGCGGTGGAATTTTCTAAGTTATTATTTCTTGTGCTATACTTATGGCCGTACATTCTTTTTTGTAAATATTGCTTAGAGATTCCAGTATAAGTTCCATCACAATCTAAACAATTCAATTTATATACTGTGTGGGTTTGTTTATCTTTAGGTATTACAGGTTTTAGATTTGAGAAATATTTCCCAACACAGTTAGTAGGTTTATGCGCAACATTTATATCGTACTTTTTCAAACATTTCTTGATTTTTGATATAAATGTTGCGCATAAACCCACATTTTTTTTTCACTCGACTCCCCTAATCGAATGAGCCCAATTACATCAAACTCCGTTCATTCGTTAAAAAATCTATTTGAAAACAAAATAGTAATTAAAACAATAACGTATAAAATTCTGTTTATATTTTATTAGTGGAACAAGAAGAAATCACTTTTCACAAGCAAATAATGTGAAGGGGGCTGAAGATGCTGAATTCAGTAGTATAATTAGAACGTTTTCAAAATAAACCATTCCGGATATGCAATGCATCATACATAGTGACTGTGCCTACATTTATTTCATCATTTACGAAATTTTTGAATTAACAGTTTCAATTTCAATCAAACTGTAGCGCGTTATAGAGATATTCCATTGTTTCTTCTTTCTCTTACCTATATTTGGACAGTGAACGACGTCTGCTTGTGAATGACATCAGTGTTTTTCAGGAATGTCAATATCATAATGAACGTATAATAATTTGTAGAACAATGCTGTCACAATCACAACATTGTGGTCATTAATAGAACAACAGGCACGTATGAATATCACTTGTGTTACAGTATACCAGTCTGAAGTAAATAAAAATGGTAGTTATATTGAAACATTCGAATGAATTCGTGTAAAATGAAACACACGGAACTGATATTTGATTAACGGTTCGAGATTGAAAACCGGTGACTTTTATAGGTTATAAAAACAGAGTTATCGCACTGAGTTATTTAATTTAGACACAATTTGATATCGATATACGATTTATATCTCTGTAGCGGAAGCTGATCTCTGTATTAGGATGCATTCAGAATAAGTATAATTTTGTAGTTACTCGATTCAAACAACTCGTTATTCAGAAATATGTCAGAGAAGATAGGATACAGTGCCGGTTAGAAAATACTGATCATTTGATTTGAAGTAGTAGTTAAGGAATAATATTCTGATATTTTGTAGATTTATCCAATTAGAATACTACTTTCACAAGTGCAGGAGTAAATTTTGGTTTTGACGAAATTTCATAAATCTGGGTAATGAAGATATCTAAAAATCATAAGGAAATCATATCACGGAAACTAGAACGAGCAGTTAGTCGTCATAAATACCGGGATATCAAAAATTATCTTGGTCAATGGTGGTTGTGGAATGTAAAACGTGTGTCTTACTTTAAATTTCAGAATATGTTTTGTTGTGTCAGAATCTGTTAAGTCAAATTAATTGATTTGAAGTTTCTAAAAGTGCGAAATTTCGCAATTTTATACGAATGTTATAACACTCAGAAGTCTCTGGCGTTTTGGACTCCGGGATTTTCACTAGGCCTATCGAAATTAGAAGGTTCGAATTATCTAAAAACATAATTGCATGAACGCCAGACGTCCTATGTAATTAGCTACGAACGTAATCATTTTGACATATGCCTCGAGGAGCTCGCTGCGCGTCAGTAGGTATGAAATTTGTAGGTTATTGATGATGTCAGTGTGACAGTGACATAATTATTTCAAACGTAAAATGAGACACACGTTTTAGATTCCACAACCACCCTTAACCAAGATAATTTTTGATATCCCGGTATATTCATAGCCTTATTCTCAACCACGGTCGTATATACAGGTCTGGAAACTCGAAGCTGTTTCCTATGTGAGAAGTGAGTCCGCTAAGCGTCATCTGTTGCGTAGTACCAAAAGGGTGGCGCATGAGTCGAGGGATGTTCTCTGGCACGTGTACGACCGTGTTTGAACGATATGGCGCCTAAACCTGACATCCTGACAACATATTTCGAACCATGCGCTAGCTGGTGGCTGAGCGAGGGACTACGAGTTAGACATGTTAGAGACTCAAATCAAACATAGAGTAACCCAGACCTGTATATACGACCGTGTTCTCAACTATTGACTAGTCAGTCATATACAAATAATGAGAGTGCAAGATTCGTAACAATAAGTTATGACGTATTAAGTCCGGTATCTATTAATTGGCTTTTTTTTCGTCTTTTTTATACATAGACTACACGAGAGGGAAACCTACAAGGTTCGAGGAACATCGTGTGAGGTAACGGTTGAATGTTGGGAGAGGAGATAGGCATTCGAATTTTTCTTGAAGGTTTGGATGTTATAGGCATAGGGAAATACCTCACTAGGTAAAGAGTTCCACAACTTAGCTGCTCGATAGAAAAAGTCTGGTAGGTCTATGGAACTAAATTCAGTCCCGGATGTTTTTAAGGTCTACTTAAATTGAGTTCCAGGTATATTCCTGGTTGTCAGGTCAAATAATTAGCATCTAGTACCTGCTGCCTAAGCCAACCACCCTTCTGTACGCAAGTATTTCCACAATAACCAATAATTGCTAATTAATAATTGTTACCCCATTTGTTAATAACCTAACCTAACCTAGCTTTATTAATATAGAATGCAAATATTGTAATCGCGCTAATCTTAACACTCATTAAGTAACCAATAATGATTGTTTATTCTTCCCCTTTGTTTATAACCTAACTTAACCTAACCTACTAGCCTAACTTTGTTGATATAGAATGCAAATATTGTAATCGCACTAGTCTTAACACTCTCATGATAACCAATAATGATTGTTTATTGTACCCCGTTTGTACCTAACCTAACCTAACTTAACCTAAACAAACCTAACCTAACCTAACTTAACCTAAGCAAACCTAACCTAACCTTACCTAACCTAACCTACTAACCTAACTTTGTTGATATATAATGCAAATATTGTAATCGTGCTAATCTTAACACTATCATAAAAACCAATAATGATTGTTTATTGTACCCCCTTTGTTCTAACCTAACCTAACCTAACCTAACCTAATCTAACCTACTAAGCTAACTTTGTTGATATAAAATGCAAATATTGTAATCGCGCTAATCTTAACCCTCTCATAATAACCAATAATGATTGTTTATTCTACCCCTTTGCTTCTAACCTAACCTAACCTAACCTAACGTAGCCTACTACCCTAAGTTTGTTGTTATAGAATCCAAATATTGTAATCGCGCCAAGCTTAACACTATCATTTATAAGAATACTCTGGGAATTATGTTGAAACTCGGGACTCAATTTACGTAGTACGATTTTATCAGTGGAACTGAACTTACGTAGGAATATGGTAAATGTGATTCAATTTACATTTTTCCCTTTCAAGACAGTTCTGTGATAAGTTGTGACCAGTAGATCAGTCTATGTACATTCACACAATAGATTATGAAAAGTTTGCAGAAGCCGGAAATAACGACCATGTAATTATGAATTAATAATTGTTGAAAATTCTTGGCTTCCAGATGGATTCTGCGTCACAATAGCAGGACTTGATGCCTCAAGCCTGCCCTGAAGAGGCCACCTGTAATGGTTGGTGAAACGTCGGCATCACCCCGTGCTATTGTGATGCGGAATCCATATGGAAGCCAAGAATTTTCAAGGTTAGCTATCCGCGATAGTCTATAATCAATAATTGTTTTTGTTTGTTTCCGATGAATAACAACTAGTTGGCTCAATGTTGGTTATACCTTACTGGTATGAAGCAATGTGGCTGTTGTTGATGTGGCAAGTTAAAAAATAATTAATAATGATTCTTGACCCAAGTATGAATTATATTATATATAAATACTCGAGAAATTGTCACACTAACACATATGCTTATTATTTTCGTCTTTCGGTACGTTTCGGTCTCACGACTATCATCAGAAGACGTATCAATGTCTAAAACGGGATTTATTTAAGAATGACATCGGTTGTACTTTTCTACTTCAACTGGATATTCATTTACATTTGGGTTTTATTACAAGTGAGAGAGACTAGGCATCTGTTCAATACTCTCATTTAGGCTAAGGATGAGGGATGTCCCGCCAAAAGCATCAAGCGAGTCTAGAGAATGACTAGAGGTAAATCAAATTGCTGTCAAGGGAGAACGAGAGTAACGAGAACTGCTTGCTCTAGTTCCCGTACTCGAGAATGAATGCAAGAACAAGACTTGCATATCCGCACCTGGAGCGAGTCATCTCTCGCTCTTGTCTTGCTCTCGCGAAGCAATTTAATTTATACGAGGGCAAGCTGAAAAGTCCCTGAAAATGAAACAAGAAATGATACATTTGGTCAAAACTTATTTTATTTCTTAACATAATCTCCTTGTAGCCCAATATACTTCGTCCAACGTTTTTTCTAATTTTTCAATCCTTTCCAAATATTACGATTTCGGCAGTCCTTCAAAATAGATGTTTGTTCCAGCGATGACCTTATCGTTGAAGCCAAATTTCTTTCCGTCGAGACATTTCTTCAAGTTCTGAACAGATAAAAATTGCAAATCTGGGAAATATGGTGGATGACGAACCAATTCCTAGCGCAATTCATGCAATTTGGCTGCAAATCGATGTTGAATCGATCCAACAGCTCTGCATAATATACGCCGGTGATCGTTTCGCCCTTTTCAATGTAATCGATATGGACGATACCATGTGCATCCCAAAAACTGTCGCCATGACTTTGTTGGCCGATGACACTTTGGCCTTCTTCGACTTCGATTCACAAGGACAAGTTCACTGTCTCGACTGTTCTTTGGTCTTTGGTGTGTTGTGATGGATCCATGTTTCGTCCACGGTTACGAAACGGCGCAAAAAGTCCTTCTTATCGCGCTTGAACATCGCCAAACACGCCTTTGAAGTGGTCATAGGACACTCTTGTTATCAACAGAGAGCAACCGCGGCACCTTCTGGCAGATAGCTTTCTCATATGCAAAAATTTATACAACCCGGTTCGGTTGAGATACCCATCATAGCTACAGCGATCTCGACGATTGTAACCTCAATTGGACGACCAGAACGTTCGGCGTCCTTTGTGGTCATACTACCACAACGAAAATCAGTAAACCACTTTTGAATCGTTCCAATCGATGGTGATGAGTGCCCATAATGTTTAACAAGCGATGCTTTGGTTTGCGTAATGTTTTTTCCACGCAAGAAAAAATGTTTAATCAAGACGGGAAATTAACTTTTTCCATGTTTACAATAATCTTCAAGGATGCTTGCTTTCGATGGGTGCCAAAACAGAACTGAATGACATATCAGTCATTCACATGGGATTTTCGATTGTGGCGCCATCTGTTTCATTTTCCAGGGACTTTTCACCTTGCCCTCGTATATAGTTGATTTGGATTCTACCTTGATTAAAATTAAACGAGATGCTATTGAGCCTGCGGTTAAATTCACTAACAACGTAACTGGCTCCAGGTTCCAATACAAGGGGAGATGGAATTTTTTCGCATGGTTTGATTCATGATAATAATAAGTAACCGTAATAATTCATATATGCATGCAGATGCAACATTTTCAATATCTGCAGTACTAGATTTCTTATCATGTCAGTTTAAAATTCTAACGAAACGATCGTTCTATACGATTTGTTCGCATGAAATATATAAGAAGTAGGAGTAAACGAAATGTCTAATGATGTATTTACTTAGAATGTCAAACGCTTGGATAGAACGCCTAAATCAAGTTGCAATCAGGAAAGTGAAGAACAATTCGTTCTTCGTACCGGTCGCTGGCGGCATTAAGTCGGAATATATTTATCGATCGATAAGAGGTCACCTTCAATACGTCATCTCATTCACTACCTGGCCCGCACCAGCTGGTCTTGTATACCGTTTTCCACATACATATCTTGCTATCCAACTCGACTGTTTACTCCCGTTGGATGGCTCACATGAACGCAAGTGTTGAATTTATGCCACAAAAACAATCCATAAGCTGTTATAGATTATTACACGAAAGCCGGTGAATAAAATCAACAAAACTGTGGTGCAGCTGATGTTTTATAATTAGTTTTGTGTTTAATTGATAATGATCTCCATAGACATAGTTTGAGTTACGTTCCCTTGTTAATACTACTCCGCATCATAGGCTAATATTGTTTCATTTGAAGGGGCCTTTTAAAAAATTTTTTGACCTTTACAGTCTGTCAATAAATTCATTTTTCACTGGATTACATATTGCAATATCATTTGGGTAACTTTTCAACATAATAATCGCATTCACATAGTTCTGGCTGCAAAAAAAATGTTCCCACAAAAATCATTATGTTTGTTGACTGTTAAATCCCATTGCATGACTCATAAAACGTAGGTATAGAATTTATGACAAAGAAACAATTCCTGAACTGTTTTCAATTGGACCACAGGGACGGGGCACTATATTAATTTTTAACACACTCCTGAGCATATCATATACATGGGTGTCAAAAATTGCTGGAAAATAAAACTACCACTTAGTGTAGAGGTCAAAATGAGTCGATTGAACCCAATTTATATGGTAATAAAATGTACCGTTTGTCCGTGAGAAAAGTACAAAGTTCACTTAAAAAATCACATTTTTGTGCGTTATTCATAAATGTGTGGATCAAATTAGACGAAATTTTGCAACAGTGCATTATATAAAGTTACCCTACTTTCAGTAACAAAAGAAATTCAAAGGAAATTGTAGAAGGACAAAACCACCCATACCCCTCTGATATTTTCTTAACAATTTTATGAGGGGTCGTAATGTGGTTCTAAGATTCTTCCAACATAAAGACTTATTCATTATCTCAATTTTTTATCTCCTGTGAAAATTCCGTATTTTGCATATTTAGAAGGAAAAAAATGTTTTCTCAAACACTGATAACTGATATTTTTAGAACAAGTTTAATAAAACTGTAGAAACAAATTTATAAGTATTCCAGTTTATTGTTGACAGTAGATGTTTTGATAATTTGTTCACTTTTAGTTGCTTTTGTATTGTTTTTTCCCTCAATTACTGTTATTACTTAATTACTACAGCTGTTATTGTTGCTTTTAATTGGCAGCTATTAAATATGGATTTCCCTTTTAATCAGCTCGATAGGCTTTTAGTTCTTGGATTCTGTCAAGTTAACTGCATCGAAAGAGTCTATAAAGAGAGGTATCGAAATCGGAGATGTCCAAATCGTAAAAAACTTTTGCCCGAATTGAAAGACGTCTTCGAGAAACAGTGAGGTTGAAGCCAGCCAGAATCAACGGTGGGAACCTCGACAAGCCCTAACCACCCATTGCGGAAGACGCTGTTGTTCAAATGATACTAAAATCCGAGCGGCAAACTTCTATATGCGAAAAATTCTTGAAGGGATAGAAATCTTAAAACATCCAAATAATCTAAACCGTGACTCAGGATATTACATTTCCAACATTTAGAAACCCATCCTCGAAAATTCTGCTTCGCACAACGGTAGGGTCAGGTACCAGAAGGGAGTTAACCACCGGAATAAAGATAGTGAACTATGTACTGTGAAAGTACTTTCCTACAATAAATACCGCTACAGAAACCAAAAGAATCAGTTTCAGTTCAAGCCTCAAGCCCGCCCTGAAGATGTTACTTGTAATGGTAATTGAAATTTGCAACCATGGTTCTAATATGGTAAAATAAGATAAATATGTATTTCAAAACAATTTGTATTGTAACAAATACTATATTTCTCATAAGGTGACAACTAGATATGTAAATAAAAACCTCGATGTTATGTGGGGTTTCAACCGATGAACTAAAGGGAGGGCGAATCAAGCAAATGTTTATCCTGTTTACTTCAGGTGCCTATTGGGTTCGAATACAATTTGGATCACCAATTCTTACCTTCCAGGAGTTGAATCGAATTTTTCGGATGCCAATAAGAACTAACGAATATCATGATTTGGACGTAACTGTTCTTCGAAAAGAAAGCTCCATAAATAGTTCAATAGATGAGGTTAATAAGAACTAAATAACATTTCCAATACGAATAGGATGCGACCCAGCATCATCATTACCTCACAAACTTGGCAGTAATAGTTTTCCAGTAGACGACCATCTAATATAATTTGACATCGCAACTCTTTTATTTGGTCGTAATTTAAACTTCCAGCGATATTTGGGATGGGCATTGTGAGCTCGTTTGCCGTCTCGCAAACGATCTTAAGCACCCTATTAATCATTTGAAGAATCACCAAACCACGAAATTCGTTTGAACTAAGTTTATTCGGTAAATGTAGTTCCTTTGATATTTTATTGAAGATTTTGCTTTATTATCAAAGGGAAATGTAGTACAATGAGGATGATGAATCAGATGGATCTCTTATATCAGGATGTGACGCGTTAGATCCTGTTAGAATTATTTACGTATTTGCAGTAACCAGCTTGTTATTCTTTACGTAAAATAAAACGAATTATACTACTGATGCCATTTTAAAATTGATGAACTAGGAATTAAATTTTAAAACATTTATTGTTTTCGAATAAAGGGTAAGAATTCTATTCTCCTAAATGTATTATTTATTTTGAACATATCTTAACAAAATATTATTTAATTATTAATTATTCATTATTATTAAAACTACAGTTTTAGTCATTTGTTGTACATTTAAGATTGACATCAAATCGAAGAAGCAACACGGTACATCAGGTTAAATACCTTCCAGAAACATGTCCACCAACAATTTCGTAACGCTTTTTTTGGAAAAAAATGTTTAAGAGAATTGCAGAACAATCATTTCATCTCACTGTCATTTGGCTTGCCTCGATTCAACCCTTTTAATTTTAATTTTTTATCTATAAATTTTTTATCAAATTTCTGGTCTGCGGATATATATGCTAGAATAAATCTCTTGCATGACATGTCTCTGGGTATATTTATCCATATTTGGGCTACATTTTATCTTATCATTTGAACCTGAATGAAAATTTATGAGTCAATTAATCTGACCTAACATAAGAACTCTTATTAATTCTTATAGACAAACCTCTGGTACATCAACAAATATTGGCCTATAAATAAGAAACAATCACTAGTATCTACCAAAAATACTGTTGAAGGACCTCCGAGCTACCAAGTAGCCATCATCAATTATGGGATTTATCAATTACTGAGAATGATAACTGAAACTTGTCAATTTTATTGAACTATTTGTTCGTAGTGGCTCTAATTTGGTTAATTAGTAGCGTTCCATTCTCTTTTTTTATTTAGAAATTGAGTTATTGATCACAGATTTGTGTACAACGCTATTTGCTGAAGTTTCTCAACTTTGTTGTTATACTTTCTCCGGATCAATGGCACGATTAATAATTTAGATAGATAGATAGAGAGATAGATTTATTTACTATCAGCATAACAATATATTACAGTGGTTTGTATTAGTTTCCATGGAAGAAATAAGCAGGGTAACGTTATTAGAGTTGAGAAATATTATTCCAAATTTCAGCCCCAACTGCATTATATACCATTTTGAACGTCATATTTGTGTTCAGCGCCCTCGAAAACCCCTGGGTAACCAAATCCAGCTATTTTCTGTGCTTATTTTTAAAGTTATATAATCAGATGAATCATCTTCAGAAAATGGCATGGAAATGTCCATTTTTCACATGTTGAAATCCAGACAAATTTTTCCAAGAAAATTCAATACCACATTTTTTTCATTCAAAATTCGTTAATTCGTTCAAAAATTCCGGGTTTGGAATAATTTTGTGCTTTATTTCCTCGGCTATAGACCGAACAGTTCGAAGTAGATGCGTAGTGAATGTCACCTGAAATTAAACTTAAAAGTAAATGAATAACCAGTTAAAGTACAAAACTGGAACAGTTATCAACTGTAACAGAAATCGTTAAATTTTGAATTCTACAGTGAAATTATTCACCGCAAACTAGGCAAGAGCTGATCTAGATCCTTACCCACAAGTGGATTGCTATCCCACAAGGGGTTATCAATTATCAAGACAGGAGGTGAGCCAAGTCTTTGAACTTCTTGATGAAATATGACACGAAAAGCACTAAGATACGTTTGATCAACAACGCCAAAGCTCGAACCCGTAAACGTAAATTGTGAATCTTTCCAAATTTCTTATAAATGAAAAAAAATACATTGATGGATCCAAATTCTCTCCACGGAGAACGACAAATTTAATTGTAACTGGGATATATTGGATAATATGAAATAGAAGATGTAATGCAATACATTGAAGATTGCTTTATTTGCATTAATGTCAATTTGAATCAGATAAATGAAACGGATTGATATTGAAAATGGAACGATGTTTCGGCACAAATCTTTGACAGTTCTAAATGAATAATAAAGTTTGTAATAAGCGGATCGCACACGTAATAAATACTTCCATAATTCGTTTTGCTGAAACAAATCCACTCTGAGGTGACGCTAAACTCATTATATCACTTAATACCGGCAAATCTAGAGAGGGTAACCCACCAGATAATTTATTGAACCAGCCAATATGCGCATCTGCTCGATTATTCAAAATGAATCTGTTCATTTCCTATTACACATTAACACATTACGTTCAGAATGCTCTACTAATTTATTCCTAAATGAAGGAAGGTAGCCTTGATCATGATAACAATAATCCAGATCGATCAGTAACATCACAAACTTATAGTTCCAGACAGCTTGTCACACCTGAATTCTTATATTATCAGGATATAAAAAAAACTGATTAGTCGCTGTGATGAATGATAGAAGGACCTTTTAAAATTCTAAAAAACCTCCTCCATTGCCTAGTTATTGTAATAAGGATTTAGCACAGGTTATTTCTAATATTCAAAACAAAATCATTTTTAGAAAATTGAAATTTCATGTAGAATTGAAATATCTCAAAACGAAAGTAATAAGAACATACAATAGGGGTTGTTAGATGTTCTCTGTTTAGTATCAATAACAAATTTTAGCGTAAGAAATAGTAAATAAATTTCTAAAATAAACACAAATTAGTTCACACCCGCTTCAAGTAGAGTGATATGATACCATAGCTGACATGGTCAAGAGGGTTTCAATAAGTTGTCAAAAGTTTATAGTTTCAAAGGAAATCATAAACCTGTCAAGATTTATAAGCAATATAGGACGGAAAACGAATGCAAGCTATATGATAAATGTTAATATTAACCGTCTGGAGATGTTTAGGTAGTGAGCCATTCTTTCCAGACCCATTGTTCATCTGAATATGGAAGTTTTAACGTCTTTCTTCTATAAGTTAATAATTAATCAAGATGTATCACACGTAAATCGGGAAGTAACATATTATCTAATCATCAAAATAGTAATTGAATATAGCCTTGATTATAATTGAAATAATAATCTTAGTTTTATTTCTGTCTTTCAGTTAATTTACATTATCTAAGTTTGTTTTATTCGAATTTAGATTTTGATCTTATTTTCTTCATTCTTATTAGTAATAAAGTTGATCATAATATTATTATCTTCAATTATCACAGACATTCTTTTATTATTATTATTGAATTTTCTTGTTGTTGAGTACGAGTTTATTTAATTACTATTGGCGTTTAACCTTCCACTTACCTTGCAGTGTGTTAAAATCTCAAGTGTCTTGTGAAATAAAAGGGTAAATGTCAATGATATTCTTCACGTTTGTTCTGGCTAATCAATGATTGGGATCAAACTCCAACGTGTCATGGTTCTCTAAACTTACTGGCCACACTGTCAATAAATAAATATATTGAGGATTAGGAGTAAAATAAATTCCTTAAGTGAAGTTTATAGAGAATCTCGCCCTACAGCTTGCTCAACAACTAGCAGATTATAATTTCAATACCAGTCAAAGATCTCTCGAACTCCGGAGGGAAAATGTGACCCCGGAAATAGCTATTAGACCAACCAACGAACGTCAAGGTTTAGAAACCCCTGGAAATATATGGTCTTTGATTTGAATAAGACATGGTGTTTGTGCATACAACTTATACAAATGGGGGAAATATCTAGTCCAAACTACATCTGACTCATAATATAACTATTATTATTATGAACATCGACAGTGAACCAGGAATTTTCTAAAATCCAAAAATCAGTAGTTTAGAAAATAATGCAACATCCAAATGAGTTTAGTTTCTCATAATAATCAAACGAACGCTGAAATAACAATTTTTAATGAACTGTAATATGCACTTTGGATAAATTATTTAGAGACATAGCTTCCCTCTGGCATCATCAATCAATATAGCATAAAATTATCCTTATATTTTATTCATACCAATCGGTTATCCGGTTTCATATATTCCATATTTGTGATCATAGTCTGGAAATTTAACCTTCTGTTTGGTATATTGAGCTAGTCTGGCATGGTATCATACCATCCATCATGTTTAAGTACTTGTACAAGCTTTAAAGGGTGAATCTTTGACTAATCTTGAGATACAGGGCGGGCAAAACATTTTTTTTGTTTTTTGATTATATTTTTGTTCAATAACATGACAATTCGACCAAATTCGGGATACTGGGAGTATTAATGATGTTAGAGGGCGCCACATACAGTGTTGTACTTGGATTTAAATAACCATAACTTTTTTGTGTGGCACGGTATGTCATTTTTCAATAAACAGACCTATTATTCATTCAATTCTACATATAAAAGATACTAATATTCGTCGCTGTAAGCAATCGTTTTGTAAAAAAACGGGTTTAAAGTTAAACCTGCGTTGGAATTTTGTAAATTGAATCATTCATTGAGTATCACTTTACAAATTACTATCACTAAATTAGTGAAAATTAGATAATAATAAAAATTTGCAAAAAGCGTATTGCATCTTTCCTCTGCAGCGGCAGTAGGTACCTGCATAGCAATCCTTGGAAAACAAACTAGAGGTTATCATGGTAGCAGAATCAGTCAAGACAGTTTATTTATAAAACAGACAGTGGTTTTTTGTTATTTAGACGTTATAAGTAATAATTTGTTATGTATTGTATTCAAAATGTACCAATATACCAACGGAGAAATTGCAAACATTTATTTCAACTATGGAATGGCTCATGGTGAAGTACAAGCTGCAGGACGAATGTATCAGAAGCGGGTGGTTCCACATGTCCAAATTTTTATTAACATTCACGACTTGTGAAACTGGTAGTTTTAAAAAATTTACCCTCAAAGTAGATTCATCCATTTGGTTGCGTAATAGATTATTTAAAACCTATGATTTCTTGAACCATGTGCTTTTCACAGATAAAGCTTCGTTTCATCGTGATGCCATCATTAACTCTCACAATAACCATATCTGAGCTGAGGATAATCCCAATGCTGTCTTAGACAATTTTCAAGTACAATTTTATCTACATATTTGGGTTGGAATTATCGGTGATTACCTTATCGGACCTTGCATTCTTCCAGAAGGATTAATTGGCGAAGAGTACCGAAGGTTTTTGGTATACGAGCTTCCTGAACATTTAGAAGAAGTTGATTTAGATGCACGATGGAGCACCGCCACACTTTAGTTTGGTTGCGCGTCAATCTCAAGATGAGAATTACGCTAACCGTTGGAAAGAAAGAGCGGGACCTTAAGCCTCCAAGATCACTTGATTTGAATCCTTTGAATTTTTTTCTGTGGGGCTACTTGAAGTCACTAGTTGATAAAACTCCAGTCCAAACTGGACAAGATGTAAGAAACCGGATGGATAGGCGTCAAAACAGAACTGAATGACACATCAGTTCCTACCTGCTTGTTTTTGCAGCTACTCGAAAAAAAGGAAAATCCGAATGAAAGTATAAAAACTCGATTCCAGATTTAATAACGATTCCCCACCAATCGTCATTTTTCGTTACATATTTGCAGGTCGATGAAATTGATAAGCTTATCGAAAGAGCAAATTGAGGTTCATTTTAAGAGGGTGCGAAACAACCAAACCCTCATAATTTCATATTCCAGGTTCAGATATTTCAAATCGAGATGAAAACTTAGCACGGCTAGGCTTGTGGGTGGCCAAATTAAACTGTGAACTAGTTATTCGGGACACGTATTTCAATTTAAGGCGAGTAGGTAGCTTACCGCATAGACTAGAAATTTAATAAACAGCGCTAATGATAATACCATCGGCAGGAAAAACACAACAATTTATTGAGTTGTCCTACAAGTTTACGTCTCGGTAGACCTATTACATTATTTGTCCGTCATTTCCACCTGGTAACACATTCCCCGGGGTCGCAGTATTTATACTGTTCCCTTGGGATAGAGAATCACACGTGACTACTATTTGCTGCCTCTAGTCACTGGAATAAAGCCAAATCTCTGCCGATATTACACGATTCGAGTGAATAAAATGCTCTAAATTTTCATTTTGTAATTTCTGTAATCCATATAAGCTTTTCGTGCGTTCAATATTTGTGTCTAGTCGAAAATTAATATATAGTTTTGATTACTCGAATGTTTAGAAATATTAAATATGCCCTATCCACTAAAAATACTATTATATGTCGAAATCCAAGTGATTACCATCTTTTTTAATGTTAATATCAAGGAAAGGAAACTGATTATCTGTTTCTATTTCGACAGTGAATCTCAGTGAATCAAATTGGCTATTAAGCGTGTTCAAAAAGTCATGTAAATCAAAATCTTTACTTGTAATCGCGAAAATGTCGTCAACATATCTATACCAAACTTTTGGAAACTGATTCAATTTTGATTTTGAAGAGGTTTCAAGTTCGCTTGAAAAATATTGGCCAAAAAAGAGAGTGGATTGCCTACAAGTTCTCGTCAAATAACTTGGCACCTGTATGAAATAATATCGGCACATTATAAATTGTCTATCTTCTTCTAATATTCATGATTTAGATAAAGAAACATTGTAACGTATAATTTCTAAGAACACCACATACGTCAATGGCATTGTCATGATCTAGAAAGAGACAAAACATCCCCGTCCTATCGCATTTGAATCACGTTATTTTTGTCAAGTTGCAGGCCTGTCTTGTCTTTTGTCTTGTCAATTGTCAAATCTTATGTCTGACACCTGACTCCTGTTATCGCGAATCTAAGTGTGAACAATTTCAATTTATCATTTGCTTCCGTTATTCTTTACAAAATCTGTTCTTATAAGAACAAAAATTTGAGATGTCATACAATAAAGTTCTTCATCGACAAGGGCGTGAGTTCATCAGTTCACTTATTGAATATTTCGAACGAGAAAAAAACATCGGAGGCCCTTTAACGTCAGTTCGAGAGGTATATTATTACACACAAATACATTATTAACGATCATCTAATTCTAAAATACGATTTTCCAGAGGGTAGCAGAGGCATTGCATATTTCTGTAAGGACTGTTACCAGAATTAAACATGAAAAGGTCACTCAGCCAATATTGGAATCTCCAGGCAAGAAACGTACGTCTAGAAGGAAGAAGACAGAAGACTTACCAGAGACAACGAAAATGGAAATAAGAAATTCTTTGTATGAGATGTATTCTCAACGTAAGTTCAAGTTAATGATTTCTCCTACTGTGTACACAGTAATAATTTGAAAAACATATAGAATACTGAACTGAAACAGAAATTCAAATGATCTACAAAGGTCAATTGCTTAGGTACAATTATTGTTTTCATCAGTTGATGGCTCGCTTTGAAAGCGTCCCTGTGTGTTATAAACAATTAAACTTGCAGTTCATGTAAATTTGAATTTGTGTTTGATTTCAATATGGTACATAGTTTTTGAAATGAATTTACATCAAGTAAACCCTGAATCTATAGATTGATAATTTTACTATTTTTTAGGTAAACATGTGACCACAGCTTCGCTCAATAAAGAAATCAAACGTAAAGTTATTGAAATAAGTGACTCCAGCCTCAGACGTGTTCTGCATTCAATTGGTTTTAAGTATCAAAAAGATAACACTAAAAGAGCTCTAATGGAAAGAAATAACATTCTATGTTTAAGACAGCAATTTTTAAGAGATACGTGAAAAATTTATCTTCACCTTTGCGAAGAGATGTAATCTTTTTCGACGAAACTTGGATTTTTTCAAAAGGAACTACTATTACTTCTTGGCAAGATAGCAGTATTAAAAGTGTGTGAAAAACTCAATTTCAAGGAAGACGATACATTGTCCTACATGCTGGAGGTAGTAACGGTTTCATCAATGATGCCTCGCTAACATTCACTACTAAATCACAAAGTGCTGATTATCATGGTGAAATATTTATGAATTATTGAATGACATCAAATAATTATATTATATTCATTATCAAATAATTATATTATATACTTTCACATGTTGCATTATTTTTCTACATAGAAATCCCCATAGCACATATATAAATGCAGAAGTGAGATCTTAAAAAATTGTAAACGAAAAGAACACCTATTTATTCATTATATTTATTAAATGAAGATATAAAAATGAAACATTGAATTAATATATATTTCTCTAATAGGAAGAACTAGTATTATTGGTGGAGAATTATATTACATTGTTTGACAATAGTTTCAGAACTGCAGTTTTTGTTAATTCACGGGAGAAAAAGACGACAACACTGAAGCCTCTTTGTTTGAGAATTCTAATTCACAATGTATACTTGATTTATGTGAGATGTAGCTGCAGTTTATTACCACAATATTGAAGTTAGGCCCCTTGAGCATCAGCAAATTGAAAATCTATTCTGAAAGCATTTCTACGTAGAATGTATTTACATGCTTTGCTGGGGAAACAGGTTTTTTGTCAAAATTTCCATCACAGAAATAGTGAAAGTAGATTTATAGGTAGGTACTGTCATGTTCATGAAATAGTAACACCATGTCCTGATGCAATTGTATTCAAATGCCGTTGATTTCTTCATTCACTGGGAACCTAACACAATTTCTGCTGCTTAAAAGTGTAATCCGTTCTAATACACGACAATACATTAAAAGTATTGAAACTAATATTCACTCTAAAAAGATACTCTGAGCAAACAATGTAAACTAACGAATGTTATAGGTTATAACAGCTGCAAATATTTATATACAAACATGACAAGCTCGGAATGACGAACATTATAAGAAACTTGAAAATGCTAACCGACTAGGTACGAATTCAACCGATAAAGTTGATTCTGCAGCGGTAGCTTTCGGAAATTTCTGTTCCACAACTACCATATTAACAATATAACACGTTTGAATCAAGAAGTTTTCATAATCAGATACGCCCATTGATGACGTACGGGCCTAGTTATTTGACGAGAACCGTATTGCACACACGCTTGTTAGTGTATAGTAATTTGTGTTAAAAGTGAAATAATTTTGCTCCATACATAAAAATGAAAGGATCACGTATTCTGTGCAGTTTCTACCGGGGATATTGATATTTAAAAGCCATTGCTTAAGAATGTTTATCAAATCAGGGATCGAAGTATTTGTAAATAGTGAAACAAATAATGACAATAATACTAAATGAGTATGGAAATATGTCAATAATAAACTATAAAAGAGTTCACACTGTGGATATTATAACACTATTGAACAAAAAGGTTACCCTTTTTACCCAATATTAGTCCAGTTTAGTACCGTGCTTATGTCTACGTGAAGGGGTATTTTAATTATTTTGTATCATATCTGTCAAAATTATCGATTATATTTGCCGACAGAAACCTATGTATCGTGTGTCACTACAGTGATAATATTATATTGTAATGAAAATAATTTCGTTTTTTAAATATTTCTCGTTGCAGATGATTATATCTTATGCATAGTCACAGTAAGAATATTGATTCAGCAGATGCTGAAGGAAACTTTTGTTTTTCTTGCGAAAAACTTGGGTCTCAGAGCAGTAATGATTCTAGTTCAATTGTTGCAATTACGCGAGGATTGGGAACTTTGTGACAAACAGTGGATTGTAACAATACTTGAATACCTGTGAAGTTGTATATGCTTATACATCATGTCGGCAGAAATACATTAATAAAAGATATATTGAAGCTAATAAAAAACAAGAAAAGTGAATTTCTCGCCTCCAAAAAAAAAGATTGAGTTTATCATCATGTGGCTTCGATTGGAAAACAATTTGTTTCATTTGAGGAAAGAAAGTGAATGATGGAAAAGAAAAGAGAAAAAGGAAAAATTTGAGAAAAAAATTTGGTTAACAACGCAGAGACAAAGTCAACAAGTTTGGAAATAATAGAACAAAAAAAGATGACTATTACCGAAAAATTCACAATAGAATATCCGGTGTAATGGATTTGGTATTATTGGAAGCACGATATCGTTGAGAAATTCATCTACTAAGGTACCTGAAGAAGATAAAAAATTCATCCACGAGTACTATCAGTGAATGCAGCAATTAAGAAAATATATCAGTATATAGAAAAGTATAAAGACTGCCAGTTTTCTATGCAGAAGTTAAAAAGTATCCTAACGTCGGAATACATACCAGATGAAAAAACTATAAGAGCCCGATTAATATCGAAGTATAAAGACGAAATTGTTATTTCAAATAAATTTGGAGCAAATATGATAATTTGTTTCCGGAAAAAACACCATGAAATCCCATCAAACGCATGATTGAACACAGAGAAGATAATTAAATAGTTGGATTTTTTTCACATATTCTTTATAAATAACCTCTAAAACTATAACAATCATTATTTTCTCAAAAGAAATATTTAAAAAATTGCAGTAATTGCATTTTTTGTTGATAACTCTAAAATTTTTGAATTTTTTTCAGACATTTACAGATTTTCAAAATTGCGATAATTTTTGATTGGCAAACTTTTTATTTTATGCCATTAGAAACAAAAAAAATATTTCATTAAAATCCATTCATTATAACTGGATTCCGTCATTTTCCCTTAATAATGACTAATTGCACTGGACTATATAGTCAAATTACGAATTCGACACCGGTAATCATGCGATTCACTCAGGTAAATTTGAAGCTCAGAGATTATACAAAATGATACAGAATAATTCATATTAAAGAACTGGAAAAGTAAAAAGGGAAGAATTAAAAAACGTTGTCAGTTATAAGAACAAAACTTCATATAATAGAATAAAATATTAAATCTAAAAACATTGTAACTAGAAATCGTATTCCCTGCATTTATAAATTAAAATTCATCATTCAACGACTGCTGAATACAACATTAATAGGATGGATTCGACAACAAAAACAAGCTCATTAAGGAGTAGTACCTTTGATGTGAAATTTTATCTCGCCGGAATTAAAAGTCATTATCGGATTAAAAGTTTCTGTTTTCGAACAAAAACTTTTTAAATGGAAGAAAGTTGTTGGCAGCTTTTAATTTGATGCTACAATTTTAATGAAACTTTATCCCAAACTCTGAACACAAGCTGCATGAAGAATGTTGAAAATTGTAGCATATTCCTGATCTATAAATTGTTTTCAACTTTGTGGTAAATGAGAACTCAATTGAATTACTTCTTTATCGACACCATACGATTACGGTAACTGTCATCCGACCAAAAGCGTTGATTGAGAGTTCAATCAACGGCAAAAGCCACAAATGGATGTATCCAAGCACCATATTGATATCTAGAAATCTAATTACGTATTTGGCAATTGAATTCGAGAGGTGCAAGGCCCGTAGGCTGTGTCCTCACCAACGGTAGGGATATAATAGAGCCATTAACATTACATCTATATAGTATTAAATAAATTGTTGTTGATAGATTCCCTTATATATACACAACGAAAAAAGTTTTGCATATTTATCGACAAATGCAAATATTGTTATGTTCAACTGTAGATGGTTTTTCTCATATACTCTGACTACACGAGGCACTATGTTCGACGAACATCGTGAGAGCAAGCAATGGAATGTAGGGAGAAGAGATAGACATTCATATTTTTCTTGAAAGTCTGGGATTATAGGCATAGGGAAAAACCTCACTAGATAAAGAGGTCCACAACTTTGCTGTTCGATGAAAAAATGTAGTCTGGCAGGAAGAAGTTCGGCAGGAGTGGTGACTAGTTTGATCTCGTCTAGTCCGTCTATCTGGAATCTTTCGTGGTGAAACTACAAACGACATTTCCGATGAATACTGACCATGGAAATAACTATATAGAAAAGAGAGATCCCACGTTTCTACGATGTTCTAGAGAGGTCAATGAACTCGTAAGTCAATCAATATATCTTCTGGATAGGATCCAACAGCTTTAGCGTATGTTTGGGAATCAAACTCCAACTATGTGAACAGTACCTCAGGACAGGTAGGACTGTGCTTTTTAGATAATGAGGAGCTGCTGTGATGTAAAGTAGCTTTTGGCACGGAATAGAAAATCAAGTTTTTGTGGTGCGATTTTCACAATGGACCTCAACTGATCGTCCCATGAAAGGGTGCTATTGATGGTGATCTCGAGCATTGTTATGGGAGGCTTCATAGGAACAGTTGCACCTGACATCATCATATTAGGGATCGTGGGATCTGCCTTCCTGGAGAAGACGCAAGCTTGAGTTTTGGTTGCATTAAACTCTACTGGATTATCACATCCCCATTTCAAAATCTTTGCCAGCTCTCCATTAACTGAGTCAAGCTGTCCTTGTTTCAGTCCTCTGGCATCAATGAATAGTACAGGGGCTCTAGATGAGAAAACAGTATGAAGTGTACCATCAACTGTGAAGTTGTGGACGAGACAGGTGGTCATTTCCAGCAGATCGTTGATATGAAGCAAAAACAAAGTTGGCGCCAAGATAGATCCCTAAGGAACACCAGCGTTGATAGCCATTGTATCGGAGGATACTCCGTCAACCATCACATGGAGTGATCTATCTGAGAGAAAACTAGTAACAGACAAAGTTGAGGCGGCAAACCATATGACGGAAGTTTCTCAAGAAGGCTTTGGTGCCAGGCTCGGTCAAATGCTTTGGAGATATTCAATGATACAGCTAGAGATTCCCCATATTCTTCAATAGATTTCTGCCATACATGTGTTACGTAGGCAAGCAGGTCTGTTGATCTGCTAACGAAAGCCATATTGCTGGTCATTCACAATTTTGTAGCTCTCTAGGTATTTGAGATCGATGTTGATTGCTTTCTCCATCACTTTAAAGATCACAGAGATAATAGTGCAATGGGTCTACAATTATTAGGAAGGGTCTTCTATCCCTTTTTTGGAATTAGTTGCACTCTAGCTGTCTTCCAGGAAGGAAACACACCAAGTTTGTATGAGAGGGTAAACAACCTGCAGAAAACTGGTGTTAATTCAGGCGCACAAAGCCAGGCTATGCCCAGGGATCATCAAAGCCGATGACATAAAGGATCTAAGCGTTAAACAGATGTTGATTCCATAGAGCAGCGCAATATCTAAATAGCCCCTAAAAACGTAGCAGGGGATAGTGTACAATGGTCTTTCGCTAATTGCACTGAACTTTATATTAAGCCCGTTACCATCTCAACGAATAAACCAATCAACAAATAGTTTATTTAGAGTTTATTGAATCCATAACCTGGTAATTCGAGTATTTTTTGTAGTGTGTATTTACAGAGAGAATTTCCCTTTCAACCCCTTATCCAAGGTTGTGAGTAGATTCGAAATATCTGAGTAATAATAAAATTGATTTTCTGTGCTGGTGTCAACGTTTCTTTACCGAGTAGAATAGTAGCATTAATTTATCACTTTTAACTCTTCCGCATTTCTCGAGGATATATCTAGACTGAGAGACGATGGATTTAGATTTACGTCATCCCCTTCAAGAAGATTAAGTGTTTTGAACAGAGACAATAACATTCTGGTTGGAAAATAAATAATCCCTGTCAGTATATTTAAATATGTCTATATTCCTATCAACTCGTAAAATTCCACACTAAGCATCAGACAACAAGCCCAACTCATAGATGGCTTAATAAGTGGAAATATCCAAATTGACTACTTTTGAAAATGACGTTAATATTCAACTTTCATATTTTTACGATAACTTTCAGACAGCTCTTGACTTTCGAGGGCAAGGTGAAAAGTTCCTGAAAACTGAAACAAGAAATGTTTTATTTGATCAAAACTTATTTTATTTCTCAACAAAATCTCCTCGTAGCCCGATACACTTCTGCAATGTTTTCAAATTTTTCGATCCCTCCCAAATATTTTGATTCAGCGATGAGAATATGGTGGATGTCGTATCCACGGTCGTATATACAGGTCTGGGAACTCGAGGCTGTTTCCTATGTGAGTAGTGAGTCCGTTAAGCGTCATCTGTTGCGTAGTACCAACAGGGGGGCGCATGAGTCGAGGAATGTTATACGACCGTGTTTGAACGATATGGCGCCTAATCATGACATCCTGACAACATACTTCACCATGCGCCAGCTGGTGGCTGAGCGAGGGACTAAGAGTTTAGCGACATGTAAGAGACTCAAGTCAAACAAGTTCCCAGACCTGTACATACGACCGTGGTCGTATCAATTCGTAGCTCAATTCCTGCAATTTGGCCATTGCAACTGCGAACCTGTGCGCCGGTGCGTTGTCATTACTTTGCCAAATGCGGTTGCTTTCGCTTCAAATCGGCGTCGAATCGATCCAACAGCTCTGCATAATATACGCCAGTGATCGTTTTGCCCTTTTCAAGGTAATCGATATGGACGATACCATGTGCATTTGAAAAAAGTGTCGTCATGATTTTGTTGACCGATAAACCCACTTTGGCCTTTTTCGGCTTCGATTCGCTAGGACAAGTCCACTGTTTCGACTGTTCTTTGGTCTCTGGTGTGTTGTGATGGATCCATGTTTCGTCCACAGTTACGGAATGGCGCAAAAAGTCCTTCTTATCGCGCTTGAGCATCGCCAAACACTCCTTTGAAGTTGACGCGAAATTCACTTTTTTCCGTGTTTACAAAAATCTTCAAGGTTGCTTGCTTTCGATGGATATCAAAACAGAACTGAATGACATATCAGTCATCTAAAGATGGTATACCACAAATGACACATGAGATTTTCGATTGTGGCGCCATCTGTTTTATTTTTCAGGGACTTTTCACCTTGGATCGTATAATACTGATAGTAACTTGCTTAAGGGCATTCAGAAGATGTTTTCCAGGTACTGTGCATATAGGTTAGGTTATGCTAGGGGAGAGTATGAATATACAACCTGGATTTAAACACATTAGATCATAGGTTGGGAAGCAAGTGTCATATTTTTATACAAAATCATAAATGGGAATATAAATTCAACAGAAATCTTAAAGCATCATTTATTATGAATGGGAGAAGGACACGTAATATTTATATTATTCCCTTTTACCATACTAATTATGGACGATTTGAGACAATTGTTTAAATGCTGAACCTAGCCAATAAGCACAGTTCTAAAATAGAATTCTTCAAGACACATCATCCAAGAGAGTTGTAAAAACATTAGAAATAAATTTTTGTTTTTATAATATATATTTTTTTTTCATTGTGAGTAGAATGAAGTAGTGAGTAGGGCAATTTCCACTATGATTGTAATGTATGAAGACTTTTTTGAATTGACAATGTCCTGAATAAATAAATAAATAAATATTTTGTCGAATCTCCATCCCTCTAAAGGTAGAAATTATATTTGCGTGACGTAAAATATGATTATGGCAAAACGAAAACGAAAGTTGAAGTAATTATGGACGTTATTTAGTACTACAATAAAACTCGGCGGGATTAATGTAAAATGTGGTGGAGTAGTTACTAGTCCATGTTCTGGATTTTATTGGAAAAGCGTTTTGCTGAACTAATGATTTGCTGTACAGGGCATGCAATACCCTAGCGAAACTTCTAATATTACGACGACCTTGCAAAGCTTAACCTATAATCCGACAATGTTACTGGGTTACTGGAAAATCGTTTTTCTGTTTTTTATAGCGCTACTTATTTTCATTGGATATTCAATGGTACTTCAAAATGGTATGAGCAGTTAGTACGTTCTAAATTAAACCAACACATAAACATTAACGGTTATTATGAGAAAAGGAATACGAAAGTTTGACATTCAAAGTACTCAGTTCAGACTAGAAGTTTATTGAAAACGATCTATGCTGGTACAATAATTATAAGCTAAAATGATCAACTTTTAAAAATGAATCGAAACATGTATGAAAAGGCATGGCACAATTACTGATATTTTGCTGGTTCTGGGAAAACAAAACCATGAGAATTTGGCAGGATCCGCGAGCAATTCGCACACCATGACCTTTAATCGCCGTGGGACATGACGTGACGTGTTAAGTTCACAGTCACAGTAACTAATTTTTGATATTCGCCCACGTTTCTAGCTGCATTTTAGATAACTACGTCATACAAAGGCGGTGCTTCATATCGATTTCATCGCGTTCACATTCAACAACCTTTCTTATCCATCTATCTCGGCATGTAGCTCAGTAATTGATATTGAGCTACATTTATGTCATCTCTTGATTTCATTAGCACGGTTAACAAAAAGTATCAATTCTAGTTTCTCAATTTTGCTTTGTTATAAATACATTCCGAAGTAAATCAAACTGATGTATAATCTTATTAGATCATTAGATCAACTTTAATTAACTTGTGACTTGATCATAGGTACAGAAAATGGAACATGCTCGAAGAAGGAAAAATTGATTGAATGTCATTTATCTAGGAATTTTCATTCAAGACTATAAGATAGATTGCTAACTATCTTATCATTGTTCTCGCATCTGCTGACTTCTAATAATATTGAAAGAACTAGCAACCTTCACCATTTTTCGCCAATTATTTGTAGGTATGTGAGCCTGGACCTCCCAGATAATATGTTAGTTAATATTTGAGAGCTCAAACCTTCTAGATTGTCCTTCAAGTATTCAAGCGCTTGAATGTCACAGACCTTTTTTCAAGTATTCGACAGGTTAAACGCCCCAAATATTGCGATAAGTATTAGTGTGTCTGAGTCTTCCATATCTTCAGGATTTAGAGAGCGTGAACCCCTCAGATGATTCATCATACATTCGAGAGCTCAAACATCTCACACCTTGCGGCAGGTATTTCAGAGCTAGAACCCTCTACATCTTCTGTAGAGCGTCTGAGAGCTTGAACCTCCCAGCTAATTTGACAACCATTTGAGATCTTATATTGCCAGATTGGCCACCGGGTATTCGAGAGCTTGCATCTTCCAGATCTATTCTCAGAAAAGAGCATACATTAAACATTCTATTTATAGTTATAAATGCACGTAAGCAAAGCTTATATGTGCTGAGAATGACTCAACTAAAAATCAAAAAATTTTAAACAAATTATTCATAATATAATAAAATAAATAAAAAAAGGTTTCTACATTCTACAAAGTGCGTATGTAATTGTATATTTTAATTATGTGTGTGAGTGTGTGTTCGTGTGTAATGTGTAGGTGTGTGTGTGTGTGTGTGTGTGTGTGTGTGTGTGTGTGTGTGTGTGTGTGTGTGTGTGTGTGTGTGTGTGTGTGTGTGTGTGTGTGTGTGTGTGTGTGTGTGTGTGTGTGTGTGTGTGTGTGTGTGTGTGTGTGTGTGTGTGTGTGTGTGTGTGTGTGTGTGTGTGTGTTTGTGCTTGTGTACTAGCTTGAAGATAAATTCAAAACTCAGAATTCTCAGAAACATGCTATCAAAACATTTACAATAAATTTATGTAGTTGTAATCAATTCCATTTTGTTTTATATAATTAGAAGTCTCTCTGTAAAATTTCTTTGAAAACCTTATATCTCTAATACTTGGAGGTATTTGGTTATATATTTTAGGACCCAGGAACAATAGAGATCTTTTAATTAGAGAAGAAGATGGTTTTATGTTCATTAATCTTCTGTTTACTTGAGCTCGAGTCTCATACCTATGATTTAGTAAACGGTTTCTACTTTTATGAATGAAGTTAGTAACTGCATGGTAATATAAATATCTTGTGTTCAAAATGTTGGTCTCATTGTACAGGTTTTCAGTTGAATATAGTTTTTTTTTCTTGTACAGAATTTTTAAAAGTAATTTTTGACATATCTCTAAAGGATGCATAGCAGTTTCATATGCACCTCCCCAAATTATTATACAATATTTTATCATAGATTCCACAAGAGCTTTATATACTAAATTTTTGTTGTTATTGTCGAGGATGTTTTTTAGTTGATTTAATTTATAAATCAATTGTCTCATTCTTACTATCAAGTTATTAATATGGTTTTGCCACTTTAAATGTTGGTCCAATTCCACCCCAAGGTAACGTATACTGTCTGTTCTGTTTACTGTAGTCTTACAATTACAATTCCCTGTTGCAAAGCATGCATCTTGATTATGTATGATTATTTTATCATTATTTGGGATATCGATAATTGTGGGAGAAAACGTTATAAAGTTGGTTTTCGTATTATTCAATGAAAGATCATTAGTGTCTAGCCAACTTTTGAGGATACTCAATTCCGTACTGGCCTTATGAAAGGCATCGCACCATGTTTCCGAACTCAGCAAAAGCACCGTGTCATCAGCGTAGCAAATAATTCTGGCATATTTACTTATATCGCATAGGTCGTTTATGTAAATATTGAATAGGGTTGGTCCTAAGACCGTACCTTGGGGAATGCCTCGGTTTAGTTGAAGTGGATCACTAAGAGTCTCGTTCACTAGTGTGCGCTGACATCTGTTTGATAGATAATCTTTGAAAAGCTCTAAGATATCGCCTCTTATTCCTATATTTTCGAGCTTTTCTAGTAGTTTTTTGTGAGACACAGTATCGAATGCCTTTGCTAAATCCAAAAATATAGCTAAACACTTTTTCTTCTCATTCATACCTGAGATTACTGTGTTAACTACTTCTGACACAGCTAGTTCAGTACTTATTCCCTCCTGAAAACCAAACTGATTCGTGGATAATAGTTTATATTTAGTAAGGTATGATTTTAACCTATTATTTAAACATTTTTCAAAAATTTTTGCTATGCTATTAATTAAGGATATTGGACGATAGTTATGTTTGATAGTTTTGTCACCTCCTTTATGTAAGGGTATTACTGTTGAACTCTTGAAATCGTTAGGTACACTAGAGGTAGTGAATATCAAATTTATAATATGTGCAATCGGTGCACTTAAATATTTTTTTGTTACTTTTATTATATTTTGTGGTATTTTATCTGGACCTGTTGAACATTTATTTTTTAAGGAAGATATAATTTGAATGACTTCATTTTCATTCACTGGTGTTAGGTAAAAGTTTTTATTTGTAATCTTACACGGCTTTAGTTTTATCTCAGATTTTTCAATATTTCTAGCTAATTCATTACCAATTTCTGTGAAATGTTCATTAAATTTGTTTGATATTTGCTTGTCGTTAGTTACTTGAGCGTGGTTTTCGTCTTCTATATTTATGTGAGATCTCGTGTTGTAGCAATTATTATTAGTTGCTTCGTTGATTACATCCCATAATTTTTTCGTGTCCTTGCCGCAAGTATGTATTTTATTTTCAAAATATTTGTTTTTTGTGAGTTTGATGAGCGTATTTAGATAGTTTCGGTAGAGTTTATACTTATTTTCCAACTCTGTGGTGTGTGCTAAAGTCAGAAGTTTTCTCATTGCATCTCTTTTTTTAATTGCGTTCATAAGTCCAATTGTTATCCATGGTTTAATAAATTTTTTGTTATGTTTTGCTCTTTTTACTTCAGAGTGTTTTTCGATATACACTGAGAATTTACGAATGAATGTCTCGTATGCCCTTATTGAGTTATTTTCGTTCATGACTTCAATCCAATTTTCCAGTTTAATATCATTAATTAGAGCTTCTGTATTAAATATTTTCCGGTTGTTTGAAGTCAGATTTTTATTTTTATTAACCTCTCCGAGTATATTAATGTTTAGAAAGATTGGGTAATGATCAGTTATGTTCGATTCTAAAATAATTGGTTTTAATTTAATCTGATTGTTACTTCTATTGCAGCCATTTATGAACATGTGATCTATTAATGTTGAACTAGTTTGGGTGATTCTGGTTGGTTTATTAAAACAAGATATAAATGAGTAGCTACTTAGCATATTTAAATAATTTCGGACATGAAGATTGTTGTATTCCAAAGTGTTTATGTTGATGTCACCTAGAAATAGATTTATAGAATTTCCAAAATTATAGTTCTCATAGAAATTACTAAGATCATTCAAAAAAGTATTTAAGTTTGTGGATGGTGGTCGATAAGCTGCTGCAATTTTGACATTCACTGTACCTATGTTGAGATTTATTTCTGTTAATGCAATTTCTGATAATTGTATGGTATTTGTCTTGTGTTTGTACGATGATTTTATGTAAATTATTAAGCCATCATTTTGATTGAAGCAAGAATTATTGTAGTTAATATCAAAATTTTCAATTTTAAAATCATTTGTATCACTAATTTGCCATGTTTCTGATAATACAATTATATCTATGTTAGCAGTACCAATATCTTCCAAAAATATTATGAACTCTTCGTAATTTTTGTTTATACTACGAATATTTAAGTGTAAAATGTTAAGATTTATACCGTCTGGGTTTTTTATACTTGTTCTAAGTTCGAAGGAGTTTTGACATGTTTCATTTTCAATGTTATTGAAGTTATCTATTTTTTCAAACAGTTGAATATTGTTCATTATATATTTGTGAATAATTGAGAATTATCACTAGAGTATATGCGATTGTGTGGTAAGTGGTGTGTGTGTGTGTGTGTGTGTGTGTGTGTGTGTGTGTGTGTGTGTGTGTGTGTGTGTATGTGTGTGTGTGTGTGTGTGTGTGTGTGTGTGTGTGTGTGTGTGTGTGTGTGTGTGTGTGTGTGTGTGTGTGTGTGTGTGTATAATTCAAATGTTTTGAGTGAAAACGTGTGAGCTTAAACAGAATGAAATGTACATAAAATATGTGTTATTCCAGCTAGTTTCATTGTAAAAATCATGAAAAAGAAAAACACAATTTGTTAAATAATATCAATATTTTCGAAAAACAACAAAGGAAATATTTAATAGAATTTTTGATATAGACGATCAATGCTTATTGATTAATTGCAATTTAATATTCACAAAATCTCAAATTTATTCACTTATCTATGTTGTTTTATATTTTATTGTTTACAAGTTGTAGTTCAGTTATTCACAAGAATAAAAACAAAAAGTGAGAAGTATGTGAATTCAGGAAATATCCAATAATTATTTAATTGAAGATTCTATATAATAATGCCTAAACTAGATTCACATTTAATATTCACAAAATAGCATACGAATTATTTCGATTTTGTTTAATTATTAGAATTATGCTGAATCATTGTGAATATTTTTGAAGCTAAAAAAAAAATTTCAAACATCTAACTTTACAATATCGTAGTCCTTATTTCTATACATATGATATGGGATTGTTTACAACAACCTCTTCCGCTCACCTTGTTCCATGTAGTAAATGTTCCCATGCCAAATCCAGACATTTTTTGGTTCATAAATTTGTTTCGCATTTTTGTATTTTTCATATCTTTGCTTTGTTAGTTCCTCCGTTATTGCTATTTTCTCACCTTTCAGTTTCTTCCGATTGGACAACACGCTTGCCTTGCTGTTATAATTATTAAAATACACCAGTACCGGTCTATTTTTATTATGTATTGGTTTTCCAATTCTACGGCAATTGTTTACATCTGAAGAACTTAGGTTAATATTCAACCTTTCATTTAATAGCTTCACCATATCTGCTTCTTTATCTACAGACTGTTTTTCATCAATACCATAAATCCGTAAACGTTGCGAATATAAATCTTGTTCAATGTTATCGACTTTTTTATCAAGTTTCTGTTGCAAGTCTTGGTTTTTATGTTGTAATGCAATAATATCATTTTCCAGTTTTATTACCTTGTTGTTTGTGTCTTTCAATGAATTTTCCATTTCGTGCAGTACTATTTTGCTTACTTCATCCGCCAGTTGTTTTATAAATTCCGGCTTATTAAACACCTTACACAGGACTTCTTCCACATCACATGTAAATGCTTTAGTAATTACCATTTTTTGATTATTATTATTATTCTTAATGTTGATAGTAGTTGGCAAGCAGTCGAGATGATATTCTGATTTAAATTACACTTATTGGGAAAACTGCATAAATTAATTTTTAATATAGCTGTATAACACACTAGACACGTGTTACTCGATCGAATACCACATGCCGATGTCAAGTATTCGACAACTTAAAGGTCGCAGATCTTGCATTAAGTATTTGTGTGCTTGAATCTCCCAAATCTACCGTCAAGTGTTTAAGAGAGTTAACTTATGAGATAACACACTTTGAGGCACGTATACAGAGCTGGAGCACCCCACATCTTCTGTAGAGCATCTGAGACCTTGAACCTCCAAGTTAATTTGCAACAATTGGAGATCTTATACCTCCTTGATTGCCCACAATCTACCGTCAAGTATTTAAGAGAGTGAACTTTTGAGATAATACATCATGTGTTGGAGTTCAAATTTAGCTCACCTTACGATAAGTGTTTGGGAGCTTGAACCTCCCATACCTTCCTGCAAGAGTTAGAGAGCGTAAACCTTTCAGATGATTCTTCATATATTCGAGAGCTCAGAAATCCCACACCTTGAGGTAAGTATTCCAAATGTAGAAATCCCCATATCCTCCGTCGACTATCGAAAGCTTGATCCTCCTGATAATTTGTCAACAATTTGATATCTTGTACCTGCCGATTGCCCATCGAGTATTCGAGAGCTTGAATCTCCCAGATCTCGCGTATTTGTGTGCTTGAACCTTACAAATCTACGGACAAGTATTGAAGAGAGTGAGCCACTGAGATAATTTATCATGTGTGTGAGCACAGATTTCTCACTATTTGCGACAAGTGTTTGTGAGCTTGAACCTCCCATATCTTCCATCAAGAGTAAGAGAGCGTGAGCCTCTCAGATGATTCGTCATATATTCGAGAGCTCAAACATCTCACACCTTGAGGAAAGTATTTTAGAGCTAGAACTCCCATATCTTTCGTCGACTAACGAGAGCTTGAACCTCCCAGATAATTTGTTATCAATTTACGATACTGCACCTTCCAGATCGCCCGTCGAGTATTCGACCCAGATCTTGAATTAAGTATTTGTGTGCTTGAACCTTACACATCTACAGTCAAGTGTTAAAGAAGGTGAAATTCATATTTCGGAATTAGAACCCCCCCTCCCCACATCTTTCGTCGAGTATCTAAGAGCTTGAGCCTCCCAGTTAATTTGTCAACAATTTGAGATATTATGCCTCCCAGATTGCACGCCGAGTATTCGAGAGATCTCCCAGATATTCGTTAAGTATTCGACAACTTAAAGTTCAAAAAGGAAAGATAAATTTAGACATATCAAATATTATTTATAATTTTGGTAACCCTTAATGCAATACTTTTTAGTTGTAACATTCGACGTAAGACGTATGAATTCTAGTGAGAAAGTATTTTTCAAACGTTTCTAATCGTTGCTATAACTTGTTATTACAGTCAGATGAAATTATGAAAGTTTTAATACTCTCTCTAAAGAACACTGACGTTTTAATTGCAAAACTGGCTTATTGAAGCAAGATAATTAGAATTGATTGAACGAGATTCGTCCCAATTAATTTCAATCCATGAGATATTATTCCTCTGAAATAGATATTGATGATAAAGCGACTGAAATTGCTTCAGAATTGATATCGCTCGAGCGGGCACTATTTGTTTTATCCTGCGGTAACAAACATTTTTGCAAAAATACGAACTATTTTCTTATAAATATTAATAACCTAATATGTAAATATTTTATATATATATATATATATATATATATGTAGAACTGGATTCTCGGGTATTGATCCGCGTTGTGTGGTTTCGGTCCTCAAAAGGACCAATTTCACGACGTTTCGGCAAAGTCGCATTTGCCATCTTCAGGTGATTCGACCGTAGAGTCTGGAAAATCTAGGCGAGCTGACGCTTACTTGGAGGGACAGGTATTTATATCCCCCGTTATGCTTGACCTTTGGACTTTCGAACTATTTCACGCTTGGTTGATTTCTACGTGTTTGGCTCCGAGTGACACGTTTGGATGACGTCATTGCGACGCTGGAATCAACCGGGATCACCAATCTCACCAGTGATCGCAAATCTTTTCATGGAGGATTTTGAAATTAAAGCTCTTAACACAGCGCAACTAAAACCCAAACTTTGGCTCAGATATGTAGATGATATTTTCGTTATTTGGCCACATGGAGAAGGACAACTAAGAGGGTTTCTCGATCACCTGAATGGAATCCATGATCGGATAAAATTCACAATAGAAGCCGAAGAGAACAACCAATTACCATTTCTAGATGTTTTGGTAACAAAGAAAACTGACGGCAGTTTGGGACATACAGTATTCAGAAAAAAGACCCACACGAACCGATATTTGAATAGTAACTCGCATCACCATCCATCCCAGCTACAATCAGTCGTAAATACCCTCATGACAAGGTCAAAACGTCTCGCTGATGCGGAGAACTTCGATGGAGAAATGGAAACCATCCGAGCAGCCCTTAGGATGAATGGCTATTCAAGAAAACAGATTCATAACTCTCAACGCAAAAATGAGAAGGATGTCAACAATAAAGATCAACCAGTGGGAAACGCTTTTCTACCTTACATAAAAGGCACAACTGACAAAATCTGCAAAATACTGAGCCGTCATGATATCAAAACAACCTTCACAACAGATAGGAAAATCAAAAATGTTCTTCGGAATCCAAAAGATAGAATTCCTCTAGAATGCCAAGGAGTGTACGAGGTGCCATGTGGTAATTGTGAAAAGACATACATCGGACAGACCAACAGACGCATTGATGTGCGAAAGACTGAACATGCAAACGCTGTGTCGAAAAACGAAACCACGTCTTCACTAGCTGAACATGTAAGAAGTACTGGCCATATGATCAACTTTAGCGGCACAAAGACTCTAGCCAACATTGAACACTTCTACACCAGAATAACCAGAGAGGCAATAGAGATCGAGAAACGTCCACATAGTCTTAACAAACGAGATGACGGACTAAGATTACCAGCAACATGGAAACCCGCTTTAGAAAGTCGGAAGATACAACCAAAAACAAGAGAGAACGTGGTATCTAGTGCACGTGCAACAGGTCACGGAAACTTTCCGGCTGATTCCAGCGTCGCAATGACGTCATCCAAACGTGTCACTCGGAGCCAAACACGTAGAAATCAACCAAGCGTGAAATAGTTCGAAAGTCCAAAGGTCAAGCATAACGGGGGATATAAATACCTGTCCCTCCAAGTAAGCGTCAGCTCGCCTAGATTTTCCAGACTCTACGGTCGAATCACCTGAAGATGGCAAATGCGACTTTGCCGAAACGTCGTGAAATTGGTCCTTTTGAGGACCGAAACCACACAACGCTGATCAATACCCGAGAATCCAGTTCTACACATTACGTCCGCGAGAACATAAGAAGAAACATATATATATATATATATATATATATATATATATATATATATATATATATAAAGAGATCTAAATTAAATTTTCTAAAATATGGAGATATTTTAGACTATTTAACATTGAATTATAGAAACGAATAAGGGTGAAAATTGGAATATAAGACTGTGATGGGACCAAAGTGGTGCAATTTTGCAACATACTGGACTAGAGATCCAGGGATGTGGGTTCGAATCACACCTCACACCTACACAATGAAGTGGTGACCAGCTTGAGCTAGTTTGATCTACCGAACTGGAGTCTCACGTTGTGGAATAATAGACGAGAATAGATCACGCCAATAGCGTGGTAAGGGGAGTCTTGGGGACGACATTTTCAATCTGCATAATTTTTGAAATATTTTTATACTTTGAAATTCAACTGCAACGTGTATAACCCATATAACTCCTCCCCCGTAAGTCAAACCCAATATAAAAGTGGGCTTCTCCAATATTTTCTCCTTAACCGTACAGAGCAAATTATTTTTGCGCCTTACCATTTTCTGTTGACTATAGAAGAATATAAGCCCTGACGCTGTATGTACTCTCACCCTTCATATTATAGAATAAACGAATTCTAAGTATTTCCTATTTTCTTCCAACTTAAACTGTAGGTATGTAGTGTTCACTTACGGTTTATGTATTTACTGTCACTTCATTATATGTGAATTTTCGGGAATTAGGTCACATTAACACATATGCTTACTATATTTTTTTCGTATTTACATACGTTTCGGTGTCATGACCATCATGAAAAATTGAAATTGTAACACATTGATGTGTAAAATTATGTGTATCAGAGAATCACGTCAGCAGAGATCAACAGGAGACCTGCTTGCCTAAGTAACACATGTATGGAGGGGGCCAGGTAGCTCAGTGGTGGAAGCATCGATCTTCTAATAACTGTGGCGGTCGGTCACGGGTTCGAATCTACCGACTGCGGAATTTCTCCGATAGCCCGAGAAAGTGGTGAGGCAAGATACAATGGGTCTTCAAGCCTAAGTCATCATCTAACTAAGGATGCAACCAAACTGTTGTAAGGCATTGAAAGAATTTTATTGTTTAGAATATTTCGTAGTAGGTACATAAAATTTATATATTAATCTTGTGATTTTTTTTTTAAATAATCAACATGAGTTGACCATTTGATATGTTGATCTATATGAACGCCCAAATATTTTATTATAGAGCTTTTTTGCACAATATCAGTGATCATTTAAAATTGGGGGTTCTAAGTTCTTCAGTAGACCAGTATCGGTTGGCAAAACAAACATGTAATTAGTTTTAGAAGCATTTAGCTTCAATAGGCTTATACCTAACCACGATTCATAATATTAATAACTTCCTGCGATATTTGCCCAACTTTCTCTCTGGATGCAGATAGCTGTCAAAATGTTAAAACCCAGATGTCAGTTCGGCAGCGTTTAGAGAAAATTAAAATGAAAAAAAAAAGATTCAATGATAGTTATTTTCCCACCAATAATATATTATTAAGTATCTATTATACATAGATAATATAGCTACAATATTATATAGGAAAGTATACAATATAATTGAATATCGACGTTCATTTTATCAAATTCAAGTTAAATAATCTGATTCTGTGGATCAAACCAAGCAGCAACGAGAATCTCATCGGGTTACACAAACAAATCAAAATAAACAATAATTTAAATCAAAATCAATTCATTCCAAGAATCTGTAATGGATTGAAGGTTATAATCTTTTTGAATGTAAGTAAAGAAGTACAACTGTATGAATATGTTAAAAATTAAGTTTAGCTTTTTGTAAATTTGTTGGTGTCAGCTTCTTTTAGATAACGTTTGAAAATTTTGAAATCCTCAATATTCTTAAGGGAAACTCCAGTAATGCTGTCTATAAAGTACAGCATAAATTAACTAAAGTTTTGTATGTATGGAAATCTATTAATTCATTACTAGATAAGTTTATAAATTGGCAATTATCTAGAAATTAATTGTACAAACAAGAATAGATAGATCTACATATTTATCCCGCAGTTTCTATCCGAATAATTGATGAAAATTCAGTGCAAAGGATTCGACAGTGTGAAAATAAATAGTTGATAACCTCCCAGACCCTTAACTGTGCATTCACGGAAAATAGTTTCCTAAGGCCATTATTTCGTAGTGTCTCATTTGAATTTATCTTCAGAAGTTTCGAAGTACTTCCACATTATTTAAACCATGTGCCGACACAACACAATCTCAAAATAACGGATTTAGAAGGTAAATGGGTTTCCTCCCGTTATAATTTAATGGTATGCCATTTTGCACGACGTAACGACTGTTAAGATAGGACGAGGGTCGGAAAAAATTTATAAGAACCCTCTGGGAGCAATAAGGGTAAGTGTGGTGCACTCACAAATTAATTAAGTCTTAAACTCTTCATGTCGATATCAAAACAAAATGTTTTAATGATGTTTTTAACCGTATATTCCCACCTTGCTCTCACGTCTTTAATATATACTATTTTTTTAACAATACAACTCTCATGTTCCAATGAATATTATCGGAATGTTTCTTCATCAATATAGTGCTGAATTATAACTAGGCTGGTCTGAAAGACCCTGAACAGGAGTGCAGTAAGAAATTACATCCATTTGAAAGAAATGTAAGCTACATAGGTTGAAGAAAACTCGGTAGCTTAATTCCTATGCATTTAATAATAATAATCACAAAGATATCACAATTGTACAATCGCTGTGCGTCAATAAACATATTGAAATGATAGCTTATAATTTTAAATGTTGTAACGAAGCTTAAATTTTGAAATATCATTTATTTTAGATCAGGCAGTAAATACGAATATTATGCGTGAACTCCGAATATGTATTCCGTGATTGTCACTTTTCTAAATCTCCGTAATTTTGAATTTGAAGTGTAATTATTCAAATAAATGAATCGAATTCATGCCCGTTTAGAAAATTGCATTCATTCCAATTAACTTATGTTGCAAAAACGGAGATCTGGTAAGTTAACGCATCAAAGTTTGAACAGCTTTATGTATAAAAAGGGCCAACAACCAAAAAACTCTGATAACATTTGTTCACTGTATCAAGAGGAACTACCGAGATAACATGAGCGCGAATTTTAGATCTAAAAAGTAGCGTCACTTTCAAGCATTGTTCGGGACATAAATAAAAAAGGCCTCGGCACAAAATAAGGAATTGGTGGTACGGACGTGACCAGAACCTCGGAAACATATAAAAGGCAGTGACAGACAAAAGATCGGGATTATGATTATCAATTCATAATTATTATCATTCAGAATCAGAGTCAGTGCCGTTGAAGTGAGATTATTAATCAGAATCAGAGTGAAGTCAGATTTAAAATTTGAATTGTATATAGTGTTCCGTGTTAGTGAATTTAACATAAGGTAAATGATAGCTCAATACTTTATTTTCGGGCATTACAATATATTTTCCGATCCGACCGAATTTTAACCGTTTGATATATCGTAGTGCGTTTTAACAACATTTTCAAGTGATAATGGTATCTGAATGATTACCGTACAGCGCTTATTACTCTAGGACCTGCTTGATTTGTGTTTTTCGTAAATTGATGAATGTAAATCTTGTATCAACCGATTCCGTACCGTTGAATTGAATTTAAATACCGATCATATCGTAAAAATAGATATGTTGTAACAGTTTTCTTTTACCGCTTGAGCTTCCTTACATTTTCCACCTGGGTGAATTTTTGTGAATTATACCGTTCAATTGCATTCCACTAATTATCCTGAAAGTGTACTTGTTTTAATTATTATATATTTTAATATTTGAAATTTCCCGTTTTATTAAGTTATTTCTGCTCCATCTTCAAATGAGCTAAGTTTTAACCAAATATCAATTGTAATTAAAGCCTACAATTTTGATACTGTTTTCTGCCCAATGGGCCCTGGTTTTACTTCACTGTAGCTACCCTAAGGACAAGGCTATCTATAGATAGCATAGTGACAAGCCTTGTGGTTAGGACCCTAGCAGAAGTCCTCAAAAAGGAGTAAAGCTTTGGAAAAATCTGGCGCCCGAGGATTTGAAGTTAACCGCAGTACGCAGTTTACCGAAAAGTCACATGGTACACGACATAATGTCTACAAAAGATATCGGGAATAATTTGTTAGTTCCATTGTAAAACTTAATACTCAATAATAAAAACTAGAGAATGTGATACAAAAAAAAATATCTAAAATATTTCTAGGTGAAATAAAATCAGACGACTTTGATGAGTAGTAGTATATGAGTATAATATATTGCACACATTAAAATATTGTTCCATAACATCTGTTGATGTAGAACTCAGTTTTTCGCTGTATAAAAATATTTAAACTGATGAAAGACATTCCTTTTTGACTGAAAATTTTGAAAAACATAATAATAAATTCCTTCCAAAGTGTGACGGAATAATTATTATTTTTCTTATTTTATATGTTAAATTCTAGGTTAAATTGGATATTGTAGTTTATTCTATGCAATTTGATGTAATATAAAAGTGTGTTATGAAAAATTTTTTCTTTATATATAATATGTTCTGTTCTTCAGAAAAATTAGTATTCACTTTTCTAGGGTGTACGATTTTGCATCATTCAACAAGAAAAATTGGGCGTATTTATTCTCATTATTTGTATCATGTTTGCATATGTTCAAAAAATATGTGCATATTTTCAATAAAGGCTAACATAAATATGCGCATATATTAACATTTTTTTCCTGCATATATTCCGCGCTTTAGTAATGACATCACCACCATAAAACTGAGAAGACATTAAATTAATCGTTTCATTATGAAAGAACGATAAAATATACAGTCAAACTAATAACGTAAATTATAACAATGAGTTCGATATAATCTGGTAATTCTAAGCCGAGTAGAGAGTAGGTCAAGGGTTGTTGTTCAACCGCCTCAAGTTCTCTACACTCCACTCTTTAGTGGAATACAATTGTACTCTTTCATGGAACTCAATCTTCAGAAACATACATTGATATCCAATTCCAAGTTGTACGAAAAAAAAAACGAGCATGACTCATTGTCCATGTTAACTTATCCCGAATCTCCAGTTATCAGTATTACGTTAAAAGGTGAATTGAGATTGATTGTGGATAACCGCGTTATCTAACAATTAGAAAAGTATCAATTTTGTTGAACTCCAGATTAAAAGAACTGACTTTTTCATTCACGACCTTCTGCTTTGTTAAAGAAGACTTGTACGCGGTTAAGTTCTCTGATCTGTAGATCTTTGAGAGAAACTTTTAATAATGATTCTTGACTCAGGTGTGAATTATATATAAATTTCCGGGCAATAGGTCACTTCAACACATATGCTTATTATTTTCGTCTTTACGTACGTTTCGGTCTCACGATCATCATCAGAAGACGTATTATGTCTAAGACGGGATTTATTAAATTTTATTGTATCAGCACAAAACGTCCTTATCGCACCAATTTCAATTGAAAATGCCCAAATCGCCGAAACCAACAAAACAGAATAATCGAAATTGTAACACATCAATGTTGTAAGTATATGGAATGTATCAAGAATCCACTGCTTAGCGATATTCTTATAATATACGGACACATGTCAACAAACTCTGTTTGAAACTAGAAATATAAAGCTCAAGTATCTAGGTACTTTCGAACCAGATGTTAAAGATTAATGAGGTAAAAGAAAAAGTTTTTAGACGTTATTAGAAATATTACTGTTTGATCATTTTACCTAGAATATACTTTTAACATTATAAAAACGCATGTAGGTATTTGCAAGGGTTTTAGTTGATCAAATTAGTATAAATCTAACTTAATGACTCAGTATCAGCGAGGGCGGTGGAATTTTCTAAGTTCTTGTTTCTTGTACTATACTTATGACCATACATTCTTTTCTGTAAATATTGTTTTGAGATTCCTGTGTAAGACCCATGGCCGGATTTAGGGGGACAAACAGGGCTACAGCCCAGGGGCCTCCACAAAAGAGTGACCCCACAATAGACTTCGGAAAAAAAAATCTTTCAGATTCCGACTAGTAAACACTAGTAAAAAAATTTTCCCTTGATATTTTTTTTCGCTAATTCTTGTTTCCGATTATATTTATATATATGTGTTAAATACTAAAAGAATTTACTTGGTTTCACAATAAATTATTTATTGAAAAACTCGACTGAAAAAATTGTTCATTTTATCTGGAAAATAATTTGGGGTCAGGGGGCCTCCACTCCTTTGTTGCCCCGAGGCCTTCAGACCTCTAAATCCGGCCCTGATAAGTCCCATCGCAATCTGAACAATTTAATTTGTATACTGTGTGGTTTTGTTTATCTTTAGGTATTAAAGGTTTTAGATTTGAGAGATATTTCCTAACACAGTTGAGAGGCCTATGAGCAATATTTATATCATACTTTTCTAAAAATTTCTCCGGAATGTACGGTAATGTTATAAAATTATCTGTATTACCATTTATGTTATTTACACATGACGTTCCATTATGGATTTTGTTTATTCTTTCTTTAATGATGGGATTAAAACTGTTTTTGGGTAGCCATTCATTTTCAGGGTATTACTAATAATTTTTAAATTTTTGGGACTGTCCTCTGGGTGAGACAATTCAACTGCGCGATCTGTAAGACTGTTTATAACAATTTGTTGGTGTTGGTGTAACGGAATTGAAGTGAAGATAACGTTTTCATTTTTCCATCTGTATCATGCCTAATGTTCATATCTAGGAAATTTATGTTTCTGTTCACTGTCATTTCACAAGTAAATTGAAGTTTACAGTGTAAATTGTTATATTTATTAATCACCCACTGAATTTTATCATTGAGAACACACATTAGGGAATCATCTACATACCGTTTAAAGAATACCAGTTTGAGAATCTAATTCCATTACTAGGTTAGCAATAGTAGCTGAAATAGGAGATCCCATTGCGTGCCGAATATTTGCCCAAACCGTTTCGAAAATAACTGCATTCTAAACAAAACTGTACTGCATCTATAAATTCCAATTGATCTAGAGGTGTGTGGTTTTTAATCTCTGCCCAACGTTTTTATGCTACTAAATGCCCAAAAGATTGGTGTATTTGTAAGTGAAGAAACAACGTCCAAGGAAATTAATATATGATCTACGGGTACGAATTGATTTTTTTATAAATTCATTAAAATGCCATCGGTCTTTCACATAGAATTCAACGTACATAAAGACGAAAATAATAAGCATATATGTTAGTGTGACCTATATCCCGAAAATTTATGTATAATTTGAGACATAATTTGAGAGGAGCATTAGGTTGGTGTCGATACTAATAAAAGGGAGATTCAGATTGAGTTTCCACATTAGAAGCTGAAATATTTTTGAAACTACACTGTATTTGTCAACAACAACGTGACATTTATAATTTAGAAACATAAACAAAAATAGTCATAGAGATGAAATGAAATATGGCCAGTGTGGTGATCGTCAAATTTTTTCGTATGATACAGAATTAATGATCTCTAGTATTATCAACAAAGTAAAAAGATGATATATATTCATGCGAGCGGGTAATAATGAGAAGGGTAAGTAAGATAACTTTTCTGTCAGTGTAGCACAATGTTTTCCAAGTTTCAAATTCATAAACTAAAAAGCTAACGAATTAAAATCTTAATTTGTATGCGCCTTCCCGTCTCTCCACTAGAGCAAGCTGAATGCAATTAAAAGAGTTTCCTGGCCACTAAGCCAGTTAAGGGCTGTAATATATAGCTCATATTACGAGCTCACTATACAACAGTATACTATCGGCGCTGATAACCTAGGAATACATTATTATTTCACGTTGTCTGGTAAATCTAAATCTACGGTATATGTGCAATTCAATTTTACGTTCTCTGGTGAATCTGAATTTACGATAAATGTGCAATTCGAAGCTCCTGGTTTTATTGAGTTATTTTCAACAGAATGTCACAATACAATTAGGATGATTGGTTCTCTCACACATTATCCACCGATGCTACTTCGTAAAATTCAAGATTCTAACCAATTACAACTGTCTTATGTTAAATAAAGGCAGACTGTCTTTTCCTAGAATTGAGTTTACTTATTATAGCTGCTGTGCCTAAATATGTTATTCTACAGTTTGATAATACATGGAATACTTAAAAAGGTACTCATGTAACAAGATATCATAAAAAAACTGGTCTAGTGCCAAACGTACTGGAGAACACCTCATTTTGTGAAATGCCAGAAAATTTTACCTCTTCTTCTGCTTCCGATCCAATTATCTTTAGTCAAGACCGAAATAACAAGAAAGATTCTTCGGATTGATCCATATGAATATGAGAATTTATTGAAAGATCTGTTATTGTCTTGGTTTCCAAGTATCGCTTTGGGATGAGCAAGCTCAAAAACAACAAAATTCCAAACGATTCGTACTTCTTTATTAATAATCAGACGTTTGCAAGAATCGATACCAACTACATAAAAAATTGGATAGGCAAATGTGAAAACAGCATCTCAATAACATAAAAATTAAAGCAACAACAAATATCAATGGCAGGAAATATGTAGCAATCAATGAGTCAAATATGTATATTGTTTTAATTGTTATTGACTGATTTACAGTTTATGGGTGAAAGTATGAGCTATTTTCAACTGTGCTTCGCTATTACCTCATGACGATGGAAGACTAACAATAATTCGTAATGATACCTATCCTAACAGAATCCATCGGAGGCCCTCATATGAAATCGAACTTACCTAGAACAATAGAAAAGTGTGATTAAAAATAGATACTATGGAGTCATCATCGATTCAAGATTATATATGGATACTGCTAGGTAAATCGCATATCAATCACAACAGAATATACAAATGAAGGGTACAGGATATCAAAGCATTAAGGTGGAGCATTTTCGTCTCACGATGTTCTAAACATTGTTACGAAGGTATTGCATATTCATTAGCATAGCATTTTTATTTACTATATCGATAACGTACCTAGTTCACGGTACCGATTTTAAGAAAGTAGAGCATTTTATTGAATTAAGTAAATTTATGGAACCTAGTGGAAAGTTTTATTCCATTACATCTTCCCCGAAAAGGTAAAAAAAATGTGAGCTGATGGCATACATTTTTTTTAATACTCGAATTTCCCTTACATTGTATACATTATGTATTTATGTCTATAACGACATACTTGGAGGCCCCTTGCTTAGCTAGTCCAACTTATATCCAACAATATATCATAGACAAAACTTTGTTCATAATTGATGGTCACACATATTATTATTATACTTTGGGATTTGCGGATACTCTTTAGTTTTAATGCTTCCTGCCTGAAATGAGGTGAATGCATCTCAATGAATTTTTGTATTATTTTTGCCGCAAAACTATGAATTAGAATCTCAAAGCTTTTACAATAGGCGAATTCCAATAAGACGATAGAAAAATGAGCAAAGACTCGCCCAGCGGTACCCAGCTGATTAATCAGGTTCGTTTAAAGCAAAGGTTTAGTCATAGTTTTGGTCAAATGGCATTATCTTTGGAGATAACTGGGTCCAGGATTATTTCGAAGAATCACACACACTCATGGTTAGAAAATGTGATGTATCTTCACTAGTTACAGTAGTTACTACATTGCACTGTGATATATTCTATCTACGGGTACGGCAAAATTGAGCGTAAAACTAATTTTTTTTAATGAAAACAATTTATTTAAACATGTAAAATTATTTATGAAGAACTACATCGAGTAAATGACCGCCACGACAAGTCAGACAATGACCAACTCTATTTTGAGCGTGCATGATAATATTTCCCATGTCTCTAAGAAGAGCGAAAGCTTCAAGCGCTGTGTGTCATGTAGCGTGATCTTGCTGGAACCAGAAGTTTTTCATGCAAAGTTCTTCCAACTGTAGTTGCAGAAATTCACGTTTCATAGTTCGATAGCGTTCTTCGTTAACAGTAACTGTATTGTCCCTGGAATCTTAAAAAAAGAAGAGTTTTCTGTTCCCGAAAAACGATAAGGTAACTTGATAACACGACCAGGAAGGCAAAAATTTGCTTCATCGCTAATTATCAAATTTTACCAGAAATTGGGTTCTGTTTCCACTAAGTTCGTAACGATTTGTGCGTGTTGCAAACCTCTCCAAATAGCAATTGAACGTAGTTTGAACACAGTTTGAATTTTATATGGATACATACGAAAGTCCAAGTGCGAAATTCTTCTTAAAGACCGCTCAATCTTAATTGGGTCACACGTCCTCTTGTGGAAGTTGTTGATTCTGCCTGATATCAGCCCGAACAGAACGAGGTCTTCCAGTATGCTTTACATCACTTACTGTGCTTTCTGTGAAAATTCGTTTGCTAAACGAAGAACTATTTTTCCGTGTGGAGCTCTTCGATCCGAATACGCTCTCCCAAAAGCGCATTGAGTTAAATTAATCGAAGAAAAGTATTGGAAATACAATTTAACAATGTATGCGCATGGTTGAGGCGAATTACGTTCCATAACAAAATTCTGTATCTTTCTACTTTGATATAAAACTTTACTTTCGACAGTTGTCAAAGAAATAAAACAAATAAAACAATATTACATATACAGAGTGTTCCATCTCAGACGAGCCACCCCGTATATTTCTTATCCCATAGTGAGTGGAAAAATCTCCCGAAACACGTCCAATGATTTTGTTTGGGGGACATCTTTTGACGTATATTTGAGGCTTGAACGAGCAACCCCCTAATAGGGGGCGCTTCAACCCCTCAAAATGGAATGGGGGAGATGGGTTGAGTGATACGTCATTTGAAAGGTCTTGGAAACCTCTTTACAACGGTGTATGAAAAACGTAAATTGGATGAATCGTTTTCGCCAAAAATTAATTTTGTTGCTCGAATGCGCCACCTTGAATATTTTGGTTATTTGTACAATGTACAAGCTCATTTTTATTAAGCCTTTTTCACAAACTTAAGCAATCTTCACAAAATCACATTCGTAAAAAATTGAATTGTGTTGTCATGCTTACAATGAAAAAAATTAAATTTGCGTGTTTAAATCAAATGTTCAAAATGTCCTCCATTGACTTCCATACAATTATACAATCTTGACTGAAACCCGTCTCTAACATGTTTCAGCATAATTGGAGTTATTTGACAACACTCATTTACAATTCGTTGGCGTAGTTCGTCCAAATTTTCAGGCTGAGTCACAAAAATCTTGGACTTAAGATGTCCCCACAATAAGAATTCCAGAGGGTTCAGGTCAGGAGATCGGGCAGGCCACTCCATAGGACCTCTTCTTCCAATCCAACGACCGGGGTATTGCAAATTGAGGTATTGGTGAACTGGTGCGGCGTAGTGAGGAGGAGCTCCGTCTTGTTGGAAATGCAATTGTTGTTCAAGTAGTAAAGGATCGTTTTCTAAGTGTTCAGTTATTAACGGATCAATCGCATTTTCCAACATTTCAAGATAAATTTCCCCATTTAAATTACCAGGAATAAACAGAGGTCCAATTAGGTGGTCTCCCAAAATTCCTACCCAAACGTTTAGCTTTTCCCGATGTTGAGTGTGAGCTTCTCGAAATATATGATGATTTGTATCGCTCCAAATTCTACAGTTATGCCGGTTAACCTCTCCATTAAGTAAAAAAGTGCATTCGTCAGAAAAGCAAACGTAGTACAAGAAATTTGGGTTATTGTTCATACACTCGACCATAATTTCGCAAAACTCTTGCCTTCGATCCCAATCATCATCACTTAATTCCTGAATTAATTTAATTTTGTACGGATGGAACTTGTGTTTATTTAAAATTCTGAAAACGTTAGATTGGCTAATACCGGAAGCTGCATAAAGTTGTCGTACAGATTGCGTGTTTGGCATAAGTTGGACATGTCCCAATACTGCCACAGCTGCTCCTTCATCATTAACAATTCCAATGAGTGCCCTTTTTTTATCCATTACTGAACCCGTCTCCACAAATTTTGCAATCAATTCCATTACGTACTTATGGCGAATGGATGGTTTTCGTTAAATATCCTTGCAGCCGCTCGAGCATACACCATATTTTTTGGAATTTTAAACAAATCAGCAAAGTAGTAACTCAACAGATTGATTAATATCATGAAATGATCGAAGAAACGCTAAAACCAGATAAACACCTTCTAAGAACAAAAGATGAAGGCAACATAAGGAAATGTTTTGCTGATTTTTTATTCATTAGTTTGAGAGAATGTATTATGGTATGGAAGTCAATGGAGGACAATTTGAACATTTGATTTAAACACGCAGATTTAATTTTTTTCATTGTAAGCATGACAACACTATTCAATTTTTTTACGAATGTGATTTTTTGAAGATTGTTTAAGCTTGTGAAAAAGGCTTAATAAAAATGAGCTTGTACGTTGTACGGGTAACCAAAATATTCAAGGTGGCGCAAATTTACGTTTTTCATACACCGTTGTAAAGAGGCTTCCAAGACCTTCCAAATGACGTATCACTCAACCCCTCTCCCCTATTCAATTTTGAGGGGTTGAAGCGCCCCCTATTAGGGGGTTGCTCGTTCAAGCCTCAAATATACGTCAAAAGATGTCCCCCAAACAAAATCATTCGACATGTTTCGGGAGATTCTTCCACTCACTATGGGATAAGGAATATCGGGGTGGCTCGTCTGAGATGGAACATCCTGTATATTAGAACAGTATACAATATACTTAAATAACTTATCACTATGTATATCTTCAAGTACAGTACATACCCCTTTTGGTAGGTTATCCCGGATATTTTATAGATGCAAGGATTTCCCGGTAAATGAACAATGAATGGCAATGGGTTATTCTATACAATCATTAACATCAGTAGGTAACCTTGCGACAGTCAGCATATTACATATAGTAAGTTCACTTATATTTATATACATTCTTACTATGGTGATTGGAATAATAAAAATAAGGTGAACTTTGTAATTAAGGAAATCAGGTAAATTAAGTATATGAATATATTATTTCTATACTACAAGCAGTGGGGATACAAACCTTCCAAAAACCATTCCAGCCAACCTTGTGATAATTCACATTATTTCAACGATCTATGACTATTCATCACAGATAGTCCCTTACATTTACTCACACCATAGAATAATTCAAAGCAAAGTCAAATTTGTTACTAGTGAATAAAAGGTCCTCTATATGTATGAGGAATTTGCAATGTGTATTTTTTATAAGTATGGTCTTTTAACATACATTTAAAACGATGAAATTTAAAGACAAGCACCTACCTTGTAATAGCAGCAGAGACAAGTGGATTAAACGACATGGAGACGTTAACAGTACAATAAATTCACAGTAACATAGGAGTTCGGGTTGAGCTTGGAAGACGTGGTAATTTCACGGAGGTGTCTTGTTGCAGAATATGATTCACTCTACTCATTACATCATTTTGCTTTCACACAGAACTGTATCCACGAATGAGCAGGCCACGAGCAAAAACGAAATCTCACATTTATCCAGAAAATTCGGAATGATTCCACGAATTGTCATGTAGAATAGTTTGGAGCACTCAAATATCCATCAGTGTACTGGAAATTACGAAAATGATAAATTATTCTATAGAGCAAAAAGTTCGCAGAAACGCGTTCCCGCATCCACATTACGCTCATCAGAAGTCGTCGTTGGACCGCCGAACAAAGCGACCGGGTTTTACCGGGGATACGTGGGCCGCTCTCTTCAATGAAACGGACGCAAGGGCGCGGAAATTCGGCGATGCTGGGTTACTGAGAAGTGATAACTCGCAATTGAAATATTACACGCCTCTTCTTTCTGTAAAATCCTTCCAAGCCTTGTCCAGAAATGTGACGAAGTGGTTCATTCTTCTTCTGATAATAAATAGTGAATTTATTTTGAGAAATGTACATGATGGCTAAGTTCTCGTGGAGAAGTAACCTACAAATGTGATGCTGGCGTGGCTAAATCTTTAGTCAAACCGAGAACTTATTCTAAAAGGCTATCATCCATATATTATTGTTGAGCGCAACGACGTCTCTGCGGAGAAGAAAAAAGACGTTTAAATACTTCTGGTATTGATGAAAGTCACAATGAGCCTGTTGCTGTCGAGGACAATTTATGTGAATGCATCCTTACTGGGGAGGAAGGTAAAGATATTTCTAAATTAGTATAAAGTTAAGTAGATATGAGTAGTTTAGTCATAGTCATTGTACTAAGGAAATAGTAACTGCATTGATCTAGGGCTTTTTCGACTTTAGGAGGTAGATATTTTTCTTGTTTCCATATGAGGTGGTTACTGCGTTTTAATGTGTATTATTGTTTCTTTCCTGGAGAAGATTCAAATTTGAGTTTTGGTTGCATTGAACTCTACCAGATTAGTATATCCCCATTTCAAAATCATTGTCAGATCTCCATTAATTGCGTCAACCTGTCTCTGTCTCGCTCCTCCGGTTTCATTGGATGGTATGGGAGGTCTAGACGAGAAAACGGTATGAAGTGTACCATCATCTGCAAGTCTCTTGAGCTATTGGATGAGCTCGATGTTGATTGCTTTCTACATCCCTTTAGAGATCACAGATAATAGAATGCGTCTGTAATTATTAGGAATGGTCTTCATTCCTTTTTTTGGGATTCGTTGGACTCTCGCTGTCTTCCAGCTGGAAGGAAACACACCAGGTATGTATTAAAGCATAATCAACCTGCAGAACGACAGGTGCAATTCCATCCTGCCCCATAGACTTTTCGGTTTTGAGGAGAAGCAGAATGCGCCTAAATGCTCGCTGACGAAAGGCAATTTCAGGCATGTGGCTATCGATGGCAGCAATATTAGGAGAGTGGATTTGTTGCGAAGATCCTAACAAGAAGGTTGGCCTTTTCTTGTGGTGTAGTAGCCAGTGTGCTATCGTCTTTGATTAGTGGAAGGAATGAACTGGAAACGAAATTTCTACCAATTGCTTTGGCCAAAATCCAAAACGATCGGGAGCCATTCGGGCATTGGATAAGCTTTGATCCTATTTTGGCATTATATGCCTCTTTCAAAACGTTTGTTCACCAGATGATGGTGATTAGTTGGTATAGAGTATGTAATTTTCCATTCCTAGCCTGGTAATATCCGCGACACATTGTGTTGAATCATCAGATTCAAAACATTTACGTTTCCAAGTGGAGTGATATAGGAACAGGTGGTAGTGATGAGTGAATGGTCAGAGTTTCTCAATGGTGCACAGACCTACATTTCCTGCATAGGAATCTAAATTGTTAGTGAGGAATAAGTCAAGGATATTGGCATAATAATAGTTGTTATCAGGGATCCGTGTTGTTTCATTAATTAACTGCTCGGTACCTTAGGTAATGGCGAAGGCCTCAGCCTATCGTCCTGGGTCGTCCGTGAACACTACACTGAATAATACACCATAAGAAAAATTCCAAAAATTAACTTCCATTATAAAAATAAAACAAAATACAACATGTTTCGCCACACAGCGGCTTCAGTGGTACTCAAACTTACAACGGTATTACAATCTATATATACATGAAGAGAAAATAGCCGAGGGGCTGACATAATGATTCGGGATTCAGATTGTTTACAGCTAATTCACGGTTTATAAGAATACAGGTTTTTTATGCTGAGGGATTAGAATCTAGCCTAATGGATGGGAGCCCCTAAGTCATACCTTCGTTTCATCGCCGTTTGTTATAAACAGTTAAAGTACGATCTAAAATTAAGTTCACGTTTTGGATGTTGTTGTTGAAATTTTGGTGAAAACAGTTTTGAATTAACGTAACTTTACAGTAAACGTTTTGAATCAATTCAATGTATACTTTGAGAGTTGTTATTTCTCAGAAAATGATGTGTTTATTACACAATTCCGCTGAAAAACAATAGGGTTTGTCATGAAACAACAAAAGATTTTTTTTTCAAAATTTGAATATGACAGGATTTTCTGTTTTCGAATTACAAGCATTTCCTGACGGACATCCAGACAACAGACAGATTTTTTCCAAATTAGTAGTAATAGGGACGATTAGGGCAAACAGACCCAGACAGTCTTATCAGATGTCGGTCACTGTATTACCGGCCTGACATTTTAACATTCAGACACGTGCTTGACACGTGCGCCAACATTAAGGCACTGTTTTTGACAAGTGTTTGACACGTATTCCACAATTCAGACACGTGCTTCAATATTCAGACACGTGTTTGATATGTGCTTTCGGCCGGTAATACAGTGATGTCACCCTGTGACCTCTCGGCCGGTAATACATCTGATAAGACTGTCTTGGTCTGTCTGCTCCAATCGTCCCAATTACTAATCAAGTTCCTTAAATTCGATATGATGAAGGAATATTTGCTCTAGGACTTTCTTAAAGATTTCAGAAATAGCTTGAGGAAATGCAATATACTCTTCGGACTTCGTCTGCGAAGTGTATAATAAAAACATTATGAAAAGTGTAAGTATGTGTTTATCTGAAATACAATCGAATCCATCAACATCAAATACGTTCTGTTCCCATAATGAAAACGTGCCTTTGTGAAGCTTTCCTCATTATTTTCCAATCATACAAACTGTTATATCACGTGCTTGTATATTATTATTACTTCCGTAGCTTTCGTAGCGAAGGTCACTAGTTGTCGCAATATGCTGCGAAATGTTATAAAATGAACCGAAAGCGATGTGCTGCTAATATAAAATGAGGCTCAGTTATTTTAAGAATCATCACACATCCTTACATAGAATGAAGGTCAAGAAAATCGGAAGTTCTCATTTCCGTAATATTTTCCTCCTTAAACTAAGTCTAGAAAATGGATGATTTATTCATAAAATGCACGTAACAGCTACGAACTCATCAATCAAAATATATTACACCAAAGAATTACTATACAGGGTGACACAGACATCCGAAAAAGTGCAATAGCTCCGTTGCTATTGGAGATATTGTCAAACGATTTTTTTAAGAGATAAATATACAAGCACAGCATAATTGGAAAATATTTGCATTCATATACAGGATGGTCTTTATTAAGTAACACACCAAACTTATGTTTTTTCAATGGAACATCCTATAATGTGATCATTATTTCGAAAGTCCTCATTAAGCTGAGTTGAATGATATAACATACCATGGGTTTCTTGTTAACGGATTCCGAATTATTACATTCAGATTCAAAAGAGGTTTACTTCAAAAAATCATTCTGTGTTCACTGATCGAGATAAAACCTCGATTCTTGTGCGAGCTGTTTTTCAATATGGTGGAAAATAGTATCCAATAGCAGAAATTTCACGAAAATGTGCAAAGTATACAGGGTGACCGAATAAGTTTCCATTTTTATCTATTCACAAACTTGAAGAAATGCCTCGACTGAAAGAGATTTAACTCCACCGATGAGGTCATTACTGAATCAAACGCCTATTTTGAAGGATTACCCAAATCGTTTTATTTGGAAAGAATCGAAAAATTAGGAAAACGATGGACGAAGTGTATCGGATTACAAAGAGATTATGTTGAGTAATAAAATACGTTTTCACCAAATAAATCATTCCTTGTTGCTTTTTTCAGGGACCTTGCCCTCGTTAATCAGCAGTTTGTATTGCAGTTCCTCGAACGAGGATCCTTGTTCTCTGGATTCTTCCATAACCCAGTTATTTCAAAAATACTCATCATTTTGTTCGACCACGAACAGACGTTTGTGAAATATGTGATGAGCGGAAAATTCTACATGCTACTGATTTGAATGTTCGAAAAATGAGAGCCATGCAATTCAACAGTCGTTTGGAATAGCAGATGCAAAACGGCGAAATGGGAGTAATTTGCTTTGAATTGAAGCAAAATATTCCATGTTCACACATTCCGTGATCAGTTTCCAGATTTACCTCCAGCTGGCACATTTCAATTTATAATTTAGTCTACTCTGATTATGCCTACTGGGTAGGTCAAATGACCTCAGTATTTTAACAGTGTTGTTTTCAGTAGATAAGGATAAGGGTGCTTCTTAACCGCTGATTTTGAGGTATAGAATTTATTTTATCTCATGGTTGATAACACAGATTTTCGATTGGAGTATTGTTGCGTACTTTCCTTTGGCCCAGCTCCCATTTCTGATTTAGAGCCATGAGTTGAGATGTATTGAATTTTCCCCTTATCTTCATTCATGACTTCCATATCGTTTGATACTTCATGGGTCATTCTGAAGACATAGTGAGCTGACACGTTATCTGTTACCCTACCGAGAGAATGTGTCTTCTTCACCACGCTATCCATGAGCTAAGAGTGTATGCCTTTCGTACTTCCAGAGTTCCATTGAATTGAGCTGTAGTGCAGATACTTCAGCCACTTCCGAACGGCCAACGTCTCACCTAACTAGATGCAAACATATTTTTGAAAAATGCTCTGGGCTAGCACGTCTGGGACTCGATAAGCTTTCCTCATTACAAGGCGCAACGGACCCACCTGTGTCGCGGTCCTTAGAGAAGCTAACAGCATCTATAGAGCCTTTCATCCTTAATTTTCACAATCTTTTTATGTTCATCAATGTTTTCAATACTTTGATAATAGACTTTCTAGTTCCAGTTTCCACATCAGTTACAAAAATTGATGCAGTCGTTTAGTTTTATGTGATATAAAATCTAGATGTGACTCCATTAATCTGATAATCTTGCTTCCAATTATTCGATATAAAACGAAACAGAGGTCGGTAGTGTCGATTTCTATTAGCAACATATAAAAGAGAACATCCAATATGTTATCTAAGCATAAATCTTCAATTTTCATTTCGCTTAGAACGCTTAGAGATAAGAATCTAAAATCGGCAGGAACCATACAATTCATCATTCAAAACTGACTCATAAAAAATGGAAGTTGTCTTATCAATGACGTTGCAGGACCTGATCACGTGCCGTCTATGGAAAACAGCTCACACATCTGAACGATTTTCCGCAAAAGGAGATAACATTATGTTGAAAATACTGGGTTTATTTCATGCTAGATGTTTGCACTGTATATTTTTCTATTCCCGAAAATAAATACCCTCCAAGACAAAGAATAAAAGTAATCCTTCCGAGGACGTGATAACTCAAGAACTTACTGTAATAATTTTATTGGAAACGGTGAGTTGGGAAAGTGTATAGTATAAGCGGAGAATAAACATAATAAAAAACTGAAATTCTGCGCTTATTTCCAGGAAGGAAGTGTAAATGAGGTAGGATAAATTGATTCCGAAAAGCAATAAATTATGTTGCCGTAAAAAGGAATTGCACATTCACTTTCTGCTCAATAAATTCAATAGGAATGTGCGATATCAAGCTGGGGATGAAGATGTTCAGCAAATAGAAGACATCGATCTCTATTTTTTGAGTCGTACACCAAATATCGACGACGAATAAGAATGAATGTTTCACGTTTCATCATAAACTTGATTCTGTCACATTTCATCATAAATTTGATTCTGAATGCTAAAATTGTTTGAAGATATCCATTTGCATGCGATAATGGAAATAATTTCTAGAGGGTTCTTCGGAACGATAGATTCCAATCAATCTGATTATTTTTAATTTAGTTTGATTCATTAACAGAGACAACTTTAAATGTAAAGTAAAGTTCAAAACTATCATATATGTAGGTATAACAAACATGATTGAATACACACAAAAAAGAATAGAGAATAAAAATCCTGTAACGTTATACGTTACTTTATCTAATAATTGATTGAATAATCTTAATAACTGTGTTCTTTCGGAATTTTAGATGATTGAACTTGAAAATAGACTATCATTGACTTCTATGTTTTAATAGAAAATCGATTATTTAACTTGCGCGAAAACTTCATAGACGTCTCGCTACACGCGATGAGAGGGTTGACTAGAAAACGGAAATCGAGTTCGATCATCTCGATTGTGAATTCCACCTGGTTGAGTTGTATTTAAATCGTTTTCCTTTTCTGATATTAATTGGCTTTATTGAAAGATTATTTTCGACAGTAAACACCTAATTTGATGGCTAATAGTATCTAAACCTGGTTGTAGATGTGTATATTCTCTGATCGATGATATTTTTCAATGATATAAGAATCGACACATCCACGTGTTCACAACTTCACACTGGATTATTTTTGTTTGCTTGAATCTAAATTTGATAATCATTTACTATATTCTTTCTCTTGTTTTCATTCAGAACCTAAGTTATCATGTTAGTAGTCAGAATGGTTTCTGTCATTCTCTAAGGCTTGTTTAACCTAGCAATTTAGGCTGATCTTGGTGAGATAACGGAATAATTATTGATCTAGGTGAACTTAAATGAAGCCGAAATTCTCATTTACTGCTTTATTAGATCACCGAGTGAATTATCTGATATTGCTGGAACGGATTATTCATTTAGAATCTACGAACACATTTCTGTACTCTGTAAACTATTATATAATTATTCTCTTGCAAATTTCTACATTAACTCTCTCATATTTTTTTTCTATAATTTGTTGTCATAACTTCAATAATTAACTTAGTATCCACATATTCTCTTTCATATTTTAATACAGTATTTTACTAGTTCATTTCAAGATTTCAATCCTTCCAATAATTTAGTATATACAATTTGGGAAGATAGCTTAATCAATTGTGGAATTATATTCATTATTCCTGCTGATTTAGTTGTCCCTCGAACTTGTGGCCAAGGTATTGCTCTGTATAACGGGGCTTAAGCGATCGTTACCATCCTTTCTTCCGTGCCATGTTGTAGAAGCTGTTCCTGGCAGGGCACTTCTTCCAAGCTCATCCAAGTTTAAACGACGGTGACATTTTTCTTAGTTGGAATAACCAAATTTTCATAATCAATTGTTTATGTCCTCTAACTAAATTCATTTTCATCTACAATTTAACTTCTTAAATTTGAACCTTTGGTTGAAAAATTACATTCCTTATAAAATTAATAATTTCAATTCAATTAACCAAACCATTCTTTCTAGTTTGTTTCACTTCAAATTTTTCAGTATTGAATTTTGTTAATTTAAAAATAAGTCTGTTATCAATCAATCTAATTTGTTCTAATTATAAATTAAAAGCAAATTATTAAGTTTATTTATCTGATATAATCATAAAAATTTATCCACCTCTAGATATTTGTCTGTACTATGTTTTGAAAGAGATAAACTTTCTTGAGAAATGGTGTGACCTGTATTCAAAATGTGTTTGGCCACCGCTGATTTTCCACCATTATTTTTCTTTATATGGGCGAAATGTTCCTTTAAACGAGTTAAAATATTCCTTCTAGTTTGACCCACATAGCATTTTGGACACGACTCACAATTGATTTTGTAAATCCCGGATTTGTCGAAATCGGGAACTTTAAGAAAGGTGTTGCGCCTAAACGGTGTTTTAACTTGTTCTTACATCTATAAGCTGGTTGTATTGCAAATTTAGAACAAACTATGGAATTTATTTTTCGCTGAAGAATGATAAGTGAAATTTTTGAAGTATTTGAAGGTAACGGCTCTAATTTGGTTAGTTGGCTACGTTCCAATTTCCTTTTTTGTTTAGAAATTAAGCTATTGATCCAAGATTTGTGGTGACTATTGTTCAACGCAATTTGCTGAAGTTTCTCAGCTTCGTTTTATAATTTTGCTGGCTCCAAGGGACGTTCAATAATCAATGAACTATTAAACGGAGCTATTTTATATTTAAATGGTGTAGCTGAATCCGCCGGGGTAAACCTATTTGTTTGAGTGGGTTTTTTGTATATGTCGAAATCCAAGTGATTACCATATTTTATAATGTTAATATCAAGGAAAGGAAGACGATTTTATGTTTCTAATTCGACAGTGAATCTCAGTGAATTAAATTGGCTATCAAACGTGTTCAAAAGGCCGTGTAAATCAAAATATTTACTTGTAATCGCGAAAATGTCTTCAACATATCTATACCAAACTTTTGGAAACTGATTCAATTTTGATTTTAAGGAGGTTTCAAGTTCACTTAGAAAAATATTGGTCAAAAAAGGCGAGAGTGGATTGCCCATTGCACATCCGCTTGTTTGTTATAGTAATTTTCGTCAAAATTGAAATAATTGTTCTTCTTACATAAAGATGTAAGGATCACGTATTCTGTGCAATTTCTATCTGGAATATTAATATTTGAAAGCCATTTCTTCGGAATGTTTATCGACCCAGGGGTTGGAGTATTCCTAAATAGTGAAACAACATCAAATGAAACGAAAGTGAGAGTGTGTTCTCATTTCTCATCGACAGACTGGATCGTCATATTTTTTTTCTTGTTTGTATCAGTTTAATTTAGGCCTAGATTCAGAATTTGTATTTCATTTTTTTTTTTTGTTTCTTTTGTATAGAGTGATTTTATTTTCTTTTTTACCTGTGCATAGCGTGGTGTAATTTTGCTCGTCTGGGGGGTCAAGTTGAGTAGCTTATGCTAGATCTTCGCCTCCTATTAGAGTATTTGTATTTTTAATAAAGTTATATTATTATTATTATTTTCAAGTATCACCAGGTTCAAGTTTGAAATTTCAATTTTGCAATATGCTCCAAAGAATTTTTCACAGTACAAACTTGGTGCAGCTTGGAAGCTGCTAAATTCCATCACTAACTTACTATGTTATACGTAGGACAATTAATGTTTAAATTGATTGGTCTCACGGAATTACCCAGCTCATGAATCTTAGCCAAAAGGTCTTCAGTACTTTAATAATATTTCAGTGGATAAGGGTGATTATGTCTCATCAATAGTGTTATAATATATCCACAGTCTGAACTCTTTTATAGTTTACCATTTCATCGATTAAGCTGTAAACAAATAATCAAACTCCATCTTGACTGGAGCTGAAGAAATGGCCTTCATTATCAACAAAGAGTTCTTTCTACAAGAGATTGTGAGGAAATTAATTTGCTCATAAGGATAATAATACGGAATATAGAGCCTCAAAAGCCCAATGATGTCTGGCATTATCATCATCTCTAACAATATCTCTAAAACAAGCAAAGTGAGAAAGTAGTACCACCAAATGATATAGATACAATATAATTTATTATATGGAAGGGACTTAGGTACCTATCTGGAATGTTTACTATTTGTTTTCTATAGAAACTGTATTATAGTTAATCGCAATAGACCAACGGAGTTTGTATCCTCAGAGGTAAACTAAAACTCGAAGCTCAAGATGCAAACCCTCCAAATGGTGTTAAATCATCGTGATAATTAATTATAATTATTGCTATCATTTTTGATCGCTTTTTATGTGTTCAAATTGAATGAGAGTTGATAGAAGATTATAAAAAAGATAAAATTAATTTCAATTCAACTACTTTATTAGGATGACTTCTAAAAACTGCAAGCTTGTTGTATTATTGGAAAAATAGATCTCCGTTTGATAGGAAGATGTTTTCTGTTGGCCTTGCCATTCAACAAGCAGCCTTAAGTGAAAAGAGTCTTCCACCGGTTAGGACATTTGGGTAGATATTCTGTTGTCTTCGATGAGTTGCATTGTTATCTTCTTCATTGGCGAAACTTGATAGAAAGCTAAAGCAACTAGTATTGTAGTGCAATATGGAAAGTAAGTTGTAGTTGTAATAAGAATTGATACTCTAAAAATATTGTTATATTTGTTCGATAGAGTAGCTAAATAATGTGCACTAAAGAGCGTGGGAGAAATCAGTCGAAAAGTGCAGACTGTAGAATGGTACATACGAGTCCGTGTCAGTTGGCGGATTTTCACAAGGTTGAGAGCCAGCTCGCCGTATGCGCCAGATGGCGTGGCGAGCCGCCACGAGACGGACCAGGTTGTAGCGCGCCACCGTGATGAAGCCGCTAACGTCGGCCGGTGCTTTCACTGCACTAACTCAACTTGAACCATGCTCTTCCGCAACCACAGGTGCACCTGTGCGCACAAGTCGACGCGCAGCATATTCCGCCGGCCGTATCGGTTTGTTAGAGGCGCCGGTCTCAATAAAATAATCACTACGATATCGTTATGAGATTTGTCTACAAATAGTGATGCCGTAATATTGTATTCAATACAATAATTTATTGGAAATGTTGTCTTATGATGACTTATGGTGATGCCAATACAAATTACTGAGGAATAAATAACCTCAATTATCTTTAAACTTCGGCAATTCTTCTCAATAGATCATACCAGCGATAAGCTGGGGATTTCGGCAGACTTTCTAAGAAAAAAATCAAGAAGTCATTTCAAAAAAATTCTTTTTGCATAATGTTCTGTGGCCGATTTGAATCTTTCGTAAGGGTTGAGCTAAGTGAACACGGCCTCCCATTCACCCCTAAATGCTAAATTAACCCTTTGTTTATACGACCTCTTGTTTCCTTTCTTTAGAAAGTTTCCCAGGTTATCGACTCGACTACATGCTTTTGTCTGTCAGTATAGACGAGATTTTCTCCAGACAGAAGTCTAGGGGGGTGTGATCACTCGATCTCGCCGGCCTATTGATGTAGCTGTTACGTGGAATAATTATGGACCAAGGAAATCGGGTGCATTGTTGCGATATGGTTAGTGATTGGTATAAATGCCAAGAACTATTTAAATGCAAGTAATTCACGTTACAACAGCAGATTTCACGGAATGTGAAAAGAAAACGAGCTGGTCGTTTGGTTTGAGTTCTTGAGTGTGCTGGATATAATATGGATGTATTAATGAATCTCCAAACCACTACTTATAACTGCTTCAGGAATATGGTATGTATTCAGAATAATGTTTGGAATCAACTGTTTATCTTTGAACATAGATTTCAATAGGAGGGAAATAACAGCGGTGTGAATTATACACAGCAGAGCCTATTGCAGAGCCTTGAGGTACTCCATTACTATGGACCCGAGGATACGATGTGAGTCAGGATAAAATGTCACCATGAATCCCACATCGCTCAATACGTGGTGTTATTGGAACTAACTCAAAGACACTACTGAAGTTTTTTTTTCTATACTTTGACTACACGAGACGAAAATCTATAATGTTTGAGGCACATCGTGTAAATCAGCGGTGGAATGTTCGAATTTTTCTTGAAGGTTTGGAGTTTATAAGGTATAAGGAAAGACGTCACTAGGCAAAAAATCCACAAATTTGCCGTTCCATATTATAGGAAGAAAGTTTCAAGATTGACAATGAAGGGGTAGCTAGCTTGAACCTATCTGGGATCTTTCGTGGTGGACTAACAGACAAGATTTCTGATGAACAGCGACCATGGCAATGTCTATTCAAAACGGAGAGATCGCTCGCCTTTCTACGTTGTTCTAGAGAGTTCGATGAGTTCGTAAGTGTGAGATCATCAATCAAACGAATATCTTTCTTCTAGAAAGAATCCAAGAGCTTCAGCGTATGTTCGGGAGCCGAACATGTGAACAGTAATTCAAGACAGGTCGAATCTCTGGTTTGTAGATAATGAGGAACAGCTGGCACGGAATAGAAAATCAAGTTTTTGTGAAACGATTTCGCATCATCCGCAAAGCTGTGGACGGTATACGTGGTCACTTCCAACAGATCGTTGATATGGAACATACACAAAGTTGGTGCCAAGACAAATCCCTGTGGAACACCAGCATTGATAGCCATTGTATCGGAGGACACACCGTCAACCACCACATGGAGTGAATAAGAACAATTGGAATGTTGCTAGAAAATATTTTCGGAAATGATCTCATCTACGAGAAGGAAGTGTAACATCATGTGTCTACTATGATTCGCTCTAGTGTTTTTTTTACTGTAGTTGGTAACAACATTTTTATGCACAACGCTGACTTCAACGTTTTTCAAATCTGTAAGTAACAATGCAGAGTGGAACCATGATGTCATAATTAAAGCAAGAGCTTCACTTAAAGCTTTGTCACAGCGCTTCAGAATGGTCTATGACAGACCCCTCGACGATCTAGAAATATAAACCGATTCCACCGGAAATGTGATGGTGCAATGAGAAAACTTTTCCTATTTCACCATTATAGCTCCCGTCTTGGTCTTTTTCTTTCAACCTGGTTGTAGTTACTGTTGTACTTAGTTTATTTTTAATTAATACATTTATACGACTGTCTTTCGTTATCTCTATTTTATAGATGGAAAACGATACGTGTGAATTTTTATCAAATTAGATATATTACTTAAAATCAAACTTTGAACTCCAATCAACCAATATCCAAATTGACGTATCACAATTTCCGAGAATCCAATTTATTAAAGCAGAATTGACTAGAACAGTGTCAGAATCGGATTATTTTCCACTAGAACAAACAAGAACTCACTATCCTGTAATAAATATACCCGGAAATAAATTACATGTCAAATGAAATCAATAACATTTACAGGTCAGCGAACTGTTCCATAAAATAATAATCGTGGCTTTCAAATTACCTTCCGATAGTATTTACTCCGATAGTCTGAACAACCGAGAATGAAAAAATTCGTGAACCAACGGTTTGTATCAAAGTTTTAACATAACGTAGGTTCAATATCGATTCTCGTGTTTCATTATTTGATTGTTCTATTGCATTTTATTCGTTGTTTTATTGTAGAGGCAATAGATCGAAGTAAAAGGATTAGGAGAGATGATACGTACAATTTCAGAATTTAACTACTAGATGCTTCGGAAATTGGAGAATAAAACTCAAATTTTACACGAAACTTTTGACATTTAATTTAAAAATGCTGACAAATTGTTACACCACACTGTGGCATTTTCAAAGCAAGGAGTTATCAATTAAAGCTAAATCTAAAAGTATGTCGTTAAAGATTAGGGATCCGAATGTGGTACAAATTGAGGGATGGGGCGGATAATGGTGGAGTGTATTTACAAAATTGTTAACAAGTGGTGAATTATACGTATCGATTTGATCATTTAATATCACATTATTATTGTTTTTTGAGTGTTTCAATATTTCTATGGATTCTAGTATATTACGTTTATGTCCTTTTTCCTGAATGTGTAAAATATCGGGATTAAGGGTGAAATTGTAGTTATGTTCTAACAGGTGATTCGTATAATTAGAGTCCTCTTTTTTGAGCTTGTAACTTCTCAAATGTTTGTTGAACCTTACGCTGTAACTGCGTCCAGTTTGTCCTATGTACAAAGCACTACAGTCATCACATCTCAGTCTGTAAACTCCAGATTTCTGTAATTTATCTTTTTTAGATTCCGAGTTATTAATATACGAGCATAGGTTATTTGTTGTTTTAAAGGCGACGTACAACTCATAAATCTGTAAATTATGCAAGAATATGAATATTATAGCTGTAATTTTATCAATTTGCCACGAAAACACAAAGTAAATAGCCTGAACGTTCAGTGTAAAGTAAGTGGTATGTTTACCAGAAGCAGCGATGTTGAAGTCGGTATTAAATTAGCTTATAGGGTCTGCCGCCACAGCACTCTACATTGCTAAGAAGGCAAAGGCAATGAGAGATTACGTAAAACGAGATCTTTGAAACACAGTCTTATAACAAGTACGTGATCCACACACTACTCATAAATTTGAAACACATTTATTATAGCTTCTTATCATGTCCCTAACAAATCAATATTTTCCTAGAATTTCATCATCTAATATACAACATGTGCATCATAACCGAATAATGATAGAACAAAGTATGTATTCACATCAAAGGGTGATGTCGTTCGATGAGATAATGAAGGATGTTTATTTAATCACGTGACTTACATCACCTTTGCAAGCAAAGTAGGTTTCGTACATTTCTACGCCTCAAATTTATGATTGTAAGAACAGAAAATATATTTGAAAAGATTTAGAAACCGCTAATGAAAGACGTTAAGATATAATCTATGGAAACGTATGTTGTTGCATTTTTTTTGGAAATAGCTGGCAATCAAATTAGCAACAATGAGCTATGGTAGGATATCACTCATACGATTACATGAGTTACCTTTGTTTCTACTGCTTTCAACTACCAAATATCATACTAGTGGAAACAGGATGTCATATGTCATACAAGCAAAATTGTATTCCTTACAAAATAACAATTTTCCAATAACGGGGTTACACAGTTATAAGTATATAAATTGAATTAACCAACCCCTAACACTAGGATGAGAAGAAAAGAGAAAAAAAGAGAATACCTATATTCCAATTGATTTTTACATATTGTACTGTTTATCTTGCATAGTAGCCTTCCACGGATAGCTAATCTTGAAGAATCTTGGCTTCCGGATGAATACCGCGTCACAATAGCTCGACTTGATGCTTGAACTGAAACTCAATTCTGCCCTGAAGATGCCATTTGTAATGGTTGGCAAAACGTCGGCATCAAGTCGAGCTATCGTGACGCGGAATCCATCTGGAAGCAAAGATTTTTTCAAGATTGTACTGTTCAGTTTCTGAAAACGCCAATGGCATATAGTTTCAATCTATGCATAGAGACATGGAACAAGTAAATGTGTGTGAAAAATAAACTGTAATTTTGTTTGTAGCAAACACATTGGTGAATTATTTGCATAATTTGTAGCAAATAATTGGTGATATAACAGTGTGGGCAACCGAGAACTATATTGTCTGACGTTAAAGTGAATATTATCTAATATAGAGTTAATAATATTGTTCAAAATATTGGAAAGGAAAATTAGTCCTGAAACATTTCTACGAGAATTTAGTTTTAATAATTTGTAATGCATAAGGCTATAGTCGTACTTGTTGAAATGAAGTCTTCTATGAAATCTAAAATTGAGGGAATTAATGAATCGTTTTTGTACTTTTTCCAATCTATCAATTTATTTGATATACAGTGGGTTCCATACTAGGTGACCACGAACCAGAGAATTATATAGTAATATTGAGCAATCAGGATTAGTAAATGATTTATTTGTGGCAATATGAAGCCTAGGTTCCCAAGGGCCTCCTTGGCAATTAGTTCTATGGGTGATTCAAATGACAATTAACAGTCTAATGTAACCTCGAGATCGTTAATTGTTTCTACCCTCTCCAGCAACATACTATTGATATGGTATCTGTTTTCAAACAAATATTTTGGAAAACGTGATTTAATGACATTTATCTATGTTCAAAAATAGTACATTTAAGAAGACTAAAGAAATAAATGGTATCAGATATAGTGAGATCGTTGTTGAAACTCAATAATAATGTAAATATGAAGAGTTATCATTCTTCGATTGTGATGATATCACGAACCTTCCATCTACACAATGATATTTGAAAATAAAGCCTTCATGAATAAACAATCGTTTTTGGAATAACGCAATATCTTTCCATTCCACCGCATGTATAGTTACTTAAATCGAACTAATACAGTTCGAATCTGTCCTCTATCAACTCTCTAATCCTGGAAAATTTAAAGCAGATGTATATTATTAGTCCATTTGCGTTCTCAAAGTGGAAGAAAATGTATATGTAGGATATCATCAAGGTACCTAGACATATTCGTTTTTCGTTTGGTTAACTTCTTCAACGCGAATGTGAAGATATTTCAGCAAGAAGCATAATTTATTTAAGGTAACTAGTTTTTAAGAATTCAAATCTGAAATCAAATTTCAAGCACATCAATTGCAACGTTGGCGGACTGAATGGAGGTAACATTCACGTTATACTATTCTCTGGGGAAGATAGTTTTCTATTCTTGAAGACGAGATTATTTCTCGTTGTCCATATTTTCAGCTAAGATAAAAATCTGGCTCTTATGAACTTTGGTATGAGCAATATGTTAGAAGGATATGGAGAAAAATCTCCAGACCAGATATGGGGCACGTCCTCGTCATATTAAAATAGTAATGAAGCTATTATTCGAACAAGGTCTCACTATTTTCAATTTGTAGTCCATGTATGTGGAAAGAATCTAATCAAAATACAGTAAAACCCTTCATTTTTGCTACTCGTCAAAAGCGGCCACCCCTCAACGGTCAGTTTTGAGATTTCACAAATTATACTTATGGCAACTTCTGAATACGAAACCCTTTGAAAACGGTCACGGTCACTTTCAACAACCACCTTTTCACGAAATCTTATGGAATCTCCACCCTTAATATCGGTCGGCCGTAAACCTTCTCGACGCCGACGGTCAACCGACCTGACCCTCGTTTCTAAGAATGGTTGTGAGCAATAAACAATTGGGGCTGGCATTACTGTCTATTTGTAGGTAGTAATTTCCCGAAATATTAATCGAATGTATAATGCTTCAGTAAGACCAAGAAATTATTTACTTCGATTCGTTTCCCAGCAATTATGTCTCTGAAACGTAAACGTTTGTTTCTTTTACGAAAATGTGAAATTATCGAAGAAAGCGAAAAATACGGTACCAGTGCGCGAAATTTAGCGGACTAGTTTAGTGTTGGACGAACACAAGTAAATAAAATTTTCATGGATAAAATAGAATTGAAAAACTTTTTGGAGGAGGCACTAATGCAGTTCAAAAAGAAAATTTCCAAAACCAGAAGGATTTGCTATTGACCAAAAATTTTATGGTTGGTTTTGCAACGCTAGACATAAAGACATTCCTATATCGGGACCCTTGATAAAGGAAAACGCTCTAAAAGTATCTCATAAATTGAAAATTAACAGATTCAATGTTTCAAATGGCTGGCTGAATAGGTTATACAAGATTAACGACATTAATTTAAAACAATTTGAGGTGAGTCCGCTGACGTGGACGGAGTAAGTGTTGGAGATTGGAAAATTAAATTGGTATCAATTATCAAGGACTATGAAGCCAACGATATTTTTAATGCTGACGAAACTGGACTTCACTATTTGGCAATGCCAAACAAAAATTTTGCATTCACGAGTGATAAATGTGATGGAAAGAAGTACGTTCAACAGCGACTGACACTTCATTTTTGATGTAACATGAATGGTGAGAAGAAAAATCCACTAGTTATAGGAAATCGCGGAAATCCGCGATGTTCCAAAGGAACGCATGTAGATAAATTGCTAATAGAATGTGTATCCAATAAAAAAGCTTGAATAACAACAGAGATAATGAGTTATTGGTTGAAAAACTTCAACAAAAATCATTTCGATTACAAAAAATTCAATATTTTGAATAAGGAAAACAATCATTATAGAAGATCTACGCTCCGATCTGCATTCTTCAATTATACATCATCTCCCATATACAATTCATAATATACAGAATATTGAAAAAAGTTGAAGAACGTCATATACTTATGTTGTAACAACTACTTCAGAAAATGTTACTGTTAAAGGAATAAAAGTTATCTGGCGCATTCGCCATTTAACAACCAATGAACTAATATTATACATTGCGGTTCAAATGTATTCAGCCTGAACATGTTTTCTGATATCTGATCCAAAAAACTTGGTCTCCCACCTTTGAAGTTCAATTGATACCTCATTTTGAAAAGTATTCAATTGTCTATTCAGCACTGTGATATTTTCTAAATTCCGTTCAATCATTATGATGAAAAAAATCGATTGTAGAAGTCATTTTTACATGATATGCATCTTTTTGAATGCATTTTCATGAAATGATAATAAAAATGTTGAAAAAACTACCAAATGTGCCAAAATAGGTCAGAATTTCTTCCTCGAGGGGTTCCTGTTACTATCGTCGTCTCCTCGGGAAAATATCTTTTGCAATGGAGTGAAACTTATTGGGGAGGTTCTTTTGAGATTGCCGGTTGTCACCATGATCCTCAATAGTCAGCTGGTGATCAGGATACCCTGTTGACCTAGGTCATATCCATGGATTGTTTTTGCTTTGCTCTGAAATGCAACCAACCACAGATCTGTTTATCAGATGCCTCGTCGATTGATTCCGACCCCAGAATCGTGATCAACTCCCCAAAAAAAAACCAAGAGACTAATTTGGTTGCATTTCAGAGCATATTGAAATCAATCCATAGAGATGACCCAGGTCATCAAGGTATCCTGACCACCAGGTGACTGTTGAAAGACATGGTCACAAGCGGCAACCTCGAAACAACCTCCCTCACATGTTTGATCCCATTCCAAAAGATAATTTTAAGAATTCCCTGGAGACAACAATAGTACCAGGATGTCCTGAGCCCCAAGTGCGTGGTAGTTAGGATCTGGCACCGGAATTGTCTTCAACGGCCCTAAAAACCCTTAAAATACTAGTTTAGTTGCATTTTAGAGCATATTAAAAAACAATCCATGATGATGACCCAGGTCATCAGGGTATCCTGACCATCATGTTACTATTGAGTATCATGATCATGACCAGCAATCTCAAGAGTACCTCCCCAATAAGTTTCACTCCATTGCAAAAGATATTTTCCCGAATCCCCTGGAAACGACGATAGTACCAGAATGTCCTGAGCCCCAGGTGCGTCTTAGTTCAAGTAAGAAATTTCGGCATATTTTGGTTATATTTTGCTATTTCTTCAACATTTCTAATATTATCTCCTGGAAATGCATTCAAAAAGATGCATTTTCCTCTGCAGAAATGCTAAAATGCATATCGTGAAAGAATAAACTGGTAACATTCTTTTAGACTTCTAGAATCGATTTTAAAAAATCTTTGTTCATACTTTGACCTTTAATCTGCTCTATTTGTTCATCAAAGATTCATCTTATTGATGAGAAAGACAATACCATAGATTCTATTGAGCTCTTTGTTATAGTTTGCTCGTATAAGATGAATATGCATTAGTCTATGCAACAAGCAATTTTGTGATTCCATGCTGGAACAGAGTAGTCCATTTCACAATATGGGTGAAATGGAAGAAATTTTCAAGAGAAGGTTACCTATGTATATGTCAATATGTCATATTGTCATGAATTCATTGTTAGTAACTGAATGATACAACGAATCCGGACCAATTTTTTTCTTTTGTATTCATTTTTTATCTTATTCTGTGAATTCTTTATGGCGTAACAATTATTGTCAATATATCATTATTCAATTGTGAATTTATGTTTGAACAATAACATTATCTCTCGAAAAACCGAGTGAAGCATAATGTATGATAACTAGTGTCAAGGCTCTTAGGATAGTTGGCACACGCTGAAAGTTATAGAGTCATTATAGTGAGAAAACTTAATGGAAGTCGCGAAAACAATAAGATCAGACACAGCGTGAAGATCCGGGGTGTCGATCTGAGTGAGAGGGTGTTTTTAAGGTGGTAGATATTTAGTCTGTAAGGCGCGTACAGCGGCCTCCTGGGGTATTGATCTACTCTCTCTCCGCGACATACTTCTTTTGTTGCCAACACCTACTACTGGGAACTCCAGATGTTATTCTCCGTATCGAGAGCCTGTCCAAACAGATCTCACCAGATAACTCCGCGTAAAAACGGCATCATCGAATATTGATATCGTGACAGCCTTCGACCGCGATTAATCAAGCCACCTCTATTATTTTGCGCGTCTTTCACGAGGGAGAAGCATATTTCAAATATGGGTTGGAAAAGTGGCACCTACCTTCTTTCTTGCTCTCTATCTCTCTCTGTCTCTCTCGATTTAATGATTTAAACATCTTGAGTTGAGATAATAAGAGATAATTAATCATGGTGTTGAGTTTCCAGTAGGGGCGTCGTTCTAAATTAGTGGAAAAACACGATTCTATAAATTGTTCCTCAAACAATTACGATGAGCTTCTTTTGTACGGAAATATTATTTTTTTTCTTTTAGTATAATAAACATGAATACATTGTTCGCAACAGGAATGATAAATCATGAAATAAGTGATAATAGCATTAATTGATGCTGTAACATGGTCCTCTCTCTATGAAACTCTATTGAGCCATACTCAAGGAATTTATATTTTTCCTATTCGTTAATATTCACTTATCTACAGTATGGTCATTTAATTTAGAGAATCATGACACGTTGGAGTATCAATCATTGATTAACCAGAACAAACTTGAAAAATATCATTGACACTAGACTCTTATAAATTCAAACACTGGAAGGTAACTGGTGGGATAAACGCTATTTTTATCAGAGAAACTCGTACTCAACAACAATAAAATATTTAATAAACAACAATTAAAAGATAATGATAATAATAAAGAGAATGTCTATGATAATTAAAGATAATAAAAAGGATATTATAATTAACTAATATTATACAATTATTAATATGAATAATCTAAGAATGAAACCTGAAATTAAATAACATCACCTAGAGAATTTGAATTAACTAAACTAAAGAAATGAAACTTAGATTATTAAAATTATTTCGCAACCAGGATAAACCTAGAGAATCGAAAAGCTATGAACTGATTGAATCTTGAATCTATTATTGACTTCAACTTGGATAAAACTGAAACTCTGATTTTAGAGACTATTTCACTCACTTGCGAAATGAACCAATCAGAAGCTCTAGTCAAGTTCGGATTACCGATAATACGAAACTTGACTCTTGACTCTGATTGGCCTATCAAGTTCGGTGTTTTCAGATTTGTTTACAGTGCATGTGACAGTTAAACGTCAAATATAAGTGATTACGCTGTGCACGCATTCAAAAATGAGTAGATTTGGAATGAATTCTATCGAATCAATCAACGAAAAAATTGATGAAAATGTACCGAAAAATACGGGGAAATCGAAGGAGTACATTTGGAAGCAATTTACGAGATTTTGCGATGAACGAAAATACCTATTAGATGAAGCAAAGCCTGTCGAGAAACTAGCTATTATTTTGAAGGACTGGGGCTTCAACATGAGAAAAATCGATTTACTATTGCAAGTACAAGCGGGTGTTCAAATAATCAAGCTCAAAACATTGTATATAATAACTGTACAATTTATAATTATAAGTCTGTCTTTCATTTGTGATCTCAACTGAATTGATTCGAGAAAACACCACGAGTCCGCAGTACTCGTGGTGTTTTCTCGGAACGATTCAGTTTCGTTCAGAAATGAATCCACAGACTTATCGCGAAAATTCAATCACTTGTGGTATTACTACTGAAAACACCCTCTTACTCAAAACACACTGAATAATCTATCAAAATGATTGCAATTGGAAATGACAAAGTGCCACGTGATTTTCCAAGAGACTCATTCAAGTTAGAAAATATAACTGAAGATTTTTCGCATTTTGTTGATATACCATGGGGGAAGTTCTTAGTTCGTCCACATAGGGATTGAATTGCAAGAACTGTATTATCAATGCGTTGCATGCGAATTACATTCTTGGGACATCTGCTTTCCGGCAGATGATGTTGGAACAGCTGCCTGGAACTAATAGAAGTGTTGTCACTGTTCAACCTGGAGAATTTTCCTATATATTTACTTCTTCTATAGTATTACAAGCATTTGCATCGAGACTACAATTTTCACCCAGATTGTTTTTAACTTTATACTTCCTGAGTTGCAAATTCGAAAGTGGAATGATACTAGTATTCTCCGTTAGGAGGTAACTAGAATAACAGAGAAATATGAATAGTAAATGATTACTGAATATGATAGATCTATAATTTTCACGAATAAATTCAACAGTATCTCTATAAAGTACGAAAGTTTCTAGGTATTTTCAGATTTAGTGCGCGATTTGAAAAATTTAATCTGGAAAGATTTATGATGTTTACGGTGAATACATATTTTGAAGCTTGTTGGGAAAGTTCTTAACAGTTGCCAATTGGATATACATAGCTGGAGTAGTTGGTAACTTGGATGAAAAAGTATGGATCGTAAGACGGAAGGTGTCATGCGGAATTTAATTTCCTTACGAGATTGGAGAAGTAAAAGGAGCTCTCTGCACGATACCGGGTAACTAAAAAGCTGCTAGCGGCTCTAAATTCCTACGATAATCCCGTTTCCATCATCTGAATGCTTTAGTCTGACACGAGATTGCGCTCAATATGCCTATTTTGTAGATTAGATCGTGAGATCATTTCGCTGTAATGTGTACTGGTGGTGCTTTAAGCAAACTTTGTTTTTATTCCGGCTCCGATAAATTTGAATCCACGTTGAAGACAACTTTACTAATAGTTCATCTACATGCTGAACAATGAGCTGATGAGAATGAGCTTCATTTGATCCTCATTTTATCTATAATTTACATAAGTACGAAAATAAATAAATTTCGGGTTCACAGAAGGAAACTTATGAATAAGAAACAATCACCCTTACCACTGAAAATACTCTTGAAGTACTGAGGACCAGGTAGCCAGCATAGAAAAACAACAAAAGGATGACAAAGAGTTAAATAATATTCTTCGTAACAAGGAATTTAGGAAAAATTTGAAATTAGAGAATTAGCAATTCAACAGATAGGATTTTCATTCTATGAGCTTAAAGAGAATGGTTTTCAAGATATAATATAATATCTCACCACCAAGAATTAGAGCATGAAGCAACTAAGAAATCATTATTGGCTCAAAATGAATTCAAATATTACATCTATGATGAAAAGTTATGATGATGGGCTAAAATCAAAATTTACTACATACAAAGGTCCAACCAGATTTTTAAATTAAGGGTAAGTTTGAGCATAACCATATGGATATTGTTGGATATTTGAAATCATCTGAGTACAAAAGTTTTAAATCGTATTCATTTCATGCCACCTCAGGTGTACCTCCAGGATCAGTACTTGGACCATTCCTATTTAATTTATTTATCAATGACATTCCTTCCTTTATTTGTCTGTTATTATCTTCTTTACGCTGACGATTTGAAACTTTACTCGGCAGTAAAGCATTCTTTCCGTTTCATTTCACTGCAACATGACTTGAATGCACTTAGTATTTGGTGTGATAAATCATCTGGAGCTTAGTATTAGTAAGTGCACTTTCATAATTTTCACCAAGAAAATTACACCTATTACAAACTTGTTGACACAGCCCTTGCTCGTTCGTATAGTGACAGAGACTTGGGAGTTTTGTTTGACGTGAAATTGTCATTTGCGTCTCACATTGAATCAATTGTTTCTAGCGCCTACAGAATGCTAGGCTTTATCATCCGGAATTGATGCCTATTTAACAATAGTGATCCAATAACAATATTATACAATTCATTTGTTCGTTCTAAGCTCGAACATGCTTCAATTGTGTGGTTTTTTTTCTATTAGTCTATGAAAGTTTACTTGGTAATAAAAATTATTGTATTAATCAGATAATATTCATTTGATTCCATTCACTTCGAACAGTCGATATATTCTCAGTCACAAACTGTATTTGCAATTGAAATTTAAAAAATATATATCAACAACCAACAAATTATTTATTACTATTAGACGAGTACAAGGCTAACGAGATAAGCGGAGGCAGATTTCATTCTCTGCACACCTAGAGATGAATTTTTACTTCTCTAGGTGCTCACATCATCGCTTTCCAAGCCAAGATATGTGCAATAAAAACCAGAGCCCAGGAGAATCGGAAATTAAGCTGCTGAGGTAGACGTGCTTCTCGACAGTTGTTATCTCTAGAATTTAATTTTCTGCTTTCTCACATTTATAATTAGTTAATCACAGTTCATCGGAAACCATAGTTTCATAATCATGCGATTCACAAATCGAAGTCAAACCTTCAGATGAAAAACATAAGCTCATCGCCATGGTCGGTCTCCTAGAAACACTGATCATCTATACTATTTATTGAATTGGTGATAGTGCCTATTCTCTTACTATGTACTAAAGAAGAACTCAATATTATTTTGAATAAAAGTTTCATTTGAAAAATCATACCTGCTCATGACATCTTGATGAGATATTAATTTTTAATGGTAGAATCTACTATTGTTGTAAAATGGTACGATCAAAATTCTCACGAAAACAAAGCATATTCAATAGTGGTCTGGCATTAGATCACATCATGTTCTAAATTATCGTAATAGCAGAGTTTAGATAGTATGAATAGGCTTAAAATATTGGCAGGAAAAGTTACAATGAAGAATAAATAGAAATATTAAAATTAGATAAATAAGCGATACGATTAATTTTTACTATATAATCTCAAATAATCATTATTTCTAAGTGAAATTAGAAGAAGTCTCCATGCAACTAAAATAGAGAACTAACGTTTCTAATACTGTTAGAGTACAAAACTGTCATGGGCAACTTACTTAGAAATATGTAAAGGTGATGATTCTGAAACAAACAACTTGCTGAATTTTTTTCTACATTAGATGCAATTAGAAATAAGTGATCCAACAAAATCAATAAAACGCAATGATAGTATCGATAATAACATCATCAAATGGCATTGAAATATCAATTTCTCTATATTATAACTATAAACTATCCAGAAATACTATTCTAATCTTTAGGGGTATTTGTTCAGAGCAAGCCTTCCATTGAAGGTAAATTATCGATTTGCGCATATCATTCTCAAGAGATGAGCAAAATAGAGAATAATGGTTCAAGAATACCTTGTTTCTATTAGTAAGATCTGAAAATATTTATTAAACACATTAAATATTTCACCATAATGACGTGATATATAAATATTCAATTAGCAAATGTGCGGCAGCAAGCTATAAAAATTATTGATTGTTTACAAAATAAGTGAGCATAAAAACAAGATCTAAGTAATGAGAAGGATATTTGTATATATTATAGTTAAACTGATGAGAGAAAAGTTGTCAGTTAGCAATGATCAATTATCATCATCAGTTACTAGAAGTTATCAGTTAGCAATGATATGCTATCATTAACAGTTACTAGAAGTTACCATTTAACAATGAATAGTTATCATTAGCAGTTATTAGTAGTTATCAGTTAACAATGATCAATTATCATTATCAGTTACTGGAAGTTATCAGTTAGCAATGATTTGTTATCATTAACAGTTACTAGAAGTTATCACTTAACAATGAACAGTTATCATCAGCAGTTACTAGTAGTTATCATGTAGCAATGATCTGTACTGGAAGTTATCATTTAGCAATGAACAGTTACCATTAGCAGTTACTAGAAGTTATCAGTTAGCAATAATCAGCTAGCATTAACAGTTACTAGATGTTATCATTTAGCAATGAACGCTTATCATTAGCAGTTACTAGAAGTTATCAGTTAGCAGTTATCAATTATCAACAGCAGTTACTTAAATTTATCAGTTAGCAATGATCTGTATTGGAAATTATCATTTAGCAATGAAAAGATATCATTAACAGTTTACTAGAAGTTATCATTTAGCAATGAACAGTTATCATTAGCAGTTACTAGACTAGAAGTTATCAGTTTGCAATAATCAGTTATCATTAGTAGTTACTAGAAGTTATTAGCTAACAATGATCAATTAAAATTAGCGGTCACTGAAATTTATCAGTTGGCAATGATCTGTAGTGGAAGCTATCATTTAGCAATGAACAGATATCATTAGCAGTTACCACAAGCTATCATTCAGCAACAATCGGTTATCATTAGCAGTTACTGAAAGTTATCAGTTACCATTAATCTGTACTGAAAGTTATCATTTAGCAATGAACTGATATAATTAGCAGTTATTAAAAGTTATCATTTAGTAACTAACAGTTATCATTAGCAGTTACTAGGAATTATCAGCTAGCAATGATCAATTATCATCGGCAGTTAATGAAAGTTATCAGTTAGCGGTAATCAGTTATCGTAAGCAGCTACTGAATGTTATCAGTTAGCAATGATCAATTATCATTGTCAAACTTCTGTTGAGCAGTAACTATTGATTGAGACACCCTTTTGTAAGCACATAGTTCATTTTAATGAACAAAAATCGATAGATACACAATAGAACATGTTATGTACTTAGAATTGATCGTTCTCATACTACAGAACAATGTGAATCCCTAAATCTAATTACATAATCTCAGTACAAGTGAATTGATTCGATAAATTCGAATCAATACTATTGTAATTGTATTGTCACCGTATTGCAGCTTTCGTCAAGAGCGTATAAGTGAACGAGTAACGAACTATATAGTAACTAATGAATTTGTTTGCAGTAAATCTACATGAAACGTGGGCGCTGCTAAATCCATAGACAACTATGTGTATAATACAACCATCACAATGACACAAAAGGAAATCCATACAGCGCGGATCCTTTCGGTTTTTATATTCACACTCACGTTAACAAGGTAACAAGAATACTTCTCGTTTTCAGTACATCCTGCGGCTAAATTTTCCAAGACCTGTTTATTGCATTTCTAAGTTACCATTTAGAAGTGAATGCTCGTTTATTTTCAAAATAAGCGAGGGCTTTCATCTGACCTCAGTTATTCAAACAAACTGAAATGAATTCAGTATACGAGAAGTAACTGGTTCCTTTTGTACAAGCGTTAAGAGTGCTACTTCACGTTGAATGTCAAAAATGAAAAGAACAAGTTCAAGAACAAAGCGGACCTACTTCACGATATATCAAGCTGACATAAGCGTCATACATGAACGCATCCACCAAATTTTGTTTATTATAATTCACATAATTCTGAACATAGTCTATTTCCGACCACCTTGATTATCGTTTAAATATGATGACTATAGTTTTCAATAACGGACAAAAGTATTTAAAATCCTGCTAAAAATATTGACCATCTGAAACTATCCGATTTTTCCAGGAATTCTTCCATTCATAGAAAAGTTCAATGCAGGACGTTAACCAACTGATGGTGTTAACAATTCTTCCGGCGCCTTTCTCCAAATTATGAATACGTGTTCTATGTAACATAATGTATTCAAAAATCAACATAACAGATAGCTAATTTCAAGAGCTATCTCATTTAATGCTTCGAAAACAGTAGGTTTGAAAGAAGTGACTTTATCTAGCATTAAAAATTCTTCCGGCGCATTCGCCAAATTATGCAGTTAATTGCGAAGTTACACCAGAAGTTATCAACATGATACTCACAGACATTTTTGTTACGAGTTTCCAAAGAAGTATAATCACATCAAGATTGTTTGAGGAGTATGAAACGGCAGTTAGTTCGATGTGACCAAGCAGGCCGCGTTAACAATACTTTCGGCGCCTTCGCCAAATTATGAATACATAATTTTATTCATTATATCACTCAATTTAGTTGCATTTGAAAATACCAGAATTGTGAGCATACGATTAAGCTACTTGAGAACGTAACCTTGCTGTTAAATGCGAAGTTACACCAGAAGTTATCAACATGATACTCACAGACAGATTTGTTATGGGTTTCGAAAGAAGTACAATCCAATCAAGATTGTTCGAGGGGTATGAAACGTGAAGTTACTTCGATGTGATAAAGTTTCTTCGATGAGACCAAGTAGAACCGCGTTAACATTTCTTCCGGCGCCTTCGCCAAATTATGAATACATAATTTAATTCATTATAATCACTCAATTTAGTTGCATTTGAAAATACCAGAATTAAGAGCTAACGATTGAACTAGTAGAGAACGTAGCCTTGCAGTTAATTGCGAAGTTACATTAGAAGTCATCAACATAATACTCAGATATATATTTATTATGGGTTCCGAAAGAGATTGTTCGAGGAGTATGAAACGTGCAGTTTGTTCGATGTGACCAAATTGGCTTCAGCAGAAATTGTGGCGCAGAACATTACTCATGGTGGAGCCAAGGATGTTGAGAGGGAACCTGTGGAACACCCGCGTAGAAGCCCTTCATATCGAAGGACACTCCGTCAACCACCACATGGCGTGATATATCTAAGAGAAAACTCCATAGTAAACAACAAAATTGGGGTCAATGTTACAGCTAGAGATTTCCCGTATTTTTTGAAGGATGTTTGTTATATGTATGTTGGGTAGGTAAACAGGTGTCCTGTTGATCACCAGGATCTTGGTTGTTTATTATTTTGGAGCTTTCTGGATATTGTATGAGCTCAATGTTGATTACTTTCTCTATTACTTTAGAGATCGCAAATGGTATTACAATGGGTCTATAATTATTGAGAAGGGTCTTCTATCCATGTTTTCGTAATTGATTGGCCTCTAACTGCTTTCAAATATGTGTCTTTCGAGTAAATGATGACACCTGCGCAAAACCATACATATAGTGAAGTGTGCCAAATTTTTAGAAGGGCTTATTCACATGGAAAAACATTTATGTTTTGATGTGAATAACAATGCCGTCAGATTTTGATGGCCAATTCTAAACGTAACCCTGTCCGATATCCAAATAATGGATTTTTCACCTATTTTGGCCATTTTATGGGTCAGTTTTTAGTTATAATTTTTTTTAACCACTTTTATTACTGGTTAAGGTGCAAAATTGTCACTTTTTCATTGTCGATATTTGAGTAACATTACATTTTCATCATTTAATCAAATCAAGCCAAATTATGACCAAATTGAATGCATTTGGTAGTTCCAAATAGTTGCGAGACGCTGTCCTAATTACAAAAAATTGGATCTTAAACAAAACAATTCAATATTTTCAGCTGAAATTTGGACAGCTTTTTGTAACCATTATGAGCAACTTTCACACCAAATTTCATCCAATTTTTAAAAAAACGTATGTATTGTTAACTTAACTGTTATGTGTTTATTAATTAATGATGATTATGTTTGAATTCTAATTTTATTTTTATTTTAATTCTATTCCGGCTAGCTTTATATTTTGATTTGAATGTTTTGAATTATATTTATTTTATTTGTTTGATTTGTTTTGATTGATTTGAATGATAATGATCTTTTTATATTATATGGAATTAAACACAATATTTTGTTTGAATGTTAAAAGTTTCTATATTTTAATATTAATGACTCTATGATATATTTCAGGCTTACAGATTTTACGACTTATATTTTATGTTCTAAAATTCCTATGTTTAACCTCAAAAACTTAATAGTAATTCTTGTTTACAAACGACAAGCTTTCATTCATATTTACAAATAACAATACAATGAGGATATTATAAACAAACTTACTTTTAGTTTATATCCAATAATATGATAGAAAATGTCGGCAATGTTCAGTTGATTTTATCTTCTTGATGATTTGATTATTCACTTTAAAAACAATTACTCTGCTATACACATACACAAGGTAAACTACGTTGTTACTTCTTTGTAAATTCAGGAACTGTTGATAATAAATTGTTAACTTGTTTTATTCTTTCAAGATATAAAACTTCTTCTATAATATACTGGAACGCTATCGAAGACTGGATATTCTACGATGCTACTTATTAACTGTGGTTATTATAACCTTAAACTTTGTTCGAATACTCAGGAACACTACTTGATTCGTAGTAATAATTTACTTGCTTCGGTTACTTTAACTTGTCGAAGCTACAGAGACTACTTGAGTTCTCCGATGTTACCAAAAACTAAGGTTATGGAATTCAACTTGAGCTGCAGGAGATGCTTTGGATCTTAGATGTAAATGCAAACTGTCTTAGCTTCTATCTTAGATTTCCTTTTATAGGACTTCCAAAAGGACGCCAATTGATGTCATTTCTAACCAATGAGGTGCTTCCTTTCTTAATTTAGGATGTTTTGGTCATTGTTGTAACTGACATAACTTCTTAATTGTTGACTGTTTGATGTATTTAAATTGTCTCGACCAATCAGAATTGAGGATTCTATAAATTTTGAATTATTGAAGATTTTCAAATTATTTAAAGTGATGGTGCTTTCTGCTATTTAAATTAATATTGCCTACATTTTTCACATATTTTGGTATAAGATAACCTATGATTAGGTTCATATTAACTTGATTATTCCAATATTTATGTCAATTTTGACATTTACCAATTCTTAAATTTTATATATTTTATTAATCTTATGTTCGGTAAGTTCAAATTTTATCATTTTATGTTGTTTAGGAAATGAAATCATAACAATATATGTAAATTTCAGGAAGGAGGAGGATGAACCGATCATCAAGTTTGGACTACAGGTTTCTCAAATATCGACAGTAAAGGGGTACCAATTTCGTAGTAACGGAAATGTTTAAAAAAATTAAAACTGAAAAATTCACCTCAAAATTACTAAAATAGGTCAAAAAATTCATTTTTTGGATATTGAACAGTGTTCCGTTCAGAGTTGGCGTTCAAAATTTGAGGGTATTGTTATTTACATCGAAACATAATTTTTTTTTCATGTTCTAAGCCCTTCTAAAACTTTTTCCACCCTTACTCTACTAATAATCTAACTATATTTGGAAATATCAATATGATAAATGACTTATAAATGTCTTCAAAAGGTCTCATCATAATAGTAAATGATGGACTTTTCTGCATATATACTAAAGAAAAGAATAAATACACATAAATAATTATCTCATTTTTAGTATACCATAACATACCTATAGAACCTTTTGTTAGAATTATACATCTACGTAGATTCATTTCGAACAACTGTTATATCGAAGCGCTCGTGAATTTATCGAATTCAGATGGTTTTATTGGAATAACCTCTGAACTCTAACCAATTTGTTTGATCCAATTTGAAGAAGAATGTAATGTCCCATAACTAATTTGCCAAATTTCATAAGCAAGAACGCTCCGTAGTATAATTGTGCTAATTAACAACCCACCAATGAAATAATTAGGGGCAAAAAATATTTCCACCCCTATTCGTAAGTTCTGACACTTTATGGAATCATTTGCGGATGACAGGATTTTATAATTGTTTTATAATTCGATGTTTGTTTAATTACCTGCCAGTAGGTAACTGATTTGATGGAATTTCAGACGTTTAAATAACATTTCAGTTTTATTGCCGATCATCGATATCAGAATTGAATCGGCAGATTTGTGTTTTCCATAAAATTGATACGGAATTCGCAAATCATAATTCTTAAGCTCCATTTAGAAAATATGGAAACATTGAATTCACTCACATACTATTACTGATGTACAAACATAATGGACTAGTAAGTTGTTTCACAAAATGGTGAATGACTTTTACCAATCCTACCAGACCGACAAATGAATATCTTGAATAATATGCGCCTGCTTTGTGCCACGTGGTCTACTTCCCTAATGAGAAAAACTGTTTTCTTCACCCCCTCTTCCAGGAGTTGGCAGTGTTTGCCTTCCACACTTCCGATTGAACAGCTGCAGCTTTGGCCATTCCGTTATACAGGGGTTTTATTCAGAAACATTACTTTTAGCGAAATAAACTTTTAACCAGCACTTGACGCAAATGACCCTGTATTTGAATTCCGTTTCTTTTGAAAGATATTCCGATGAATGTATCAACCAAATGAGACGAGAGTTCCATCCCTATTCCACAAATATGGGTTAGGTTATGACTCTTTAAATATTCTAACTGAATAAAATATCTGGATGAATTTCTAGATTTCATTCTTGTAATGGGATGATGAAGAAGTTAACTCCGAGATATCCCAAATCTGTTCAAATATATAGATTGTTCCATTTTATTAAATAAATAACTATTCGACCTAGTGAACATACAAGGTACAAAGTGATGATCTTCGAAACCTCCTATAATGAAGGATAAATAGATCTGTAGAACATTGATGAAGTCAGTTATCAAAGTTATTGAAATTATTAGAAGTATATTTACTATTTTAACGCGTGTAATGAATCATTAGGTCATTATCTAGTTATAAATTATATGTAGTGCTGTTAACTGGATGTGTAAATGTTACAATAAACCATGAAATTCACTAGGATATAATTCCTCCTGATTCAAATTACATGGGTATCCTGCCAGGATCGCCATGTAAAGGTTCCTGATGAGCAGTGATGGAAATACTGGTATTGATTACCATCTGAAATACTGGCAGCGGATCACCTTGTGAAGTTCAGGTTCTTTGGGTTATAGTTGATGAGGAATTAGATCATCGCAGGTTCCAGTGGTTTATAAGGTAGCACGTACAACGTACATATCTACGTATCAACACTTTATACAGACTTGGGCCCTTCCCTGTCTCTTCATCTGGCAAATGAAATTTCAGTTAGGAAAACGGCAGATGGAGTTACCGGTTACCTTATGTCCGTCTTTTCAGAAAAACTTGTACTGCAGATAATTAAGCTCCTCCAGTCAGCAATCTGGCCATAATCATAGATAATATAACTTAAGTTATATTTTTCTACAATTATCTGCGCAGAACATAATTTGTATTTGTGTTTCAGTTCAAGCCCCAAGCCTGCCCTAAAGATGCCACCTATGATGGTTGGCGAAACGTCGGCATCAAGTTGTGATATTGTGACGCGAAATCCATCCGGAAATAAAGAATATATATGTGTAAATGTTACAATAAACCATGAAAGCCACTATGATATAATTGCTCCCGGTTTAAATTACATGAATATCCTGCCAGGATTGCCATGTAAGAGACTGGCAACGGATCGCCATGTAAAGTTCTGGTTTGGAGGGGTTGTAATTGGTGCAATTGAAAGAATGATATAGTATATTACATTACTAGAGTGGAAAGTGACCCATTTCACAAGAGTGGGAGGATGTTGCCAATCCTACGAGTGTGACTTGGCACTCAATTCACACAATTTTTCCGACGACCACATATTAATGTTTAATCTCAAAAAATATATATCTTTTCCGACTTTACCAAGAAAACTAATGATTGAATAAGAAAAACTTGAAATAACAACTACTTAGAATTATAGAAATTGAAAGTAATATTATTAATTCTACAATTCGTTAATTGTATTGGAGTTTAATTAATAATCTCAAGCGTATTCGTACCTCCTTTTGGACTTTTCAGGCAGTAATTTCAGTGATGTTAATTTTGCAGCCTTTTTAATTTCAGGTGGAGTACATTTATCATCACTGTCAATCTCTATATCTATGTTTAATGGAATTTCAAATACTATTCTTACGGTTTTTATATAAAATGCATATTCTGCAAAACAGTCTTTTTTCACTCATGTCATGATCGATCGATATCAATACACAATATATCTAAAGTTGACGAATCGATAGAAAAAATCGGGTATTGATCAATAAATCTGAAATATCGATCCTTTTGAAAATCCGGACATTATTGAACATACCTATTATGAACCATACATATGCTTTTAATCTTACTATGCAATATGATACTCTGGGCAAGATGTAATAAGAAAATAGAATATATCTCATTCAGGATTTATAGGAAATAAATACCTTTTTGGTATATTACATTCTGTTAATGTGTTCAATATAACAAATGTTTACAACTCGTTCTCCTTTTAGTTGCACTTTGAACGTTAAATCTGAACTAGTTCAGTACAAACTAGGTTGAATGCGTGGCTTAATTAACTCACGATGATCTTATCATATAAATTGCACTTGGCAACTAGAAAGTTGAGCTTCTATTAAATTTTTATGTAAATAAGAAAAACTGCAAATTTGACGGAACTAAACAGGGCTAATTAAGTCATGGAATGATTCGGTGCTCAAGTCAAGTTCTGTTAGGCAGGTGAATAAGGAGAGTCCCGAGACCTTGGCCGGAAAGTTTGCATAAATCAACTTGAAAAGCAGATAGTCCGCGTGTTACGCTCCATATTGATAAAATCTTTCGAGGCCTACTTACATGCTAATATCGTGTCTACTTCTCCAAATATAATTTGAGCATATCGAAATCGCATACTTGTGTCTGTTAGAATTGACAAGCAGCTTATTTATAATTATTCATAACATTTCAAAGGATCACGATTGGAGCCAAGTTTCAGGAACAATCGTACTTTGAAGGAATATGAATTGTAACACAACAAACTCGGATAATATATTCAGTCGAATCACGGATTACATTCATCTTAGAGATAATGATTGTAATGCTAATTCATCAACGAGAGATTAGATTTCGTGATTTCATGAATATATAGCAGATTGATGGAATACATTACCCATAAAAATAATAGGACAACAGAAGTTTAAGTCGTATTCGAATCAAATGAAATCATATCAAATGCTTTATTGTTCGGATCAGTTCAAACTTAAGTACGTACAAAGTAAATTGAATATTATTAGAAAACACAAAACAAAAATGAGACAATACAAATGAGAAGTCATATAGATTACTAGCAATATAATTGTTTTTTATTAAAACATGTGTAGGAGACTATAAAAGAGTTACCACTGTGGATACGCAATGACACTATGAATAAGAAACAATCACCCTTATTCACTGGAAATACTGTAATTAGTACCTTTCGGTTACTAAGTAGCCATCATCATAGTGACCTGAATTATAAAAAATTAAAATGTGCCTGTATAAATACTATTTGGGACTAAAAATGCAAATAATGCGCCCTCAGCTGGTGATAAATCGTAATTGAATAAATTGCTTTTTCGTTTATACATTTCCGTTCCTTCTAAATTACCTAGATATATGTCCGTAATGTGTCTTAAAAGTGATACACTTTCTTGAGAAATGGTGTGACCTGTATTCAAAAGATTATTCACCATTATTTTTCATTATATATGCATATTCTTCATACCGAGTTCAAATGTTCCTTCTAGTTGGACCCGCATAGCATTTTAAACACGACTCATAATCTTCATCATCGTTTATTCACAAAAAATAATACAAGCATAATAAGACTATACATTCTGTAAATAAACATTGGGAATAATGGGCGCAGGTAAGTTTTGGATACCCCTCCTCATCCTATTAGGCAGAATGTTAAATGACTTTGTACGAGACCATAATAAACAATTTTTTTTGTTTCAGGTCCAATCTGTTCTTAGTTGGCGGAACTTATACAGAATACTTCTTGATTTATTTACTAAATAATTTATATGGAAGTCGTATACCAAATGAGAGTCTATTAGAACTCCTAAATATTTTATGTTTGTTGTTGAAGATATTCTAAATGCATTTTGAATAGTTATAAATTGGTAGTATGGCAAGGAAGATTTATAATTACAGAAGAGACAAGAAAAAAGTTTTGTTGAAATTCAAAGAAAGTTGTTTGTGATCAAACTAATCTTCAATCATTTCCAGATCCTTTTCTGCTTGTTCTTTGACCTCAAGACAGGTTTCACCAGAATAGAAAACTACTGTGTCATCTGCAAAACTAGTTATTTCTCCGGACGATCCTATAGAAATAATTGGTTCACATATGTACAGAATAGTACTGGACCTACAACTGTTCCTTGTGGTACTCCACATTCAATTTTCATTTCAGTACTCTTTGTGTTTTTTTAATTCTTACGATTTGTTTCCGGTCTGTTAGATATGACTGTAGTAAGTTGAATGCGTTCTCTCTTATTCAAATGTTCTCTAGAGTGGTTAATAGAATGGAGTGGTTAACTGTGTCAAGTGCTTTCATTGAGTCAATGAAAACTCCTATTGACGGTTTACTTCTATCCCGTGCTTCGTATATGCTATCAGTTACTGTAATAGTGCATTTTGGGTGCATTTTCCTTCTTGAAAACCAAATTGTGATTTGGATGATATTTTGTGTTTTTGAATTAATGAATTTAGTCTAGTTCTGATTAACTTTTCTAAGATTTTGCTGAGGTTTGTAATTAATAAAACTGGCTATCGATTTTGTAAGCCCCGAATTTGTCGAAGTCGGAAACTTTATAGAAGGTGTTGCTTAAAATGCTTTTTAGCTTGTTCTTCCATATATAAATTGGCAGTATTGCAAATTTCGGAAACAAATTATGGAATTCATAAATAATTGAAGGATGATAAGTGAAACTTCTGTAAATTTATTGAACTATTTGAAATTAGTGGGTCCAATTTGGTTAATTGGTTACGGCCAAATTTTTTTTGCTTACAAATAAATTATTGATCGAAGATTTATCGTAACCATTGTCCAACGTTCTTTCTAAGCTTCGCTGCTATAACTTTGATCAACGGGACGTTAAGTAATGATTTTTTTTCATACTTTGACTACATAAGAAGGAAACCTATAATGTTCGAAGAACGTCATGTGAGCCAGCGATGGAATATTGGTAGAGGAGATAGGCATTCAAATTTGTCTTGAAGGTTTGGAGGTTATAGGTATAAGAAAATACCTCACTAGGTGAAGAGTTCCACAACTTCGCTGTTCAATAAAAAATTAAGTCTGGTAGGAAGAAGTTCGACAGGTTTCGAGCTTGACAGTGAAGGGGTGACTAGTTTGAGCTCGTCTAGTCCGCATATCTAGAATCTCTAGTGGTGAAACAACAGACCAGATTTCTGATGAACACCGACCATGGAAATATCTATACAAATGGGGAAATCTCTCACCTTTGTAGGATGTTCTAGAAAGGCCAATGAACTCCTAAGTGTGACATCATCAATCAAACGAATAGTTCTCTTCTGGATAAAATCTGAAAGCTTCAGCGTATGTTTGGGAGCCTAGCTCCAAATATGTGAATAGTATTACAAGACAGGTCGTCTGTGCTTTGTAGATTATGAAGAGCTGCTGGAATGTAAAGTAGCTCTTTGCACGGAATAGAAAATCAAGTTTTTGTGAAGCGGTTTTTGGTATGGACCTCACATGATCATCCCATGAGAGGGTGGTGTTGATGGGGATCCCGAGCATGGTTATAGGAGACCTCATAGAAATAGTTGTACCTGACATCATCATATTGGGGATTGTGGGATCCACCTTCCTGGAGAAAACGCAAGCTTGACTTTTGGATGCATTAAACTCTACTAGATCATCAGATCCCCATTTCAAAATCTTTGCCAGACCTTCATTAATTGCGTCAACCTGTCTCTGTCCTCTTGCTCCTATGACTCCATTGGTTGGTATAGAGGCTCTAGATGATAAAGCGGTATGCAGCGTACCATCATCTGCAGAGCTGTGGACGGAACAGGTAGTCACTTCCAACAGATCGTTGATATGAGGCATGAACAAAGTTGGTGCCCAGACAGATTCTGTGGAACACCAGCGATAATAGCCATAGTATCGGAAGATACTCCGTCAACTACCACGTGGAGTGATCTATGTGAGAGAAAACTCGATAGTAAAGGAGAAAGTTGAGGTAGATAACCAATGCTACAGTCAGAGATTCCCCATCTTTTCAATATATTTCTGCCATACGTTCTGCAAAGCAGGTCTCCTGTTGTCCTCTGCTGACGAAAACCATACTGAAGCTCTCTAGATATTGAGTGAGCTCGATGTTGATTGCTTTCTTCATCACTTTAGAGATCACAGATAATAGAACAATAGGTCTATGATTATTTGGAAGGGTCTTCTTCTGATAATCCTCTTTGTACATAATTTCCCTTATCTGCTTTCATTATTGAATCACCCACAACCAATTATTTCAACTCTTTCTCTAATAATAATAAGATGAAGATTTTGAATGTCAGCCTTTCCGAAAACTCGAGTTAATACTATAAACCTGATTCACGTGGCAAGTTCCCTATGTTAGGGTATCAAATTCAACAGAAGAGCCTTGCAAACATGAATAAAGTTAATTCGAGTAAAGCGAAACAATAAGAGCCATGCTTGAAATAACATTCATTCGAACTGTTTGAACATCGGGTAAACATATTTATCTCACGAGACACAATGCTTTCCGCCCGACTTATTTCCTGAAATGTAATGATATAAACCAAATAATGCAAGGAGATTGTAACGTATGAAGAATATTTGAATGGGGATTGTACAGGTACATATTAGATAAGAGCCACAAAATTGAATTCCATCTCACGTTTGTTGAAATTCGTCAGTCTATCTATAATGGATTATACGAAATTTCAGTTTCAATAAATAATGTCGATATACAGACTGTATCACATTCCGTTACTGTTGTTATTTATGAAAAGTGGATTGTCTACTTAATGTGAGTAATAGCATTTGAACCAGCCTTGACATATAAAATTCACACTATCACCATGAAATCCAGAAGATTCTCCACATAGCAATTCACCTACTGCAATCCACCGATTAGCAATTCACCGCAATCGCAATTAGCTATTAATTTCCGATTTATGCACTCATCTGCGAATTAATAGTGTTTGGATTATATACAATTGTACACTTGAATTGTATATCACAAAAAGAATATGGAAGTATTACATGATAATACAAAGTGAAAACATATAAAAAAATGTATTTAAAAATATTATCATATTTAGGTATCTGAGCATATCTAAATATTTGAAAGATCTCAAAATTGTACTCCCTAATTAAATTTATTATCATATACAAAAAAAACTCAGTCAAAACTGTAGCAAATCATTTATAACAAATGGCAACTTTAATGAAAGATTAGGAAGTTAAAAAATTACTGAAAAATGAAACAAGAAATGATTTATTAGGTCAAAACTTATTTTATTTCTCAACATAATCTCCTTGTAGCCCGATACACTCCGTCCAAGGCTTTTCTCATTTTTCTATTCATTCCAAATAATACGATTGCGGCAATCATTCAAAATAGGCGTTTGTTTCAGCGAGTACCTCATCGTTGGAGCCAAATCTATTTCCGCCGAGCCATTTCTTCAAGTTTGGAAATAGATAAAAATCGCATAGGGCGAAATTTCGAGAATATGGTGAGTGACGAACCAATTCGTAGGGTAATTCATGTAATTTTGGCATTACTACTGCAGAACTGTTCGCTGGTGCGTTGTCCTTGTGGAAGAGTACTTTTTTCTTTGTCAAATGCGGCCGTCTTCGCTTCAAATCGACGTTGAATTGATCCAACAGTTCTGCATAATATACGCCAGTGATCGTTCTGCCTTTTCAAGGTAATTGATATGGACGATATCGTGTGCATCCTGAAAAACTGTCGACATGACTATGTTGGCCGATAAGCCCACTTCGGCGTTTTTCTGCTTCGATTCGCCGGGACAAGTCCACTGTTTCGACTGTTCTTTGGTCTCTGGTGTATCGTGATGGATCCATGTTTTGTCCACGGTTACGAAACGGCACGAAAAGTCCGTCTTATCAAGCTTGAACATGGACAAACACTCTTTTTTCACACGGTCGTGCTCGTTGTCAACAGAGAGCAAATGCCATGCTTTGTTTTGCGTAATGTATTTTCTACGCAAGAAATAATGTTTAATCAAGTCGCGAAATTCACTTTTTTCCATGTTTACAAAAATCTTCAAGGCTGCTTGGTTTTTATGGGTGTCAAAACAGTATACAAAAAAAAACTCAGTCAAAACTGTAGCAAATCATTTATAACAAATGGCAACATTAATGAAAGATTAGGAAGGTAAAAAATTACTGAAAAATGAAACAAGAAATGATTTATTAGGTCAAAACTTATTTTATTTCTCAACATAATCTCCTTGTAGCCCGATACACTCCGTCCAAGGTTTTTCTCATTTTTCTATTCATTCCAAATAATACGATTTCGGCAATCATTCAAAATAGGCGTTTGTTTCAGCGATTACCTCATCGTTGGAGCCAAATCTATTTCCACCGAGTCGTTTCTTCAAGTTTGGAAATAGATAAAAATCGCATAGGGCGAAATTTCGAGAATATGGTGAGTGACGAACCAATTCGTAGGGTAATTCATGCAATTTTGGCATTACTACTGCAGAACTGTTCGCTGGTGCGTTGTCTTTGTGGAAGAGCACTTTTTTCTTTGTCAAATGCGGCCGTCTTCGCTTCAAATCGACGTTGAATTGATCCAACAGTTCTGCATAAAATACGCCAGTGATCGTTCTTCCTTTTCAAGGTAATTGATATGGACGATATCATGTGCATCCTGAAAAACTGTCGACATGACTATGTTGGCCGATAAGCCCACTTCGGCGTTTTTCTGCTTCGATTCGCCGGGACAAGTCCACTGTTTCGACTGTTCTTTGGTCTCTGGTGTTTCGTGATGGATCCATGTTTTGTCCACGGTTACGAAACCGCACGAAAAGTCCGTCTTATCAAGCTTGAACATGGACAAACACTCTTTTTTCACACGGTCGTGCTGGTTGTCAACAGAGAGCAAATGCCATGCTTTGTTTTGCGTAATGTTTTTTCTACGCAAGAAATAACGTTTAATCAAGTCGCGAAATTCACTTTTTTCCATGTTTACAAAAATCTTCAAGGCTGCTTGGTTTTTATGGGTGTCAAAACAGAACTGAATTACATACCAATCTGAAAATTTTAATGCGTTCTAGTCAAAATGTCACATTTCGCCATTTGTTTCATTTTTCAGGGACTTTTCAATTTGCCCTCGTATATTATGAGCTACGCCTCTATGATATAGTCAATTATCATAGTCAATAGCAATGGTGCCCAATCTACGAACATAATTTGTGTATTTTTTCGCATTGTTGAAATTCTAGGGATGAAATTGTCTATTCGAACTTCGTTCAAACTCTGTTCTTTTTTCAAGCTATGCACTTAGCCGTCATCCGCTTGTTCTCCAAATTCGCGATGTCATCGTTCTAAGGAGTTGTTAGTTTTTGGAAAACCTTCTACTGTTCTCCCATATATACAATATATACAGTACATGTGAATATTGTGGTGGTCAACACCGCTGTATTCTATTGGGACCCATGTGTTTTTCAAATAATCTACAATCTCTTGGGGCTCTGGATGTCACAGAGTGTCTCGAAATCCTGGACGGCGGAATCTGGATGAACAAATGCTATCGCTGCCAGCATTTCCGTTTTTAATGCAAAATCAGCATCATTTTCAAAGCGTACTCTCAAATTTGAATTGTACGAAAAAGCACTCTTTGGCTTGCCTTTACAAACTCTAATCTAATTGTATTAAATATTGATTTCTGGAAATCGGTCGCCACCGTCCTTGTCGATTAGGAAGGGTCTAATTTTTTTCTACTATTGAAGGAGTCGTGTTTGAATATCTTCCGACATATTGGTATGAAGCCACAAACCACTAACACATTTTGTCTCAAAACATGAAAAGGGTACAGTTGTTGGTATAATGAAAGAACTGTCTTATACGTACCTTCTGCCTACCAATGTTTGCTTTCTGCAATAATAATAGAATTGTTCTTGTGAAAAAAATTAAAACTATATTTTCTTCTTTCGCGAATGGAATTTCTTGTCGGCAATTTGGTAGAACTGAATCCGACATTTGCTGTTAGTTTGGCAACACATGCTCGACTGGCATTGAGTTACTGTCATCGAAATAATAGACTGTGGTGAGCCTTGACAATTGATCAAATACTCTCAAAAATATCAGACGCTTCGCAGTAGCTGTATTACCAGCATGGTAGTTTCCACTGTTCACTTTAACAGTTCTTACCTCTTACTTTTTTTGTTTTTAGTAGCTCCCACACTCTCAGTGAATCTTTAGCTTAGACATTTTTCTCTCTTTGAAAACGCAGTATTCTTTAAACATCAACTTCTGCTTGTCTTTTTGCGAAATCACAAACTGAACAGGCACTTTTATCATCGGTATTCTTCTTCAAACTTATTAATCTAAATCCTACGACCTGAATCTAGTTCGGAGTAGCTTTATGATGGTTATGTAGATACCATTATGTTCCGTTCATTGACCTACTTGAAAATTATTCCACCTAAAGGGAAATCTACTGCACTAAATGCTAATTCATTTGTTGTTATTGATATTGGCGCTTGAAAATCCTCTCCATCACTTTTTGATAGCTACCCTGAACAAAGAGATGTAGGGTAATTAATATTTTGAGGGACTTTGGCAGAGCTAGTCTTTCTCTTTCTGCATCTTGCAAATGTGGAGCAGCCTGTAATATTAATTGATGTGCTGTGTCACATGTTTCTCTATAAATGCGTTTAAAAGTATATTCTGATAGTGAAAACGGATCACTTGCATCTCTCAAAGTTCCACCTGAAATACATATAATTAATTTTGTGTGTCTTGTTCAATTATGTTTTTAGTTACCTTTCTTCATCATTTTGTGAAATTTGCATCAAGATTGGTAAATTTACACCAGCCATGATTACCTTTTAGGCCAAACAAGACCATAGGAGGTGTTGTTTGAATAACCAATATTAAAAGCATGAACATTGTCTACTTACCAATAACAAGTAGCCACCGTTATACCAATTTTTCCAATGATCTGTTTCTAAACAATATTGTAGCTTTGTTATCAATATTGAGAACAATTCAGATGCACTTGTCCAAGAGCTGAGTATTAACGTAGATTGTCGATCGGGCTTTACAACGCCATCTATTTTCTTCAAATGTTTTGTGTAACAACGTTTAACCAGCCTGAAGATGTGAAAGTTTATTATTTTAATCATATATTCACATTCATTTTCATGCACCAGCTGATCAAAAAGAAGATATATTCTTTCGAATCCCAAATAAATGAGAAACAAGAACGTTCCATAATAATTTGTCTATTTGATATATTCTTTCATAGGAAAGTTGTGCGGTTGCCTTCACATTAAGAGAAAATGAGAAAATGAGGGAGCAAACATGTACAAATGATCCAACAATTTTATATCCAAGCATTATTACAACATATTTCTACAATACATTCAACAACGATAACATTGCACAACACAATAAAATTTCAAAGCGTGTTCTATGCGTCAACGTGAAATTAAACAACAAAGTTTTGTTAAATCACCGAAATTACATGAAGACATGTAAAGGAAGAGCTGAATAGATTGAAAAGTTTCAGATCCTGTAATTTCGATGATTTTGTCACATTTAACACAAATCCATACCTCCATATGATCGACTGTTCCGCTGACCTAGCCTTTGTGATAAGCAAAGTTTTCTCTCCGTTTCTGTGTAATAGAAAACATAGTTAGTGAAAAGTAAGTACATAGACAAAGTTTGTAGAGCAAGGTAAATAGCTGGGAAAAGAAAGGAAATTTCAACTTAAATAAAAAGAAATAAACGTGTAATTTAGTCAATGCATCGAGAGACGTTATTTTATGTCACGGGTTGCCGAATTTTGATGTTATTTTTAAAATTCTATAGGTTAGTGGTTTTTTCGCAAGAAAGATGTAACAACAAACAATAGTAAACAATAAATGAATATTTATTTCTTGTTGCCTTTCGTCGACAATGGTGAAGTCTATCTAGTCTAGATCGATCTGTAAAACTACAATCTAATAATTTCGAACTGACTGTTTCGTTCTCTCGAGCTCATCAGCGGAACGAAAAAGTTTGCAATGGTACTGAACAATCATTATATTGAGGATATAAATAACCCGACTAACAGATTGTTAGACAGAAACATAACATTAAACGCCATCTACAAGTAGATGTCTCACTTAGAAATTCAAACAATGTACAACATTGACTGGTAGATTTCTCGAACTTCGCAAAAGTTACCGGGAATGTTTTACTACTTATTGAGTGCCAGATGGTGACTACGATCCGATTGATACATTGGTTCGGATAAATTTCGTGATGTGGAACTCATGTAGTCTATCAATCAATCAATATGTAGGCTTACAAGGGCTGAGCACTTAAACTCATTGATTAGGTCCATTGTGCGCACCTTAAAGCAAAAATCAGTTAACAAGCCTGAGACAGCGCCGAAGGCTAGAATTTTGCATCGAATGATTTCTCTTCACGCGACATGTATGCGCTGTCGAGGTGTTGTAGCCTAAAATAAGCCAGTGTTGTACATTCTACTAGGATATAAGAGGTCCATCAAGTGTAGATGTCTATTCAGATAACAGTGGCCTGTAAAAAGTCCTGACACCAGTTTGGTGTCTCTTCTGTTCATAGAGAGAAAGGTTTTCGAGCTTTCATCACTTAGTATTCTTGACAAGATTCATTTCATTTACGTCTTGCATATATCTTACAAGAGGTTCATAAATAATAAAAGAAATATAATTTCTGATAACTAATAGTTTCAAATGTAGGTGTACTATCGATATCATTTATTTGTATTAAATTTGCTGCTATGAATATTCAAATTGCTGTTTTAACTTGAGGTTATTGCACTACCACATCAAAATAATGAATATTATTCCACTGCCTCAAACACTGTTCCTTTAATCAATGCACATTAACAATAGCACATAATTATTAACTTTATCATTATGTCGAATAGTCTTCGCCCATATTTCTGGAGTTGTTTCCGTAGCCTCTTTCTACATAGCCACTGATTTTTCCGCCGAACTATCATCTGTGCCAAATTGATCCCTGTAGTAACTAGTTATACCCAAAATGTGTAAAATGGGGTTAATACATAATAATAACGGTGTAGAGAACGCACTTCGTTGGTCATATTTTTCAGGTAATATACAATCTTTGAGAGCGCAGAGGCAATTTCAGTTTCGAGAAGGCAAAGGTGATTTGCAGATACTTTAATGTTCCTATCATCTGCATAATTAATGAGTAACTTTCTAGCATCAGCAATAACTTGTGGTCATCATCATTAATATAGATTAAGAACAAACGTGGGCCAATTATGCTGCCTTGAGAACTTCCATTTGTAGTGACAATTCCCCAGATTTGAAATTTTATCCACCCTCCGGAATTTTCACTCTCTGCGCACTACATTCTGAATAACTTTCCATCAAAGCTAATTGTTTATCTCTGACTCCGTATTTCTTCAGTTTTGCAAGAAGGATCTCATGATCGACAGTGTCAAAAGTCTTGGAGAGCTCAAGAAAAAGTCCGCATGGGATTTCTTCATTTTCCAAGGATGTTATAATTGATTCGATGAATTTAAAAACTGCTGTTTCCGAATTATGGTCCTTAAGAAAACTATGTTGACTGTGATTGAATATCTTGTATTTTGTGAAAAAATCCTTTAATCTATTGCATAGTAGCTTCTCATACAATTTGGAGAATGAATAAAGTAGACAGATTGGTCGGTAGTTCCCTAGATCTTCTGGATCATTTTTTTTGTAGAGTGGTATTAACACGGTTTTCAGAGTTTGAGGAAAAACTCCACATCTGAAAGAACTGTTCATAATGGACTCACTATTTTCACAATTGTCTCCTTTAAAATTAATAGAGATATTCCATCATAGCCAGAGCTAGTTTTATTTTTTTGAAGACTGGAAGTTTTAATTATCTCTCCCTCTGTTACTTCGAATAAGTAGAAATAGTTTTTTAATGCTGGTAATGTTCAAATGATTTGGTTGCAAAAGTAACCGAGTGTGATGTCCTATCATTCTCAACGATTCTTTTCGAAGCTGAAATGCAAGTGAAATATAACCTTAAATATGCATCCAAAGGAGCTTATAATGGAATATGAAATAATGCCCTTGAAATCCTTGAAATTTCTTATTTTCACTCGCAGCTGCTTATCAGTGAATTCACTATACGATTCCTCTAGTATACCAGTTGTGGCAAAAATTTTTGAAACTGCTTTAAAAAACAGACTAATAAACTACTTAGAAGCTTTTAATATCTTAGATGAATCACAATATGGCTATAGAACAGGAAAATCGACGACAAGTGCTTTAACTAATATATGTGAAAAAATTTTAGAATCCTTTGAGAAGAAAGAAGAATGCACTGCTCGTTTTTATGATTTATCCAGTGCCTTCGATACGGTGCGTCATGATCTATTACTGCAAAAATTGAATTATTACGGAATTAGAGGTAAAAGCCTTAAACTTTTCGAAAGCTACTTAAATAATAGAATGCAGAGCGTTAAATATGAAGGCAATATCTCCGCTAAGCATTTGGTAAAATTTGGTGTACCGCAAGGCTCCATTTTAGGTCCTATTCTGTTTTTGGTTTATTTGAATGACATGTTCTCTGTTTTACCAGATAATGTACACCCAACGGCTTATGCGGATGATTCCTCAGTCTTCACAAGCAATGAAAGTAAAGATATCACAAAATCCACAATAAAAGCATCTGAACAAAACCTTTTCAAATGGTTTTATTGCAACTATCTCACTTTGAACTTGAGTAAAACGGAAACTTTAAATTTTTCTTTAATATCCTCAAAATATAAAAGTGAAGCATCCGTAAAGCTTTTGGGCGTATACTTAGATAGTTCTTTAAATTGGCAAGATCATATTAACTACACATCAAAAAGGCTTTCAACTTCTATTTATGTACTCAGAAGATTGGGGTGTTCTGTTTCACTTGAATCCAGAAAAATGGCCTACTTTGCGATCTTTCATAATGTAGTGACATACTCTATTTTATTATGGGGAGGTTCTTGTCACGCTGAACAATTATTTTTGTTACAAAAAAAGGCGGTAAGAGTATTGTTGCAAGTTGGACAAAGGGAGCACTGTAGACCATTGTTTGCAAAAATTGGCATAATGACATTGCCATGCTGTTTTATATTTCAGTGTTTATTGTATGTGAGACGGCGTGGCAAGGATGAGAAAAGGAAAGATGTCCATTCCTATGATACAAGGTGTGGTAGTCAGCTGATATTACCTAGATACAGATTGTCCAAAACATTAAATTCACATGTCTATTTGTCTCTGAAATTTTACAATAAACTGCCAGATTACATAAAAGATGAAAAAATAACTTTTAGCATTTTTAAAATAAAAATAAAAAGATTTCTTTTGAATAAATGTTTTTATTCTCACCTTGAATTTTTGCATTATGATTTTAAACATTTTTAGTGATTTACAACATAATATGCTATATTTTATTGAAAATTATTATGGAATGAATGACAATTTTAATTCGTTGTGTTAGTTTTAATATGTAATTTATGTATTGTGTAAATATATGTAAATGTAAATATTTTAATTTTAAATTTTTAATGTGTACTGTCATGTTTTAGTGGTGTTTCTCTTATATAGACAAAGTGGCTTTCTACATGTTAGACATGAATTTTATTGAATAGTATTAAAATTAAATGCCTTGTATTGACTTGTCCTATCTATTCTCTGTAAATAGCAAATGGATCAATAAATTATTCTATTCTATTCTATTCTATTCTACCCCCGAGTACACCTAACCCCCCGAACATCGAACAAAATCGGCCGTTAAATTAACACACCCATTGAATTCGCGCAATTAGTATGTAAAACGACGATGCCAATTTAAAATCGGAATAAACCAAGCTTCATAGGTTACTGGCTCATGCGGAACTTCAAAGATGTTAAAATCAGACAAAGCGTGGAATCTGAGACGTGACGTCGAAATAAAATTCACAACAAAACCTCACTAAAGCTCCTTACATATAATATGCAAACCAAAATAAAACGAAATTTTGTTATTGAAGTGAAAATCCTGCAAACTAAATAACTCGTAGGTATCATGCAACTGACATTCAAGTGAAGAGATAAAACACCGCTACATCATGAACATTTGAATATTTACATTTGCGTGTGACGTTTCAAATTTAAAGTTATTTCACCCTCACCATCGCATTTTACTTTATGGCGAGAGTTTCACAACACACCTGTGTAGCTTTACAGTTATCTAGACCAGAGGTGAATCCAGCCTCTCTTAGTAGTCGAGTCAAATGGGTATTAAAACAGGCCGACTTACGAAAATCGAACGATATGGACCGATTTTGATGAAACAAAGTGCATTCGATTCGGGATGACGTCTAGAAAAAACCTTACCGGTTAGTTTTTTGTGCAAATTTGTTATTATGTTTTTAACCGAAAAACACTTTTATTATTTTGCAGCGTGAATGCTTTATTAAAGCAATTTTACTAATCTGAACAACAGCAGCATCCAACAGTAAGTGACACGTGGTGATCATTTATTATGTATCTACATTACAATAGCAGCCTGGTCCATGTATACGATGCCGCGTCTTTGTTTTGGGGGGATGGGAGGCAGGACCGGTTTAGATAAACAGCTGCTCTATGATGCGGTGGATGCCATAGAGATCTTATTATATGATAGATGCTGTGTTATAGTATAGTGTAGACTCCATAGTTTAAGAAAAATACCTATCTGCTACTCCCGCCCGGTTTTTATTACGTATATGTCCATAGTATATGTAAAAGATTTATTTCAAATAAAAAAATTAAAAAATTAGAATTCGATTTTGTTTTTGATTTAAATTAGTAACGACCCCCTTTTAACAAATTTTTAAGCATTTAACGTAAAAAAACAACCTCCACAACCCCTAACTGAGGATTTCTGGTTAGTTTTGACGAAATTTTGGAAATTGGTCAATTTTTCGGTTAAAAGAATAATAACAAATTTGCACAAAAAACTAACCGGTAAGCTTTTTTCTAGACGTCTTCCCGAATCGAATGCACTTTGTTTCATCAAAATCGGTCCATATCGTTCGATTTTACTAATGAAATACCTATTTGACTCTACTATAGGGGTGGGGGAGGTTAATCAGACTCTTAAAAAAATCCTCTTAAAATCTTGAATAAAAGGCAATATATAATATTTACATTTTTAGAGAGATAAACCTTCAGAGGTAGTGTTTAAATTACTATTGCAGTGTTAATTTTTTACAGACGAATTGGTAGAAGAAAAAAATTTAGATCAAATTATCGTAAACACTTAAATAAATTTGTAATGCTACCCACATATCTACAGGAGGAATTCAAATTTTCTGTTGGCCCATTTTGAAAATTTTATCATAATTCATATATAACGATATATCCGCGAAAATTCAGAACCCCGACTACAATACATTTAAATTGTTTAAATTTTAATTACCTGATGAAAAAAATTACATGTAAATAAAATAAAAATATAATATAATATAAATAAAATAGAACAAAATTTTTATTTTTATTATATAAAGAAAAAAACCTTAGTTTTCATTAATAAACTTATTTCAATTAACTCATACAAACATTTACTTGTGAATCAAATAAAAATATAATATAATATTCTAATTAGAAGCAAAAATAAACGTACATTTTTAATAATAAAATTAATAACGTTATCAATTGAACTATTTAAATAATATTACTACATAATTTTATTCAATAGTAAAAATATGAAACTCAATAATTAATAATGCATAAATAAACATTCCAACGCGTTTCTGCAAACGTTTCTCTAAATTTATTATAGGATCATTTATTCAACGGCACAAAATTTGCTAATACTTTCTATATTAATAAATCTAATTTTATTTAATTTTTAAAGTTAAATACTGCAATTTTAATAAGGATTTCATTTTGATTCTAATTAACTGATAAAAAAAATACATGTAAACTAAATAAGAATATGATATGATATAAATAAAAATAGGATGAACAATTTATTCTAATTAGATAAAAAATTAAATCAAATTTTAATTAATAAAATTGTTAAGCTTATTAATTCAACTATTTAAATAATATTAATGAATAATTTATATTTAATAATAAAAATATGAAACTTGATAAATATTAATATATAAATAAACATTCCAGAGCGTTTCTGCCAAACATTTTTTTAAATTTATTATAGCATCCAGTGAGGAAAGTAAAGATAACGATGAAATATATTTGGTGTATTGACGAGTTAACGCCCGTAGACAATTAGCACTTATTCTCCCACAATTCGGTTATCTCGTCATGACAAAACTAGTCCATCCATTTTAGATATCCGTTAATAATCTAAGGAAAGTTTTTCCATTGCGCCATATTTCAACCAAATTGGAGTTTTCAATTATAGGTTGGCTTTGTCAGACATTTGCTTGAGCAGATAGATTGGGAATGGCTTCTTCTTAGAGAGACCATTTCGAACCCTGAAGGTAGTAAAATAAAATGTATGTTTCAAATATGTTCATCACGAGACAAACAATAAAACTTGAATACAATTTAATTGCGCTCCTTTAGAACGTCAGCCTGAAATATATGAATGACGTTACTAAATTGGCTTAAACGGAAATGACACGACGTGTAGCGCAATAAGTGTCTCCAGTGCGGTATCTCTTCCCAGCCAACAATGTTGTAATTGAATAAAGCGCCAAAGCGTTTTATAAAATTACCGGAATTAAAAGCGCCAATTTCCAAAACCCACTGCGAATATAAAATGAAGCATCTTCATCAGGCTCTACTGTTTGCAAATAATGTTGATGAGTGAACGGCAGGGTCGAAGTACACACGGTCTGTCAACTTCAGACGCGGCGCTACAACACGGCATCGGAGAGTGCGAGAGTCGGACGACCGTGTTTCATCTGTTCCTAAAGATGTCAAACGGGGAAAACAATTACACAACATAACCGTTGTACCACGCCACGCTTGTAATGTCGCGTCCGTCACAGACGTGCCCAATTATTTCAGTGTTCGAATGCAGAAACCGCAAAAACTAACGAAGGCTAATTTCAACCTAGGATGTGGTCCGCAGAACTCGAGCGCTTGAATAATTGATAATCGATTTTTTCTGAGTAGGCACATTTCAGACTCTATTCAAGTCTTATACTTGGTTAACACGATGGGCGTTCGATGAATGAGCCACTATTCGTCGATGTCCGCTTGTTTGAACTAATTGAATAGGAAGAGGATCTTTGTAATGTAACCACTGAATAAAGGATTGTAATCGATGAATCCCAAGTAGGATTAACTTACTTCCCGGAATCACTTCCATTCACAGTGTTTTTTTACTTTGAATTGATTCTAGAAACACTGAATTGAATCTGTTACGATGTGGCTCCCAAGTCACAACAGTTACAACGCCATACACTATGTAGAAATTTGGACATAAGACTAATATATCCAGAACCCTACAAAATGCACGATATACAAACAAATATTAAGTGTTCTATCATCGGGCTTATCAAATCATCAGAATAGAAAATAGAATCAATTCTATTTAGTCGGCATTATTGGTATTGTTGAGATGGTAGCGAGCTTAATAAAAATATCAGTGCAGTTAGCCAAAGACCCTTGTACACTATCCCCTGCTACGTTTTTCAGAGGGTATTTGGATACCCTGCTGCTCAACAGAATCCTAAGATCTGTTTTACGCTTCAATCCTTCATGTCATCGTCCGTGATGAGCGCAGGACATCCAACAAGACATTGGATTGACGACTCCACTTTGGTTCCCTCGCATCTCGTACAGAAGGGAATGTAGCATTACCCCACTGTATGTTTAAATTTCATCAGATTGAGGAGATTATCCTGATGCTCTGCATACTCTGCGAGAGTATCTCGCTTGCCCTCAGACCCACCTCATTTCCAAGCAGCGCTTTGGCAGTTCGCTAATCGTATATTCTTCTCCATGCTGAGGCATGTTAATCTCTCTGATGGTTCCGCCAGATCTGTATACCCCTGTTGTAGGGTATACCTAGCAAGTGGGTCTTGTGGACCGTCCAAACTGACCCCCGCTCGGGCCAGTTTGTCCGCTCTCATTTCCTTTTCGACCTGAGTGACCCGGAATCCAGGTCAGGTTGAGCCTGTTTCCACCGACTATCCTGTTAAGGATTTCTTTGCTATCCCTGACAAGCCTCAAGGATACAGTCAATTCATCTTTTTATGGAGATATTGCAGCTAAGTCTGTAGACTGCCATCATTGGGAGATTCCTCATCGACATTGATAGGAGTGGCACGCCTAGCAAGGCAGCAATACTACTGTCGGTGTACTCTTCCTCGAAGATGTAATGTCTCTAGAGGAAGAGTCCCTTTATTCTGTCCAGAAGTTTCTGGGCAGTAACCAGTTGGGTTCTTCGCCACCATACGTGGACTTCTTTATGCCAATTTCTCTCTTACACTGCCAACAGATTATCATAGCATTTTGGCACCCAGTCCTCAGTTGCTTCTGCCAGAGTAGCTTTTGTCCCAGATATTTAACCGTCTCGGAAAAGTCAACTAACTTGCCCCCGATTACCATCTTCTTCAGAGACACGATTCTGTATTTTCTGGCGAAGAAAATAATGGAAGTTTTTTCCGATTGAATGGAGAGAGTGTTTTCTCTACACCAAATTTCTGTTAGTATCAAGGCTTGTTGAACAAGCTCCTGCAAAGTAGCCTCGTAGGCTCCTCTAGATATGCGCTGTATGGCGTAGTGGTTTGCATAACCCACCACCTTAATACCAGCACGGTCCAACCTTACTAGTAGCTCATCCACGAGCAAACTCCATTGAAGAGGGGAGAGTACCCTCCCTGTGGAAGAATGTGATGCTTCAGAGGTCCTGCCTTAAAATACCTCGCTACAAGTCTCTCTAATGTCTTCAACAAAAACGATGCAAGGTTTATATCCCGGTAATCCTTGACGTTTACGTAGCTCTTCTTACCCGCTCCAGGAATGAAGGTCACATGAGTTCTCTTCCACTCGAAATTAATTCATTTCTATGATAAAAATTATTGAAGGAGTCAATGAGAAAGATTGCTATTGTTATTATATGAAGGCTGCAGAGGATATGATCTTAGAAATCAGCCAAAGTAGAAGAAATAATTCACCTAAACGAATTGGTAACACCGAAGATACTACGACTGTCTAATCATATCGTCTCGAATCTTCAGTTCAGTACCACATCAAATTGCACGTACTAACTGAAATTCTTGCAACTTGAAAAACAAATCAGATTGGATCAGAGGTATTGCTACTACTGCTTGCTTGAAGTACGATTGTATCCTTTTTTATATTAGTACGCCGGTGAGCTTCAGATCTTCCAAAGAGTCTAAGGTTTTTGCCGGCTTAAATGGTGTAATGTCCTCTATGGTATCCCAAAGTATTTTTTCTGTTGACACACTGTAGATCTGCATTCACTGAGGAACTGTATCCGTCTTTCTTCCGCTTCTCTGCAGCATAATTCACATGGCTATTTTATAATATATGTTCGTCCCCTCATAAATTCTTATGTTATTTCTTCTGCCTCTTATGGCAGGACGTTGTTTTTCCTAAATTCATCTCTAGGAGGATCTTAGAATGTCTATGTGCCGGACGAGAACTCCTTTATTTATCTCCTGCTCAGAGATTTTCCAGTATAGTATGTTTTTTTTATAAATATTTATCCAACGTCTGCCTATTTCTGCTAAAATGGCCTAACACCGACGCCAGCAGACAAGCTCACCCCAACCTGGAAGTTTTGCCGAATCCTGACTATTTCCAAGTATAGCTAGCGATTTTTAACGTGCGGTGACATCCTTCAGCACACGAAACCTACTGCTTCATTTCACAATTCTAACATATTTTCCGCTCTACATCTTGCAGTCTAAGTAAGAAATAAATGAGACATTTCTGTCACGATGATTATCTTTGATTTTGAAAACTACCTCAATTGGGCTTCGAGCCGTCTAGATACACAAGGCCTACGTGCTCGATCGTGTCGTAACAGGCCAGAGTGAAACAAAAGTTTTATTTCTACCTTAGGACATATATAAGGAATTTCTGCCCAACGTGAACTGAGTTCTTAGTTGCGTTCCATTTGCTTTTTGAATGGAAAAAACAGAATTTCAAAAGAAAAATCAAGCATATGAAATACGGTTTGTTATTGTAAAAATTCCAATACCGGATAAACGGATTGAATTATAAAACAATTGGTTACTATTTTTTTAGAACAGAAATCATAGTTTGGCAGGATTAATTCTCCGTATGATTTATCATTAACTGACATTATTATGGGCGAAAAATTGAGGGGGTGATTCTACTAGTCCCATTCAAAATATTCAATACTCATCTAAATAGGTATCTAATAATTTCAAGTTGCAATGGAAGATAATCTTAAGTGGTAATTCGTTGAAGTACCCAAAGTCCTTATCCATAAAATTTATTAATGTTCCGTTATGTATTATTCTGACGATAAAGAAAATCGGCAAAAACGAACATCGACACCAACAAATTCTTGTAAAACGGTTCACTCGGGAGAAATAAAGGGGGAGCATTACCGTATTATGCAATTTCTAAGTCGTCCGTAATGTTAGGTGATAAATGTGAAATTGGGGAATGAAATGCAGAATCGCACATAAATAATTGTTATGGGCTCATGAATGCCGGAAATCTCTCAGGGATTAAAATAAAATGGCCCGTTTAACTCTTGTTGAGATTAAAACTCCTTGGGCCTTTCTTGGATATATTAGAACAATAAAAGTAGTTTCAATTGTATTTAATCACAAGGTAGTCAGTACTTATGACAATAAGATAATATTCTAACTATAACAATGTCATTTTCGTGTTACTTTATAATCAAAGTCACCAATTATGTTCTCTTGAAGGAGCGTGTTGGCAAGATTGTCGTAGATTATTATACAATTAATACAAATTTTTGTTTCATCAAGGAGCTTACGAATGCAAATTTAATTCTGTCTCATTTTTCACCCACTCAGGAAACTTGAATAAATATAATATGCTTGCTGGAATGAATAGGCAAAGGTCGCAACGCAACGATACTAATATAACATACCATTGGGGGATAAAAATGAAAACATTCTGATCAATAAGTTGTTGGCCCATGTCCAACCAAAATAAGAATTGACTACGTTCCCTAGAGAAGATCACATTCGATGTAGTTGGGCAACTCAATAATGTTTTCATGTCTGAAAACATATTTCGGGGTTGAAACAAAGGAATTGATTTTATTTCTAGCAATTGTGCAGAAAACGGACGCGAGAGAATTTATGTATGAATGACAGTGCTTATTTCTAGATTGTAACCTTGAGATGTATAATTGTCATTATTTATTTGAAATACTATAATATTCCTCATGGGGGCTATAATGAAAGGAAGGGACCTGACAGGGTTATCTCATGATTAGTCGGGAAAACCAAGAAAATTAGTGGGTAAACTATAGATGTGAACTAAAAGGACAGATCCGTTAGTATTTTTAAGCTATTGCATATAGCTTTTATCGCGGGCTTTGAGCGCGGCGCGGCGACCGAATCAAGAAATACCGTAACGAAAATCTAAAAAACAAAAAACAAATACCGTAACGAAAATCTAAAAAACAAAAAACAAATACCGTGACGAAATATCCTGACACCCATCATTCCGCCTACCATGTAGCTCGGCCGGGCTTAAAATTGTCGAAATGTTTCGAAATGTTAACTTTGAACCTTTTAAAAGGTCGTGATAGCCCCAAACTGAGTCGAAAACTGTTTTGAATTGGTTAATTTTCGATAAATCGAATGACGTTCACGTGAGAAGCGCGTAGCTCGCGAGTTAGAAAATTGCAAATTTACGGTACATAGAACGTCTTAACGAGGACTTTTTGCATGCGGTTTTCGCTCCATGTCGTTAGTTTATGAACGGGGCCAACTAAATAGCATAGTCTCTGGCCCTAAAATGTCGATTGAATAGGAAAATTTAATAATACTTTATCACAGCTGGCGCCGGCCGCACGGGGTTCGAAACGGCCCCAAATTAACAAAATAAAGGTAAAATGTATAAACTCTAACTTACGCGCAGCGAGCTCCTTGAGGCATATGTCAAAATTATTATGTTCGTAGTTAATTACATAGGACTTCTGGCGTTCATGCAATTGTGTTTTTATACAATTCGAACCTTCTTATTCCGATAGGCCACGTGAAAATCCCGGAGCCGGAAGCGCACTCGAGATCTGAACGTTAAAACTTTCGTATAAAATTGTGTTTTCAAGTCAACTGACATTTGTCACCATAGATAACTCTACTACTGGTAGTAGAGTTATCTATGCTTGTTACAGAATACTCTTCATAGAGATCAAGATGATACTCTTACGTGACGCCTTTTATGTTTCCCCTACGTGGCTTCTTTTGGTACTACACTATATGTTCCGAAGATTTGTACTTTTCTAACTCGCGAGCTACGCGTTCCTCACGTGAACGTCATTCGATTTATAGAAAATTAACCAATTTAAAACAGTTTTCGATCCCGTTTGTGGCTATTGCGACCTTGTAAAAGATTCAAAGTTAACATTTCGATTTACATTCCACAACCACCCTTGACCAAGATAATTTTTAATTTGTAGTTCATTATTGTTTTACAACTGAAATAAATAGGTATGAAATTTGTAGGTTATTGATGATGTCAGTGTGACAGTGACATAATTATTTCAAACGTAAAGTAAGATGAAAAATCTTGTCTTCCGGATGGATTCCGCGTCACAATAGCTCGACTTGATGCCGACGTTTCGCCAACCATTGCAGGTGGCATCTTCAGGGCAGGCTTGAGGCTTGAACTGAAACCGCGGAATCCATCCGGAAGACAAGATTTTTCAAGATTAGCTGTCCGCGGAAGTCTACTATCCAAGGTAAAGTAAGATATACGTTTTAGATTCCAAAACCACCCTTGACCTAGATAATTTTTGATATCCCGATATAATACTGCTATAAAAAAAACAACCTACATTTTTCATATTAAAATGAGCGATCTTAAAAGTAGACCTCTTTTATACACACAAACATACACACACACATATAGTTTAAATTCTCAATATGTATGTATAGATATACAGGGTGTCCCAGGTTTTTTGCAAATATCTCCGGAACTGTTTATCGTACAGAAAACATCTTTTGCGAACATTTTCTACTCATAGCAAGCTATGTTCTATACGATCAAAAAAATTTTTTACTCATAACTCGTGAACATTTTGAAGGGGTAGTGGATGTTTTTCTGCCCAACTTTTTCCAGTGGCGTAGTGCTATGCAATAGCTTTACCGCGGCAGTCCCCTAGTGCCACACGTTTCTTTTTTTTTAGAGTTTTTGAGTCCACACTATCCTAATATTACTTACATTTTTAGATAGCTAGGATAAATCTATGAATCCAAACTGAAGGATCTATTTAGGGAGTGACTACTGGAAGGTGTAGGTGTAGCAAAAATTTATTCGTGCCCCTTATACCTATATTATGGTTTCGACATTCACATAATGTAAAATCATTTCAACTTTCGGAAGTTGGAGAATTAAACTCAAATTTATACAGAACTTTCACCGTACTGTGGCATTCTTCAATAAACTCTCCTTAAACTTTTTAGATCTGACAATTTCACATACAAATAATTACTTTTTATTCGCTATTTATCACAAGCCCACCCACACAGATACCACAGTACACAACACTTCTTTACATCCACAATCACACTAGCTAGCAGCATATAATTGTATAATACATAGATTAATTAATGTCCCATTAAGTAAAGATTATTTCCATTTAGAATTAAACAGAATCATAGATATTGCCAAAAATAACGGTTATAATGTCAAGATAATAAAAACGTCGCCTTTAAAACAACAAATAACCTATGCTCGTATATTAATAACTCGAAATCTAAAAAACGTAAACTAAAGAAATCTGGAGTTTACAGACTGAGATGTGATGAATGTAGTGCTTTGTACATGGGACAAACTGGACGCAGTTTCAGCGTAAGGTTCAACGAACATTTGAGAAGTTACAGGCTCAAAAAAGAGGACTCTAATTACGCAAATCACCTGTTACAACATAACCACAATTTCATCCTTAATCCCGATATTCTACATATTCAGGAAAAAGGACATAAACTTAATATATTAGAATCCATAGAAATATAGAAACACTCAAAAAACAATAATATTGTAATATTAAATGATCAAATCGATACGTATAATTCACCGCTTGTTAACAATTTTGTAAACACACTCCCACCATTATCCACCCCCATCCCTCAATTTGTACCACATTCTGATCCCTGATATTTAAGGATATACTTTTGGATTTAGCTTTAGTTGATAACTCCTTGCTTTGAAAATGCCACAGTGTGGTGAAACAATTTGTCAGCATTTTTAAATTAAATGTTAAAAGCCTTGTGTAAAATTTGAGTTTTATTCTCCAACTTCCGAAGTATCATGAATTTACACTACGTAAACGCCGAAACCATAGATATATATGATATACATTGTTCTTCTACCGAATTGCGAAATATTTATCGAAATACGATGAACTGGACATATTGCCTGCATGGCCATATTGCCTTCAGTTACCTTATTCATAGATTCAGTGAGATCGCAATGAACTGTTGTTGATAAAATTGAAAAATCAAACCATCAAAAGTAAGGCTATCACATGTTTTTACGGATTATAGTGAACCCATTATGCAGGACATAAGTAGGTACAAGAAAGTTCAATCGATAGTGCAAAGTGTTTTATTGAGGTTAGTAAGCCATTCCAACTACGTCTGACTTCTTCAGAACATATAATGATATATAGAAGTAAATGAAGAAATCATGACAGTTAGGAAAAACAAATTCAAAATCACGAAGGATTAGTTATTTCCAGTAGAAAAATGGGGTACATTTCTTCTATTAATTATTACAAATCACTATAGTAATTGCCAATCCTATATTCGGCATGACTTTGTCGTGACCCTGATATGTTCACCCTCATTTATGGATTCAATTCAAATGCGTGTTTTGCTATGATTGATTCATTAGATACATGAGAGACTCTAGAAAGGCAATTTGTAGTTTTGCCACTCTAGAATAACCGCCTATAATAGGGATATTGTATTGTTGAAATTCACCAGAGGGATTCGGAACAAGTACCGTTTATTGTTCAGTTGACACTTTAAAGTAGCGGCAATCATTGTTTATGTGGTGGTTTGCGGTGCTCACTTTACAACCTAACAATTTTACTGAACAACAATAAATCTGAACTAAAAGTTTGCTTGCAGTTAATTGCATGTATTATACAATAAATGTTCTAGATTTGACAAATTTCAAATATTTTTCGATTTTATGTAAGAAACAATCGCAGGCATCGTTTAACAACTTAATATAAAATAACTATTATAAGTTTGATTTTGACTAATTTAATAAATAAACGTAACTATAGTTTCGCTAACACCGCAGCTTCTTCAAACAAATATAACAAAGTACTTTGTTATTGTTCGTGTTAATTTATATGAGCATTCGAATAGTCCGAGTAAAAGAACAAAATCATTTTCAACATATTTTAGTTGTATGGCCATCATCAAAATTACCAAAAGTTGTTGTTGTGTGTGTTTCAGTCAAGTCGAGCTAATGTGACGCGGAATCCATCCGGAAGACAAGATTTTTCAAGATTAGCTATCCGCGGAAGTATACTATTCAAGATACTTAAATGTTCGTCATTACTGTGTTTCAAGAGTGATAAACTTTCTTGAGAAATGGTGTGATATTTTCGTAAAATATTTCAACTAGCAACACTGATATTTGCAAACGATATGATCATAACAAGTTCACAGACATTAAATATTGATCTATAGTAGTATACTTGTTACGTCATCAACTAGCCACGAAAGCGAAGCTGTTTTCGAAAGGTGTTTTCTTTTAATATTAGAGCATGTATTGTTCGAAAAACCGGTAGTACATAATTGCTATATACCAGATATATGCGCAATTAAACTAAATTTAGACGATAGTGATCTAGTCTATTGCTTAAACAACCTTTTGATCCGGAAGACAATTCCGATTATCTTTCCGACTTGACTGTGACGATCATGTCATAAAAAATGCAACATATAAACCCATCTCGAAGTAACGAATTGAAAATATTTCCCGGAATATGTCAATATCTCGAGTCTTGACTATAAAAGCTATACACATCACATAAAAAATTCATTAAACTGCAGCAAAGTTCATGTTAGATAGAAGTGCAATGAATGTTGAAACATGCACATTCAGAGATAGAAAACAACCAACGGGACATCAAAGCTGACGCTTTATGAGTGTAATTAACTAAGTTGAGAGCGAAGTGAATGGGTCCTCTGTCGCTTCACTCCATCGCATCTACACAACACACGCATTTCTAAGATTGATATTGGAAGGAACTGAAAGGTGAAAATACATTAAAGTCTCGAGTTCAATCTTATTTGACCACAAGCACCTTTTTAATGCAAAGAAGTGGAAATATATATAAAAGCTGCGAGTTTTCTGTCCCTTCACCAAATTGGCAACGTTTAGAGATACGAGTAAAAGAGAGATCGTTAATAGAAAACGGGACTTGTAAATCAATAATGAAAGGTTCGAACCTCGCAACCTCAATTCACTTTTCCATATTTTCTTCCTTCTCACATAATCATCTGCTTTTAAAACAGAAATATCATTGAAATTATATTTTTATTTATAGACAATAATAACGAAAGAAATCCAGCAACCGAAACTAAAATAAATATCTAATAGAACCACTGGTGGTAAAAGAAGATATTATTGTTAAGAAGAATTAAAAAACACCCATTCATCAGAAACGCGCTAGAAAGCAAAACATAATTGTTTGTTTAATACAATGTTTTCTTTTATTATACTTTTCGTAGACGAAGTCCAAAGAGTATTATTACATTCACTCAAGCTATTTGTAAAATCGTTAACCATAGTATTCTTCATCGAATTTCAAGCAACTTTGGAAAAGTCTGTCTGGACGTCCGTCACGAATTGTATGTCTACACGTTAACTCGGATACGGAAGTTCACTATTCAGACAACGCCCCACGCTATTACACTCTGCCACTTGACATTGGAAATGATTATTTTTTGCTTTTTACTGGTATTCTAATAAAAGCGTGTTTTTTTATGTTTTCAAACTATAATATTATTTTCTCCTTTGCAGTCTCAAAATTGAATCTACAAATAATTACTTTTAATAATCTTAATTTTACGAGTGAAGATGACTCCCAATCATCTTTATTCGCATCCACGCAATCTGATCATACTATCTTATGCATTGTTACGATTTTACTTACTCCTTACTTTTCTTTTCTGGCCAATTGAAACACAATACAAAAAGAGAAGGTAATTTTATTCAACTCGCTGAGTTGCACGAAACAAATAGGTTATTGCTTACAAACGAAATAAAAATCTCAAATTGTCTTTTCGATAATAAATACTAAAGTATTCTATGTCGCACGTCTAGATCCTGATTGTACTGTACCATGGTCGTACATACAGGTCTGGGGACTCTAGGCTGTTTCCTGGGTGAGAAGTGGGACCGCTAAGCGTCGGCTGTCGCGTAGTACCAAAAGACGTCACGGGTGACGCAGTAGTCTGAGAGTATTCTCTGACAACTGTCATTCTTAAGTTATAAACAGAAGGAATACCGGCGTTTTCAGAAAAAATAACGGAACTGTGCATTGTACCGAAATGTAAAACGGGGTACAAAAGTGTAAAACAAAAAACTTCTATTTTTGAAGTGCCGAAAGATGCGGAAATGCGAAAAAAGTGGATGCTTGCGATTCCGGAAAGAAATCGTTTTACCACGTCGATCCAAGCGCTAGCTAGTGGCTGAGCGAGGGACTACGAGTTTGGCGACGGGTAAGAGACCCATGTCAAACATACGAGTCCCCAGACCTGTATGTACGACCGTGTACTGTACTAGCTAACTCCTGATTGAAACTGAACTTCTAACTGTCGTTGGTCACTATTTATACATGATTCTATGGTTCCAGAATAAGCTTAAATGTCTAGATCCTCCGAGACTTATGGTTCTCAAACATTCTCATATGTACATTGTATTAGGTTATTCTGGAATCACCAGTGGCGTTCTGTGAATCAATGTATTTCCTAACAGTAGCGTCGTTACTTAGATCCCATGTTCAAGTAGTTTCGAAAACAAAAACGAGAGAGTACGAGATGGCTAGAGGCGGCTTAAGCACTCTCCAACGCTATCAAGTATGTCACTAATAGAAGCGTGTCAATTCATTCAATATTTTATTTTATTTATAGACAATCGAAAATTAAGTCGACAGGTATAGTTCAATTTTTTTGAGGAAAGCTTTGTAGAGAAGATACGGAAACTTAAAGTTCGGTTTAAAAAATGATTACTTTAACTCTCCGACCGCTGCAGCTATGTTGATGAAATTCGGAACTCCCTTTTATTTCACGAAAAAAATAATTTTTCAAAATTGTCCTCCCTCCCATCCCCTCAACAATTTTTTGAATAGAAATTGGGAAGGCTTCTCTCTATTAGGAAGTGTTTAAATTATGCTTGGCGACTCAATTTTTGATGTACTATCGACTGGTGAATTATGTTCGTTTGCAAAGTTGAAAATCGAAACGACAATTAATAATCGGTGAACTCGCTTAGATGTGTTAACACACATAGGTGAAGTTAATGAAAGCGTGTTGAAAATCAAAACTTCTCAACATCAAGTAGAATAATTCCCTGCAAGTAAGATCTTATACAAAGCGAGTTGTGTTCAATTCAGAGAAATAACCGTAAGCTGGAAGAGAATAATAAAAATAAAGTTAGCGAAACATTTTAATTAAATACGTTTTGAAGACACCACCAATATAATTTCGAAGAGAAATATAAAGAGAGAAAATTAAGCTCTCAAAGACTTCAACAAGAATCCTTGGAGAATACTGATACGTTTTGTTCTGTAGGTGGTAGGTACAATGCGAACAACGATTGTGTCTGAAATATTTCACTTTGTTTACACGAGATATATAACTTAATATGAGCTTAAAACTTTCCAAGAGTCTTTATAGATCAACTTCTGAACTAGAACGCATCGAATTCAGAGAACGTTAAATATAAACAGAAATCAATATTGACAGTTCTCTTATTTATCTTCGATTATTTTCTTTCATTGTATTACTTCCAAGAAGACCTTTCCGTTTCAGAATTTCCTGGATTAACAAGCCAGCGCCCGAGTTGAATCTCTGTCTTGGATCAGAATCTGATCCACGTTCTTGAAGCCAATTATTCCATAAAGAATAATTGATAGCAGCGTTAATTTAATCCTATCAAAACAGCTTAACCCTCATCTTTGAATGATTCAGGTACCATTCATATATTGTCTGTCTTCTCTGAGCTTTGGTGTTTTCTATTCAGAACATGCACTTCAATACTAACAGTATTTCGGCAGACCATCAATTTCAGATTTAGGAATATTATTAACGACAACCAATGACTTTATATGTGCTACTAATAATTTCCAAAATTTCGTAGCTTCCTCCATCATTCGAATTTTCCTTGAAGCTATGAAGGTTCAACAGAAAAATGAAGTCTGGTGGGAAGGAGTTCGGCAGGTCTCGAGCTTGACAATGAAGGGGTGACTAGTTTGAGCTTGTCTAGTCCGCCTATCTGGAATCTCTCGTGGTGGAATAACGTACGAGATTTCTGATGAACACTGACCATGTGAATATTTATACAAGAGGAAGAGATCTCCTATTTTTCTACGATCTTCTAGAGAAGTCAATGAAATCGTAAGTGTGACATCATCAATCAAACGAATAGCTCTTCTCTGGATAGAATCCAAGAGCTTCAGCGTATGTTTGGGAGCCAAACACCAAACATTTGGAACATTACTCCAGGACAGGTCGATTCTTTGCTTTGTACATTATGAGGAGCTGCTGGGATGTGTAGTAGTTCCTGGTACGGAATAGAAAACCAAGCTTTTGTGAAGCGGTTCTCGCAATGAAGCTTTTGCAATGGACCTCACATGATCGTCACGAGGGTGCTGTTGGTGGTGATCATGAGTATGGATATTTAAGACTTGATAGGATGTACCTGACATCATCATATTAGGGATTGTGCGATCCGGCTTCCTGGAGCGAGCTTGAGATTTGATTGCATTAAGCTCTACTAGATTATGTCAACCTGTCGCTGTCTCGCTCCTCTGGCTTCGTTGGATGGTATAGGGCCTCTAGATGAGGAAGCGGTATGAATCTCTTCATCTCCAACTACCACAACCAGAATTTTCCTTCTCTTAGTGAAAATCACGGCATCTTATCATTTCAATACCACAGTTCGAGAAAACATTTTGTTTGTTGCTCATAGAGATCATATATTAGTTAGAGGAGTAAAGCCTGTGTTTAATATAATAAGCGGTGCGTGACATGTTCAAATTTCTTAGCGGTACCTCCCCTCACACTCTCCTCCAACCGCTTACATTGATGACGGCGTGCTCTTATATAAAAGCGAGAAGAGTGGGGACCGCTAATAGAGAAAATTTCATTCGAACCCTGCGTGGCATTACGGCCCGCTTTACTCCTCTATTTAATATATGATCTCTATGTTGTTGCTAAGATTTGGTAAAATTTTCCGAAGCTTTGGATTAAAACAGCCTGAGATATTCTATTTGTTACAAAAGATATTCCATTTGTTAATTGAGAATGGTTTTTCATTGCTTATTAATAATAATAATCACGAGTCCGTTCTTTTTTTTTACTAACGATGAGTAATCTATCCTTAACATGACGCATTGCAGTGATCTCTATATTAGTTAGTTGTTGTGTTGAATGGTGTTAAAAATGTAATGGCAAGGGGGTACTTCACCATTATTGTGTATCACATTTCTTGCTTTCCTGCTTGTTGACAGTTTATTCAATAAATCATTTCTATAGTTCATGTGACAGCCAGTGTATGTATAAATGAGACTATATTATCATAGTGTGAATAATAAAGTCAACCTGACAGCAGATGTCAGTGGTGAAATATAGAGCTGTGAAATACATTAAGTAGTCCAATTGAATAAAATTTCATTGTAACATAGAATATAATTTTAAGTCATTTCCAATATATATCATATTCCTACAATAATACATTTGACTCGCAGTTGTATTAGAAAGCGAGAAATTATGCTAACAAATGTAATGAAGAATACACTTAATAAGTTTCGAACAGTTAGATTTGTGCAATTCAGAAATGCAATCTCTTACTATTATAAAAAGTGAGTTCTTCAAAGTCAAAAATTGGAATGTGCAGATGGTATAGCAAAATTTTTACTGTCTCTTGTTTTATTCAAATTGAATATCACAGACCAGACCAGTGATTAGTCAGCAGACTAGCTGTCTGATTGATGTCCTATTGCGCGACGAGATGAACTATTTATTTGCTGTTGAGGATTTTCCACTTGTTCGTGCGTTGAGGTATTGGCCCAATGTGTAAACTTTTGAACATATTCCCATTTGCCATTTCGTATTCGAATGCCTAGTGCGAGTTTCACAAAACCGTTCAAGTCTTACAAATGGAGAGAAGGCTATTTTTTTTCACGCTAGTTTCGAAGTTTGACGATTTGTTGGCCACCTGGTAGTTGTTAGAGAATTTTGGAGATGATTGGTCTCTTTTTCTGTGGTTGGATATTCATAGCCTGAGACCACTGACCATTCCCTCCTATTCCACTCGAATATCTGAAGGAAGCAAACACGCTAGTTATATGATCCAATATCCTCCTTTTTGTGGTTTTCCGATCGATACTTTTCAATAAATAGGTCTCATACGATAGATTATCTACAGATAAAATAAAGTTTTTATAGCCTTGTAAAAACTATCGACGAAAAGAAAGAATTCACTCTTTCCATTCTGTTCTAGATTATATTTTCAGCAAATCGATTCGCAGATAACGATATGTGTTCGCATATAAACCTACTCTAGTTTTGAATAATAACCATTCCAACATATTCATGCATATTGCATGTGGCCATACTAGTGAGTCCTTGATCGTAGAGGAACATCGATCAATTGTGACGTCATCACTGGCAGCACCCATTAATCATCTTTACCGTTCCAGTCGAATTTGAACGTCGATAATAGAAGTTCACGGGCGCCACTATGCTGCCAATGTAAACCAGGAATGGAACCTTCTGTACAACCAGCACATTTCACATTCCATAAGTTTTTATTTTAGTGGGCTTAAAGTTATCTGTTCCTTGTTTCTGTGAGGTGGGCAAATTTCAATGTTTATATAGGGTAACTCGGTAACTATAGGAGATACAAAAAATGGAAGTCACACTCTCGATCTCTTTTCTTGAGACAAATCATTTTTACATTCTTAAAACTCTTTTTTCTATATAATTCAGTAGCGCCAAGAAAATTTTGAAAAAAGGTGCAATTTCGAGTTATGGCTTAAAGTTGACCAAGATAATTTTTGATATCCCGGTATAATAAGATCTCTATGGCATCCACCGCTTCATAGAGCAGCTGTTTATCTAAACCGGTCCTCCCTCCCATCCCCCCAAAATAAAGACGTGGCAACGTATACGTGGACCACGCTGCTATTGTAATGTAGATACATAATAAATGATCACCACGTGTCACTTACTGTTTGATGCTGCTGTTGTTCAGATTAGTACAATTTTTCATTCGTTTTATGTGAAAATTATTTTGTTCTGTGGTTCAGTGAATATTATCAGAAACATTTTTTTTATAATTCAAATACATATTGTTC